>BPTQ01000007.1:72041316-72097698 GCA_019973895.1 Chrysanthemum seticuspe | reverse complement strand
CATTATCCATGGTTTAACGGTATCTATAACAAAGGCTGATTAGAGCAAGACATTGAATGACCATACTACTGAGAAACTTTTACGAAACTATTCTCTCAGACACTTTTAGTTAAAAAGCGAGTGAGAGCGTTTGCTAGGCGTTTCCGTCGTTAGTTTTGTGTGCCATTCGACACACCAACTCCCAAGTGGGAGCTGTTGGTTTGTGGGAGTTATAAACACGACAAAACGACTAAGAGTGTGTGAGCCGATGGGGGCACACACGATAAACACGAGTATACATGTCGAACGTAAATATAACTTGAATATACTATACCCGATATGATGCATACTTGACCCGATTACATTAAATGACTCATGGGTTGTTTTGGATTGAACATGGGTCGAAAGTGGACATGCCTTGGGCCTTGGGTTTCACTGATCGGGCAAAAGGAAGCAAAGGGGTGTTTGGGTTTGCATCTTGTCGACCAAGTCATGGCCTGGACAAGGGTCAATTAAGTTTGCTATAAAAGCAAACATACCCATCCCAAAACACACGACATATCATACCCTTTTGTAATCCCTAAACCGATTCCAAAGTTCCAGCTTTGTGCTCTATCGTTTTCTTTATACAAGAATGATTAGAGTATTTGGTTTGGTTTAAATTCCAACTCTTGCATCTCGTTTGATCCAAGTTGAGTTAGAGTTTCATTGGAGTATTGTTCTTGTTCCTCCTGGTCGACAGCAGCAACATCAACAAGAAGGGTTTTCTAATTTTGGTCTTATTGGACAACAAAGGCAGAAGGTTCTCGGATACGTGCTATCCGATATCGGGTAAAGAAGCTTTTAGCTTCTTGTTTTGTTTTACTGTATTCGGACAGTAATTGTTTGGGCAAGAAGGAGACAAATCTGTTTGATGGTTTTCTTGTCCATGTTATTTTCATGGTGGTCACTTGTTGATTGGTTTATTATTACGTTCTCGACTAGCCATTTATCGAACGTATACGTTATCGGGTTTGTGTGTGATACTCATTGAGGCATCTATTTTAGATGCTTAGTTTCGTAATGGTTTTAATTGTCCGTTACACTTGCGTTCAAATAGCCACGAAAGGTTAGGTTTTCTTTTATCCCTTTTATTAATTAATTGTTATATTAATTATTGTTTATTAAGTACGTGTTTAACCTAATTGCGATTACTAGATCCTTATCCGCTACGTACTCGTAGAGATTAATGGTTAACTTAGTTCTAAAAAAACACAAGTCCAAATTTCATGTTTTTCCTTATTTTTATGCTTGTTCCGCTAATATCAGCCGAAATAACCAAACACAAGATATGAACGATGGCTAACTAAGTTGAAAGCATGTCACCACTGTTTGGTTTTAGAATTTAAAGCCGATAATTATCATTTCTTCGTTTTCTTGGTTTCATATATATGCGCAACAAATATAAGATTCATCATATCATCTCTACTACATTATAATAATGGATTTGAGACTATTCCAATATTAACGAAGCTTAAAATTCAGACTTCAAAATTTGCTTGTTATCGAAATATTATCTTTTAATAGACATCAATACCATTATAACATTGTAACATCCTATTTAACAACCCAATTTATTCTATCATTGTAACAGCCTCCAATAAGTATTAAAAACGTGTAACCGCTCTAATTCCGCCGCAACAACGTGTGCCGTCACTACCACCAGTTTACATGGTTTGGGTGGTGTTGGCCGGTTGTTCTGGTTTTGGTTGCGGTACGTGATGACGGTTTTGTGGTTTTAGTTGGATTTAATGAGATATCATATAGAATTGTTTAAGATTCCATAAGGTCTGAATATTGTTCGGTTGTTTTATGATATTCCTTGATGCCATTTTTCTTTTTTATTTTGATTTCGAAAGCCCTAACCAAAGTAACCATATATTTTGATGCTGTTTTTAGATCTTTCGATATGGATATTCGGATCTTGCTTTTTCAGTCATTTCACCTAGGCCACTTATATTTTGAGGCCTATGACAGTTTTGTAGGAAGGTTGTTGATGATTCGAGGCATTGATTATATTGACTTGTGGGTTTCTTCTTTCTGGGTTTTGCTCAGTTGAGCCTTGGAAATGAAACATTGGCAATATATATAACCATATGAAAGATGTTTTAATTTAAAGTGCCATATGAAAGGTCAAAGCCATATAGAAGGTAACGAGTTAATAAAGTATAACCGAAAAATATTACTCGTGAAAATTTTTTATTACATGGTACCCGCCGCTGTAACGCGCGGGTACCATGCTATAGTGATAACAAGTTAGTATAAATTATTACAGCAGTTGATTACTTTAAGGAGGACAAAGTTGCCCATCACTAAAACGAACACAGTAAGATGTCTTTTATTGGACAAGGCTCTACATGCTAGATCATGTCAGTATCGTAATCCGTTGTCTATCAGTTGGGACACTTGCCCCTTGTCTCAACGCTTTCGCCAAATACTTAGTTGGCACTAACGGTAAACTTTGGCCAATATCATAACCTTTATCTATCGAATAAAACACCGCACTATTGTATTTACTAGCGCAATACACGATTGTTGGAGCCATAATATGTGCAACATGAGGAAATAATGGAAGTTGATTCATCCTTCGCCATACTAACATTGAGTACTTACGAGCCACTGGCTCATAGTTTATGTATAGTTGTTTGGCCGTTGGCTCATACTTAGCATACACCATCTTCACTATGTTTGTCACTGTATCGAGCACACCTTCTTGAGTTTCTTGAGCCGCGAACATGGTTTGGCTTGAAGCTCCTTTCATTAGCGATGGCACGTGGTAATTCAATTTATTTAGCATGTCGTCGACCTACAATAAGTCACAATCATGATACAGTACATCAACAAATTAGAAGACAAGTGAAAACATTTGTCTCATGAACCACAATATGTAAACAATAATGCAAAGGGTAAACCTTTTGATCGGCTAATGTAATAAACGCAAAAGGAACATATTGGATTTTTTGATAAACCGGCTCAATGACGGTTTTCACCGTATCTTCGACTGATTGAACACCAAGTTTCAATGGACCTGAATTCTCCTTAGCAAATTCATAAATAACCGAAAAGCAAATTACGATATAAATCACCATGCTTTGCACGAAACCAAGATGCATCAGATGCGTATCCGATCCATCATAATGTACCTTCACAACACATCAAAATTACCATGAACAAACAAAGAAATCAACCAGATCATTAATAACAAACCAAGAAATCTCACAAGGCAATCTTATATTTATATATAATAAATTGTTTTGGGCCTACAAACAAATAAAACATGTATTTGGATCATGAAAGAAGATCATGCATATTTCATATATATATAATAGATCTAACACACTTACTTGAGGCTCAATGGTTTGCTTGACACCAGATTTACCCATATCTAATAAAGCAAGATTATGTTCAAAAAAATAAAAAATAAAGCAAGATTGAAAATGAGTATGAACAAAAAAATTGATTGAAAATGAAAGATGGGTAGTAATATTTATTAATGTCAATACTATGGTATAACATTATATAAGTTGGCCTTAACTTAGTAGTACAAATTTAACAACCTGCATAAGAAAAAGGAAAAATAGAAAAGAAGCTCGGGCCGGGCTGGGCTAAGCCTGATTTGGACCGGCCGGACTATTTAGACAAAAATAGGCCAAATATTTTAGTTAATGCCCGGGTTTAGCCTGGCCCGACTTTTTTGAGGCTCAAGGTTTTTTTTGCCCGGTCCAAGCCTGGGACGGGCTTTGTGCACCTTTAGGAGCGAGCATACTACTTTTGTTAGCAAGACTAATTTAACAGTCATCTATTAGAAGTTTTGAACATAGGATAGCATACATGCTAATTAAGACGTGAGTACTCGCTATTAAAACTTACCCGAAATACATCTTTAAAGCTGGGCGGAGTAGGTGTGACCACTCACCGAGTAAGGCAAGCCTCACGCACGAGATCCAAAACCAACACCACCCTTACACGCCAAACAACCCAAAAAAACATGTTGAAAGGTGACCCGGCCACCTTTGGTATTTTTTTAAAAAAAAGGTGGGCCTCCATTCACTATTCGACCGTTGTGTTAAAAAAGAATTCTTTATACCCCATTTTTTACTTATAAATACTCATTAACTTCACTATTTTTAAACACAACTTCACCATTTTATACTCTCATACACTTAACACTTTTACTTCTCATTTTTAGTTACAAAAATGTCTCAAGAAAACACACCCCGAACCACTAAGCGTCAAGAACGAGAAACTACCCGAAACACTCCCCCGACACCTGAAGGAACGTTTACTCTCGGAGATACTCCACCGTTAAACCAACAAATAAACTTACGACAACAATCATACTGTTATAACCAACCTTACCCAAACCAACCATATTAAAACCCATACCCACAACAAAATGCTTTTAGTCAATACTCACAACAAAACGCGTTTAGCCAATTCTCCTCACAACCAAACACATTCCCATTCGATATCCACAACTACGGTACACAAACCTATGGGTGGTTCGTCATCACAACAACATACGCACCAACCCATGTCTCTCATTCCTCCACTTTCATTTGAAGAAATGTACGAACCTCAATATTGAGACTCTTATCAAAACACTACTCGTGAGGACTCTCCCATCGAATTCACAACCTCGTCATGACCACCGACCACAACGAAGTCATCTATAAGACGCCAAAAGAGGATAGTTCAAAACGAGGAGGTACCCCGGTGCCTTCTATGGACCACTGAGGAAGAAATTGCATTGTGCAATGGTTGGGTTCATGTATCCAAAAATAGCGTCATAGGTAACGCGATGAGGGAGCATGGATTTTAGAATGAGGTTATAGCGTACGTGGAGAGCAAAACAAAGGCAACCGGTCGTCGAACGTACGATATGATGAACGGGAAATGGAAGACGGTGCGCCCGAACGTGGCTCGGTTTTGTGGAGTATACGCTAACGTCATGCGTATCGCGCCGATGAGTGGAGCCGGAGACGATGATTACGTCCAAAAGGCACTTCTTGAATATGAAGCTGAATACGAAGTATCGTTTACACTTCGTCATTGTTGGGAGGTTTCAAAAACATGTCTGAAATGAATGAATATTGAAGTTCCAAACTTTGAAGCAAAGCAAAGAGAAAAGGCCAAGAGATACAAGTTATCTAGGCCTAGTTCGTTCAACCCAGAGTCTGGGGATGCTAGTTTTAATCTGAATGTAGACGTTGCTTACAAAGTTTATTCTAAACATCACAATGAAAAAAATTCTTCACAGATGTTTAGTTCAAAACTGAAAATCGATTTTACATATTTATATAGAGGCCCAAATGGTTGTATCTTTGTAGTAGTTCAATTAGTAAATCATTAGTCGACTCAATTAAGGAAAACATGTTATATTTTTTGGATTAAGCTGTAAAATAGCAACGAATTTTTTCAAATGTATCGATTTTATATGTGAACTTTTTTTTGTTCCACTTAATGTTACGTATTTTCTTGTTTTGTTTCTTGCACAAACGTTTACATGCTACCGGTTAAATTTGTATAAAACTAGAAAAAGAAAAACTATGTGACATATTTAATACTTGAGTAAATTGCATGAATCGTCCCTCTGGTTTATCCCAAATTGTATCTATTGTCCCTCGTGGTTTCATATTGCATTGACAGTCCTTAATTTAGCAAAAAAAATTACAACCATAGTCCTTAGACTTAACTTCCGTTAATTTACTCTTTAAATTTAATTAACAAAAGTTTTTAAGTTTTATGAAATGAAAATAAGTTATAAAAACTGTTAATGAAAACAAAAAATTCAAAAACTTTTTTTATAACTATCCAAAAAAGTAAAAACTTGAAAGATTAAAAACAGGTTAAAACAACCGAGTTTTTTATAATTTTTAAAAATACATAAAAGCGGATTTATGAATAGTTTAAGTAATTACAAAATGAATTTTATTAGTTTATTTTTTTTAAATACAAAAAAGATTCATACTGCTTATTTTTAATTTCAAATAAGTCTTAACCTTTTTCCCTAAATTATAGTTTTGCTTTTAAATATTCTTAAAATTTATAAAACGTATATTTTTAAAAAAATATTTATTTAAAAGTTAGTTTTAGGGACAAAATGAATTTATTAGTTTTAAGAAACTATAAAAAAAATGTAATTTCAAAAATTCTATTTTTATTTTTTAAAAGTTGGTTTTAGGGACAATAGATGCAATTTTGTAATTTCTGTTTTTAAAATTCTATTTTTATTTTTAAAAAATTTGTAAATTATATTTTTTCTAAATTTCATATTTCATAAAATTATTAGGGACTGTACATGCAATTTTGGACAACCCACAAGGAAGATCCATGTAGTTTACTTTTAATATTTTAACTGGTTCGGTAAAACAAATTTGACGGTGCAAATTAATACATAACAAGAAAGTATGTTACATTAAGTGGAACAAAAAAAGTTCACGTACCAAATCGGTACATTTTAAAAAGCTCGTTGCTATTTTACAGCTTAATCCTTATATTTTTTTACCAATGCTTCACAAGCTGTAACTCGCCTCGAGTAGAAAACTATATTAGATACGTCAAATCAAACCTTTATATATAAATCTCTGATAATCACTATAGATACAATCATTATGAATATATACAAAAGGTTTACGAAAATGTGAATAACAACCATAACTAGAAGAAGTGGAACCTCCCTTCACGCGTGAAGGGGCGTCGAGGTACCAAATGAATTTTTTATTGAATTGTGTATGTGTGACTGTGTTGTGTAGTATGTTTGTGTTTAAGTGTGACATGTTTATATGGTTGGTTTGGTGGTCACCATTATAAGTATGGTGGTTGATTCGAGGAAATGAGTAAATGTAAAAATGACGATGTTGGATGCAATTACTATTATACATGGTCTTAGTATTCATTTATACGGCGTAACATAAACAATTATAAATAAATGCTAATCTATAAGGTTGCGTATAGTTGTAGAAACCTTTTTTTTTCACTTTCTCGAATTTAGTTTCCTTGAGAATGGAAGAGCTTTTCATTTTTAAATAAGTGTTGATAACTTTGGAAACCCTTTTAAATGATGGGACGCTTTTTAATTTGATGAGAGATGAAAGTAGAGAAGGTTAAATTAGAATTATTTGCTTTTTAGTCAAATCTTGAAAAATATGATTTTCATTTTTTTAATCTTTTGAAAAAATATGTGACTGTTTTTCAGTTATATTTGAAATTTTTATTATAAAAATAGAGCATTTTTTTGCAAACTAAACACATTTTCAATGAAAAATGTTATATCATACGTGTTACCAAAAAAAATTCACACAATGATGTGTATGCTATTTAATGGATGCAAATAAGGGAAAAAGTTCAAAAGGAAGAGAGATAACACCATAAGTTACCATGACACATTATTTTGTAGAATTTTTTAGTAAAAATTATGTGAGTCTAACATTCCTTATTTAAAATATTCCCCAAAAGAAAAGAAAGAAAACGAGCAAAACTATAAATTTAAAGAATTGTAAATGACCCTTGAAATTTCAAATCTAAATTTTGCACTTTACATAGCATGACAAATGGCAAAAGAGAAAATTAAACAAAAATAAGAGGGTGCAGCTAATGACACACTTGATACGTTGTCACATCATACATCAAATTTATCACCAACCATTTAACAAAATTATTAATCTTGCTCATCAACTTGTTACATTTGATATTTATGAAACTTGTGATAAATGTTCTATTTTTCTAATACTTTCTATGTTTATCAGATAATATTTGATATTTTGATTTTTGAGTTTGTGTTATTATGTTACATTCCATACTAATTTTTCTTTTTTGTGTCAAAAAGCTTACTTTCGGATACCACTAAAATAATAGCGGTAATCGAATTGATTGTTGCAAAATATCTTATGAAAAATGTGTCAATTTACTAGTTTTAAAAATGCGAGATGTTAAAAGTCTCGAGGATCAGCGATGTAAAATGTATATGTCTTGTTTTTATAAAAAGACTATTATATCAAAAATAGATAGAAGCTAGCGTGAATCTTAGCGTATGTAAAAAATTAAAGACACAACAACAATTGTGTTTAAATGGGATACGTTTTGGGTGGTAAAGTTGATAGTTTTATAGCATATGTTTAGTGGTAGAGTGAAAAGCTATTAATGTGACTTTAGTTTTTATGATAATAAACACGATTACCAATACACACAACATTAAAACTGTTGTCACGTATTTAAACAAAAGAGTGATGACCGCTTTAATAATGGAAGACACAAAGTTAACACGGTTATCAAAATAACATAAAACATAAATAATATTAGTGATTATTTATGAAGCATTATTATAACTGAACAAATATTGAATACAACTGTTACAAAGTCCTTGTATAAGAATATGTATATATAATGAGTATATATTTAATCTTTCAATTTGACTATCAATCACACTCATAAATAGTTGTGCATGTTGAAGGCGTAGTGTATTTAGCCACAACCAAATACAGGGACCCAAATACCCCGATAATTAAAAAGTAGCGAAATAAATCATCATTACAAACACAAACACATACAAACACAAGACACAAATTTAATGGAGCCTATTTCATATCAATTCACTCTTACTCGGTAATATCATGGTAATCAGATCTTCTAATCGTTTGTCTATTTATTACTTACAATTTGTTATATTATTTTCGATAATTTTATTTTGATCAGTAACACTTAAAGTTAGGGTTTCATGTCATTTTAATTTATGTGAATTTGTGAAGTTATTCATATGAATGATGATTGTTGAACATGAATTGTATAGCTTATAGTAAAGTTAATTACGTTAGTTAGGTATTAAGTGTTGATGTTATATGTGTGGTAATATACAAATTGTTTGTTTATGATGTTGAGTTTTTGGATCGAGTATATGGATCTCATAATTGACTGATGTGGTGTGGATTTTTATTTGGGTTGAATATGTGTGGAAATGTGTTTGTATTGTTGGAAGGTGATGTTGTTTGGTTTTAAAATTTTTTGTGAAGGGACGGGTCTCATATCAGGTTTTAAAATTTTAGAGGAAGTTTTTAACATAAATTATACAGTTTTATTGAAGAGAGAAAATATAAAATTACAATATAAATATAAGTATTGTTAACACTAGGTTGTGACTCATACTTCCAGGAGAAAAAGCTGCAAAGAAACTGCCAAACCTCGTCGATTTTACAAGAATTAGCAAAAAGTGGCTTTTATATATCGAATAACTTTATTCATCATTATTCCTAACCCCAAGCAATGAAACTTGGATACCAAACGGGACCTAAGTGTTTGTTTAAGTGAAGTAATAATTTAGTCAGATAAATCAAAGAGGCAATTTGGTTTAGTCATTGTGCATGTAATGATGGATGCAAAGAATTTAGAATAACTTGAGCCGTTAAAATGATTTTTAAAATGTTTAACTATAATGCGTTGAATATATGTATTGTTATAAAATAAATTAAATAAATGTCGTAACTATAATAATAATACAATATGAATATGTACATTTAAAGTCTCACTCTCTTTAAATTCATTTCTTGAACAATTTAGGAGCTTAAGATTTTAGTTGCGAGCTATCATATTAGAGTCTTTTTGTTCATTTAAGATATTTTTTCTTAATCGTGCCATTGTAACCTAATTTTTGTATGCTAAAATTATCTTTAAAATGCTAAGATCACAATTCATAAATGTATAAGAAAGTTATGATACATGGTTTTTCTTTGAAGATATGGAATTATGTTTAACTTTAATATGAGAATAAAAAAGTTAGTTGTACATTTCTAATATAGCAATTATGTTACATTTAATTATTTTTATCATAGCTTTACAATTAATGCATTTGTGACAATTATGTTTTTTTTTATCATAGCAATTGTGTTTTTGTAAACATGACCTTTGGCTTTTTCGATTTTTTTTCTTGTTTTATAAAATGAAGATTAAAAATTCAAATATGTGTAATTTATATTTCCTTACAATTACAGTTTGTAAAGAAGATGTGATATGTTTATGAAATCACTTTTATAATCACAAATAAAATAAACTACTTTTATGAAGAAAAAAATGTTCATGTTACAACCCCATCCTGATTGCCTGTTCAAGCGATAGATCAATCCGATATGTCATAAATGAATATATCACACAATTCATGCATTAAAAACTGACGCCACGTGTTTTAAATCATTATTGCATATCTATTTCTAAATACAATCAATAAACAAAAAGTTGACATTTACTTACTTATACATATGGTGCTATGCCTGGATTGGGGCAAAATATATGAGTTATTGCATCCACATAAGATAACACTGAAACAAGATTAACTTTGTATAAATAGCAAAACCCTAATTATTCTCATGTTGCCTTGGTTTCAATTTTTGCATTAGCCTCCCCTTAAGACATTGAAACTAAGGCAACACTGAGAATAATTAGGGTTTTGCTATTTATACAAAGTTAATCTTGTTTCAGTGTTATCTCACGTGGCTGCAATAACTCATATATTTTGCCCAATCCAGGCATAGCACCACATCTCTCCAATCCAAAGTAAGTAAATGACAATTTTTTGTTTATTTATTGTATTTAGAAAGATATGCAATAATGATTTAAAGTTTTGTGTTTCTACATGTGGTGTCAGTTTTAATGCATGAATTGTGTCATTTATTCATTTCTGACATATTGGATCGATCTATCGCTTAGACAGGAAATCAGGATGGGGTCGTAACATGATCATTGTTCATAGTTTTTCAGGCTACGTACACAAGGTAAAACCCATATACCTTTTATGTAGTACGTTGTTTTGGATTCCGCATCTGTTTCATGTTATATGTTCTGATTTATGCTATAATTAAAGTCATCAGAAGAAATTATTTTATTACTTCTTCAAAAAAAAAAGTTTATTAACATGTGTGTCTCATTAAAAAAAAAAAAAAAAAAAAAAAAAAAAAAAAAAAAAAAAAACTAAAACTTTGGGATGTTATGAATATTGTTAAATGCAATCATTTGTTTAAGATGATAATTGAGCTAGCTTTTGACCAAAAACAAAATTGTGCATGTTCTTGAACAATTTAGGAGCTTAAGACTTGAGTTGTGAGCTATCATATTAGAGTCTTCTTGTTCATTTAAAATATTTTTTCTGAATCGTTCCATTGTAATCCCATTTATGTAAACTAAAATTATCTGTTAAATGTTAATATCACAATTCATAAATGTATAAGAAAGTTATGATACCTGGTCAATATTTGAAGATCTAGAATTATGTTTAACTTTAATTTTGAAGAATAAAAAAGTCAGTTACGTTTTCTTATATAGCAATTATGTAACATTTAATTATTTTTTGTCATAGCTTTATAATTAATGCATTTTTGAAAATTATGTTTTATGTTTTTTTTATCATAGCAATTGTGTTTTTGCATACATGACCCTTTTTTTCAAAAAAAATATTTTTTTATAAAACGAAGGTTAAATATTCAAATATTTGTAGTTTATATTTCCTTAAAGTTACAATTTTGTAAAGAAGATGTGACATGTTTATGAAATCAATTTTATAATCACAAATAAAATAAACTACGTTTATGAAGAAAAAAAATGATCATGTTACAACCCCATCATGATTGTCTGTTCAAGCGATAAATCAAACTGATATGTCAAAAATGAATACAACACAATTCATGTATTAAAAATTGACGCCACGTGTTTTAAATCATTATTGCAGATCTATTTCTAAATACAATCAATAAACAAAAAGTTGACATTTACTTACTTTGGATAGGATACATATGGTGCAATGCCTGGATTGGGGCAAAATATATGAGTTATTGCAGTCACCTAAGATAACACTGAAACAAGATTAACTTTGTATAAATAGCAAAACCCTAATTATTCTCATGTTGCCTTGGTTTCAATTTTTGCATTAGCCTCCCCTTAAGACATTGAAACTAAGGCAACACTGAAAATAATTAGGGTTTTGCTATTTATAGAAAGTTAATCTTGTTTCAGTGTTATCTCAGGTGGCTGCTTCCCAATCCAGACATAGCACCACATCTCTCCAATCCAGAGTAAGTAAAAGACAAATTTTTGTTTATTTATTGTATTTAGAAAGATATGCAATAATGATTAAAGTTTTGTGTTTCTACATGTGGTGTCAGTTTTAATGCATTAATTGTGTCATTTATTCATTTCTGACATATTGGATCGATCTATCGCTTAGACAGGCAATCAGGATGGGGTCGTAACATGATCATTGTTCATAGTTTTTCAGGCTACGTACACAAGGTAAAACCCATATACCTTTTATGTAGTACGTTGTTTTGGATTCTGCATCTGTTTCATGTTATATGTTCCGATTTATACTATAATTAAGGTCATCAGAAGAAAATATTTTATTACTTCTTCTAAAAAAATGTTTATTAACATGTGTGTCTCATTAAAAAAAAACTTTAGGATGCTATGAATATTGTTAAATACAATCATTTGTTTAAGATGTTAATTGAGCTAGCTTTTGACCAAAAACAAAATTGTGCATGTTCTTGAACAATTTAGGAGCTTAAGACTTGAGTTTAAGCTATCATATTAGAATCTTCTTGTTCATTTAAGATATTTTTTCTGAATCGTTCCATTGTAATCCCATTTATGTATACTAAAATTATCTGTTAAATGTTAATATCACAATTGATAAATGTATAAGAAAGTTATGATACCTGGTCAGTATTTAAAGATCTAGAATTATGTTTAACTTTAATTTTGGAGAATAAAAAAGTCAGTTACGTTTTTTTATATAGCAATTATGTTACATTTAATTATTTTTTGACATAGCTTTATAATTAATGCGTTTGTGAAAATTATGTTTTTTGTTTTTTTTATCATAGCAATTGTGTTTTTGCACACATGGCCTTTGGTTTTCAAAAAAAAAATTGTTTTATAAAACGATGGTTAAAAATTCAAATATTTGTAGTTTATATTTCCTTAAAGTTACAATTTTGTAAAGAAGATGTGACATGTTTATGAAATCACTTTTATAATCACAAAGAAAATAAACTACGTTTATGAAGTAAAAAAATGATCATGTTACAACCCCATCATGATTGCCTGTTCAAGCGATAGATCAATCTGATATGTCAAAAATGAATATAACACAATTCATGCATTAAAAATTGACGCCACATATTTTAAATCATTATTGCAGATCTATTTCTAAATACTATCAATAAACAAAAAGTTGACATTTACTTACTTTAGATAGGATACATATGGCGCTATGCCTAGATTGGGGCAAAATATATGAGTTATTGCAGTCACCTAAGATAACACTGAAACAAGATTAACTTTGTATAAATAGCAAAACCCTAATTATTCTCATGTTGCCTTGGTTTCAATTTTTGCATTAGCCTCCCCTTAAGACATTGAAACTAAGGCAACACTGAGAATAATTAGGGTTTTGCTATTTATACAAAGTTAATCTTGTTTCAGTGTTATGTCAGGTGGCTGCAATAACTCATATATTTTGCTCAATCCAGGCATAGCACCACATATGTCCAATCCAGAGTAAGTAAAAGACAAATTTTTGTTTATTTATTGTATTTAGAAAGATCTGCAATAATGATTTAAAGTTTTTTTGTTTCTACATGTGGTATCAGTTTTAATGCATGAATTGTGTCATTTATTCATTTCTGACATATTGGATCGATTTATTGCTTATACACGCAATCAGGATGGGGTCGTAACATGATCATTGTTCATAGTTTTTCAGGCTACGTACACAAGGTAAAACCCATATACCTTTTATGTAGTACATTGTTTTGGATTCTGCATTTGTTTCATGTTATATGTTTCGATTTATGCTATAATTAAGGTCATCAGAAGAAAATATTTTATTACTTCTTCTAAAAATGTTTATTAACAGGTGTGTCTCATTAAAAAAAAATTAGGATGTTATGAATATTGTTAAATGTAATCATTTGTTTAAGATGTTAATTGACCTAGCTTTTGACCAAAAACAAAATTGTGCATGTTCTTGAACAATTTAGGAGCTTAAGACTTGAGTTGTGAGCTATCATATTAGAGTCTGCTTGTTCATTTAAGATATTTTTTCTGAATCGTTCCATTGTAATCCCATTTATGTATACTAAAATTATCTGTCAAATGTTAATATCACAATTGATAAATGTATAAGAAATTATGATACCTGGTCAATATTTAAGATCTAGAATTATGTTTAACTTTATTTTGGAGAATAAAAAAGTTAGTTACATTTTTTTATATAGCAATTATGTACATTTATTTATTTTTGACATAGCTTTATAGTTAATGCAGTTTGTGAAATTATGTTTTTTGTTTTTTTTATCATAGCAATTGTGTTTTTGCATGCATGGCCTTTGGTTTTCAAAAAAAAAATATGTTTTTATAAAACGATGGTTAAAAATTCAAATATTTGTAGTTTATATTTCTTTAAAGTTACAATTTTGTAAAGAAGATGTGACATGTTATGAAATCACTTTTATAATCACAAAGAAAATAAACTACGTTTATGAAGTAAAAAAATGATCATGTTACAACCCCATCATGATTGCCTGTTCAAGCGATAGATCAATCTGATATGTCAAAAATGAATATAACACAATTCATGCATTAAAAATTGACGCCACATATTTTAAATCATTATTGCAGATCTATTTCTAAATACTATCAATAAACAAAAAGTTGACATTTACTTACTTTAGATAGGATACATATGGCGCTATGCCTAGATTGGGGCAAAATATATGAGTTATTGCAGTCACCTAAGATAACACTGAAACAAGATTAACTTTGTATAAATAGCAAAACCCTAATTATTCTCATGTTGCCTTGGTTTCAATTTTTGCATTAGCCTCCCCTTAAGACATTGAAACTAAGGCAACACTGAGAATAATTAGGGTTTTGCTATTTATACAAAGTTAATCTTGTTTCAGTGTTATGTCAGGTGGCTGCAATAACTCATATATTTTGCTCAATCCAGGCATAGCACCACATATGTCCAATCCAGAGTAAGTAAAAGACAAATTTTTGTTTATTTATTGTATTTAGAAAGATCTGCAATAATGATTTAAAGTTTTTTTGTTTCTACATGTGGTATCAGTTTTAATGCATGAATTGTGTCATTTATTCATTTCTGACATATTGGATCGATTTATTGCTTATACACGCAATCAGGATGGGGTCGTAACATGATCATTGTTCATAGTTTTTCAGGCTACGTACACAAGGTAAAACCCATATACCTTTTATGTAGTACATTGTTTTGGATTCTGCATTTGTTTCATGTTATATGTTTCGATTTATGCTATAATTAAGGTCATCAGAAGAAAATATTTTATTACTTCTTCTAAAAATGTTTATTAACAGGTGTGTCTCATTAAAAAAAATTAGGATGTTATGAATATTGTTAAATGTAATCATTTGTTTAAGATGTTAATTGACCTAGCTTTTGACCAAAAACAAAATTGTGCATGTTCTTGAACAATTTAGGAGCTTAAGACTTGAGTTGTGAGCTATCATATTAGAGTCTGCTTGTTCATTTAAGATATTTTTTCTGAATCGTTCCATTGTAATCCCATTTATGTATACTAAAATTATCTGTCAAATGTTAATATCACAATTGATAAATGTATAAGAAAATTATGATACCTGGTCAATATTTGAAGATCTAGAATTATGTTTAACTTTTATTTTGGAGAATAAAAAAGTTAGTTACATTTTTTTATATAGCAATTATGTACATTTATTTATTTTTGACATAGCTTTATAGTTAATGCATTTGTGAAATTTTTTTTTGTTTTTTTTATCATAGCAATTGTGTTTTTGCATGCATGACCTTTGGTTTTCAAAAAAAAAATATGTTTTTATAAAACGAAGGTTAAAAATTCAAATATTTATAGTTTATATTTCTTTAAAGTTACAATTTTGTAAAGAAGATGTGACATGTCTATGAAATCAATTTTATAATCACAAATAAAATAAACTACGTTTATGAAGAAAAAAAATGATCATGTTACAACCCCATCATGATTGTCTGTTCAAGCGATAAATCAATCTGATATGTCAAAAATGAATATAACACAATTCATGTATTAAAAATTGACACCACATGTTTTAAATCATTATTGCAGATCTATTTCTAAATACAATCAATAAACAAAAAGTTGACATTTACTTACTTTGGATAGGATACATATGGTGCTATGCCTCGATTGGGGCAAAATATATGAGTTATTGCAGTCACCTAAGATAACACTGAAACAAGATTAACTTTGTATAAATAGCAAAACCCTAATTATTCTCATGTTGCCTTGGTTTCAATTTTTGCATTAGCCTCCCCTTAAGACATTGAAACTAAGGCAACACTGAGAATAATTAGGGTTTTGCTATTTATACAAAGTTAATCTTGTTTCAGTGTTATCTCAGGTGGCTGCAATAACTCATATATTTTTTCCAATCCAGACATAGCACCACATCTCTCCAATCCAGAATAAGTAAAAGACAAATTTTTGTTTATTTATTGTATTTAGAAAGATATACAATAATGATTTAAAGTTTTGTGTTTCTACATGTGGTGTGAGTTTTAATGCATGAATTGTGTCATTTATTCATTTCTGACATATTGGATCGATCTTTCGCTTAGACAGGCAATCAGGATGGGGTCGTAACATGATCATTGTTCATAGTTTTTCAGGCTACGTACACAAGGTAAAACCCATATACCTTTTATGTAGTACGTTGTTTTGGATTCTGCATCTGTTTCATGTTATATGTTCCGATTTATACTATAATTAAGGTCATCAGAAGAAAATATTTTATTACTTCTTCTAAAAAAAGTTTATTAACATGTGTGTCTCATTAAAAAAAAACTTTAGGACGTTATGAATATTGTTAAATACAATCATTTGTTTAAGATGTTAATTGAGCTAGCTTTTGACCAAAAACAAAATTGTGCATGTTCTTGAACAATTTAGGAGCTTAAGACTTGAGTTTGAGCTATCATATTAGAGTCTTCTTGTTCATTTAAGATATTTTTTCTGAATCGTTCCATTGTAATCCCATTTATGTATACTAAAATTATCTGTTAAATGTTAATATCACAATTGATAAATGTATAAGAAAGTTATGATACCTGGTCAATATTTAAAGATCTAGAATTATGTTTAACTTTAATTTTGGAGAATAAAAAAGTCAGTTACGTTTTTTTATATAGCAATTATGTTACATTTAATTATTTTTTGACATAGCTTTATAATTAATGCGTTTGTGAAAATTATGTTTTTTGTTTTTTTTTATCATAGCAATTGTGTTTTTGCACACATGACCTTTGGTTTTCGAAAAAAAAAATGTTTTATAAAACGATGGTTAAAAATTCAAATATTTGTAGTTTATATTTCCTTAAAGTTACAATTTTGTAAAGAAGATGTGACATGTTTATGAAATCACTTTTATAATCACAAAGAAAATAAACTACGTTTATGAAGAAAAAAAATGATCATGTTACAACCCCATCATGATTGCCTGTTCAAGCGATAGATCAATCTGATATGTCAAAAATGAATATAACACAATTCATGCATTAAAAATTGACGCCACATGTTTTAAATCATTATTGCAGATCTATTTCTAAATACAATCAATAAAAAAAAAAAAGTTGACATTTACTTACTTTAGATAGGATACATATGGTGCTATGCCTGGATTGGGGCAAAATATATGAGTTATTGCAGTCACCTAAGATAACACTGTAACAAGATTAACTTTGTATAAATAGCAAAACCCTAATTATTCTCATGTTGCCTTGGTTTCAATTTTTGCATTAGCCTCCCCTTAAGACATTGAAACTAAGGCAACACTGAGAATAATTAGGGTTTTGCTATTTATACAAAGTTAATCTTGTTTCAGTGTTATCTCAGGTGGCTGCAATAACTCATATATTTTGCCCAATCCAGGCATAGCACCACATATCTCCAATCCAGAGTAAGTAAAACACAATTTTTTGTTTATTTATTGTATTTAGAAAGATCCGCAATAATGATTTAAAGTTTTGTGTTTCTACATGTGGTGTCAGTTTTAATGCATGAATTGTGTCATTTATTCATTTCTGACACATTGGATCGATTTATCGCTTATACAGGCAATCAGGATGGGGTCGTAACATGATCATTGTTCATAGTTTTTCTGGCTACGTACACAAGGTAAAACCCATATACCTTTTATGTAGTACGTTGTTTTGGATTCTGCATCTGTTTCATGTTATATATTCTGATTTATGCCATAATTGAGGTCATCAGAAGAAAATATTTTATTACTTCTTCTAAAAAATGTTTATTAAGAGGTGTGTCTCATTAAAAAAAAACTTTATGATGTTATGAATATTGTTAAATATAATCATTTGTTTAAGATGTTAATTGAGCTAGCTTTTGACCAAAAACAAAATTGTGCATGTTCTTGAACAATTTAGGAGCTTAAGATTTGAGTTGTGAGCTATCATATTAGAGTCTTCTTGTTCATTTAAGATATTTTTTTCTGAATCGTTCCATTGTAATCCCATTTATGTATACTAAAATTATCTGTTAAATGTTAATATCACAATTGATAAATGTATAAGAAAATTATGATACCTGGTCAATATTTGAAGATCTAGAATTATGTTTAACTTTAATTTTGGAGAATAAAAAAGTCAGTTACGTTTTTTTATATAGCAATTATGTTACATTTAATTATTTTTGACATAGCTTTATAATTAATGCATTTGTGAAAATTATGTTTTTTGTTTTTTTTATCATAGCAATTGTGTTTTTGCACACATGACCTTTGGTTTTCAAAAAAAAAATTTGTTTTAAAAAACGATGGTTAAAAATTCAAATATTTGTAGCTTATATTTCCTTAAAGTTACAATTTTGTAAAGAAGATGTGACATGTTTATGAATTCACTTTTATAATCACAAATAAAATAAACTACGTTTATGAAGAAAAAAAATGATCATGTTACAACCCCATCATGATTGCATGTTCAAGCGATAGATCAATCTGATATGTCAAAAATGAATATAACACAATTCATGCGTTAAAAATTGACGCCACATGTTTTAAATCATTATTGCAGATCTATTTCTAAATACAATCAATAAACAAAAAGTTGACATTTACTTACTTGAGATTGGATACATTTGGTGCTATGCCTGGATTGGGGCAAAATATATGAGTTATTGCAGCCACCTAAGATAACACTGAAACAAGATTAACTTTGTATAAATAGCAAAACTCTAATTATTCTCATGTTGCCTTGGTTTCAATTTTTGCATTAGCCTCCCCTTAAGACATTGAAACTAAGGCAACACTGAGAATAATTAGGGTTTTGCTATTTATACAAAGTTAATCTTGTTTCAGTGTTATCTCAGGTGGCTGCAATAACTCATATATTTTGCCCAATCCAGGCATAGCACCACATATCTCCAATCTAGAGTAAGTAAAAGACAAATTTTTGTTTATTTATTGTATTTAGAAAGATCCGCATTAATGATTTAAAATTTTGTGTTTCTACATCTGGTGTCAGTTTTAATGCATGAATTGTGTCATTTATTCATTTCTGACATATTGGATCGATTTATCGCTTATACAGGCAATCAGGATGGGGTCGTAACATGATCATTGTTCATAGTTTTTCAGGCTACGTACACAAGGTAAAACCCATATACCTTTTATGTAGTACGTTGTTTTGGATTCTGCATATGTTTTATGTTATATATTCTGATTTATGCCATAATTGAGGTCATCAGAAGAAAATATTTTATTACTTCTTCTAAAAAATGTTTATTAAGAGGTGTGTCTCATTAAAAAAAAACTTTAGGATGTTATGAATATTGTTAAATATAATCATTTGTTTAAGATATTAATTGAGCTAGCTTTTGACCAAAAACAAAATTGTGCATGTTCTTGAACAATTTAGGAGCTTAAGATTTGAGTTGTGAGCTATCATATTAGAGTCTTCTTGTTCATTTAAGATATTTTTTTCTGAATCGTTCCATTGTAATCCCATTTATGTATACTAAAATTATTTGTTAAATGTTAATATCACAATTGATAAATGTATAAGAAAATTATGATACCTGGTCAATATTTGAAGATCTTGAATTATGTTTAACTTTAATTTTGGAGAATAAAAAAGTCAGTTACGTTTTTTTGTAAAGCAATTATGTTACATTTAATTATTTTTGACATAGCTTTATAATTAATGCATTTGTGAAAATTATGTTTTTTGTTTTTCTTATCATAGCAATTGTGTTTTTGCACACATGACCTTTGGTTTTAAAAAAAAATGTTTTAAAAAACGATGGTTAAAAATTCAAATATTTGTAGTTTATATTTCCTTAAAGTTACAATTTTGTAAAGAAGATGTGACATGTTTATGAAATCACTTTTATAATCACAAATAAAATAAACTACGTTTATGAAGAAAAAAAATGATCATGTTACAACCCCATCATGATTGCATGTTCAAGCGATAGATCAATCTGATATGTCAAAAATGAATATAACACAATTCATGCGTTAAAAATTGACGCCACATGTTTTAAATCATTATTGCATATCTATTTCTAAATACAATCAATAAACAAAAAGTTGACATTTACTTACTTTAGATTGGATACATATGGTGCTATGCCTGGATTGGGGCAAAATATATGAGTTATTGCAGTCACCTAAGATAACACTGAAGCAAGATTAACTTTGTATAAATAGCAAAACCCAAATTATTCTCATGTTGCCTTGGTTTCAATTTTTGCATTAGCCTCCCCTTAAGACATTGAAACTAAGGCAACACTGAGAATAATTAGGGTTTTGCTATTTATACAAAGTTAATCTTGTTTCAGTGTTATCTCAGGTGGCTGCAATAACTCATATATTTTGCCCAATCCAGGCATAGCACCACATCTCTCCAATCCAGAGTAAGTAAAAGACAAATTTTTGTTTATTTATCGTATTTAGAAAGATATGCAATAATGATTTAAAGTTTTGTGTTTCTACATGTGGTGTCATTTTAATGCATGAATTGTGTCATTTATTCATTTCTGACATATTGGATCGATCTATCGCTTAGACAGGCAATCAGGATGGGGTCGTAACATGATCATTGTTCATAGTTTTTCAGGCTACGTACAAAAGGTAAAACCCGTATACCTTTTATGTAGTACGTTGTTTTGGATTCTGCATCTGTTTCATGTTATATATTCTGATTTATGCTATAATTGAGGTCATCAGAAGAAAATATTTTATTACTTCTTCTAAAAAAAGTTTATTAACAGGTGTGTCTCATTAAAAAAAAACTTTAGGATGTTATGAATATTGTTAAATGCAATCATTTGTTTAAGATGTTAATTGAGCTAGCTTTTGACCAAAAACAAAATTGTGCATGTTCTTGAACAATTTAGGAGCTTAAGACTTGAGTTTGAGCTAGCATATTAGAGTCTTCTTGTTCATTTAAGATATTTTTTCTGAATCGTTCCATTGTAATCCCATTTATGTATACTAAAATTATCTGTTAAATGTTAATATCACAATTCATAAATGTATAAGAAAGTTATGATACCTGGTCAATATTTGAAGATCTAGAATTATGTTTAACTTTAATTTTGGAGAATAAAAAAGTCAGTTACGTTTTTTTATATAGCAATTATGTTACATTTAATTATTTTTTGACATAGATTTATAATTAATGCATTTGTGAAAATTATGTTTTTTGTTTTTTTTATCATAGCAATTGTGTTTTTGCACACATGACCTTTGGTTTTCGAAAAAAAAATTGTTTTATAAAACGATGGTTAAAAATTCAAATATTTGTAGTTTATATTTCTTTAAAGTTACAATTTTGTAAAGAAGATGTGACATGTTTATGATATCACTTTTATAATCACAAAGAAAATAAACTACGTTTATGAAGAAAATAAATGATCATGTTACAACCCCATCATGATTGCATGTTCAAGCGATAGATCAATCTGATATGTCAAAAATGAATATAACACAATTCATGCATTAAAAATTGACGCAACATGTTTTAAATCATTATTGCAGATCTATTCTAAATACATTCAATAAACAAAAAGTTGACATTTACTTACTTTAGATTGGATACATATGGTGCTATGCCTGGATTGGGGCAAAATATATGAGTTATTGCAACAACCTAAGATAACACTGAAACAAGATTAACTTTGTATAAATAGCAAAACCCTAATTATTCTCATGTTTCCTTGGTTTCAATTTTTGCATTAGCCTCCCCTTAAGACATTGAAACTAAGGCAACACTGAGAATAATTAGGGTTTTGCTATTTATACAAAGTTAATCTTGTTTCAGTGTTATCTCAGGTGGCTGCAAAAACTCATATATTTTGCCCTAATCCAGGCATAACACCACATATCTCCAATCCAAAGTAAGGAAATGACAACTTTTTGTTTATATTGTATTTAGAAAGATCTGCAATAATGATTTAAATTTTTGTGTTTCTACATGTGGTGTCAGTTTTAATGCTTGAATTGTGTCATTTATTCATTTTTGACATATTGGATTGATCTATCGCTTAGACAGGCAATCAGGATGGGGTCGTAGCATGATCATTGTTCATAGTTTTTCAGGTTACGTACACAAGGTAAAACCCATATACCTTTTATGTAGTACGTTGTTTTGGATTCTGCATCTGTTTCATGTTATATGTTCCGATTTATGCTATAATTAAGGTCATCAGAAGAAAATATTTTATTACTTCTTCTAAAAAAAAGTTTATTAACAGGTGTAACTCGTTAAAAAAAAAAAAAAAAAAAAAAAAAACTTTAGGTTGTTATGAATATTGTTAAATACAATCATTTGTTTAAGGCTAGCCCCAGTGAATGAATCGTTGGTCGATCGAGGGAGGGTGCCGATCGATTGCCAGTCGATCGGCTTGCTGTGTGCAATGTCGATCGCCTCTCATTCAATCGTCCTGAAGATCGAATCATTTCTTTGTATACGTTGCTTTGCATCTGCAAGAAGGAGAAGGGTATCTATGCAAGTGTAAGATGGTCATGTATACTAAGCTAATAAATGATGAAAATCAACGTGTCGTATACATATGACTTGAAACCATGCATGTATACAACTGGAAACCATGCATATGACTTGAAAATCAACGTGTAAGTATACATATGACTTGCATTTAAAAAAAAAGAAAAAAGAAAAAATTGAACTTGGTCGCCCTTACTGGTGCATCTAATCGCCTGAAGGTCAATGGAGAGAGAAAGCTGACGTGGCAGTGAAAATGAGGGGGATTGGGGTTCCTTACTGGGGCTAGCCTAAGATGTTAATTGAGCTAGCTTTTGACCAAAAACAAAATTGTGCATGTTTTTGAACAATTTAGGAGCTTAAGACTTGAGTTGTGAGCTATCATACTTGAGTCTTCATGTTTATTTAAGATATTTTTTCTGAATCGTTCCATTGTAATCCCATTTATGTATACTAAAATTATTTGTTAAATGTTAATATCACAATTCATAAATGTATAAGAAAGTTTTGATACCTGGTCAATATTTGAAGATCTAGAATTATGTGTAACTTTAATTTTGGAGAATAAAAAAGTCAGTTACGTTTTTTATATAGCAATTATGTTACATTTAATTATTTTTTGTCATAGCTTTATAATTAATGCATTTGTGAAAATCATGTTTTTTGTTTTTTTATCATAGCAATTGTGTTTTAGCATACATGACCTTTGGTTTTAAAAAAAATATAGCCACATGTTTTAAATCATTATTGCAGATCTATTTATAAATACAATCAATAAACAAAAAGTTGACATTTACTTACTTTAGATTGGATACATATGGTGCTATGCCTGGATTGGGGCAAAATATATGAGTTATTGCGGCCACCTAAGATGACACTGAAACAAGATTAACTTTGTATAAATAGCAAAGCCGTAATTATTCTCATGTTGCCTTGGTTTCAATTTTTGCATTAGCCTCCCCTTAAGACATTGAAACTAAGGCAACACTGAGAATAATGAGGGTTTTGCTATTTATACAAAGTTAGTCTTGTTTCAGTGTTATCTCAGGTGGCTGCAAAAACTCATATATTTTGCCCCAATCCAGGCATGGCACCACATATCTCCAATCCAAAGTAAGTAAATGACAACTTTTTGTTTATATTGTATTTAGAAAGATCTGCAATAATGATTAAATTTTTGTGTTTCTACATGTGGTGTCAGTTTTAATGCTTGAATTGTGTCATTTATTCATTTTTGACATATTGGATTGATCTATCGCTTAGACAGGCAATCAGGATGGGGTCGTAGCATGATCATTGTTCATAGTTTTTCAGGTTACGTACACAAGGTAAAACCCATATACCTTTTATGTATCTGAGTAGGGATCCAATGAGAAGTAAATTAAAATAAGAAGTGGTGAGAAGTGACCAAAATCACACATTTGAGATGCAATGACTTGCATTAGATGCATTTCTATACATATAGATGCAACATCTTGAGTTTCGAAAGTTAATTTGATGTATAGATGGTGCAAATTGATTTTCATGATTTCGGCACGTGCAGAGGAACAAAAAAGAAGAGAAATCATGAAATGCATCTAATATACGTATATGCATTTGATTAAAAGTTAGAAAACATACTATAGTGCGTTATAATGCATCTAAGATTATAGGGATGCATCTAATTTATGTCGGTGCATCTCGGATTTGCGGTTATAGTTCTTCTTATTCCTTCTTATTTTAAGTAATCTTCTTATTTGATCCTAACTCTTATCTAGTACGTTGTTTTGGATTCTGAATCTGTTTCATGTTATATGTTCCGATTTATGCTATAATTACGGTCATCAGAAGAAAATATTTTATTACTTCTTTTAAAAAAAATTTATTAACAGGTGTGTCTCATTAAAAAAAAAACTTTAGGATGTTATGAATACTGTTAAATACAATCATTTGTTTAAGATGTTAATTGAGCTAGCTTTTGACCCAAAAACAAAACTGTGTGTGTTCTTGAACAACTTAGGAGCTTAAGACTTGAGTTGTGAGCTATCATATTAGAGTCATATTGTTCATTTAAGATATTTTTTCTGAATTGTTCCATTGTAATCCCATTTATGTATACTAAAATTATTTGTTAAATGTTAATATCACAATTCATAAATGTATAAGAAAGTTATGATACCTGGTCATGTTTTGAAGATCTAGAATTATGTGTAACTTTAATTTTGGAGAATAAAAAAGTCAGTTACGTTTTTTATATAGCAAGTATGTTACATTTAATTATTTTTTGTCATAGCTTTATAATTAATGCATTTGTGAAAATTATGTTTTTTGTTTTTTTATCATAGCAATTGTGTTTTAGCATACATGACCTTTGGTTTTTAAAAAATATATATATATATATTGTTTTATAAAACGAAGGTTAAAAATTCAAATATTTGTAGTTTATATTTCCTTAAAATTAAAATTTTGTAAAGAATATGTGGCATGTTTATGAAATCACTTTTATAATCACAAATAAAATAAACTACGTTTATGAAGAAAAAAATGATCATGTTACAACCCTATCCTGATTGCATGTTCAAGCGATAGATCAATCTGATATGTCAAAAATGAATATAACACAATTCATGCATTAAAAACTGACTCCACATGTTTTAAATCATTATTGCAGATCTATTTATAAATACAATCAATAAACAAAAAGTTTACATTTACTTACTTTAGATTGGATACATATGGTGCTATGCCTGGATTGGGGCAAAATATATGAGTTATTGCAACCACCTAAGATAACACTGAAACAAGATTAACTTTGTATAAATAGCAAAACCCTAATTATTCTCATGTTGCCTTGGTTTCAATTTTTGCATTAGCCTCCCCTTAAGACATTGAAACTAAGGCAACAATGAAAATAATTAGGGTTTTGCTATTTATACAAAGTTAATCTTGTTTCAGTGTTATCTCAGGTGGCTGCAATAACTCATATATTTTGGCCCAATCCAGGCATAGCACCACATATCTCCAATCCAAAGTAAGTAAATGACAACTTTTTGTTTATATTGTATTTAGAAATAGATCTGCAACAATGATTTAAAGTTTTGTGTTTCTACATGTGGTGTCAGTTTTAATGCATGAATTGTGTCATTTATTCATTTTTGACATATTGGATCGATCTATCGCTTAGACAGGTAATCAGGATGGGGTCATAGCATGATCATTGTTCATAGTTTTTCAGGCTACGTACACAAGGTAAAACCCATATACCTTTTATGTAGTACGTTGTTTTGGATTCTGCATCTCTTTCATGTTATATGTTCCGATTTATGCTATAATTAAGGTCATTAGAAGAAAATATTTTATTACTTCTTTTAAAAAAAGTTTATTAACAGGTGTGTCTCATTAAAAAAAAACTTTAGGATGTTATGAATACTGTTAAATACAATCATTTGTTTAAGATGTTAATTGAGCTAGCTTTTGACCCAAAAACAAAACTGTGTGTGTTCTTGAACAACTTAGGAGCTTAAGACTTGAGTTGTGAGCTATCATATTAGTGTCTTCTTGTTCATTTAAGATATTTTTTTCTCAATCGTTCCATTGTAATCCCATTTATGTATACTAAAATTATCTATTAAATGTTAATATCACAATTCATAAATGTATAAGAAAGTTATGATACATGGTCAATATTCGAAGATCTAGAATTATGTTTAACTTTAATTTTGGAGAATAAAAAAGTCAATTACGTTTTTTATATAGCAATTATGTTACATTTAATTATTTTTTGTCATAGCTTTAAAATTAATGCATTTGTGAAAATTATGTGTTTTGTTTTTCTTATCATACCAATTGTGTTTTTGCACACATGACCTTTGGTTTTCAAAAAAAAAATGTTTTAAAAAACGATGGTTAAAAATTCAAATATTTGTAGTTTATATTTCCTTAAAGTTACAATTTTGTAAAGAAGATGTGACATGTTTATGAAATCACTTTTATAATCACAAATAAAATAAACTAGAAAGAGAAAAAAAAATCATCTATGGTTCCATAAATGTTCTCTTTAATATAATTTACTAATGTTTCATAGTTAATTTTTGAGCTCAAAGTCAAGATAAAATATTATAGTTAAGACTAAAAAGCATGACTTTGGTTTTATTTTATATAAATATAACTGTAATAAATAAACAATGGTGCCTATTCAACAAGAAGTGTTATAAATTCATGGTTAATTGCATTTAACAAATGAAAGACATTTATTGAAAACATCACAACTTTTCAATTCTTATAATACGATCCAAAACAAATGAATCATCATAAATTTTATATGTTATATTCGCTAAAAAAAATTAAATGGCATCATCCCTGAGATGAAGGCTCCGATCAGCTGCTAATCGCTGAGGCCTGGTATCTTTATGATTTTGGTGTTGAACGGTTCAGTGAAGTCCTTTAATGACTCGTTGGGGCCCTGCCTTAGTAACTGTAGATCAATGAAGTTGCCTTTCTAGTTTCACATTGGCTGAAAAATGGAAATGAACTCGTCTTTCAGGTCTTGCCTGCCTGGGAGGTTCTTTTTTGCCTGACCCTTGAAGCATGCTACTGCCGAGTCGGCGAGGGTTTGTTGAAATAGGTGGCAAGCTATTGGGTCATTCCAGGCGCATGTTTGATTGCCCCCTCGAACACCCAGACGTGTGAGTCGGGGTCACCTAAGCCCGTGCAACATTCTCTCACAAAACACATAGAAATTTGTCACCACTTTCTTAGGGACAATGTGCAAAAAGGTAACATCTCCATCGAAAAGGTTCCAACGGAACAAAATATTGTCGATATCCTCACTAAACCTCTCAAACGAGAATCTTTCTATTATCTTCGTCTAGGATTAGGAATGATGGAGCACATCTCTTCATCTTAAACTCATTGTAAGTCTCTTCTTTCTAATATGAGTCTAGGATTCTATTGAGCACAAAATCAAAATTGAGGAATTTTAAGAATCTAAAATAGAATGATTATACTTCTCATAAATATAGTTCTTGCATACTTAAAACCAACTCTAAAAGCTTTCTACATGCATGAAAAACCCAAATTCTTTCTCTCAAAACCTCTCACGTGTAGGAAAAACATCTTTTGTACATTGTTAATACAATTTTATTGAACATCATTGTTAATACAATTCAAAAATACTTTTCTCATGCATGCATAATGAACTCACAATCTTGGTCGGATCATATAACTAATATAAAATTCGACATGGAAAACCAAGCAAAATTGAACTAAAGAGACTTTGGATTTTCTTTTAGGCTATCTTTTCTTTAGAGTCGAGATAATCGCATCTCCACATATGTTGCATGTAGACACATACTAGAAATAGTTTCTCCTGGATGAACTTAAGATTCTTCTGGTGGCGGTCCCTTATTTGTTAGACAACCCCCTTATATACAGGACCGTCCACCTATTTACGAGACCGTCCAGCTGTTCTGCTGTCATTATCACCTTTCTGTTTTCTTGTTTCTGACCCTTTAACCAACCACATTCTAGCACACCCTATACTTCCTTACATGCTTAAACATAATTTGAATTCATATGACTTATTATGCATGCTTTTCCATAATTAGCACATTCTTTCCCTATTTAAATCCTCATCCTCCTTATTCATCTTCATGGCATAACTTTTTCTTCTTTCTCCTATTAATGTCATCCTCTAGAAAACCTAGAATTTCCATCAAACCTATTTGGCGGAAGAAACAAACCCTTGGAAACTTCATGAAAGATACCACCACCTCAAACACACAAAAACCAACCTTCATTCCACAACCTAACACTTTCAAAGAAGCATCATCCTCTTTGTTTTCTTTCTTTACGTCACAACCCCTCAATGAATCACAATCCATTCACAAAGAACCTACTTTCACTCCAAAAGATCACCCTCTACCACCATCACATCTACCTCAAGTTACAAATCATACCACCCAACAATCAATTAGGGCTTAAGAATTCTCCACTTTCATTGACTTGCATCTTCTAAATGCAATTCTTGCTCAAAAACTACAACCTCCACCCATACTAGATCAAGTTAATGCCCATGGAGGCTATTGTGTGTGTTGCATTCACAATCGTAGCCTATTTCAAACTCTCAAAAATTATCTAGACTTTATCACATCTCTTCTCTTGCCTCCTCGCTTTCCGCCTCCTTCAAATAACACTCTCGCACCACCATTTCTCCCTAACCTCTAGACATGGTGCATGCTCTACAATAAGACCGGGCCTTCCTTTGGTTATCCTAGAGACTAGACTAGGATTAGTTATATTATGTAGAATTATGTTGTAATAGTCATATTTTATGTATAACTTTGTTCTCGTTTAATGAATTTTTAAGCTTATGCCTACTTAATAAATTCTGCCTATCTCTTTCTAACCCATTGACGGTGATCCCTTAAATACCCGACGGTCCCTTATATTTATGGGACCGTCCAGGCATTTACAGGATCGTCCTACTGTTTCTGACATCTATCTTCTCTCTTATTCTTATCTATTTCTGTGACTTGAATATGCATACTCTTGCACCTGTATTCTAACTTGTTTTTGTAGCAAAATACCATCGCTCGATTCCTCCTTGCCCTCAACAAGGGGGAGAACTAATCAAGGGCGAGTGCTTGCATCGTCGATTTCTTTCCTCTCTACACATCGATGAAACCTTTTTGATTCTACCTAAAATGAGTTTATATTTTGTAATCATCAAAAGGGGAAGATTGTTAATACAAATAATGTCAACAACGTCATGTGCATTTTTCGATCTCTATAAGTTTTGATAATCACAAAATATAAAAACACGTTACGTAAAACTACACTTGATAAGTTTTTAATCGAGAAAATTCGTTTCGACTACAACATCACTTAAGGCATGAACAAACAATCTACCAACTTAGTTAAGTGATCAAAGAAATTATTTTTTCTTTAAACCTCACATTTTTATGTGACAAAACATTTTTTTTGTATTTATAAAAATGTGTTAACAAGACAAATAAATTTGAATTTGAAATTCTCCAACAACTATTTTTCCCGCCCAAATCAGTTAAATATTCACCACATCATGACAAAAATAAGAGCGTCCCGTGGGACGGTCCCGTAAAGGTGGACGGTACCTTATATATACGGGACCGTCTAAGGTTTAAGGGACCGTCCCCCGCTCCTCAAGGTGCCTATAAATACAGTACTATTCCAACAGAAAAAATCACCTTTTGAGAACTAAAACTTTCTGTCTTCCCAAATCAATCTAAACTCTCTTATTCGATCACATTAATGTGTTGCAACTTGTTTATAAGTGAATGCATCCTTTCTACCTCAAAGTGCAAGAGAAGAACGCTCGTATTCGTCAAGAAACGAAATGTTGAAGAACAGGCATTCACCTCGTAACCTTTGTTACGTTTCTCACCTCAATCTAAACTATCTATATCTCAATTCTTGTGTAGGATCTTGTGTGTAAGCTCGGAAATGTTTTGTGTGTTGATTCAGACTTGGTGTTGGTCCGTAAGGTGATTGTGTGAATTTTGACTTGGTGTTTGGTCGGAAGGTGTTGTGTGTAATTATTTTGATCGTGTGAAGTGTTGCGTAGATTGGTTCTAGCTAGGATTAGGACTTGACATTCCGCTTAGTGTCGTTAATTGGTGTAAGCGAAGGTGTATGATTTTCTCCGCCATAAAGGAGCTTGTTGATATAATGTTTGTGAAACTCTCGAGTGTGATACTCGAGGAGTGGAATAGGGCGAAGAGTGAGATTCGTAGCCGAACCACTATAAATCTCCGTGCCTTGATTTGATCGTCTCTTCTATTTACTCTTACATACTTCTTACTCTATTATTTGTTGTTATTTTTACTTGTGTTCATTTATTGTTGTGTTGATATTACATAAACTTCAAATCTAAAACTCTCTGAAAAGTAATTTGAGAAATTTTTTGAAAACGTAATTAAAACGGTGAAACTATTCAACCTCCTTCTAGTTTCTACAGTAACCCTTCTCCTGGTTGTACCCTAGCACTATGTCTCTTGTTCGTTGTGAAGTCCTCTAATCGTGGTTGTATCTTTGCGCCCTTTGAGCTGCCCTGACTCCTGGTTTCTTGAATTGGTATTACTTGAGAAGTTGACCGGGGAACTTGATGTTCGTCATGAGACCGTGTGGGCCCCTCTTGGAATAGTGATGTATGCAAGCTGACGTGGTCGTTTGTTGCATGCATTTCTCCTGGTAGTTTTCTTATGAGGTTTCTTGCTGACTGGTGTTCCTAGTTTTCGAGTGTTTGTCGACCCTCCTCTAAGTAAGTGAGGTCTTCCACCTGGAGAGGTTCGAGGTGGTCGCTGGTTATGTCTGAAACTTGAAAGGGTTGTTCACTAGACATGTTTGGATGAGAAACTTGTGTAAGAAAGAAAAAAATTTGAGATTTTTTAGTGAGAAATGAGAAAAAATAGGTGAAAATTTTCAAAAAATTTGTGGGTATTTCGTATCATGTCCCCATGGATGACGCCATATGTACGTATGGTATGTAAATCTGTTTAAGAGGTGGGATGAGAATAATTTTGTTGTATTAAACGGTAAGGACCCGATGAGAATGATTAAGATCAAGAAGCTCGGGTAACACTTAAACAAAGACCATACTTTACTGTTGTAAAGCAGTATTTGCCCAAGTGTGTTAAAAAATTGTGAAGCTGTGTGTGTTTCCTTCTATTTATAGAGAGGCAAGTAGGAATTAGAGATAAATCCTTGAGAGATGATAAACGGATGTCAGGGAGCCAGGTGTTGATCATTTAGAGAGCAAACAAGGAGGACATGTGGCCCTTCCTCTTTGGTTCGTACAAAAGAGTGTTATGCTTCCTATTTTATTGGTCGTGTGCTCACCACTGTGTTGAGTCAGACTCGTATGTCTTATCCATTAGTGATAGTTGTCTCATGCGCATGTACTATATGCCCTGAGAGATGTTACCGGGTTTAGCTCGAACTAGGTTTACATAGTTCTTGTCATGGCTGACTCTTGAACCTTTGGTATGTGGTCTTAATTCGAGCGTGTGGGATATGTTTTCGTTTAAGTGAGATATGTTTGTGTGACTGGTTTGATGGTCTCCATTATAAGATTGAGTGAATGTTAAAAAAGCGGTGTTGGAGCATAAATATATCCGGTCTAGTAACATAAACAAAGACACGTATAAATAAATAATGGGGGGATTGCACTATAAAACTTGAATATTTTCATATTTTTTTAAAGTACAAGTTTTTTAATGCACGATTTACAATGTTTCTAAAATTCGAGTAATGTTGTTAGATTAAATACCTCTAGTTATAAAAGGAAATCTAATTTATTAAATATTTAAATACTTAATCACAATTTAAACAAATAACTTTTTTCACTTATAGATACTCCACACCTATCCATACATAAATAAATTGCACACACAAATTAGTGTTTTACTATTTAATGGAATTGCATATATACCCACTAAAACTAAAAAATTTGCATATTTTCTCATTTCTCATAATACAAGTTTTTAATGCATGATATACAATGCAACTTAAGCATATTTTAGATTATATGCAAATATGTAAGTTTTAGTGAGTATAAATGCAATTGCCCCTTAATATTACAGTTATGCGCGAGTAATTATCTAATTCTCCTTTATATATAGATGTTTCAAAAGATTAAAAAAAAATTGCAAATTCAAAGAATTGCAAATCACTATTCCCAATTCAAAATTTGAATTTTGTACTCTACAAACAAAGCAAAGGCAAATGGCAAAAGCGTAAATAAAACAAGGAAAAAACTTATTTAGGGACCCGATAAATAAATAAAAAAGCAGCATATCATCATCATCACTCACACAAACACACAAATTTATTTCAAACCGATTCACACTCACTCGCTAAATAACATCATGGTAATAATAATAATCAGATCTTCTTCTTCTTATTCACCAATTCATATAACATATTCCGTTAATTAAGCTTTATTTTGTATCAGTATAGTTAAAGTTAGGGTTTCATGTGATTTTAATTGCTGTGAAATTGTGAAGCTGTTAATATGAATGCTGATTGTTGAACATGGTTTATATAGCTTATTGTGAAGTTAATAAAGCTGATTTAAGTTAGTTAGGTTTTAAAGTGTTGATTTATGTAGCTTATTGATGTTTAGGAGGGTAAAATTTTGGATCTAGGATATGGATCTAAGAAATGACTGATGTAGTGTTGAACAATTTTTGACTCAGGTCAAATTAGTGAAGTTTCGAGTGAAGTTGTGTTTATGATGTTCGTAGGTGATGGTTTTTTTGTTGTAATGCTGGCCCTAAGTCTCGTTTCAGGTTTTAGACTTTTAAAGGTGTTAGGAAATCAGAGAAACTTGTAAGAATACATGATTTTACTCAAACAGACGTAAAGTACTAGGGCTGAGCAAAAGAGACCGAAAACCGAACCGAATGGACCGATACAAAACCGAACCGAGTCACTTCGGTCGGTTCTCGGTTCATGTCTTCCGCAAAATCGGTTTTCGGTTTTGGTCTGTTCGGTTCTGTTTTGACCCCATGCTCAGCCCTGTAAAGTACATAACGAGAATGGAAGCATGTGAAAAAACACGTAAATTTACAGTATTGATGATTCACTTTTAAGCTTGGGGTGCTAGGTGGTCTATTTAATGAGGGTCTGCAATTACATAGGGCTTATATCCATTGGCTTAGAAATATAGTTTCAGCTATTAAGTTTTGTTTTTGTGTTTTTGTTGCTGGTAGGTGTTGTTCTTTTGTATTGTTGGGGTTAACAGAGTTAGTGCAGCGATGGTCATTGTTTCGGATCTTTGGGAATTATTTTATGTTTAGTTGAAGGAAGATACCAATTTTTTACAAAAAGTTTTGTACAAAACAGGAAAAACGAAAAGCGCGTTCAAATTGTTTTTTTTTTCCCAGAAAACTAGTTCTTTATCTTAACTTAGCAAAGAAATTTACAGTACAAAACACATGTATCTGTTTTCCTTGTAACGCAAAACCCCCCACTTCATTTTTAAAAATGGGAAATACTACATTATTTGAATGCTATATCTAAGTTCTAAACTCTTCTGTGAAGATAATCCCCCTTCTCATTCTCAACCATCTCTTACTACTTTAGAGGTGTTAGGAAATTCGTAATCGCAAAAAACCTGTATGGACACGGGATTACACAAACAGACGTCAAGTACAAAAAGGAGAATGTAAATACATGAAACAACTAGCACATAGGGTATAAGATGATTGGCTTCTAAGAGTGGCCTACCAACTTGTCTCACTGATTGTTGAGGGTCTGGGTTTACAATCACATAGGTCTTAAATCCATTGGCCAAGAACTGTGCTGAGGTGTCCAAACTAGCCTGGTCTATGTTCTCAATAACGGTTCTGAAATGGAGGCGTGAAGGTCGGTCGACAATTAGTCTTCGTAGGTTAATAGTTAAAATGTTTTTTGTGCACCGGCTGCAGCTGTGCTCCATTATTTGGAAGGGTATCACCGTATCATTAAAAAAATTAAAATACTGTATCATTGCTAGTGATCCCATTGGTATGGTAAAGAAAGTTTAGCTATAAGTGCTGACAAGTTTTGTTATTCTGTCACTTGTGCTGATTGTGAATTGCTTATTTGCTTCTATCTCATTAAGATATCAGTCTCTCAGCGTGTGCCGTGTGTTCTTTGTTCATCTGAACCTGATTAGATGTCTTTTGTTGACAGGACGGACAAGATTCTGGAGATAACAAGCAAAGCACGGCTGACATGACACAGTTTGTAAGTTTCTAGACCATTTACTTCTACTATATCTTATATGCTTAGGTATGTTTGTGATTGAATACATAATACGCTTTGAATTTTATTTGTGTACATGGGACTTCCAGTTTGTAGATATGAAACATACGACCAGTTGTATTGAAAGATCAAGCGTAATTATATTATCATACAATAAAATGGTCACGTTTTACAAACATTAATAGTAGAAGCAAATGTTAATATAATAAATGGTCTTGTTAAAATGTGTTGATTTTTTGGTCATGTCTCTGTAAAAGTACGATTTTAAGTTTCTTATTGCAACATAGTACCACATCATTCGTATTTTGAATATCTTATCGTCATAGAATTTGTCACATAAGTAAATAACAGTTTTAGGTAAAATAATGGAGAAACTCAAGTTTGGAAACTTAAAAGGATGCAAATAGTCTTATTAAACATTTAGAAATGGTAAACTTAAATGGATTAATTTAAGTAATGATCTATGTAGATTAGTTTGACATAGGTCGGGTTACTGGGTTACTAGCTATTCATGATTCAAGTAGGCGGATCATGGGCTCTATTAGATGGTTATCTGGCCTAAACTATTGATAGACGTATTTTCTAACTTACTTTTATTTCTTTTGCAGGTGCAAACCCTTCTTCAGCAGATGGTAAGATTTAAACTGTATTGTGTTTCTGTACTTGCTTCACTCATAATTTCCATATAAATCTGACAAGTTTTGTTATTGCAGCAAACTAGATTTCAGACGATGTCCGACTCAATTGTTACAAAGAATATCCTTTTTTCAGTTTTTTTACTTCGTTATTCCATTTACAGAAGATTTGAAAAATAAAAGACTCTTGAAAATCAACTTTAACTTCACATGTCCTGTTAACCAGACTGTACTGGAACCAAAAAATAGATAATGGAACCAAGAACGAAACTGGATTGTAAACCCGATACAAACATGGAGTGCTATGGTTTGAAAAATAAATATTCTAGAAAAAACCTTGTTGGGTTCCCAACCAGACATGAGAACTGATATTCTAAAAGTTAGAACTGAGAATCGAACTGAAAGACATCTGGTTGCGCCTTGGCTCTTTTGTTTTATCGGGCATGACCTTTTTTTCCGCACTTCTATCTGCAGTTTCTATTATTTTACACTGGCTAAATATCAGTTACTGATTCATCAATTTTATCTACTCAAGAGTCTTTGGTATACTCCTAATTTTTAGCATAGGACTTATTGTAGATTGTACTGGGAAATATACAATCTTTCTCTCAAGTTTTCCTTAACTGAAATTCACTTGATGAGATGGGAGACCGCATAAATGAGCTGGAGCAGAGCATCAATGACCTTAGAACCGAAATGGGTGCAGATGGTTCTCCATCTCCTTTGTCTACACCAAAGAAACCTGTTGAACCGAAGTTAGAACCGAAGTCAGAAGAAGGTTCCACTTAGGACTTTCATTAATGACGTGCATTCTATCAATGAAGTGAGATTTATTTGTATGTTTCAGTTCAACTTTTGTTTGTGCTGCATATCCTTATGCTACTGGTCTGTACCATCTATGCTATCTGAACTGATTATATCCTGAGAATTTGCTGATTTCGGTTGATGTATGTATTTGAACGGGTTTATGATTCTTAGAGCATCTTACCTTTTTACGGTCAACAAGATGCACCTGTTGATGCTTTGCTATTTGAAGCCCAGACAAACTTTTTCTAGCATCCCATTATTCAACCTTTTTATTTATTTATAAATAAACTTGGCTCAATTATTTTGCGCTCTGCACATAAGATACAAACCTGTCATGCTCTTGCCCATGCTTTTGGAAAGATAAAAAAAAGGTGATTGATTACTAGTTTTTAAACTGAATGCTCAATCTTTTGCTTTGCTTTGGTCCCCCTTGATTTCTGCATTTACTTAACATTGAGTGGGTATCACTTTATTTAAAGTGTCCAGCATGTTTTCGGAATTGGACTGTATTATTACAGTTTGACATGGTAATGATTTTTGCTTAGCGTTTCTATGTTATGTATGTGCTAGTGTGTCAATAATGATCTTATAAGTTCTAAGAAAACTGCATGTTTATATTAGTCCAACAGCTATTAGGCTTTTAAAATTTTCAGTTCTGAATAATAGCACGGTATTCCCTGTCAGCCTGTGTTTGTTGTTGACAAGTTAGAAATGCATATGCTGCAACTGCAAGGGTGCTTCTACAGTGCTTTCTGTGAATTGATAATTTTGTCTGAATTTTGCTTCGAGACTATATGCAAATAGAATCTTAATTTTAGGGCCAGTTAGTATAAGTTTTTATACATGTCTAATGACAATACACAATAACAGATTAGAATCTTATGAAGAAATTGGACAAATCAAATTTTGTCGTAGGTGTCACATTTTAAGGTTTAAAGAAATGGAATATATGCTAGGCAGATAAGATTAGTCCCATAAGACAACATAGTTATGCTTACTGAGGTACTTAATTGTATATTTTAACAACTACATGCAATATCTATATTTGTTTTAATTGAAACCTTGTGGGCGAATTTATTACTTTATTTCTTGAAAGAAAAGTTGTTATATAATAACGAAAAGGTAGAAATCATTGAAAAATCAGCCTAAACGAAGACGAATATACCAAAAAACTACTACTAAAACTGGGATCAGGACGAGTCCCCACACATCACCAAACAACATATTGCTCTAATTAAAAAGAACAAGATAGCTGGGTATAATGATTATATTAGTTAATTACAATAATTATTTTCATCTTACGCCAACACTTGTTAAAATTTCTGCTTAATGAACTTTTATTAGTATCCATGAACACATTACTTGTGAATTTTAGATTGTTGTTTCATTTTATGTACCTCTGACTTTTAGTTTATCTGATGAATATTTTTTGACCATATCAAAAGAATAATACAACATCAGTCAACCTGCATAGGTTCTAGAAGTTCAACTCATTGGCCAACTCTATTAAGGGTATGTTTTGTCAGCTGTTAACATGAGTTATAAGCTGTATCATTTTTTCAATAAAAGTCTTTGATAAATTAGTTGTTAACTGCAATTATAAGTTATTAGGTGTAATTTTATAATTTAACAACTCCGAAATATTTTAAAAGTCTCATGAACCAGCTTTTCATTTTGAAGCTACTTGTTTAAATAAAAGGCAAATGTTTTTAAAATGTATCATACTTGTCATCATTTGCTTTTGTGAGTAGCAATACAAATTTTTTCTTTTGTGGGTACTTCTCTTTCAAATTCTTTTTTTTTTTTGGTATTTTGCAAAATTTTTGAACATTTTTACCCCTCTTAACTAATAGAGGATTTTTTCCTGCACGGCAAAAATGTCACATAGTTCTCTAAAAAGGATGAATTTGAAAGAAAAGTACTCACAAAAGTAAAACATTTTGTTTGCTACCCACAAAAGCAAATTGTGGCGAGTATGATACCTTTTGAAAACATTTGCCCTAAAATAAAAGCTTGAAGTTGTTGTATCTAGACGGAGCTACTTGTTTAAAAAAAGATTATTTTTTTAACAAAAAGCTTACATTTCAAAAAAAGCTGTCTAACAAACAGGCCTTAAAATTAACAAATTATAATAAGTTAATAATGTGAAACTTTGTACCATACAAAAAGCCACAAGACCTCTAAAGTCATCACGTATTCTGCTTTGACATTACTTTTGGTTTTGGTAATGACCGAGTGTATCACCAAAGCAAGGGTACCCTTTCTCTTTTCTCTGCTTTTCTAGTTTTCTCTTTTTGAATTTTCGAATTCGAATTTACAAATAAAAAAATAATGCGAAATATAATAACCTGAGTAGTTGAGTTGGCGATAATCTTTTATTTGGTTTAAGAAAAGAATAAGTACATGGAAGCCAACAAAGCAATCTAACAATTGTGTTGTTTAATAATGCATAAATCATTAAGCTACATGTTTATTTTAGTCTAAGTTAGTAGTATTAATCTTAATTTTATTGGTTTGACTCAACTCGACTGTACTAGTGGCTCGATTTTTAGATTCGCTACTAGACTCTAGTATCAACTACATTGCATTTTACGTAAGTTTTGTGTAAAATTTATAGACAATCTCGCCGAATTGGGCAACACATTATTTTATTTCCGCTCTTTTGTGTTGCTACTTGCTAATAGGGTTTGTAATTTCTTATCGACTTAGATGAGCTAGTTATGCCAGATATGCTAAACTAGTAATTCGTAGTCCCCCAAGCTAGTAGTCTCGCTATTGTCGGTGACCGTGTAGTCAAGCTGGTCGTGCTTGCTGTGTCGAACCTTCATTGAATGGGAATGCAAATTGACCAAAACACGTTCGATAGATGTACATTTTCTTGTAAATAAGACAAAGCAGAACATTGTCATGTTTCAAATAGTCGGCAACCAACCTATAGTTGTAATCTTAAAAGATATAACGTTGGTTTTTATATAAACATAGTCCAACCACAAAATCAAATATGATACTTATGATAGCAAATTTGATAAACCAATATGATTGCTTGTTTTTTAAATGTTCAGAAACTATTATTCACGTAATTCAAAACACAAGCAAAAAGGCATAAAACTAATGAAACAACCACGTTATAAACTCTCGAATCTCGATACCTTGTTCTTGATTTGTGAACATGATTAAATTAACACGTTCAAATTTCAAAATTTATATTTTTAAATATACACGCTAATCTCAAAAAGGAAAATCGAAGTACAATTACAAACCGATGTACCCAATTCATCATTTAAATCTGCATCCAAATATATATAGAACACCCTTTAAATAGACACTAATTAAAAGTTATGAACTTAACTTTGTATAAGTGCCTCCAAAAGATTTAAAAGCTTGTACTTCAAATCCAAGGCTTGTTCGTGATTTCAACAGCTATATGCACATAACCAAATTCACTTTGTGAAAAAAAAAAATCAAAAAAAAAAAAAAAATCAAAACAACCAAAGACACAACCAACAAGTTTTTGCTATATCTTTGACAGCTAGATTCATTTAAAAAAATCCAACTTCAGTATATAAAGATTTCATTACTTTTACTTTGCATCTATGTGGGACAAGCTATGCAAATGGAATTTAACAAATTACTAGCGAATGCATACAATAAATTGTGAAAATTGTAATAACAAAAGCACTTAGAGAACCAGTTAACATGATCATCACAACTCAAACACCATAACAAACATCCAATCGCAAACTGTGTTGTTACCGTGTTAGTCAAACATATGATCAGTAACTTAAACCTTATGTAAAATGAAATTCATTAAGAACATGAAATTCACACAACAAACAAAAGTGTAAAAAAAATCTAACGTTGACAACGAGTAATAGTACTGCAACCACGCTGGTACGGATTAGCTTGTCCACCAGATTGACAATTATAATACGACGCACCTCTTTGGGAGCATGGTATATTGTTCCCTTGTAGAGCACCATAGCTAATATAGTTAGTAGTTGCTAGTATACGTCTTGTACTCTCCGATTCCATTTCCATTTCTCCTGAGCCCATACACTCGGCTATAGAGCCTTTGCATCCACCTGATGCTCCGCCGTTTGTTATCCAGCTAAACTCATCGCCGCCCGAAGAGGCATGAGCGGGCGGCATGAGGAAAGTGGATATCAGAACGGCGGATATCACCATGTAGAGAAATAAAAGGTTGGTGGATATTGCCATTGTTGAATGGTTTGTTATTTTTTGTGTTGGTGGAAATAAGGCTGGTTTTGTAGAAGAAAAGACAATGCAGGCCTTATTTAAATACTTGCCTCATTTACTTGTTTTCATATTCATTTTTTGAGATACCCAAAATGCCCTTTCATTTTGGTATTGTTATGATGAAATGTTTTTGTATCCATTTATTTTTGCATAGTTTAGTAGTGTACAACTATACTAAAATCAGACTGGAATGAACTTTAAGGCACAATAAGCTGAACCGGACTGTAAAGTACATGTTTTAATTTGTGCAAGTTTAAAATCCATACGTCCCAAGTTACACCGAGAACTTAGCACAACACTAGAGGGTTTGTATCCCAGTGATACTTCATTTTGTGTGAGAAGCTCCCAACCAATGGTCGTGGGTTTCAAGTACCACTTAGAACATGTGAAATTGATTTTTGATGTAGATATTGTGAGATAATTAGTTGACGTTAGAAAAAATTAATAACTAAACGCAATTCAAACACGAAATGGACCAAGTAACCATCATGCTTTTGAGTATATTTCTGAACATAACTCATTTTCATGATATGGAGGATGTCAAATATTATCGGCATGGAACCATTCCTTAAAACATGTACGATTAAACAAACAACATTAGACAATACACTCGATCCGAAACTTCGAAAGTCTACAACCAGTCAACCAAATATTTTCCAACGAAGTAAATTTTTCCCCCAACTCTTCTACAAGTAGACGAATCAAATTAGTTTTGAGGTGTAAATAATGATGAATAATAAGAAAGAAACAATTATGATGAATTAAGAAATATTCACTCACTAATCATTCAATAATTGGAAAGTTAGCAATTATTGAACAAACTTTTAACAACTTAAAGAACATAGTTGCATCATAAATAGATGTCCAAAACTCATATAACGAGTCAAATAGATAACACAAGTAAGTGTCTTCTCTTTTACAATCAAATGCATACTTTAGATCACTTTAAGAAAACTTAAATGACATTTATCAGTAATCACACTATGAATTATAGTTTGCTAAATTGCACGTATGAAAGTTATACCATTCCTTTTAAAGTGATAACTTTCATACGTGCAAATTTACTACACATTTTGGCAAAAATTCTAAATGGTTATATCATTCTAAATGGTTTTTCAGTGAATTTTGTTTAAATTGCACGTATGAAAGTTATCACTTTAAGGGGAATGTCAAAAATCTATGTGTAGTAAATTTGCTAAATGGATTTTAGCAAAAATTCTAAATGATATAACCATTTTCAAAAATTTACTACACATGGATTTGACATTTAAACAAACATGTCAAGAATGGTTTGTTTTCACATCGCATTGATTTGGTCTTACACAAGAACTGAAAACCCATTCCCCTTGAGGGTACAAATTTATTACCACTAGTTATTGTGGTCACATTTTAGATGGGGTCTGATTATAAATAGAAAAATAAAACATTTATTTCAATATATTTATATTATATTTTCTAAGAAATAGTATATTTGGTGAAAATAGGTTGGCTGTCACGTAATGTATAACAACTTAAATATCAACGAAAATAGGTTAATACTACTTGGTCTTGTAATGTCAAATTTTGTTTAAAGAGTATTCAAACTTCATATAAAACTTTAAAAAAAAAAAAAAAAAAAAAAAAAAAAAAAAAAAAAAAAAAAAAAAAAAAAGTTGAAGATATAAGCCAGGATTAGGTGAGGTAACCCTTTATTCGCGTCAAACACAGGTGGAAGGCTTTTGGCTTGAGCCAAACGGTGCCACCATCCCCCCTCATGCACCAAAATCCAAGCCAAAGTATAGTTGTACGCTAATTGCAACTTTTCGATTTTTTTTTCAATTTTTTTAATGTTAATTAGTTTTTTCGTTGAGTTTGTATTTTAATTGAGTATGATGAGTCTCAAAAAAAGTGTTTTGGCTTGAGTGATGAATGAGAGGTTATTTTGATGTGTGAGTGTAAAAATGAGAATGATAAAATGACAATGATATAACACTTTGACTTGAGTCATGGTAGCTAGATGCGACTAGATTATCACTTTTTGCCATTATTCTTCAAAAATGACATTAGTTGGAAGAAAGTGGTCAAATATGACCACTTTGGTAATTTACCCTTACTCTAATTTATGGGAAATCATATTTAGTACGCTTCATAGTAAATCATAATAGCGACTCGTTGTGATCCATTTATTTGGCCATCTCTAGTTGTTATATCTTCACCTTTTTCTTTTTTGACTTCTTAGTAGCTTAATTAAACAAGGTTTTCTTATTTGTTTTTAACATAAAAACATAACCTGAAAACATAATTGTTGAATATATAAAAATATCAAACAAAAATGCTAGTTTGCAGCCATATTGAATTATTACTATAAGAATCTTTGTTCAAAGGTTCTCATAAATTTGAATAAAATAATAAAGCATTAGGTACAACAAATGATGTTGTATTCCTAATTTTAAGAGGCCAAGTTAATCTCACAAAACACTAGCGACCATACTATAGTAACAAAAGCAAAATCGTAAGCCTGTAGATAAGATGAATAATACCGTGGTCTCAGAAGACGAGATGTTAGAATAAGCATGAACAATTTTGAGCAAAATTGAGACCGAATACAAAGAGAATCCATCACTTGACCCATGTTGTCCAACTTCCCTCTCGAACAACATTCATTTCGCGTATTCACAACTCACAAGAATAATATTTGCAGAGGCGGAGACAGGAGGGGAACATGGTGGGCACATGCCCCCTTAGAAAAAATGTTTGTAGTGTAATTTTTTTTTTTTAAATAACTGACTATTTTTGTATTTTTCCCTTAACAAACTGATTTGTAGTATGGTTTCTAAAAAGTATTAAAGTTTGCCCACTCGACCCTAACTTTCACTCGACCCTAACTTTCTGACTCCTCCTGTTAATAGTTGCCTTGAGAAAAAGTCGAATACAATGGTTTAAAAAGTTAAATACGTAGCAACATTATTCACAAAGAATATTTGGTAAGATGGTATTAATTGGAGTTTCTAAGATGACTAATAAGATATTTTGGAGAACACAAGGTACCAACAAGTAACAACCATATCTAAACATGAAAAGGGTCAAATATTTTACTTGAAAGTAGACCAAAACCAACTTTCCTTATGATTAAACATTGCCAAAGTCATGCTTTTATTTAAACGCGTTCTTATTGGTGGCAATATGTTAAGATTCATGACATTTTCTTGACCTAACCAAATAATATGATGTTTACTTCATATAAACATGTGGAAAGGAAGGTTCATAGTTTCATGTCAAAGCCAAAAAGATTTCACTTTTATAAATACTTGTGGAAGGTAGCTAGGGTGGGCGAAGTTAGATTGACCAAGACAAACTACAACGCAACAATATTTTTAGGCTTTGTTTTCGAGTTTAGAGATAGAAAAAAAGGATAAGGAAAAGAAATGAGTCAAGAGAAACTTAAAAAGCAGACCGCAACGGCATTTTTTCTTATTCATAGTAAAAAAGAAAGAGTAATCTGCACGATTTAGCGCTCTGGTTTAGCCAGATTGCATGTGTAATTCTTACGACTTTGAAAGTGCATACAGTGTCCTTACAAGGAGTTTCCTGCAAGGGGTTATAGCCCCCTACTTTCAAAGTTCCGCTTGTTTTCATTTCAGATACGATAATTGCATATCAAAGTTTCATACATGTACTACACATGCACTTTCGAATAGACTGCGTCTGGAATTTTAACAAACAATATTCCACATTTGTAAATTACTCGAGAAGAATGAAGAAGTTTATGCATTTACTTTCTTGTATTATTGAGCTTGAAAGAAAAGAAAAAAAAGGTAACAACTCTATAGCTGTCTTCATTTGACATGGTTAGACTCATTTAACTGAAGCACTAGATGCTGATAATCATAAACTAGGATTAATACTTGCGCGATCCCGTCACAAGGTGGTAACCAGTAAACATTAAAAAGATAAGTTATAATAAAACTTGATTCCAAAAACTATTATGTTCAGAGCATCTTTCCATTTTTTTAGTTAGAACTTAGAACTACCAAAATATAAAAAATATGTGGCAGTTGGGATATGAAGATCAAGAACTTAGAAAATGATACAGTTTCAGAATCTTTACTTAATAACAATTAACAAGTGTAAATCATCTCTGTCACATATTTGATGGTAAACGCTTAAACAAATTATTTTTCTTTTGTTGTGGTTATCCGAGGAGGAATTTTTGTTTTAACTTAGATGTATCTGATGTAACCGAGATATCCTTTTAACTGTTTCCGACCTTGTTTCTTACCACCCTCAAAATATTTACCTTGTGAAGATTGGATTTGTGACTTTTTATGAGGATATCATGATACCTAACAACTAGACTACCTTAGTAGAGATGTGTCACATACTTCATGCTCCGAGTCAACTAATTTCCAAACCCTTGTGACGCAAACCCACGAGGCATGTTTAATTTGTCACATAATATTGTAGCGAGCCTAAGGGTGGTGGCAGCAATGCCTAAGTTTTTTTTTCATGCCTAATCACTCATCAATAATATCTTTCCATCTCATCTCATACCAATCTTATACCTAACAATAGATTTTTAGTGGCAACCATGCCTAACCCATACCTCAACTATTTTTTTTTTAATAATTATATTAAACAATTTAATAAAAACATAATATTTTATTAATACTAAAAAGAAAATTACATAAACTAAATCGCATTAATAAAAACAACGAACTAAAACATATATCTAAAAATCGCAAGTCCATCCATATTTCGCCGCGAGCTCACGTTTTTTGCCAAGAGTGAACGCTAGTATATTTGGGTCGGTTATGTTATCGTGCGGTTCCTTATAGAATTTCAGCGCCCTAAACATATGCTTTTCTTCCATTAAAGTGATTTTTGTCGCCAAGAACTTTTCGGCCATTTGATTCTTTGCAACTTTTGTCGCCACCGTCGTCTGCAATAGTTGTGTCTTATTTGTTGTGTATGTGTCGAAGCTCGCAGCTACACTATGCATTGTCGACGACTCGCTTTCGGCATTTTTGCCTTTTCTTTTCCGCATAGGAGTGTTGTCGACATTTAGATCAGGAAGCACAGTGTTGTTGTCATTGCTTCCGGACTCGTAGTGGGCGGATTCCGACGAATTTCTTTGTTTGTCAGAATGAGAAGTAGATCCTTGCGCTACATCTGGTTGTTCCAACCATTTGTCTTCTTGCTTAACAACGTCCCAAGCATCAATATGAGTAAACGACTTGCCAATTTTGTTCTTGTAATCGGCCATGGCATTTGTCATCACGTTAACATCGCTACACCCACTCTCACGAATACGTTTCTACAATTATAAAACTAATAACTATAAATTCATAAAAATATACAATTATAATAGTAAAAAATATAAATTAATACAAGTATACAATTCTAAATCCAAACATAAATATTACAATGTTGTTAAATCATCTTGTAATCAAGCATGATACAACAACTTTATGTACAACATGATGTTCATGATGAATCTTCAAGTTAGACTTTAAGATCTCATTCATATTCTATCTTGTCAAAGATATATATTCATCATGTTCTATTAGACTCATTTATTTACCGCATATGTTTATAATAATAAACATATATTCCAAGGTTGTATGTCTTATTTCCAAATCTTACAAACGAAGTTTCATTCCCAACTAAAACTTAATTTAAGTGGAATGTAGCTGCCCATACAACATATAAGATTTAAGAAAATAAAAAATAATACTCCCACTGGCTTTCAAGAATACTTATGAGCTATCTTATTTTAATTATTAAATCAAACATGGATTTAATATTAAACATAAGAATCATCTCCTAGATGCATGCTTATATCCATTCATGGATTCTTGCAGTTTGTACATATTCAAAGATTATTTGAATTCATAAAACTTCTTTGTATTACTGATCGTCCTCGCAAAAGTAATCCCACAACAAAGAGTTTTGATATTCATTGTCAAAATTTCATGTCAATGAAACTAAGTATGACAATTATAATCTTTATACTTCTATTTAATGTATCTAGAAAAGAATATTCAATTATAGTTAATTGCTTAAGTATGATTAATATTATTATCACTAGACATGCATTAAATATGTGTACAATATTGTCCATAGGATTTCTACACAAAGATTTAAACCACTAGGGTTTCCATCCTTCGTAGAAACTCATCATCATTAAGATAAACCAAGTCTCTAAAGTTGATTATCTTTATGGACAGCATCTCAACATTCATAGTATTATTGATTTACCACAATTCAATATTTGCTAAATTCATCATTATGATTATCAGGCTTACCATGATCTTGTAACTCATATTCCTTAGCATATTAAATATCTGAGATATCCTTTCGGATCTATGAATGACAATTCCATCATATTGAGATCTATCATTTACATGTTTAGCCTCACCATGATATTTGCTAGTGCATTTTAGAAGATTATGTATTTTGTAATTTAATCTTTCAAGATCTTAACAAAACTCCTACTTTTCTTTAACAATTAAAAGATTACCTTTAAATAGTTTAGCAAGTAGAGCAACAATACATTGTGCTCTTTTGAGATATTACAAAACAAATATTGACAATTCCTGACATTAGTTTGTTATAACCCACTTTACAAGTAGTTTAACAAATTCATAACTTAATTATAAGACTTAATGTGATTCATCACTTTCCATAAAAATGGTGTCTTATTAATCTTATAGGTTGGAGTTTTATTGAGTATCTTCAATCTATACTCAATCTATTAACCTTGATAACTTTTGGAAGAAACTATAGTTATCTTGAATCAAACAATGCCAATACATTTTGATTCTTGTAACTGAACATACCATAAGACTATGGTATTTCATTAGAATTAATATTGTAAGATAATCTAACAATATTTAAGATAACCATCTATTCTTTGGCTTACCTATTTACCAACAAAGTAAAACTTAATGGTATAATAGAATTACCAAGTCAATTGCATGTATTATAACACAAGTATTTTTGACCAAGTCAAAGGACATAACAGTTATAATCCCACTATACGTTATAAGTCATTGATCAACTCATTTACTCCATGCATATGTCTTAAAACATAGCAAGTTAATGTCTTACTTTATATTGTAAGTCTTGTATTAAAAGACTTCATGTTTGTGACTTTACAAAGAAATCATAAACATGTATAATTAAAGTAATTATGAACACCACCTCGTGTTTCAATTAATAATTTCAAGTTAATATTTTCTACATATATTTAAGTCATTCAACGAATACTTAAAATCAAAGTATTATTAGATTACTTCATTTAATTTTGTCATTCCATGAAATGTTAAACGTAAGAAACTTCAAAATCATTCATGCTCGTTCTCACGACACGTGTATATTTTACCTTGAGCTACAATCTAGTTCACGTTCTCCTTAATAACATAAGTGCCTACAACTGGAAAGTAATTATCTACATGATTTCAAGAGATAATTTGGATTACTACACAGCAAATAAGGCTTGTAGCTCTCACTGAATTAGAAATCATTTCAACAACTTCTTATTCAGTAATGCAACACAATGCTCCCACTGAAATTGACAACATTGTAAGTGTTTCATAACCAGTGAAAACAAAATGCTTGCTTTTTACTTTCCTACACCTTTGAAGAACCATACGTAATCATTACTAAGGTACTAAAAGGTGTATTCTACTCTATGAATGATGGGTTATCCACCAATGTTATTAACTTGAAAAATTGGGTATGCAATTTCTTCCTTAACAGGCCTACCATTCCCATACTGGTATGTAGCACCTTTAAAGGCTAAAGCAAAACAACTAGATAAATTATGCTAGTTTGCCTTTTACCAATTTTCGCGGTAATTAGTCTAGCTTCTAATTTAGTAACTCATATACATGTTTTCCAATTAACCAAAAGTCATGTTTGTTACAAAAGGATTCATTCACCAAATGAGGGTAATGAAATCTTTATGGAAAATAAGATGTGCAATTCTTTGCTATGAGTTACATTAGAATTTAGACAATTCAAATTTTCCTATTATACCTTTCTCATTCATGAAAAGGAATAGGATTGAATCTCATTCTTCTCCCATGGAAAATAGACTTTGTTTATCTTTTCGGTAAATTATTCTCGATCAAACATTTGTTTGAAAGCAGAATGGATCAATTTACTAATAAAAGACTAAACCATGTTTACGGTTAAATGTTGCATTAATACATTCAAAAGAATTACAAAATTCAATTTTAGTATTTTCGATAATTAGCCTTTTCAAGAAAATTAAATACCCATGGTTCCCAAACATATAACCATTTAATTTTCACTAAAAACTAGGATCCAAATTGACATAGTTTCATCACATCAGTTGATCTGCTAGTAATAAAATTATTCAAAATGGTACAAGTCGAACCTCAATTGCCAATTTTCAAATTGCAACTCCTAGATTTATGGGATTTACATATTGCCAACAACAGTTGCAATGTAAGCATGTTTTATCCCCATCTTATGTCTTGAGTTGCCAGTTCTCACTACGAAAACTCAATTAAGTTGTCCAACTTAAGAAACTGCAAAATCATCCATGCCCGTTCTCACGTCACGTGGATATTTTACCCGTTGATTACGATCTAAATCACGTTCTCACGCAAATAAAAGGTAATCTCAGGTGTTTCCATTTCGTTGGATGGCATACAACTTAAATTAAGGGTAATAATTTTGATGTCAAATCAAATATGTACAAAGATGTCATGCATTCATCTTCGTAGCATAAGTTTTTATTAAAACATTTATATCCTTGTTTTAATGTTTAAGCTTTTCATCATCAAACTTTAATCGAGGTATTGGTTAGCCAATTAAAGAATTACCTTTAATTACCACTATATCCTACTGCTGCATGAGTCATAAGACCCATGTTATTCAGATAATTACCACAAAAGTGGCGCGTAGAATTTAAGGTCAATTCACCCTTAAGATTTTATGCACATTCATAGGAATACTTGGTAGCTCCATTAAGACGCACAAACGAGCGGAAAATTAGGTCAGCGCGAAGCATATTACATACCGTCATCTTTAAGGTCACAATTTAATGCGTACAAACCTTGTACCCATCTTTTATTTTGTCAATAATGGGTGAGCCGTTCTAACTATTTTGTGCATAAACATCAATCAATTAAACGATTACGGTTACTATGCTTAAAAACACATGTTTCACCATTGTTTAGATCAGTTTATTTTTCTTATAAAAATACCCTTGTTACACAAAACAAACAAGCAAGTATTTAAAAATAAACATATAAACAATGAATACATAACTTAACAATTAATCATGCATATCAAATAGCCACATGCAAACCTTTTGATAAATCATATTAATAATCAATTCTAGATCTGTCAATATGTATATGTCTAATTAAGACTTTCACCCATTTTCATCAATGTCCAAGGTGAGCCACATGCATCGATTCATCGATTGCGTAAGTCAAAAATAAACATATACGACATAGCACATAATTGATTTAATAATAATGATTGAGGTCTTCCCCAATTTTAGATCTATAAAAAATTAGTGTATATCACTTAACCAAGTAAAGCATACAATAAAAAGGATCCATGACAAAACATGCATGTATTTATCATGGACATAAATTACACTTAACAATTAATGCAATTAAACAAGAGTAACGCAATTTAATACACATAAAATTGCATGCAACCTAGGGTTTTCTAATCCAATTAAAAACAAAAGTATACAAAACCCTAATTAGGGCACAAAAAAACGCCCCCCCCCCCCCCCCCCCAAAAAAAAAATTAGGGTTTAGGTTTTGCAAACCCTAGATCTACACATACAAGGCTCGTGATGCCACTATTGAGGTAAAGAAACATGATATCTATACTACTATATAAAGCATTTGGGACATGCTATTAATAAAAGACTTAAAAATTGAGATTCACAAATTACTTATAAAAGAAAGAAGTGTTTTACAAAACTTGTATCATACACATTATTAAAGCTGAAGAAAGAAAATTAATAGTCTTAAATTATATAAACTTGTAACAATTGTAACAACCTTATATTAATACAACACATTTAAAAAGTTTGTAACAACCCGTTTAAACCAGTAACCTAAGAGCCCATCATTATATAAATTAACATAAAATCTATACTACTATATAAAGCATTTGGGACATGCTATTAATAGAAGGCTTAAAAATTCAGATTCACAAATTACTTATAAAAGAAAGAAGTGTTTTACAAAACTTGTATTATACACATTATTAAAGCTCAAGAAAGAAAATTAATAGTCTTAAATTATATAAACTTGTAACAATTGTAACAGCCTTATATTAATACAACACATGTAAAAAGTTTGTAACAACCCGTTTAAACGAGTAACCTAAGAGCCCATCATTATATAAATTAACATAAAAACACACTGATACATTCAACATCCCTTTCTCTCTAAAAGATAGACATACACCTTCTCTTCCAACCCAAAACAAAAACATACACATTCAAACCCATCAGCCTAACACCACCACCATCATTCCGGCACCAGCACCACTGATTTTTGCTATCCAAATCTCATCTCCATCAAAACAAACCAATATTAAAATCTGTCCCAAACACACCCCCGCGTCTCACATCAACAACTACCAACCACTTCCCTAATCTCATCTCTAAACAACTCAGTCAACAATAACGCATAGCTACAACATCAAACTTATTACCACAACAACATTAGAATTGAATGATGAAAAAAAAAAAAAAAAAAAAAAAACTCAAATCGTGTTCAACTTTTTACCATGTTTAAAGATTTTAAGAATGCAAACTAAACCCATCATCAATCTATCGAAAGGATAGCTTTTTCTTCAATATCCGAAATATCAAGAAAGAACATAAACAACCTTGTTTATTCTTCCTTTCATTCGGTCAAGTTAAAAGGAAAAAAAAGAAAAAGCACCATATCCATGACCCTTCTGAAAAAGATCTTAAGCCATAAGCATGTGTTTGATTCTTTGTGGTTTTTGAATCCTGGTGAAAAAAGTAGGTAGTATGTGGGATTCGAAGTTATTTGTTGTGGTATAAAGAGTAAGAAAAGTGTGTTGTTTGGGTTAGATCTAGAATCATAGGGAAGAATTTGTGTGTGTTGTAGATGGATGTTTAGGGGTAAATGTTACTCCGTAATAGGGTTGAGACCTTTTAGGGTGAGTGTTACAGTAGTAAATATTTAGGGATTGGTTTGGGTTATAAATGTGGGTTGGACATTTTAAGTTGGTATTGGGCTGGTGAATTTAATTGAACCATAGCCATTATTATTGCTAATCCGAATCTTTGTTATAGTAGAAGTGGGCTACGAAGTTGTGGTGTGCTAACAAGGTTGCTACTATTATAAATTTGTTATTGGAATAAATTTGTTATAATCATTGGATTTAATTATAGCCAAAATTGTTTTGAGGTTAATGGTTATGTTTGGGCTTCGTAATGACAAAATGATTAATTTTGAAGATTATCTTTTATCGACGAGATCGGGATTAATCTATTATCTATTATTAAGATTCACTTAACCGATAAAAAATGTTACCATTTGCGTTTTGAGAAATTGAAAGTAGTGTGTATTGAAAATGAAAATATAAGGGATATATATAGTGTAAAATGAAAAACATTTGCTCGCCATAAAAATAATCATTGGGTACCCGCGCAATGCATGTATGACACTACAGAGTACACAGCGGAAGACTTAGAACATAATAGCAATTAATTAACTGAAAATATAAAGCGTAAATGATGCGCGCAAAACCGTCAAGTTCTCTCACGCAAGCGTAAGAAAACCTAAAACAGCTCAAGCACGGAATCAATGAAGATCTGGGGAGTACAATGTTTCCCCGGGTCGTTATGTCCCAGCGAGTTGTGCAATGGATTTATCAAACGTTTAGTGATCGAGGAGTTTGAACGGAAAAATGATCAGATTATGATATTATAACTACGGAAAAGCCAACAAATTACAATGGCTTAAATGCAAATGAGAGGAAATTAAAAAGATAAAATCTATTAAATAAACGCTATCACTATTTTTACAATGATGTTTTTGTTTTTAAGTTTTTATAAAACTGAAATTAAAATCTACGCGACGTACAATTAAAAACGAAACTAAATCAATATTAACCCTAAAAATATGAAAATGATGTTTTTACAACCCTAATGATAAAAGAAACTTTTTAGAAAAAGAAAACTATTTTTATCACTAATTATCTAATTATTATTAATTAAAAACTATTTTTAACTATTAAATAATTAACTAAAATACAAGAAATGAGGAAACAAAGCTAGAAAAATAAAATTATGAAATGAAAAAGTCTAAAATATCAAACTAGAATTTTCAAAATTATTTTTGTATTTTTCTGACTATTTTTCTATTTTTTATGAATTTTAAACTAATTTAATCTAATTAAAATTGTGAAAAATACCAAATAAAAGAGGAAAAATAAGGAAAAATCTATTTTATGCTTTTTATATTTATCTTAAACTATTAAAATTGAAAAATTATTTTTTTGAGTTTTTTCTTAATTATTTGTAATAAAACCTATTTAAAATTGATTAAAATCTATTTTTAATTAAGAAAAATACTAAATGGTGACTAAAATTAATGAAATTTTCAGGAAAATTCTAAAAAGTGCTACTGGTTTTATGAAAAATAAGAAATGCAGTGCTTATGTGACAGAATCAAAGGCTGTAGTGTATTTCAAGCTAAAATAAGCACTTATTTTTAAGCAAACAGTGATAATAAGCAACCAAACTTTTCCAGACCTAAAATTATACTAATATAAGCTAACTTAAGCTAAATACAACTACTCCTAAGCTCTGATAAGCAGATTAGCAACTTAATTAACTAACTGATTTGGACAGCAACAGTGAACCAGGCCCTCACTTTAAGCTTATGCACTAGCTTATCTAGAACTCTTTAGCCAAAAACAGAAATGAGGCCTTAGAGACCACCTGGCCAGCTATGATTGTGCCAAAAACCAGACCATGGTGAGCTCTTATGAGCTCTGTACACACCTGCACAAAACTGAGGAAAAGTCAGTATTCACTGACTTTTGGTGCAGGGCAGATTTGGCCTGAAAAATGAGCTTATTTGGAGCTTAATTGGACTGAACCAGTTGAAGAAAAAAGTGATTACCAATACTAGACCAGTGGAAGATTTAAAATCCAAGGTTTCAAACACTAATCCTCAGTAATGAATTAGACATTGAGAATGAAAGTTTGGTTCAAAACTGATTAACAGATTTTTTTGACTTTTTAAGATTAATGCTAAACTTTGACCAAACTGAGATTTGGTCCAAATTAAATGACTGATTATGAAGTTATAAGATGTATTGAGCCTACTGCAAGCAATGTTAATGATATTTAACCACAAAATGATGAGCTGCAATCTAAAATTCCCAACAGTTAACAGTGGGGATTGAATAAAGAACAGTTTTGACTTTTTGATGTTGCAGACCCAAGTTTTTGGTTCAATTGAGCTCAAACACACTTCACAAGTATGAATCACTAAAATTTAACTACTGAATAAACCTTATAGACAGATAGTACAGTAAAACCAAACACCCCTATATGCTACTGATTTGTATACTGAGACAAATCCAAACACATAACCAACTTATTTAATGATCACATTAACTTTATATGACTTAATTACTGCTTTTAGAACAGATTATAACTATTTCTAACCATTAAAACAGATTATGCAAGAACTTGTAAAATTGACTTACAAATGTCCAAGCCACTATGGCTAGCACAATGAGAACCAAGAACTTCTAACCTATTAAACCAACCCAAATCAAGCCTATTCAACCCATTTCCATGCCTGCACAACCCATATCCATTCTGCTTCAACTTTTGTACCCGTGTTGACTTTCATTGACCAAGGTTCACAAGTGAGTAAAAATGAATGGTGAGCTTATAGAAAGCTTTTATGAGCTTGTAAAAGCTTATTTGAGATTGGAATTGACTTGCTACCAGCTTAAACAAATGAGTTTGAGACTTGAAGTTTCAACAGTTAACATTGACTATGGAAATTTAACATAAACTGGAGTTAATACTTGAATCAAGTTAAAATACACTAACAAGGTCTTCTTAAGTACACAGAACTTGAAATTACAAATGTAAAACTAATTTAGACTAAGGAATTTATAAAACGACATTCATTGCTAAAAATATAAAAGCTAGCTACTTTCCCATTGCTTGTCTTGGCCTTTTATAAGCTTAATCCTGCTTTTCTCTCTCTCTTTGACAAATCCCAGCAACAATAATGACCCTAGGATCACTGAAATCAATCTTGGCCATTCAATTGCTTTTTGGCGCCAATTTCGGATTTAACAGCTAAGGTGAGCAGGGTAGGTATGGGGAGCATTAAATGCTTCTCTTGGCTCTATCTGCTTGGAGGGGAGGTGTAGTGATGATGGTTGAGTGTGAGCAGGTGGTTTGCAGGTTTTGGAATGATGGATATGGTTAACATGTGAAGAGGGAGGGAAAAAGGTGGGTCAACTGGGGTTTGACCGGGTTTTAATAACACAGGGTTGGGTTGGATACGGGTTAGAACCGGGTAAAGCTTTGGGCTGGGTATTTGGATTGGGCCCAAGGTGTAAAAGGATCCATTTGGTAAGCTAACAACACAAGGATCATATTTGCAATTTCCACAAAACAAGGGACCAAACCTGTAATTTTGCAAATGTGTTTCAGGGACTGAATTTGGCAAGTGTTAACATTACAAGGACCAAAATTGCCTTTTTTCAATTTTTCCGGGGGCCAATTCTGTCAATTTGCAAACTTGAAGGACCAAATTGTAATTTCTCAAACTTTTGTCATTTCTCACCAAAGGACCAAATTTGACAAGTTATGATTTAAAAAGGACCTTTGATGATTTTTCTTTTGAAATTTTGACTCAGGGACTATTTTTGACAATTTTTGAAACTTGGGGGACTAAAACTGCAATTTTTGCAAATTTGATATGTTTTTCATCTGATTTTGATTTTTTTGCATTTAAAACACATAAAACACTGATTTGTGACATTTTGATCATTTTGATGTGTTTCTGAGTGTTTTCAGATGATTTTGCAGTTTAATTTGTACAAAAATGATGAGTATTTACATACTCATCAATCCCCCACACTGAGATATTGCTAGTCCCTAGCAATGATTTGAGAAAACATAATGGATTTTAATCTCTTTACCAAAAGCCATTACTTCTGGAGTAGCCAAATGTTTCAGTTCAAGTAAGAACCATGGTACACTGATAACCATGTGATTTTGAGCAAACCACCAGCTTCCAACGGATTTGATTTGTCTTTACCAGAAGCCGTACCCTTCTGGACTAGCCAACTCTTAGATAAATTATCAGCATTATCTTTGGTGAGCTGAATACCAATTATGGATTTTCCACCGCCTTTACCACAAGCCATAATCTTGCGGGCTAGCCAACTCATTATCTTTTGAGGATATGGTGAGTTGAGAACCATACAATTTTGGGCAAATTGCAAGCCATATAAACGGATTTGATAAATCTTTACCAAGAGCCGTTTGCTCCTGGATTAGCCAATCCTTTTGTCTTACAGACAAGGCGGACTGATAACCTGATGAGAAAGTGTAGAACACTTACTCCAAAAAAAAAAATTTTTTTTTTTTTTTGGCCAAAAACGGGGGAATTGGGTAGATAATATATGAAATTCGTGAGAATTCCCCCCCACACTTAGAGATGAATATTGCCCTCAATATTCAAAGTACCGGCGGTTATGCCGAAACAAAGAACGTAAAAGGGAAATACTACGGCCATTATTTAGAAAGAAGATTTTTTTTTTTTTTTTTTTTTTTTTTTTTTT
>BPTQ01000007.1:71809523-72037934 GCA_019973895.1 Chrysanthemum seticuspe | reverse complement strand
GAGAGAACTTGACGGTTTTGCGCGCATCAAATTTTTGGATTCAAACAACTAATCTGCTAAAACGGGAGATAAATCAGCACAGCTCCCCGGCAGCGGCGCCAAAAATTTGATGCGCGCAAAACCGTCAAGTTCTCTCACGCAAGCGTAAGAAAACTCAAAACAGCTTCAGCACGAAATCAATGAAGATCAGAGGAGGATAGTGTTTCCCCGGGTCGTTATGTCCCAGCGAGTTGTGCAGTGGATCAATCAACGTCTAGTGATCGAGAAGTTCGAACGAAAAAGGATTATGAGATATGATATTAACTACGGAAAAAGCCAACAAATTAAAAATGCCTTAAATGCAAATTAAAGAAAATTAAAAAGATAAAACCTATTAAATAAACGCTATCACTATATTTAAAGTGATAAACGTTTAAAACCTAAAACGTACGTTTAAATTAAAATCTACGCGACGTACAAAATAAAAAGTGAAACTAAATCAGTATTAACCCTAAAAATATGAAAATGATGTTTTTACAAACCTAATGATATAAGAAAATATTTAGAAAAAGAAAATGATTTTTATAACTATTTAATTAATTATTGTTAATTAAAAACTAATTTTAACTATTTAATAATTATCTAAAATACAAAAAATTAGGAAACAAAGCTAGAAAAATGAAATTATGAATTAGAAAAGTCTAAAATATCAAACTAGAATTTTCAAAACTATTTTTGTATTTTTGTGATTATTTTTCTATTTTCTATGGATTTTAAACTATTAAAAACTAATTAAATTACTAAAAATTACCAAATAAACTAAGAAAAATCTGGAAAATTACTTTTTTCACTTTTTATATTTATCTAAACTTAATAAAATTGAAAAATTATTTTTTTGAACCTTTTTCTAATTTTTTGTATTAAAAGCTATTTAAAAATGATTAAAAACTAAATAAAATGCAGAAAAATACCAAACAAGCTAGGAAAAATCTGAAAAATTCAGGAAATGCTTAAAATAATATTAGGAAGCTAAGAAAAATGAGAAAATAAGTGCTTATGTGGAGGATTATGAAACTGCTATGGAAGTTGCTTATAAATAAGCACTAAATAAGCCAAAAGCTCACCAAAAGCTCCCACACTGATACAGAAGCTATAATAAGCTAAAATAACACAAATGAAACAAGTTTCAACAAACTAAACACTCTGATTCATCAGTTTGATCAGATTTGATGATTTGAGATTTTGCTTAAAAACAGTAAAGGGGTGGGTACTTTGAGCTTAAGCCTCAGCTTATCCAATAAGCTAAAAAGAAAACTACAAAATGGAACTTAAAGATGACTTGGGTGAGATCACTTAAACCAAAAATGAGGCCATGGTGAGCTCTTATGAGCTCTGTACACTTGATGCAAGAACTGAGCAAATCTCAGCATATGCTGAGACAGGGGAGCAGGGCAGATGGCCCTTACTTTAAGCTTGTACACAAGCTTATCCAGAAGGCTTTAGACAAAAACAGAAATGAGGTCTTATAGACCACCTGGTGGACTATACCTGAGCCAAAAATCAGACCCTACAAACCCTTATTGAAACCTGTGCACACTCTGCAATTTCTGCATAATTTCACTTTTGACACATTTTTGACTTTTGAAGAAATGTTAAAAAGTTGACTTTATCCAATTTTAGATCCAATTTTATCACTGATCTAGGTGTTATAAGGTGTAATGGAGATAATGCAAGCTATGTTGATAGTTTCTTAACACAAAATAATGATTTGCACTTCTAAAAATCACAACAGTGACAGTAGAGAATGATTACTCTTGATGTTTGACTTTTTTTGTGTTGCAGACCTAAACTATAACAGATATGAGTTATATTTAACTCAACAAACATGAACCAACAAAATTTTATCAGAGAACAACCCCTTGGGACAGTTATCACAGTTGTACCAAACACACCTTAACTAACTGTTATGAAGATTAAAACTGTTCTATCACTAAAAACACACAAACTATTGATCAAACTAAGTTCATATGACCTAATTACTACTATCTAAGCAAGTTTTACCCATTGGTAACCATAATTAACTATGCAAGCATAACATGTAAATTAAAGCTAAAATTGAAAAATGAGAAATTACTCACAAGAGGTCCAACTGAGAGCAGGCTAAAACAACCCAAATCCTACACTAATCTAGTCTATTGCAGCCCTATTCCAGCCACTGCAACACCCATTATCAGCTTTCATACCCATATGCTCACCCAGTTGACTTTTGTTGACCCGGATGTAAAATGAATTGAGACTTAACTTTAAGCTTATGAAAAGCTATAAAAAGCTTATCTAAGCTTATATAAACTGATACACAAGCTTATTGAAGCTTGAGTTTATGAAATGGAGATTGGAATTTTCAACAGTAACCACATAAGCATTAAACTAAATAAAACTTTGAATTGATAATTAAAACTTTAATAAACTGCAAAGGTAACTTGATTTCAGTACTTAGGAACAAAAAATTACAAACTTTGAAGAAAACTAAGACATTATTATTAAAAACGACATAAAAGTAAATTACAACTAAAAATTCTCCCTTTTTCTTCTTCTCTTTCCTTCTCTTTTTATAACCCAATCTCTTCCTCTCTTTCTTCTGATTTTATCCCACATTATTAGCCATTGGATTGCTTTAAAAGTCATCTCAACCATTCAAAACGATTTTTGGCGCCAATTTTGTTAACTGCCAAAATGGGGGTTGAGTGAGGAGGGGGGAAGCATTAAATGAAGCTTGGAAGGTAGTTGTGGAGTGGGGAACATGGTGGAGTGGAAATGGAGGAGGGGGGATGGGTGTAGCAGGTTGAAGCAGAAGCAGTTGAGAATGGTGACTTTTGGCGGGTGTTGGTTTTTGACCAAGGTTGACCAGGCAAGTGGTAATAATAAAGGGGGTTCACAATGTGTTTTGACAGGGGGCCAAAATGGATGAAAGGTTCACAATGGGCTTGAAAGGGTTTAAAACTATAGGGGCTAATGTGTAAAATCTGAAACTTGAGGGGTTTAGGCTGCCAATTCAGAAAAGTTATTCCAAGGACCAAAAGTGACAACCTTCAAAAGTATAAGGACTAAAATTGCCATTTTGCAATTTTCCAAGGGCCATTTCTGCCAATTTTGAAAGTTGAAGGACCATTTTTGTAAATTTCTCAAACTTTGTATATTTTTCACCAAAGGACTTATTTTGACAACTTTTGATTTTAAAAGGACCTTTGGTGACTTTTGCTTTTGAAATTTTGACTCAGGGACTATTTTTGACAATTTTTGAAACTTGGGGGACTAAAACTGCAATTTTTGCAAATTTGATATGTTTTTCATCTGATTTTGATATTTTTGCATTTAAAACTCATAAAACACTGATTTGTGATATTTTGATCATTTTGATGTGTTTCTGAGTGTTTTCAGATGATTTTGCAGTTTATTTTGTACAAAAATGATGAGTATTTACACACTCATCAGTAAACATATCTTTTCCAAATTGCAAGAACTTCTTCAATCAAGAACCCAAATTAGGGTTTATGTGGTTTAACGAATTGACCCTTACCGTTTTTAAATTCAAACCAATTGATGTAACAATAGTGTGTTAACCACGTTCTTGTACACACGTACTATTAGCGATTCAATACGAATTCTAGTTCTTGATCACAATAGATTAACCAAACACCTTTGTTATGCTTAAGATCACTCACAAATCCCTTACATGGGGTTTTACTCGTTGACCTAAGAACAAGAGGGAAGAAAGAAGAAGCTTGGCCTTATATTGAAATCTAGTGTGCCAAAGGATGAATACATGGGGATGTATTTATAGCCTTATGGTAGATGTCAAGATTACTATGGTTTCCGATGTGGGATTCCATAGTTTCGGCAAAAAAACAAGCCCAAAAGAGGGTTCCTAAAACCTTCTCTTGGCTTGTTTACTTTCTTCATATCCCGTTGACATTTAACGACCGATAGTCACTTCCGATAAGTACTTATCGCTCGTTTAGTCATTTATTGTGAATTTAATAATTAAACATAATATTTTATATTAATTATTTAAACATCGAGTCTCATACGTAAAGTGTGCAATCCCGTGGTCTCGAGTTCAAATCCGGTTATACACATATTAAATATATCCATAAACCAACACATGTAATACCCTTCGTCTGGTTTAATGGAGATCTCAAATGTCATCAGATCATCCTTGCCATTTGGAAAGAAAATGGTGCATGATTTCGGTAAGTACAGCTCAGCTAGTTCTACAAAATATAAGATGTCACATGTAAGCATACTACATATACTCATTAGTTGTACAACTAAGTAATATCAAAACTGAAATACCACTTGTGAGTTATTTGAATGGAAATTCCATTTTGATAAATATCATTAAAGAAAGGTTTTCAAAGCTCATTGACAAAAAACATAACTTTTTTGCCAAGTGATCACGAGTCCCCCAATAACCAAGCCACGGCAAAAAATATTGTGTGTAACAGAAAGCTTTGTGGTATACCATTTGTTATTCAGAGTAATGAGCCATTGAGCTGAATCTACTTATAGCCAGTGCTTAACAGCATCGAGTTATGCTTAACAGCATCGAGTTATGGTAGATTGGTAAAATGCTCTTTGATAAATCTATCGAAATTTACTGGAAGAGGGAACAGTCTATTCTATGAGCATATTATCCCCCTAGTGGGCTATAACATATTATGGGCTTTAGTTTTCTTGGCTCGTATGCAGCTCCGTCCCATGATTTTTGGTTCCTCTGTGCAATAACAAAAGGCGTTTCATTTGAATTGCACGCCCAATACATGTTTAATATTTAATGTATTTATATATTAAACTAAAAAAACGTGACCCCTTTTAAACAAAGTTCCGGTGCGACGGCGCCATTTGCACATCCCTTGAGGCACCTTGGTACAGGGAGACTATGTGTACCCGCCAAAACAAGAACAACTACAAACGATATATGTACCTAAATCATAACAATCAAAGACAATTATGAAGCGAGTTACCAAAACTTAAACAAAACAAGAACAATTACAAAAACAATTTGTACATAACTCATAATAATTAAGAAAATATTAATGAAGCAAATTACCAAAAATTGCCCATAATGTGGCATAAACAGCAGTTAACCACTTCAATGGTAAGATGTCAAAATATTACCTGGAAATGGAACAACTATTATTGCAACACTAATAAAGGACAATTACTTGAACCTATATATTCCAACTTATAAACAAACTAAGGGCCCGTTTGGTTTGTAGACGGGTTTAGGATTAGAATTTGGATTTGGATTTAAATTTGGATTAGGATTTGGATTTGGATTTGATGTAAGAGAGATAAAATGTAAAAGTTGTTTGTTTTATATTAGAGTTAGGAATATAATAAAATGTTTTATACTATTTTAAGATTTAAATACAAATAAAATAATAATATATCAATTAAATATAAAGAAATGTGTGGCTGCCAAAAATTTTAGATTATTAAAATTCATGCATTAATTGTCAATAGATCAAATCCAGCCACCCTTGTTGGGTTTTACGGAGAGAATATTTTTAGGAGAAACTCCCGTACGGAAATCCAGTTAGAAGTTACCAAACATCATTTTTTAAACCAATCCTAATCCACTACCATAAACCTTCGAACCAAACTGCCCCTAATAGTTTGCTCATCCATCAATGTGGGACTACAACTCATTTTCTTTTACCATGTTTTACTCCATCACCTCTTCTGAAGTGCCAATATTTCATTTACACTAGCTACAATTATGTGTTCAACCTATAATAGTGTGTTCAAAGTTAGTTTAAAACATTTTTTCACCAATAATTTTTCAACATGATGTACCACACTTGAGTGGATATATATTGTGTGACAGATTGATAGATGTTAAGCTTTTCCTGAAAAAAAAAACATGTTTAATATAGATAAGTAAAACACTAGTAAGATGTAAAAATTGCATCGACACTAACCTGAAAATACCGAGTCTAAAGATAAACAACGGAATTTTTGTTAACATTAACGTAGACATGGTGTTAACTAAAAGATCTGTCTGCGCGAATTAGGCGGCAAACCACTTGTTGTATATCATACATCAACAAAACAATGAAATAATTGAAATTTGTAATCGCCAAGAAACAAACAGATGATAACGACAAATGTTGTCATCGATAAATATATGAAGGGGCAAAAATAGTATGCATCTCTATAAGATTTGTGTATCACACACTGATTTCTCTTCGTCTACAACTTTGTGCGCTTTAAAAAAAGTTACATCTCACAACCTCCAAAAAAAAGTTTATTTAATATAACCTAAAATTTGTTAATATAATATAACCTAAGTTTAGGTCGTAGTGAGGAAAACGAGGTTGATCTTATGAACCATGTTAGGCAAGCGTATCGTCAAGAGTCAAAAGAAAGAGCGTTTGCTCAAGAGGTGCGTGGGCTATTTTGAAAACGCACGCCAAGTGGGATGTTGCAGAGGTCATTAAACCGGACATACCGAGCTATTCAAAGATGATCCAAGACCACGTCCCTCTCGCAAACCATGTCCTTACAAAAACTAAATCGAAAATAGCGTCGAGCACCGTGGGAAGTAACCCATCGAGTTTAAAAAAAGTCTTTGATTGATGACCCTGGTACAGGGAGACTATTCGTACCCGTCAAAACAAGAACAACTACAAACAATTTATGTACATAAATTATAACAGTCAAAGACAATTGTGAAGCAAGTTAACAAAAAATAAGAACTTTTACAAAGATCAACTACAAACGATATATGTACGTAAATCATGACAAGCAAAGACAATTATGAAGCAAGTTACCAAATCTTAAAAAAAAAGGAAAAAAAAACATAAATAATATGTATACAATTCATAAAAATTAAAAAGATATTAATGAAGGAAATTACCAAAACTTGCCCATTGTATGGCATAAACAGTAGTAATCCACTTCATTGGCGAGATGTCAAATATTATCAAGAGATGTAAAACGACTATTATTGCAACACTAACAAAGGACATTTACTTGAACTTGTATATTCCAACTTATAAACAAACTAAAAGTTTGATCATCGATCAATGTGGGACTACAACTCATTTTCTTTTACCATGTTTCACTCCAACACCTCTTCTGAAGTGTCAATATTTCATTTACACTACTACAATTATGTGTTCAACCTATAATAGTGTGCTCAAAGTAGTTAAAAAAAATTTTGACCAATAATTTTTCAATATGATGTACCACACTTGAGTGGATATATATTGTGTGACAGATAGATAGATGTTAAGCATTTTTGAAATTAAAAATAATAATAATAAAATAAAATAAAAATAGAATGTATATTATAGATAAGTAAAACACTAGTAAGATAGTCTAAAGTTAAACAATGACATTTTAGTTAACATCCACGTTAGACATGGTGTCAACTAGAAGATCTGTATGCGTGAATTAGGCGGCAAACCACTTGTTGTATATCATACATCAACAAAACAATGAAATAACTGAAATAAGTAATTGTCAAGAAACAAACAAATGATAACAACAAATGTTGTCATGGACTCATGAACGAATTTATATGAAGGGGCAAAATCAAGGTCTTCCCGTAGATTATGGGGCATGTGCCATGATAATAAAGCTGACCTTCCATAGAGCGTCTCATACATATCGATGCACTATGCTATAGCTACGCAGACCTTCTAAACATGAAAGCATATCTCAAAAAAAAAAAAAAAAGGCATTCAAGGATATTTTAAAACATATTACAATATAAGTAACAAAAACAGTGTCAAACTCGTGGAGATTTATTGCATTATTGAACGACTTTTGAATTTTTTTATTTATACAAAATTAGAATGTTATATCATTGCAAAAGCATGACAATGGAATTGTCTGATAAGAAGCTGGTGTGGTTAATGAAATTCAAACCAAAAAGTCAACAAAAGTAAAAAAAAGAGCATGATTTAGACCTAACGACTTTTACCGCCAAAATACCTAAATATTTTTCTTCCCTTTCCCTCTATAAAAAAACTCATTTCAGTTGTCATTTTTAGTTAGCCTGTTAATTGTAATCATTCCTTCATCTTTCAATAACAAATCATTTGTTCCATTAATTCGAGATTCGTTCTTAATTTGAATTTCCTATTAGTTGAATTAAGTTCTTCATTTGATTAGTGGTTTCTAGAAGAACCTATCAAGTGGTATCATAGCACTTTCCTGGCCAAATACATCACCGATTCTCTTACCATTCTTCCATCTATATTATCAACAAGATCACCACAATTCATTCATTTCTCATAAATAAAAAACTTGATTAGTATGATTTTGAAGATTGAACTTTCAAGTCATTTGACCCCATTTCCTTTTTAGCTAAAAAACTTATTTGACTCTTTAGATATAACATAACCCGAGTCAAGCAAACAGGTTGAAGTCATTACACCTAGTAGTGGTCATTAGAAATTTCTTTGCTTGGTGTTCTAATTAGGTGTAATGTTAATAATGGTTCTTTCATCCTTGAGACAAGGAAAGTAGATTCAGCAAAGGTAATATGTGTGTATGATCAAAGAATGTTTTTGTGACTCGTAATGTTATTACCATCAACCAACAGTTTATAGCTTTCATTACATTCATAAATTAGAAAGAAATTGCATGTAAACTCGAATTTCACGCCTATAACGTATTTATATACCAAAGTAAAAAAAAGTGACCCATTTTAAATGAAGGTGCGGCTCGGCAACACCATTTGCACAACCTTGAGCCCCTTCTGATTAAGGTTATAAGTTTAAAAAAAGTCCTTGATTAATGACACCTTGGTACAAGAAGACTATTCGAACCCTCCAAAACAAGAACAACTACAAACGATATATGTACATAGATCATAACAAGCAAATACAATTATGAAGCAAGTTACCAAAACTTAAAAATAAAAAATAAATAAATAAAAAATAATATGTATATAATTCTTAATAATTAAAAAGATATTAATGAAGGAAATTACAAAAACTTGCCCCTAATGTGGCATAAACAGTAGCAGAATGTTGTGTTGAGTCATGTTGAGACTGAAACTGACAATTTTTTGTCCAACATGACTGAGTATCAAAAGTTGGTTGGAAAGTTAATATACGTGTCTGTTACTAGACCTGACATATCTTATGCAGTTCATTGTTTAAGTCAGCATATGCATGCTCCTCTTAATTCTCATTTTACTGCTGCACTTAGAGTTTTGAGGTATTTGATGCAGGCTCCTGGTACATGTATTCAGTTTGGGTATGGTAATAAGCTTAATCTGTATGCTTTTTCAGATGCAGATTGGGCTAAGTGTCCTATTTCTAGGAAATCTGTTTCTGGTTTTTGTGTCTATTTTTGCAATAACTTGATTTCCTAGAAAAGTAAAAAACAAGCCACTATTTCTAGATCTTCAGCTGAAGCTCAATATAGATGTCTTGCTTCTACTACTTGTGAGCTTGTTTGGATTGTTATGATTTTTAAAGATCTTGGTATTAATGACTTATTACCTGCAAATTTGTTTTGTGATAGTAGTTCTGCTATACAAATTGCGGCTAATCCAGTTTTTCATGAAAAAACCAAACATTTTGAAATTAATCTTCATTTAGTTAGAGAAAAAGTTTCAGCCGGTGTTGTTAAAACTTTAAAGGTTGCATCTGCTAATAATGTGCTAATGTATTTACCAAAGGTCTTAGTATTTCTCAGCATAAGTTGTTTTGTGAAAAACTTGGGTTAGTGGATATGTTCAAGCCATGAGCTTAAGAGGGGGTGTTGAAATATGGTTTGATATGTCAAGCTATGTCTTGATATAATAAGTCCAGGGACTTATTGTGTCATTTATTATTCTTGTTTGTATGTTTAGTTTGATATGGCAGGTTTGAAGGACTTCAAGGACTAAAGTGGAACATGTTTCTATATAAGCTAAAGGCTAACCCTAGAAGCTCATTAAGCCGTATTATTTCTCACACATACACACATCTCTCTCTCTCTCTCTCTCTCTCTCTCTCAAGTTGTTGTTGGTCTGGTATTAGTATTCTGATCATCTTGATCAGGTTTATAGTTTGGTAGGTGTTATTGAGAGTTGTAGTGAGGCTATTTTGTATCTTAATCATTGTAATGAGATAGATAGGATCCTTCTGAAGGGGATTATCTTTTTCTTGTGTATTTGTTTGGTGAGCACATGTTTTGTGGACTCATCTTCTTGCATATTCAGTTAATAAAAGATTTTCACTAAGGGGTGGTTAGCTGGGTGAATCAGTTGTGTTGTGGTTGTGTTTGGTATTAGATCTATAGTTTTCACAGAAGCATGAGCAGTTTTGATCGCAATAAAGACTGAATACAAAGAGAATCCATCACTTGACACATGTTGTCCAACTTCCCTCTCGAACAACATTCATTTTGCGTATTCACAACTCACAAGAATAATAGTTGCAGAGGCGGAGACAGGAGGGGGACATGGTGGGCATGTGCCCCCTTAGTGAAAAAGTTTGTAGTGTAAAATTTTTTAAAATATCTCGCTATTTTTGCATTTTGTCCCCTAACAACCGATTTGTAGTATGGTTTCTAAAAAGTATCAAAGTTTGTTCACTCGACAATAACTTTCTGACTCCGCTCCTGAATAGTTGTCATGAGAAAAAGTCGAATACAATGGTTTTATTTTGGTAAGATGGTATTATTTTGAGTTCTTAAGATGACAAGACAAATAAGATATTGCGGAGAACACAAGGTACCAACAAGTAACAACCATATCTAAACATGAGAAGCAAGGTTTTTAAGATCGGAATTCTACTCAAGATCGTTTTCGTATTTGTAAGATTGAAATCGTAAGAATGGATCGGGATTCTAAGATCCTACTATAATATTATTTTCTTTACAGTCCTTTTAATATTATTCAAATCTACAAGTTATTATAATTATAATAAACACAAAATTATATGAATGTTTCATGAAAATGTTGTCCTAAGTTATGAAATGTTTAAAAAGATTAACATGTTCTTTTTAAATTTTATAAATCAAAATCGATAACTTTGTAGTTTTTTTAGTTTGAGGTTTGAAAAAAATAAGATCGGATCGGATTAGATCTTAAGATCCTATGGTCAAGATCGGAATCTTATAAGATCCTACACTTGCTAAGATCCTACGTAGGATCCGGATCGCTTTTGCTTTGTAATATCGTAAAATCGTAAGATCCTAAGATCATGATCGAGATCTTAACAACTATGATGAGAAGGGTCAAATATTTTACTTGAAAGAAGAGCAAAACCAACTTTCATTAAGATTATATTATGTCTGTCTCATATTAATTGTCCAATTTTAACTTGTTAAGTTTTTTTTTAACTTTGACCTTAAATGTTTTTGTTTGTGTTATATAATATTTAATAAAAATGATATCAATGAAAATTATATTTAAAACTCAATCCATTTATATATTTTGCATTAAAGATTATATAACGCAAACAAAAATATTTAAAGTTAAAGTTGAAAAAAAAAAACCTAAAATAGTCAAAGTGGACAATTAATTTGAGACTGAGAGAGTATTAAACATTGCCAAAGTCATGCTTTTATTTAAACGCGTTCTTATTGCTGGCAATATGTTAAGATTCATGACATTTTCTTAACCTAACCAAATAATATGATGTAATCTTCATATAAACATGTGGAAAGGAATTAATGAAGGTTCATAGTTTCATGTCAAAGCCAAAAAGATTTCACTTTTATAAATACTTGTGGAAGGTAGCTAGGGTGGGCGAAGTTAGATTGACCAAGACAAACTACAACACAACAATATTTTTAGGCTTTGTTTTCGAGTTTAGAGATAAGAAAAAAAGGATAAGGAAAAGAAATGAGTCAAGAGAAACTTAAAAAGCAAACCGCAACGGCATTTTTTCTTTTTCATAGTAAAAAAGAAAGAGTAATCTGCACGATTTAGCGCTCTGGTTTAGCCAGATTGCATGTGTAATTCTTACAACTTTGAAAGTGCATACAGTGTCCTTACAAGGATCGAGTTTCCTGCAAGGGGTTATATGCCCTCTACTTTCAAAGTTCCGCTTGTTTTCATTTCAGATACGATAATTGCATATCAAAGTTTCATACATGTACTACACATGCACTTTCGAATAGACTGCGTCTGGAATTTGAACAAACAAGATTCCACATTTGTAAATTACTCGAGAAGAATGAAGAAGTTTATACACTTACTTTCTTGTATTATTGAGCTTGAAAGAAAAAAAAAGGTAACAACTCTATAGCAGTCTTCATTTGACATGGTTAGACTCATTTAACTGAAGCACTAGATGTTGATAATCTTAAACTAGGATTAGTACTTGATCGCAATCCCATCACAAGGTGAAAAACCAGTAAACATTAAAAAGATAAGTTATAATAAAACTTGTTCCAAAAACTATTATGTTCAGAGCATCTTTCCATTTTTTTAGTTAGAACTACCAATTATAAAAAAAAAATAAAAAAATGTGGCAGTTGGGATATGAAGATCAAGAACTTAGAAAATGACACAATTTCAGAAACTTCATTTAATAACAAGTAAATCATCTTTGTCACATGCTTGATGGTAAAAGCTTAAACAAATGACATTTTATTCGGTTGTGCATTTAATTTGGGGAGGGCGATTTTGTAGCTTAGATGTACGTGGTCTAACCAGGGTATCCTCGTTACTGTTTCCGACCTTTTTCTTTACCACCCTCAAAATATGTACTGAATGAAGATTGAATTGTGACTTCTTGTGACAATGTCATGATGCCTAACCATTAGACCACCTCATGGTGATATGTCACATAATCGATGCACACTCAGTCAACTAATTTTGAAACCCTTGTGACACAAAAATATGTTGACGCAAACCCATGAGGCATGTTTGTCACATAATGTAGCTAGTCAACATAGCACAAACTTTACTTATAATTTGAAAAGATTTACACCGTAAACGAGTAGTAAGGTTGCTGTGAGCCTACATTCATGCAAAGGCCATTTGGTTTTTGGTCCAACTTTGTGTTAAATGATAAGGATAAGCCCAAGCCTGGTTTGTGTGTTGTATTAGGGTTTTACTATTATAAATAGTGGATGATTAATAAAGATTAACTACAAACACCACTAACTCTCTCGCAATCTTGGCTTCATCACCCTTTGGTTTTTCAAATCGATTTTCAACCGGTAAAATCAACAGAAAATGTCTACTTCAGTGTTCTCTGCTTCACTAAACCATAAGCGTGATAGATCAATGCTAAGCCGAGAATTGAATCATATATTTAATCAGTTGGTTGAAGATTCTTAAGGGTTTAAGAACTATTCCTTAATTCGTCCTTTGAAAGGGGATGCTCGTAGAGAATATGGTGACTATGTCTGCTTGAGCGTATTGGAAGTATGCGAGGAACTAAGAGAAGATAATCCAGATCTTTTTGATCAAACAAAACCATATGATATTGCAAAGAAACTTTTGGCTGGATTTCCCTCTACAACAACTGGTATGAATATGATAAACCAAGAGTCCCTAGATATACGTGCTGCTGGTATCATAACATTCAAGCTACATGGGTCATGGATAGCTCAGAGGATCAGTAATATGCTTAATAATGGCATCGACACATGGGCACCGGTTTTATTTAAAAGTAAAGCAAGAGCAATATTAGTCTCCTTGACAAACAACACTGAGGACGAATTGAATCCTAATAGTCTTCGAGCTCGATCTATCAGACAGACGCTTGTTCGTATATTTTTGTATTCAGGGATTGATGTACTTGATACTTGTAGAGGATTTCGTTTACCATCATTCGATGTTTTTGCAGATGTTGAAACTATACGGTATGAAGTTTGCAATAATAGAGCAGACGTAAACGCAATTGTCAACTTGTACCCTTTCCAAGACCAAGAGTATATTCAAGAATGCTTTACTGTTGCTAGAGAAAGAGATTGGCTCAAAGGAGTGCAACTAACATGTTGCGGATACCGAACTTTGAGCAGCAAACAAAAAGAAGAGCTAAATTCTATTTGGTACCACTATGACGATCATCATGAAGCTGACCTAGCCGGGGATTTTGGCTACACTCCTGACGAATTTTTTGGTTGTCTTCTCAATTATACATGGTTAAAGAATAATCGATTGGTTGAGTCCACATTCAGCATTGAAGAGATGCTTGATAAAGAGGGAAATTCGTTGGTATATCTACTAAGAACCAGAGCTTTGATACGTTCACTTATCAAGAAGAATTTGAATTCTCCCGGTATATGGTTTAAAGAAAGGGAGGCTTTGTCCGGCACAGGAGAACGTGAGTTGGGATCAGTGACGGACCCAGAAAAATGGGATGTGGGGGGCAAATTTTTTTTTTTACGATAGCAACAAAATGTGAAAGAAAAAACTAGAAACGTAATGATAAATCGAATATTTTTACTTAGACATGAAAGATTTATAAGGCTTTAAAGAGTTAAATGTTGAATTTTAGTATGTAAGTGGGGGGCAATTTGAGTTTTTGGCGGGGGTCACTTTCGAAAAAAGGTCAAAATTACATAAAAATTACACTAAAATATCAACTTTTTCGGCTAGCCATGGGGGGCGCCTACCCCCACTCTAATATGCTAGGTCCGTCCCTGGTTGGGATTACATGTGGTGGAGTTCACTGAGGTAATTGGAAAGGCTTGTAAAGCTTTCATGCCACATATTGTGTGCGATTACTTGATCGATTTATCCAATTTGTTTATCAGCTACCACCACGAGGTTCGGCATGGCGAGGCCAAAGTAGGGTTGTGTAAGGCAGCTGAAGTGGTAATGAGTGAGTGTTTTAAACTTTTGGGGATCAACCCGGGCTTCTCGTTCGGTCACACGTTATACGGGTGGATTAAAGATGCGGTGGATCCTGTTGAGCGTGATTCTTTGCTTTCTGATGCTCGGTTTTCTTCATCTCGAATAGAGCTGTTTACCATGAGCGTGAGCGTTTCAGATCCCGATTTTAACACAGGAAGTGTATTTGGGCAACTTTTGGTAAAAGATGCATTGGGGGCAAGAGCGGATGGGGGGTGGACGCGGTCTGATGCGAATGATTATTGTTACGTATCGTGTTTCAACCACCAATGGTATAAACCAATAGACATCGGCTACGATTCTTTAATTCCCTTTGGCGACCCAAGCTGTCGCCGTTCTGTCCCCGTCTCGTCCTCCATTGAGGTTGATTTGCGACTCCATGCTATGAGTGAGGACAAAAGCCTATGTTACTTGATATACAATGACAAGCTTGTTGAACCCCTCTCAGAATTTTGGGGCGATGGGAAAAAAACAATGTGTGGGACACTTAAGTTCAACAGTGATATCGGCCGCGTGCACGTGAACTTCATTCTACTAAAGAAAGTAGTAGATACGTCAATGGAGCTCACGCTTAGTTCGTCTGATCGTGTAGAGATTTGTGGCTCCATATTCGCGTATTATGGAGATGTGGTCAAAGATGATCTCCTAGGTCAGTATAAGGCGACAATATTTACAACCAAAAAATTTGTATTAGATGGAGAGCAACTTGTGTCGCCGCTGCACAGATCCTCGTTGGCTGTACCTGCCAACGGGCACCTCAAGATCGAGGCATTGCTGATGGATGTTCAGTCAGGAAAAGTATATGTGAAGGGTGTGAAGGATTACCCTGCGATACCGGGCAAAGACAACAATTGGAGCATAAGATGCGGTAATTTCACTTTCAAACTTAAAGTGTCCTTTAACACTTTGGGCCTAAAACCAATCATGTAAGATTGTTTGTTGTTTATTTGTTACGTTCCATGTTGCTTATTATTGCTTATAATGGATAAGTTTATATTTTATATCACATGGATTTTCATCATTTTCGTTTTGTTTGAGAACATGAAATAGCAAATGCCGAAGAGGTACGTTGGTCTCATTTCCTTACTTCAATCCTTTTTTGTTATGAACACCAACCGTGGTGGGTGTTTGCTTCCCAGGTTTCGTCAAAAATAAAATAAAAGTCACTGAACAAAATCTAAGAGCACCTAAAACATGTCAAATTTAGGCTTCAGCCAAAAGAGAAACTCATAGACATGGGGGGAAATATATCTATCCCGCACGTCCGCCAGCCATGGCTCGTACAAAAATCAATTTCTATCTAATTTACTAGTATAACATATTCTGAGTGGATCTAATAGATGTTTAATATTTAATGTATTTATATATTAAACTAAAAAAAATGTGGCCTCTCTTGAGCCCCTCTAGTTAAGGTTAAAAGTTTAGGAAAAGTCTTTGATTAATGATCTTGGTACAAGGAGACTATTCGTACCTGTCAAAACAAGAACAACTACAAATGATATATCTACCTAAATAATAACAATTAAATACAATTATGAATCAAGTTACCAAAACTTAAAAAGACAAGAACAGTTACAAAAGTTATGTATATAATCTAATAAATCTATACTACATATAATGCACGAAGACACTTCACTCTTAATTTTAAGACGTACAAGACAATAAGCATAATGTACACCACTTTAATGCACACAATTTTCAGAATTACAACAAAGTAAGCATATTGTACAACAAAATAAAGCGTGGTGTCATTTTAAGACCAAAATTCTATCAAACAACATTAATGCTATTAAAAACACCTCTTCACCAAAAATTACAACCATTTAAGCACAATGTACAATAGCTGCAACCAATTTTCAGATTTACAACAAAATAATCATAGTGTACAACAAAACAAGCATGATGTAATTTTCAGACTTACAACATTAATGCTATTAAAGTGGTAAATGTTATTAATGACTATAAATACTACTACTTACAAGAAAAGAAACATAGTGTACAACACTTTAATACACATAATTTTCAGACGTACAAGACAAGAAGCATAGTGTACAACAAAACACCACATTAATGCTATTTAATGTAATCAATTATTTAACAGGTGAATAAATACAATTAATACAGTTATTAAAACACCTCTTACATAAGAAATACAAATTATCAAGCATATTGTACAACCAAACCAATTCCTGCATTAAATTTCACTACTACAAATAATAAAGCACATTATACAAAATATTCAAGCCCGAACGGGCAACGGGCCAAATGGGCTTGAGCCCGAACGGGCGCGGTCCAAACGGGCTCGAGCCCGAGCAGACACGGGCCAACGGGTTCGAGCCCGAACGGGCACGGGCTATACGAAATTCTTGATATCCGTAAATTTATTGTTAAAAAGAACATAATAAACTAAAATACAATATTTATCGAAAAATTTTATTTCAGGGTACCCGCCGCTGCAACGCGCGGGTACCCTGCTAGTTCATAATAATTAAGAATATATTTGTGAAGCAAATTACCAAAAATTGCCCATAATGTAACATAAACAGTAGTTCACAACTTCCGGCAATGATATCCATGAAGTCTTACCGAAAGTCTTTCTTTCTGACTTCTACCTCTCTCTTTGAAAATATAGACTGAAAGAAGCTTCTATTTATAGGCCTTGGAGGCGCTTAACTCTTTCTTATTAGTAGTAATAATTGTTGTCTTAGTTTCATAACATGTTTCAACCCCGGCTTTTCATGAATATTTAAGATCCACTCGATTTTAGTGTGCTGAATAATTCTTTTCGTACAATTTTAGTGTGTTGAATAATTATCTTCGTACGGATTGGAGTACGAAAGGCCATGCCAAAAAGGGAATCAAATAGTCATTTTTTTCGGGTATCGCCACGCGGCTTATTTTGAACTACAACTTCTGGCAAGATGTCAAATATTGCGACCGGAAGTTCGTCTACTATTATTGCAACACTAATAAAGGGCATAAGCGAACTTGTATATTCCAACTTATAAACAAACTAAAAGTTTGCTCATCCATCAATGTGGGACTAAAACTCATTTTCGTTTAACATGTTTCACTCCAACACCTCTTCTCTGAAGTGTCAATATCTCATTTACACTAGCTACAACTATGTGTTCAACCTATAATAGTGTGTTTACAGTTAGTTAAAAACATTTTTTCACCAATAATTTTTTAACATGTTGTACCACACGTGAGTAAATATATATTGTGTGATAGATATATGTTAACCTCTCTTTTTTTTTCTTTTTTTCCAAAGAAAACATGTATAATATAGATTAGTAAAACTCTAGTAAGATGTCAATATATATATAAATTAATATGTATAAAATTTATAATAATTAAAAAGATATTAATGAAGGAAATTACAAAAACTTGCCCCTAATGTGGCATAAACAGTAGCTACTTACTTCATTGGCAAGATGTCAAACGTTGACGAAGAAACAAGTGCTACTATTATTGCAACACTAATAGAGGAGATTTACTTGAACCTGTATATTCCAAATTACAAACAAACTAAAAGTTTGATCATCCATCAATGTGGGATTACAACTCATTTTCTTTTAACATGTTACACTCCAACACCTCTTCTATGAAGTGTCAATATTTCATTTACACTAGCTACATTTATGTGTTCCACCTATTATAGTGTGTTCAAAGTTAGTTAAAAACATTTTTTCACCAATAATTTTTCAACATAATGTACCACACTTGAGTGGATATATATTGTGATTGATAGATGTTAACCTTTTTTGAAAAAAAATAATGTATGATATAGATAAGTAAAACACTAGTAAGATGTAAAAATTGCATCAACACTAACATGAAAAATACTAAGTGTAAAGTTAAACAATGACATTTTAGTTACCTAAAAGATCTGTATGCCCGAATTAGGTGGCAAACCACTTGTATGTCATACACCAACAAAATAAAGAAATAATTGAAATTAGTAATTGCCAAGAAACAAACAAATGATAACAACAAATATTGTCATGGATGAAGCGGCAAAAATCAAGGCCGTCCCGTAGATTATGAGGCATGTGCCATGAAAATAAAGCTGACCTTCCATAGAGTGTCTTATACGTATCGATGCACTATGCTATAGCTATGCAGACCTTCTAAACATGAAAGAACTTCTAGAGAAAAAAAAACATCATATTCCAAAACATATTATAAGCTAAGAAAACAGTGTCAAACTCGTGGAGATTTATTGCATTACTGGATGACTTTTGATTGTTTTATACAAAATTACAGTAGAATGTTATATCATTTCAAAAGCATGACAATGGAACTGTCTGATAAGAAGCTGGAGTGATTAATGAAATTCAAAGCAAAAAGTCAACAAAAGTCAAAACAACATGATTTGGACCTAACGGCTTTTCCCGCCAAAATACCTAAATACTTTTCTTTCCTTTCCCTGCATAAAAAAACTCATTTCAGTTGTCATTGGTTCCATTAGTTCGATAACAAATCATTGGTTCCATTAGTTCGAGATTCGTTCTTAATTTGAGTTTCCTATTAGTTTTAATTAAGTTCTTCATTTCATTGTTGATTTCTAAAAGAACCTATCAAGTGTTATCATAGCACTTTACTGGCCAAATACATCACCGATTCTCTTACCATTCTTCCATCAATATTATCAACAAGATCACCACAATTCATTCATTTCTCATAACCAAATATCTCCCTCACATGTCCGCCAGCCATTGCCCTCCTTACATTATCTCTGAATATGTTTGGGGTGTCCCTTAGAACAACAGCAACCTCGTGATTTAAAGAATCTCCATGGTTTGGTTCCTGCAAACAGTTAAATATGTTGCGGTCATAAATAGTCAGAGATGATAGCAGAGGATTCATGTTTGGTATATGATAGGTGTGGCAATATGAATGTGACGGGCGAGGTGTATAACTTTTGAAATAAGTCTTGATTGAAATAGGTCATTTTTACTTTCTAGTACAGGTCAAAACAGGTTGGGTCAAGTCTAGCAACAAGCTCAGTGTTGTTAAGTTTGTAAAGTTTTGTCTCATGGTGTAGATAACTATTTTTCATTATGATTAGTGAAAATAATAAATAAAAGAACTTGATTAGTATGATTTTGAAGATTGAACTTTCAAGTCATTTGACCCCATTTCCTTTTTAGCTAAACATAACCGGAGTCAACTTGTACATAAGCAAACAGGTTAAAGTCATTACACCTAGTAGTGGTCATTAGAAATTTATTTGCTTGATGTTCTAGTTAGGTGTAAATGTGTAATGTTAATGATGGTTCTTTCATCCTTGAGACAAGGAAAGTAGATTCAGCAAGGGTAATGTATGTGTATGATCAAAGAATGTTTTTGTGACTCATACCATTATGACTATCAAGTATCAACCAACGGTTTATAGCTTTCATTACATTCATAAATTAGAAAGAAATTGCATGTAAACTCGAATTTCACGCCTACTAAATGTTTAATATCTAACGTATTTATATGCTAAACTAAAAAAAGTGACCCCTTTTAAATGAAGGTGCGGTTCGGCAACACCATTTGCACAACCTTGAGCCCCTTCTGATTAAGGTTATAAGTTTAAAAAAAGTCCTTGATTAATGACCCTGGTACAGGAAGACTATCCGTACCCTCCAAAACAAGAACAACTACAAACGATATATGTACATAAATCATAACAAGCAAAGACAATTATGAAGCAAGTTACCAAAACTTAAAAATAAACAAATAAATAAAATAAAAAATAATATGTATATAACTCATAATAATTTAAAAGATATTAATGAAGGAAATTACAAAAACTTTCCCCTAATGTGGCATAAACAGTAGCTAACCACTCTCATCGGCAAGATGTCAAATATTGACGAAGAAAGCAAAAGCGACTATTATTGCAACACTAATAAAGGACATTTGCTTGGACTTGTATATTTCAACTTATAAACAAACTAACAGTTTGATCATCGATCAGTGTGGGACTACAACTCATTTTCTTTTAACATGTTTCACTCCAACACCTCTTCTTTGAAGTGTCAATATTTCATTTACACTAGCTACAACTAAGGATAGCAATTCGGGTTGGGTTCGAATTAGCGGGTTCAGGTTGACGGGTCAAAGACCTTAACTTAAACCTGATCCATTTAAATCATCGGAATCATCGGATCAACTATGTCAACCTTAACATGTTTATACATAACCCGAACCTGATCCATTTAACCTGTATATATACTTGGGTTGGCAGGTTAAATATGTGAAACGGGTTTCGGGTTGAACAATTTAACCCGTTATATATAGAAAAATTGGCACATTACACGAGTTAAACAGGTTAAACGGGTTTGCTAGTCTACCCGTTTAACTCATTTAACCTGTATAATAAAATATAAATAATTTTTAATAAGAAAAAAATCTTAAATGGGTTGTCGGGTCGACCCGCTTAATTTATTTTCAACCCTAACCTCGCCTGTTTAATAAACGGGTTAGATGGGTCAACCCAAACCCGACCCGAAATCTATTTAGACTCAACCCGAACCTGTTAATTTATTTTGCCACCCCTAGCTACAACTATGTGTTCAACCTATAACAGGGTCACACTTAGTTAAAAACATTCTTTCACCAATAATTTTTCAAATCGATGTACCACAATTGAGTGGATATATATTGTGTGATAGATAGATGTTAGCCTTTTTTTGGAAGGAAAATAAAATAAAATAAAAAAGATAAAAATAAAAAATAAAAAATAAAAATTGTATAATATAGAAACACTAGTAAGATGTAAAAATCGCATCGACACTAACATGAAAATACCAACTCTAAAGTTAAACAACAACATTTTAGTTAACATCCACGTTAGACGTGGTGTTAACTAAAAGATTTGTATGCCCGAATTAGGCAGCAAACCATTTGCATATCATACACCAACAAAATAAAGAAATAATTTGAAATTAGTAATTGGCAAGAAACAGATGATCACGACAACTGTTTTCATGGATGAATATATGAAGGGGCAAAAATTGTATGCATGGCTATAACTAATAAGTAGATTTGTGTATTTAACTATCTATTTTTATTTTATTACACTCCTTTCTCTTCGTCTACAACTTTGTCAAAACACCTATATACGCTTTAAACAAAAGTTACATCTCACAATCACATTCTCAGCTCTAAACAAAATTCTTTTGTTTGTACTATTCTTTTAACAGCTTTCAAAAGCTGGTATAAAAAATAAAGAATGCACACAAAAGAAGAGGAATTTTCAAATGCTTACTCTTATTTTGGTGCTTACCAAGGGACAAATCCCCACCATCCACCTAGTTTGATCTAATGGTGGGGATAAACCTAAAATTTAATATGAAAACCTAAGTCCATGTTTTTTTTTTCTCCTTTTTCTTTCTCTTTTTGTCTTTTTTATTTATTAACATTTTTTTTCTTTTCCTTTTTTTTTTCCTTTTTTTTTTTTTGGATTCACGTTTATATTTTAGATTCATGTCTTTTTTTTCTTTTTTTCTTTTTTTTTTTATTTTTCTTTTTTCACGTTTTTTTTTTATTATTTTTTTTAATTTTAAGTTCACTTTTTTTTTATTCAAGTTTTTTTTCGCTTTCATACGTTTTCATCTGTATTCATACGTTTTCGTTCATTTTTATACGTTTTCGTCCGTGTTCATATGTTTTCGTCCTTTTTTTTACGATTTTGTCTGATTTCAGACGGTTTTGTCTGTTTTCATCCGTTTTCGTACGTTTACATCCGTTTTCTGACGTTTTCGTACGTTTTCATACGCTTATATACGTTTTCGTCTGTTTTTAGACGTTTTTGTCCTTTTTCATACGTTTTCGTCCATTTTTAGACATTTTCGTCTGTTTTCAGACATTTTCGTCCGTTTTTATACGTTTTCGTCTGTTTTCATACGTTTTCGTCTGTTTTCTTACGTTTTCACCCGTTTACGTCCGTTTTCGTCTGTTTTCTTACGTTTTCGTTTGTTTTCATATGTTTTTGTCCATTTTCTTACGTTTTCGTTCGTTTTCATACGTTTTCGTCCATTTTCTTTCGTTTTCGTCCATCTTTCATACGTTTTCAGACGTGTTTTTACGATTTCATACGTTTTCGTCTGTTTTCTTACGTTTTCGGCCATTTTCATCTATTTTCATACGTTTTTGTCTGTTTTTTTAGGTTTTCATGTATTTTCATCCGTTTTCAGACGTTTTCGTCTGTATTTTTACGTTTTCATGTATTTTCGTCCGTTTTTATACGTTTTCGTCCGTTTTCAGACGTTTTCATACGTTGTCATCCGTTTTTTTACGTTTTCATCCATTTTTAGATGTTTTCGTTTGTTTTCAGACGTTTTCATCCGTTCTCATCCGTTTTTTATACGTTTTTGTCTTTTTTATACGTTTTTGTCCGTTTTTATACGTTTTTGTCCATTTTCAGACGTTTTCATTTTGATATTTTTAAGTGATACTTATTTATCTCTTGTGATATAACACTGTAAGAAAGATGAAAAGTATAACATTCTTCACCATGTATGTGTTATCAGTTGTGATACTCAACTAAGAATGTGATTGTTGTGTTTTTGAAAATATTTAGAAAGATTTTTGTGTTTTATGATATTATGAAATATTAGAAAAGTTGTTCAATTGAAAACAAGAGATGTTATGATACTTTTGTTAGACTTGTGGTGGATTTTTCTATTTAATGGATACATTGTGCATGTTTTGATAGGTTTTATAGCGGGATTTGAAAATATGTATGGTTGAATCAGCAAACTAAATAAGCTATGGTTGAAGATAGCATACATCTTTATAAACAAACTGAGGAAGCTCAAACACTTGTGATATCACCTCATTTGTGATATCATGTGTGATAACACCGTTGATATCACGTGTGATATTACCGGTGATAGCATGTGTGATATCATAGTTTATATCACTTGTGATATCACCAGTGATATCACCTGTAATATCACCTGTGATATCATGTGATATCACAAGTGAGGTGATATCACCTGTTATATCATGTGTGATATCACAAATGTTTGAGCTTACTCAGTTTGTTTATAAAGATGTGTGCTTTCTTCAACCATAACTTCTTTAGTTTGCTGATTCAACCATAGATATTTTTAAATTTTGCTATAAAACCTATCGAAACATGCACAATGTATCCATTAAATAGAAAAATCCACCACAACTCTAACAAAAGTTTCATAACATATTTTGTTTTCAGTTAAACACCTTTTCTAAAATTTCAAATTATCATAAAACACAAAAATCTTCCTAAATATTTTCAAAAACACAAATAAGAAAAATGAACAGAATCATCACAGTAATATAATAAGTGATGTTTATTATCATTTCTTTCATATATACTTGGTAAAATACTAAATTCTTATCACATTTGGTATGAATTTAATATTTCACATTCTTAGTTGAGTATCACAACTGATAACACATATATGATGAAGAGTGTAATACTCATCATCTTTCTTACAGTGTTATATCACAAGAGATAAATAAGTGTCACTTAAAAATATTAAAATTAATAAAAAGGAAGCAAACTATGAAAATAGAGACTTGACATATTCTCAAAATCAAATAAGTGTTGCATTAAATTAGCATTTTTTTGAACAAAATAAGAATTCACCTAAAGAGACTTTAACCCTTTTATTTCTACTAAGAGTATAATATCACAAGTGATAGATAACATTTGTTGCATTGAAAAAATATGCGCTTGTCAATTGCGATGAAAGGCACAAAAACTATCTTGTAACTGAAAATTATAAAAATATTAGAAAACACATAGGTGATAATATATAAAAATATACAGAGCAATGAAATATCTCAGGTGATATTAAAGGTTAAAAAACATACTTTTTTGTTTATGAAATATCACAAGTGATATTAGACATTAACTTTTTTATAATAAAATATCACAATTAATATTAGACATGTAATATAATAAAGTTTAATAATAATCATGAAAACATATGAAAATAGACGAAAACGTATAAAAACTGCAAAAAAATGGACGAAAACGTATGAAAACGGACAAAAAAGTATAAAAACAAATGAAAAGCGTAAAAAAACGTATGAAAATGGAAAAAAGCGTCTGAAAACACGTATAAAACGGATGAAAATGGACGAAAACGTATGAAAACGGATGAAAACGTCTGAAAACATACGAAAGCGTCTAAAAATGGACGAAAACGTAAAAAAACGGATGAAAGCGTATATAAACCTATGAAAATGTAAGAAAACGGACAAAAACGTAAGAAAACAGACGAAAACGTATTAAAACGGACGAAAACATAAGAAAACAGACGAAAAGGTATGAAAACGAAAAAAAAACGGACAAAAACGAACGAAAACATAGGAAAACGAACGAAAATGTAAGAAAACAAGCGAAAACGTAAGGAAACGTAAGAAAACGGACGAAAACGTATGAAAATGGACGAAAACATATGAAAACGTAAGAAAACGGACGAAAACGTAAGAAAACAGAAGAAAGGGTAAGAAAACAGACGAAAACGTAAGAAAACGAAAGGAAACGTAAGAAAACAGAAAACAACGTATGAAAACGAACGAAAATGTAAGAAAAGAGACGAAAACGTATGAAAACGGACAAAAACGTAAGATAACGGATGAAAACGTATGAAAACGTAAGAAAACGGACAAAAACGTATGTAAACGGATGAAAACGTATGAATACGGACAAAAACGTAAGAAAACGGACGAAAACGTAAGAAAACAGACGAAAACGTAACAAGACTGACGAAAACGTAAGAAAACGGACGAAAACGTAAGAAAACGGATGAAAACGTAAGAAAACTGACGAAAACGTAAGAAAACAAACAAAAACATAAGAAAACAGACAAAAACGTATGAAAATGTAAGAAAACAGACGAAAACATATGAAAACGGACGAAAACGTATGAAAACGTAAGAAAACGGACAAAAACGTATGTAAACGGACGAAAACGTACGAAAACGGACGAAAACGTAACAAGACTGACGAAAACGGACGAAAACGTATGAAAACGGACGAAAACAGACGAAAACGGACGAAAACGTAAAAAATTAGACGAAAACGTAAGAGAACGTATGAAAACGGACGAAAACGTATGAAAACAGACGAAAACGTATAAAAAACGGACAAAAACGTATGAAAACTGGCGAAAGCGAAAAAAAAAGTAAAAAATAAAAAAACGTGTAATTAAAAAAAGTTATAAAAAAATACAAATAATGAGAAAATAAATAAGAAAGATAAAAAGAAAAGAAAAAGACAAAAAAAAAACATGGACTTAGGTTTAGACATATAAATCTTAGGTTAATTATCACCATTAGATCAAATTAGATGGAAGGTGGAGATTTATCCCTTAGTATGCAAGAATTTTTGAGTATGCAAAATAAAGTGCCTCCACAAAAGAATTTTGTGATAAGTTGGATATATTTACAAATCATCATCCCACATATTATAACCTAAAATTTGCTAACTGCTTTTATACAGCTTTCAATTGTGGTAGCTCATAACTAGATCTCACATCTATATAGCTCAAAGCTGCCATTAATTTGGTTAAAAGACACTCTAGTTACAACTTACAACACACATTGGGTTGGTGTATAAGACCACAAAAGATCAAAACACTAAACCAAAGAACAAAGATGTCAACATCTAAATTATGATGTAAGGTTTTGTGGATCGTACATTCTTGCAAGGTTTTGTGAATTAAACACAACTTTTTTATCTGTACAACCACCATATTTGATTCGACAATTCTCAAAACAAATATTGTTGCGACAAGTGTTAAAAATGTCTACATCCACTAATTGCAGTACTTTTTACTAGTAGTGCTTTATACGCATTAGTCTTTCAGAAAATGATATTGTAAGTGGCACCTCTTGTTGGTCTTCATTGCATGCTCTTGCCTATTGATGGAAACGTTGATTGCTTCATAATTTTTTGTTAAAACAGCAAAATATGGACACTGAAGCGAAGAGTGTTGAAACTGTATGAGCCACCTAAACAACACAACAACTAATAATATACAGTGAATCATGTTTATCCAATAACTAAGAGTGACAAGAGCTTGAGTGTAACTAAGATACAATAACAAACCAGCAATGCTAAGCAAACAAACTAGACTACTTAAATGTTCATCTTATGTTGTGTACAAGAGTTCGTGAGGAATTATGGTACACACCTAAGTACAGTAGGTTATGTAATTGGATCCTTACAAGTAGCAATTTCTTACTTCAAATTTTGCTACTTTTACTCTTTGTAGCAGGGGCAAATCTCAGCGAGAACAAGGGGATGCTCGGGCCCATAAAAAGCTCGATGCCATAGCACATATATATTGACAACCATAAAAAAACTGAAATTGTCAACAACCGTACATATCATTGGTAATTTTGTAAACGAAAATAAAGATTCAGTCCTTTGATATCAAGTTAATGGTCATCAAAATAAAAATATCAAGTTTCGCCCAGATGGGGTTTAAGGTATGCAATATGCATATCCTAAAAGGTTTTCTAAAGCTTTAATAAAAGTAAAATATATTTGTAATGGTGTCTATATCTATCTGTTGTTATAACAGTAGTGCAGATCTTAATAAGAAAAGAAAAACTGGATCCCACCACTACAACTAATTACAGTAACTTTTATTGTCCATTTGAGAAAAGACTCGAGATGTCATACCTAAGAGAATGAACATTGTACTCTTATAATTCTTAAAAACACCTTTGATTTTTTATTACAAACACGATGTGAGCTATCAATTTATGACACTCAAGTACCAAACTAGCTCAACTTTACAAAAAATATTTAAATTAGAGTACACCAAGTCAGTCTGAGTACGAGTATGCAGATCAAATCCCACAAAAAGGCGGTCACCATTCATATATATTGTCTATAGCTCTATATGTGCCTACGGGCAGGAATTATGGTCAGGGGCTTCTTAAACCCGAGAAGATCCCCACTAACGAACCACTAATTATTCGTTCAAGTTTAAACCAATTCTTAATTCAAGACTCTGGTATGATGGGTTCAAGCCATGTTTCATCCATGCATACCCCACACAGCAATCAACCATTTGATCAAGTGTCCGTACATAGGCAGAATAAAACGTGCATTTTATTAAGCGAATGCAACGTGACAAACACATGTCTACTCAGGATGCGGATGCTCGTACCTTTTACTTTCATTTACCTTGGCGTGTCCAAAAGGCTGCCTCCATTATCTCTCTGCAATAACAATCGAACAAAATGCAATTATTTAAGTACTAAAAAAGCAGTCCAATTATTGTTGTTGTGGTGTTTCCCATGTTGGACAAAGTTTTGGAGCTTTCTAAGTTTTCTCATCAGCCCAGTCCCTGGACCCAGCTTTTGAGTTTAGTGCTTTACCAGTCAGATTCAATACTCTTTAGTCTGCTTTTTCTAAGCTCGCCCCAGATCAGGATGATAACGTACCACCAGCAAAATCCCTAAACTTTTCTAGTGTTTGAATTAAGCAACCAAATATCATTTAATTAGAGTAAATATATTAATAAACATTCACTAAATAAATACTAGAAATTTATATGTATATATGAAATAATTGAAGGGGCATAGTGGTCATTTTCAGCAAACTTGGGGACCAAATGCGCAATTTTTAAAAAGGTCAATAAAATCATTTGGAAATTTTCAACAGATAAGCTGTCAGATCAAATAGATCAGGGACCAATTCTGTAATAAAACAATGTTTTAGGAACGAAAAACAGAAGTAGTTTAGGTGAGGCACCAAATCCGTAACTTTGAGCAGGCCACATGGATTTTTTTTTAATGTAATTTACTCCAATTTTTTTTATTTTTTATAATGTTAGTATGTTTATGAATTATGTTTTTATTATGAGTGCACTGCATACCATAGTTAAAACAATGCAGACGAGTTCAGTTGTCCGCGTCTTCTATGTTGAGCACTGAAAACATCCATGAAGTGTCCATCTACGCGTACGTGTACTCGACCTGCATATGTAAAATTTCAAATGCACGAACAACTTAATGTCCCTTGCATCTGATACGATTCTCAAAATGCCAAGGGGTTTTTGATATCTAAAGGTGAATACAAAAGATAAAGTTGCATGCATGTGCATTGATCATTAACCCCACACGTTTCATTTTTACCATCTTTAACACATACGGTTTCATTTTTGGTGTCATCTTAAAAGGAAAAAGTAGTTGCAGAAAGTCTGTAGTTATCCATATGGATCATGCAAGCACCTACTTATTCACTGCTTTAGGTTAAACAACAAGATTCCTAGTTTCCTACTACTAGAATGGTTCACAGTTTTAACTAAACATCTTGCTGTTTGAGTTTGAGAGTGGATAAATGAGGTCATCAAATAAAGAAGTGATTAAAGATTTTGGGAATATGGTTCGATAGCTGACGTGAGAAAAGATTTTGGTATTTGCAGAATAACTTGAAGGACAAATGGAGGACAACATGATATGTGTTCGGACACGCGAGGTTTCTATCTTTTTGTAATTTTAAGTAAACTTACCGTATTAAATGCTACTTTTCTCTAGCACTAGCACCAACCTCCTATGTATGGCAAAAAAAAAAAGAAAAAAAAAAGAAAAAACACCTTTTTTACTTGCATTTTGTATTGATATTGGCTTAAAAAAGAGTTACAAAGGCTGATATTACTTTAATCAGTTATAATTTGGTGATGTTACAACAATAGAAATGAACCCTAAAAAATCCATATCTACCCAAATAGAATTGAGTGCACAACCAAAGCTTTATCAGTAGAATACTAGATATAATTTATTCTCTTCTAATCCATGCTAAGATAAGCTTCAATTAACGTACAATATTCTCCTACCAACACAATAATATTTCAGAATAACTAAAATACGCCTTCGTAAGAAAAAATAGACAAACTTGTGGGTTGCAATCAATCTCAAAAATACTTGGAGTGCTAGCTAATAGAAAAATTGGGTATCTTGCATTGAAATGCTTAAAAAAACATAGCATTTTTTCTGGAATACACACAATGGTAAGTGCTGTTTTTTGGGGGATGGAGGGAGAAGCTGATATCTATTCCCTCACAAGTGTTGAAACTTTCACAGGAAAATATGGGACAATAGATAGGACCATTTTGCACAAACAATGCTTGTGTACTACACATACGGAATTCACTCAACACGGAAGCCCTGAACATAGTTTTTTTGCACTCATAAATGCTTGTTGTCGTGGCTAACATGTCATTGTGTGTGAGAGAGAGAGAGAGAGAGAGAAAGAGAGACTCATTCTGTTTTCCACTATTCAACAAAAGCATATGACAAAAGAAAAGATGAACGTCATATGCGGCGAGCACCAACCACAACAAAGATCTTGATTGTGACCTTATCGCCTTTATTTCACATAAGATGGATAAGGTAAAGCATCTAGAATAGAGTGTGTGGTGGAGACAGTTTCTTTTTTGACACAAAGCTTAAATCACATCACTTATAGAACTGTATAATTTCATGTTATCTAACGCCACTACATTTTTCTTCTTTTTGAATAAAAGGGACTTTGATTTCTTGTTTAACCAATTCCGATTTTTCATTCTGCTCCTTAAGGAATCATTTCACTTTTGTAACAAAAGGTGAAGTAAGCACTATAACTTGCATGACCAATTGATACCAATCTGAATAATGAGGTCCCTTTATTGTGTCCGGAGAATATTAATTACAAGTACCAAAAAATTTATCCTCTTAGACTTCGTACATTAAGGAGACATGAATTGGATAGCAAACCTATATGTACATACAGAATATGATGCAATAAATCTATGTAATCCTGAAAAAATCTGTCTAAATATATTCCTTCATGCTTTATGTCTGCACGTGTTGATTTAGAGAAAATTCAGAAAGCAGAATATATTCAGATAAACGTGAACGTAAGCATGCATTTTTGTCTGCATGATTTATACCTGTTGTACGTATCCACCACCCGACAACAATTGATATCATCAAAAGAGCCACTTGCGGTCCTCGTTCTCTTTTGACATTGTTCTTAGGAGTGTTGTAAAATGAGCTCATTTTGTGATTTTTTTCATAAAATAATCATTTCTTTACTTAAACTAAGCTAGTGACTATCTAATTACATTATATAATTTGTTACATACGTATTCATCGAAAAGTAGGGGCGTGACAAATGGGCTGGATAGAAGCCAAACTTTGAGAGGTTATAACTTCTAAACAGTGAAGCGTTACAGAGTCTGTAAGCAGTCCACGTCTCCACGAAAATCATTGTCATCAAGTTTGGTTTATCATGTCCTACCTGGTTTGGAGCCTTATGCTAAGAGTTTTAAACTTATTTTGTAATCATTTATTCAGTAAGTATTAATTTTGGCAATGATTGATTTTGAATTAGAGTCCGAATTGCGTAAAAGCTTGTTTGTAATGTTTGTGACCATGTCACATATATTATTAGTTTTACTCTCTTGAAGCGTGTATGTAAACACTGTTTATGTTTCCATTATGTGTTAGGACACAGCAAACAATAAGCTGAAATGATGTGAAGAAGCATTAGACATCCAATATGAAATGCCGTGCACCCCATTTTACACATATCAGAATCAATAAAATAGATTACTTACATATAAGTAAAATAAAATCTCAAGTACCGTCTACTAGAGCCTACAAATCTAGTTTGTGGTACGGACGAATAATAAGAAATGCAAAACCATTAGTGTAGCCAAAACAGCTATATATAGACCAGTTACGCTCCTAAACCATATTAACCATAACTACTTCCAACCACAGCTCTAGGGACTTATCCTATTGCATTAAATCTCATTCTTGTTACTATTGTTCTTTTATACTGATGGATGGAAAGAAACTGGAATACAAAGGAGATGAGGCTCTGAAGGAGCTTCAGAAGCTAACTTTAGAAGCTGATAAAGTGCAAGAAGACTTGTTGAAATCAATCTTAACAAGAAACAAAATGACTGAATACCTACAAAAACACATGACGGGAGTGTCAATGAGTGATGTGCGTGAGTTCAAGCAAAAGGTTCCGGTCATCACATATAAAGACATATATCCTTATATCAAAAGAATAGCTAATGGTGAAGAGTCTTCTGTAATCTCTGGTCATCCAATAACAGAGATGCTAAGCAGGTAAACCACCCCCTTCTCCTACCCTTCTTTGTCTCCCCCGGTTGACCTTTTATCGTTGTGATCATGAGTACAATTAGATGTAATGGGTAATTTACTTTTCTTTTTTGGTACCTGCAGTTCGGGGACATCTGGTGGAAAGCCTAAGCTAACACCATCCATTGCAGAAGATCTAGACCGTCGAACCTTCGTCTATAACTTGATAATGCCTATAATTAATCAGTGAGATATTCTCTTTTAACTTTCGTCATGATTCCTACCTATCTCATCTGTTCCTATAGTTTCGTTCTATTTTCATTTGTTCATTTATGGACCAAAAGCTTAACCACATGACCCTGCCTAAAGGATAACATCCCCACATCAATATAGATCCATGAGTAATCCACATCCAGACAATTGATCTATCAAATCTTGAATTAGGTGTGGTTGTTATCAAGAATAATCACCTCAAATAAGGGTAGTTATTATCATGAATGGTCACTCTCAACTTATGCACTATTTAGAGTTGTGTGGTATTCACTTTCATGAACACAGTTCAAAGTTACACTTTAATAGAATATGCATGTGGGGTAGCAACTATAATAATATGCCAATGTAATAAGTTAGCAGATAAACAAATTACTATCTTGATAGGAAGCGACGATTTATAAGTTTGGACCTTAACACGTTACAAGTTACAACTTGCAGCAAAAATTACTACTCACAGGAAAGAGACAAAAAGAAAGATCGAACTATTTCTGAACTATAACATAACGTGTTACATGCATGTGCATAACTGCGTGCGAAAACTTTCTATCATTCTCGATTCTCCTGCCGATGTATGATTCTTATAAGAAAGATTAACAGTGATTTCCGTTAGATAGATGAACAAGGTATTACTGGCAAGGTGTATTTCATGTCGTATCATACCATATAAATCACTTGTTAAAAGAGTAATCAAGAACAAAGGATTATACATGTCTAAAGCATGAAACACTATCAATGGTTTAGCATATAGTGGCCTTTCTATCTCTCTCCTGCCCTAAACCTATTTCAATGACAGGTATGTGACAGGCCTTGATGAAGGTAAAGCCATGTTTCTATATTTCGTGAAGGCAGAGATGTCCACTCCTTGTGGTTTACCAGCTCGGACAGTCCTCACCAGCTATTACAAGAGCAAGCATTTCAAGTTGCGGTCACGTGACCTTTACAATGATCAAACGAGCCCGGATGAAGCCATTCTGTGTGATGACAGCAATCAAAGCATGTACTGCCAGCTGCTAGCAGGGCTAATCCACCGTCAGCAAGTCACGCGGCTTGGAGCCGTATTTGCATCAGCTTTGTTGCGTGCAATCTCCTTCCTTGAACGCAACTGGATTAGCCTGTGCAATGACATCCGCACGGGCCAATTGAACTCTATGATTACGGATTCTGGGTGCAGGTTAGCCATGTCTGCCATGCTCAAGCTAGCGGACCCACGTCTAGCAGATGAGATCGAGAACATCTGTAGTCGTAGATCATGGAAAGGGATTGTCTGCGACTTATGGCCTAAGGCTAAGTATATTGAGGCAGTGGTTACAGGGTCTATGTCCCAATACATACCTGCTCTTGAGTACTATAGTAGAGGGAAGTTGCCACTGGTATGCACCATGTATGCCTCGTCTGAATGTTATTTTGGGGTAAATTTAAAGCCACTGAGTGATCCTGCTAATGTTTCATTTACCCTCTTACCTAACATGTGTTACTATGAATTCATACCCTTGGGTGAAAGCGAGACATACTGGAATGAGGACGAAGAGATTTCCTTGGATAGGCTTGTTGAGCTGGTGCATGTTAAAATTGGTTGCTACTATGAATTGGTGGTCACAACATTTTCAGGTGAGTTTCTCGATCAAGACTTTTTTCTTGAATATGTGCTATTATTTAAACTGAAATTACATCATCTCTCAACAAATTCTTTGTGACAGTAAGTACAACAACATACCCAATCCCGCCGGGGTGGGGTATGGGGGAGGTAGAATGTAGACAGATCCTACCCACCCCAGGATAAACCCGAAAGTAGGGCTTTGTAACAGTAAGTGTGGTTCAAAATTTCTGTACCACATCTCAAGATTTTCTGCTTTTATAAGATAACACGATAACATGAATCTAAGTATATATGTCATGTCTGATGCTTCTGCAGTTCTGTTCTATGGTCAATAAGTATCAAATTTTCTAGTGTTTTAATCCTCAGACGTTTGCATACCTATATATTTCATCCTATCCAACTTGTACAGTGTCATCATTCATGAATTGTAAAACTCACTAAAAGTGTTGGATTCAGGGCTAAACCGATATCGTGTTGGAGATGTGCTCCAAGTGACTGGATTTCATAATAAAACCCCACAATTTCGGTTCATCTGTAGGAGGAATGTCATTCTAAGTATTGACAGTGACAAAACTAATGAGGAAGATCTGCATAAGAGCATCATGACAGCAAAAAGACTTCTAGAACCCTACAATGCTCTACTTGTGGAATACACTAGCTATGCTGATACATCATCAGTGCCAGGACACTATGTCATGTATTGGGAGATCAAACATTGCACACCCTCGGTCCTAGACAAGGTCATCTCTCCACTTGGCCCTAAGGTGCTTCAAGATTGTTGCATTGCCATGGAAGAAGATCTTGATTATGTTTACAGGCGATGTCGCACTCATGACAAGTCTATTGGACCACTTGAGATCCGCGTTGTGAAGACTGGCACATTCGACTCATTGATGGACTTGTTTATCAAACAGGGCGCGTCCATTAATCAGTATAAAACCCCACGGTGCATCAAGTCTGATGCTGCACTGAAATTGCTGAACTCTAACGTGAAGGCCTGCTTCTTTAGTCCCAGGGATCCCACATGGATCCCTTTATAAAAAACTAACTATTTATAATAAACAAGTTCTCCATGTAGTTAGGGGAATTGGATGGGTAAGTTATCACACTTCACCCCCGCTTTTGTCAAAGCTAATTACCCATTAGGGATTTCATTGAGGTAGAATAACATATACTCTGTTGTGGATCATGTATGATCAGCATAGGAGTTTATGCGATGTAACAATATTACTAATTAACCTTGCGTACTTTAAATTTAATAGTTTCTCCTTTTGTATATATATTCTGCTTCTTAATGTCCGTGAATGCTTATCTCAACAACTTATCTGCTAAATTAAATTTTTCAAAAGCAGATAACTAGTTTCGAGTGTTTGGATGAAGAGTGGTGCTTATGCTTAGGGTGTTTAAGATTGCAGATTTTATCTGCTCGTTTGCTTTTCTTTTAAGCAGTTTAGTGTGGTTGCATAATCCAAACTGCTGCACCTTATCTGCTTATTCTGGGGTGAAATAAGAAGGTCAGGACCTGCTTATTTCAAATGGCTTATATAAGATGAGATTAACTTTACTTATTTGCCCTGATAACTAGCCTAAAATCCTTGAGAAAGAGATAGGCGTCCCCTAATGTTCTTCTCTCTACTCCTTTAAAGAAATTAATTTAAGAAAACTTAAACAAGCAAATTTGTGCTTATTAAGCTGCTCATACGCTTCTGCTTATAAGCTAAAAAACAAACAATCCCAAAGACCCTCTTAATATGCTGAATTTAAGGTGAAATAAGTTATTCAATCGGTAAGCAGTCTGAGACGGCTTGTTATAAATTACAGTATAATTTTTGGCGGATTCATAGACTCATAGTAACAACTTTACCTTTACGGTGAAATAAGGTGTTCTCAATAAACTGATTTATCTGCTTAAGCTTTGAATAAGCAATCACAAACACCTCTAAACATAAACGGAACATAATGCGGCGAAGGGGGTTGTGTAACCAGCTGTTTTGGATATGCTTATTAACCCAACCGAGCATAGATTTTTAAGCTACGACCCTTTCTTTTTCTACGTTCTGCTCCCCTAACACATCGTGGGTTACAACTTACAAGTCAGGTGTCCATACTTTATATTTTCTAGCCATTCCTTTTTACATACATCATTTTTTTTCTCAAACTTTACCATTATTTACGCCCTCCGCTATAATATTGTCCAAGTTCTGTCTCTGCCTATAAACATGACTGAATTCATTGTTCACACTTCTAATTTGTACCTAACATTAGTGATTACTAAGTTACTACCAGATAGAATTAAAAATGTAGCAGATAGAATTAAAAATGTAACAGCACAATATAATGAGAAAGAGATAAAAAAAAATATATATATATATATATGTAATATGTATTTATATAATCAGATTCAAATAATCGATAATGGATATATTTGAAGGAAAAACTGAAATGAAGATACCAGATAGAATTAAAAATATAATCAACTGGATAGAATGTTCGGCATCCCTTCCTTTAGCAGTCTTGTATTTACACTCTTCAAATGAAACAAAGTTTTTAACTAACCGGTGTTTTGAAAACCATGATTAATTGATGTTCAAAATGAACATGTTGAATATTGATTTAAAATGATCAAAAGGTCCCACAATAATATTTTATTTTTTCTTTCTCACTCGCAATAAATTTCATATGATTTATTATGTTCATTTTGAACATTAAAGGATCCTAATCCTTAATTATAAAACATTTCTGTTAAATATATAATACAATTGTATCGGTTACAGTATAGTAGCATTACTTATTAAATTTTAAAATATTTTTTAGACATGTTTTACAAAAAGAAAATATAATCTTACTATCTTATAATAGAGGGATGCACCTCCCTCATATTAATTATTTTAAGATTTTTTAATATAAAATTTAAGCAAATACACATACTAAAGCTTTGTGTACAATTAATTTATGCACAACCATGTATATTAAACACCTACAATTAATACTCTTCTTCAATCACCCCTTTACACAAAAATACAATCATTTTACCACATAGTACAATATAATGAAGCTACTACTCATTTATTGTATAAATCCAATAACCCAAACACTTAAAACACCAGCATAAACACAAAACTACGCAACTTAAAGGACCAACATGTACAACTTGAAAGACTTGGTTAAAGTTACCCAAATATAAAATTCTCACCATCTAACGGAAAATATAAAATTAAAAAATATTTATCGCCACAAATTTTAATACAGGGTACCCGCCGCCGCATCCCGCGGGTACCCTGCTAGTGTTTATTAAAAAAAATAGCATTTTAAATTATGGTTTTAATATAAAAACATATTTTAATGTAATTAATTGGATGATTTTTTTTATTTTTTTTACAACGACAATTTTTTTTCACACATATCTCACAAATGACTTCAGCAAGGCTTGAATTCAGAACCTCTAAGTTGGTGTGGAACTCACATACCACTAGACCAAAAGTCTTGGGTAATTGGATGATAAATGACATTTGTAATTTTTTAAATCTTTATAATAATTTGTGATTGTGTAGATAAATGATATCTTATATTTGAATTCTTTTACTACAATTGCATGATGTTTTCGATGTTGTAAAGTATGCAACATCTGTTAATAAAATTCAATCATCACGTGGTCTTGCTCTTAGACTATTGAACGCGACTGTGACAACTCGTAAATTCCTCGATGCGTCGTAATTGGAGAACAACAATTAGAGCGATCGTTTCATCTAATTTGAGATACGAGTCATTTTTATAGTCATTTTTATTGGAAACTAGTCGGATACCCGCGCACAGCGGCGGCGATAAGTATAGTTATATGTGTTTGCTTACCCGTTTAGTGAATTCGTTTCACAACACTTCGAATGTATATGTGTTGGTTGTATGTGTTTGTTTCGGTTACCCGTACCTTTCCCGTGACATCGTTATTCCCGCATATAGAAATACCCTCGCAATCTCTTACTCGTCAAACACTCCCCCAAAAGTATATGATTTTGACGAATCAAGATTATATTAATTGAAATAAAGATTAAAATTGTAAAAATTTGAATTAAAAAAAAAAAAAAAAAAAAAAAAAAAAAAAAAAAAAAAAAAAAAAAAACCCACTAAAAATATAAAAACTAAAAACTTATAAAAATATATCAAAATGGATGTTGAATTAAAGAGCATAAAATTTTAAAAAATATGGTGAAATTAAATTATAAAAAAAATAAGTAGATAAAAAGATATTTCAATTTGAAAATAAAGATAAATTTTTAGTTGAGAAGTGACACATGTCACTTTATAATTGAAGATTTTTATCTTAATTTTTAGTGGTTAAAAGTTAGGTTTGGAGTTTGTTAAGAAGTAACACATGTCATCTCATAATTGAAGCTCCTTATCTTAATTTTTTGTTAAGAGTTAGGCTTGGAATAAGGTTTGGCTTTTACATGCATTATAATATACTAGTTGGATACCCGCGCACAGCGGCGGCGATAAATATAGTTATATAATAAATATAGTAAATGAATTGCTAACCCAACTCTCCTCGCAATTCCTTACCCACTTAGTGACTTCATTTCACAACACTCCAAATGTATATGTGTTAGTTGTATGTGTTTGTTTGGGTTTTCCGTATATTTCCCGTGACATCATTATTCCCGCATATAAAAGGACCTTCACAATCTTTTTCCCGTCAAACAATTTCTCAAAAGTAAATGATTTTGATAAATAAAGTTTGTATTGATTGAAACAAAGGTTAAAGTTATAAAAATTTGAATCAAAATAAAATAAACATACTAAAAATGCAAAAATTAAAACTTTTAAAAATATATCAAAATGGATGTTGAATTAAAGAGCACAAAATTTTAAAAAATATGGTGAAATTAGATCATAAAAAAATTAAACGAATTAAAAGATATTTAAATTTAAAAATAAAGGTGATTAATTAGTTAAGAAGTGACATGTGTCACCCCCTTATTGGAGCTCTTTATTTTAGTTTGTTAGAGCTCCTCATTTTTTGTTATTTTTTATTTGGAGAAATAATTTAGTGCTCCACATCACAAATAATTTAGTGCTTGGTTGGGGAGGGGTAAGGGATTGATTACCCCGTAATGGGTAATGAACCATTATAGAGTAAATTGAGGGGTAAGGGATTGATTACCCACCTCACTCATTCTTTTGCATTCCTTTCCTTTTCCCTTTCCCTTTCCCCACTTTGAACCAAGCGGACCCTTACATATATTATATTTAGTTATAAGGTAATAAACGAGTAATACTTGGTCAAAATGTAATTAGCTCGCGGCTAACATTAAAACATCAAACTAACAAGTTAATATTGGTTGTCGAGTGTAATATTGGTAAGTGTCGGACAAGTTGATACTTGGTACTCATAACGGGATTGTAACTTGGATTTGAGCCATACACTTATACGGATATTTTGTTGATTATAAGTTAGATTATTTAGACACGTTGATACAATAGATCGATAATATTGGACTATAACGAATAATGAACAAGTTGTGTATAAAGTGGCGTAATAAATATTAAGAACTAAATACGTGATTAACAAAGTGATATCGTATATTCGTATACGTTATAATTTATAAGGTTCGATTATGTTTTATAAATTAGAGTAACATTGGACACACAAGTTATGTTGGTTATAAGTCGGACTTCATTAAACATTTGAGAATGAGCTTAATGTATTTGTTTCGCGATATGCCTAAGTATTTTATTTTCACATTTTTACTAATAGCAAGACATTTATCTATATAATGTCGTCAAATACGGTTTTATTTAATTAAAAACCCTTATTAACTACGATAATAACTCGTGTTATCAATACGAGTTAACTTTTATAAGCTGTCGGAAAAAGGTTATTTCGATAGGACTATTTATTGACGACATAATGTTTTGGAAACATTGAATAAACAAACGCGTCGTTTATAATACACTACTTAGTATACCTCATATGAAGTACTTTCTTATAAACTCGTCTAAGTACGAGTAACGATTGTGAAATCCTTAGTAATTAAGCGATAAATGAAACTTATATTTTATTATAAACATGTACGTTTGGGGATTATTGGGTAAATTGCCGAAACTTATCAATTAACCTATTTATATCGCATAAATATTTGTCGTCATTTCCTAGTCTTTGACTAGCTTGAGTATTGTCTGTATTTCTTGACTTTGTCAATGTCCTTTCCTTTTGGCGTGCGTTCTAATTAGTATGTCTCGACTATGTCGAAGTCTCCTCCTTTTCGCGTGAGTTGTGTGTCGCGTCTATGTTTCTTAGCACCACACGAAACGTTAAAACTAAACATTTTGAGATATTGATAATGGACTTTTGAAATCAATGACACGAATAATCCATGAAAACTACGACACATTACTTTCTATTGACTTCTTTATCGTATGAGCCGTATTTTAAGATAATCGTATACGCATTAGGTTGCGTCACTTCTATTCTATCGTGCTCGTCGTACATTCTTCTGAATGCCGTGGAGATTAGCTTTAGATGTCAGTCGTGTTAATTGTGAATAGTGCATTATTGTGACTAAGGTGAGTTTCATAGCCCCTATTTTCAAATGTTTTCATAACTCTTTTGGGAGAGAATACATGCTTCTTTTAACTAACCATAATTGGATATGTGAACATTATTTGAGAATGACCGTTGTTGGAATATTTGATTTGCTGATTGAGTGCTTTACGTGTTTATGTGAATACAAACTACTTCTTGGACCTGCCACTAATCTTTCGAATTGCTAATGTGTTGACTAGGAAAAGTTAGATATGTGACAGTTGTTGACTTAGACTAGGGTAGCATTCCTATGCTATAACGCGATGCCTAGCTAAGAATAGACCGACCTAGATCAGGGTAGCTTGTGTTCTAGGCCTTGCTACGACTGTGCTGGCTAGAGTCGCTTGGGGCTCTGTTGAGATCTCGATTGTGTTGTGGATTATTGATTGGATTGATTGTTGATTGGAATGTGTATTATATATCTGCCTTAATCGCACATAGAAATTAAACTTTATCAGGTCCACTACTACTTTTGTAACTAAACTCTATGAACTCACCAGCGTAAGCTGACCTTTTTAGCATGTGTTCTCAGGTTTAAGGCGATAGCTCACTATTGGAAGACGCTTGGCAAGGGGCATGGTCATAGGCGACTCTGATGGATAATCGGGGCCGCTTTAAACATCTTTTGGGCCTATTTCCGCACTATTTTCATATAATGAAAACTTAACGTTTTCAATCATGTATTTTAATCTAAATAACTGGAATAAAAACCATTCTTTGTACCTTATGTTGTACCAAGATAGTAGCACCCAAAGGTTCGTATGCTTCCGCTTGATCCTATTTTCGGGGTGTTACAGCAACCATCACATTAGTACATGTTTGTATAATAACACTTATTTTGTTGTTATATTTTAATAGGGAAAAATGAGGCAAATACCCCCGGCGCCCCAAAACAATGAACATAAAGATTTTCACATGACGTTATGGTTCATTTGTAATAGTTTATAAGAAAAACATGAAAATGACACATTTCTTATGGAATCTTATGACCTAGATGTAGCTTGAAGTGAAACTAAACATTGGTTCATAAGTTGAAGACGATACAGAAGCATGTACTAATGTGATGGTCGCTGTAACGGGCTCTTGGGGAAAGGTTGGTGAAGGTGAAGACGATACAGAAGCTGATGGTCGAAGGCGAGGGGTGCCAGGTGTCATGACTCCAGGTTGTTGTAATTCAAGTTCTAAATGCTTGGCAGGTGGGGTCCCAGCTCGAGGAGTATCGAGATCTTGGTGGTCAAATTCCTCTAAAGATATCACAGTGCTAGTTTCCGTGTGGATAGTCGAATCGTCACCGTATATGCCTAACTTTCTTCTTCTTCTTTTGGCTACTTTTCTCCATCCTTTAATTGTCTCTCGTATTCTTTGTGGAATCAATGCAGCTTTGTAGTTTGTCCCCATCTGCAAAACAAGTTTGACACCTTTACTTATGAATTGGTCGATTTAAGTTGTGTTTTTATCTCATACGGGTCTGATTAAAGTAGTTTTGCTAAAAGGGGGAAGGTCAAACAGGTTGAAATTCATCCAACTCGATGCATCAACCTCCTAAATCATTTTTTTTGTAAATTTGTAACATCCCAATAAATGAGACCAGGCCAACCTAACCGACGCGGGCTGTTTTATCTTGTACTAAAAAATTACCCATTTCCACCCGAACTTGTTTTGACCTGTACATATATGCTATGTAAAATGATGCTCGCAGCATTATATTTTCGTACTATTCGAGAATCATACCTGAGTCACCAGGGCATACAGTGGTAAAGTGATGTAGCTGCAAAGAAACTGTGCAGCAAACCTGAATTGTTAAAAAAATATCGAGAAAAAAACTTTAGTGGGAATGAATCATGAAGAAAAATAGGTATACAAATTCAAGTTGTTATCAAGATGTGATACGATGTGTAAATTTATGCATACCCCAAAATCAACCGTATATAGAAAAACGTGTGATGCTTTAGGAAGCAAGAATCATATCCAAATAGCCACTACAACAAACGTAACACACACTTAATTTACACATTGATATTTCTTTCTTTAATGATATGTAATCAAGTATAAAGAAATTACCCAAAACCAAAAGAACGAAGCCAGCTCGAATGCATTCTAAAACGAGTACTGAAATGTTAGTCACATTTAGAACAACGATAGTTTGTGAATATATAAATATTGGTATTGCTATACATCTTTTTAAAGTGGAAGGTTAGTAATAAGCCTAATGTTATATTTTCAAGTGAAAATAACCAAAAATCTTTTAAAGACGCTGATATAACATCACATGAAACAGAATAAAAAGGATTAATCTAAGCAATAACTCTGGCTTCTTAAACCAGAAAATCTCGTCTCGAGGCTTTAACTTAGCTTCAGAAAATAGCCAGTAATTCCAGCACTTTCCAATGCCAAAGTAGCGATCACATGTTGCAGTTTTGCACCCAACAGTAGAACTAGCTGAAAATAAATACTATGTATATCTATAAATAGGAAACCAAAGCTTAAAAGATGATGAGAACTCATAACATACTGTTGAAACAAAGTTCAGCCGAGTGAGGTGCAAGATGAACTTCGGTTTCAAGATTTATGATAGTGTAAGAACAAGTACTTACAACGACAGGAACTAAAGCAATCCAGAAATAGAGATTAGATCCTACAAGAAATGTATAGGAGACCAATTAGAAGGCATTTCAAGATTCCTCATTTTCCAATCTATCCCTATTTACTATCGGCGGATAATTTGAACCTTTTACTTGTCAAATGGTCGACTTGGGTTATGTTCCATGTTGGACGGGTCAAGTACATACATTTCTAAGATAGATAGCTTACAAGAAAACATGTCAAATAGGTCGTAACTCTATTTAAATAACTTGATGAATATTGAAATATTATAGCTTTTAAAATCATTATTGAGTGACAAGTTCCTTAAGAAAAAAATATTCGGAGCAAACTAACATTCTGACTAGATTTGACCCGTTATCTAGTCTGTGTGACCCAACCCTTTTGCAATTTCTAATATTTACAATGTGACCATCCCTTGAAAAATACATGTGTCTTGTTCACAATAATTCCGTACCTTCCACATTAAACAACAACATGAAGGCCACAACCCATCCCCAAAGAGATGCACTGCAAAAATAACAAAAGTTTCAGCCTTTTATAACAAGGCAGTAGCCAAAAAGTTAAATAGTACTATAATTTTTTAGAAAATAGAATTTTTGACCTCAATCTAACTATATTTTGAAATTCTTCTTCCATAGAGCGAATCATATAGTTGTGAAAATCATAGTTTGATGTTAGGTTGTGGTTCTGCAGGATTTGCAAAAAATGGATTTAAGTTGCAGCCTTTTATAAAGTACAAAAATGGATGAAATAAGCTACATAAATTAGTAATTTTTTAACCATGATGAAGGCTTCACGCAACGTAAGGTAATCAGCACGAACAACTGAACTGCCAAATTGCTGAAAGAAACAGACCTGCAATTTAAATATAAGTTTAATTTATCGGCTAACTTTATGTCACATAAAAGACTTATATAACATATTACCTACCATCCAAGTGAAGCAACCATTCCTAACCAATGGATTCGACATGTGGAATTTGACAATGGCGGATTGCCTCTTCATTGTCTCAGTTCTTGAAATTTCTGCAAAAGAATGTAAAGCTCGTTGAGCAACACCTTATAATATCTCTAATATTACTAAATGCACAAATGATATAACCGATTGGTGTTACTAAATAAAACTATATCATACCAGGAAACCATGCCCATCCATTTTTTATAATATCCTAAATTTTTTTGAATACACATAATGGATCATTATCGTAATACTATTTTTTATAACTGTATTTTGATCTATTTACTTGTAGAAAATTGAAAATGAGCTCATGCCATAATCAACTTTATATAACATCACCAATCCTATGTTTTTAACCGTTTTAACCCATTACCCAACCCGACTTTCTCATTTTGCCACCTATAGTTCAAGTATAGGTAGCGCAAATCTTGATATCAGGGCAACGTCTCATAAATATTGTGTTCTTTATTGTAGTTTCATTGAAAAGATGATGTATACCAATATCTTGTAATCGAAATTCGAGACTTACGTATATCAAAAACCGCACACACCAAAAACATCATCGTTAAACCTCTTCATCCCTATAAACAGCAACAACAAATTCAATAAAGAAAATCAAATGAACGAAATCAATGATGATCACGGAATCAAACTATCATAAAGACTCGTACATGTATACCAATTTGTTAGATTATCAAGTGCGTATTGGTATACATCCTCACATTATTGTTATACATCCTCAAATTAGGTACTACACTTTTTATGATCCCTGTTAGCATTAGCATATGAATCGAAGGTTAAATGGCAATGTACGTCAAACAATATATGCTTATGGTGTTTTTGGGTTGGGATTGCTTATTTGCATATAAATAAGCAGGTAGGCATAGTTTTATGCATTAATCAATTGCTGAAAGCAATGGAAGAAGGAGATAAGCACTCATAGGGTGTTACCTGAGCTTTAACTCCATTGAAAGCTTTTATACGAGATCCGTTGAAGGGATTGTTAGAGATGTCCTTGAGAATAGCTCTTCTCTTAGCCTGTACAGCAGGACCAACATCACTAGCAGACTTATGATCTGGTTTAGTTAACAGCCCAAACATCACCATTCTAATTTACATATGTAATTATTGTATAAAAATAGCATGTTGAGCACCTAAAAGAATAAAGATTGACGTTATTTCACAATTCAAGAACATAAGAGGAAAACAATTATACCTCTTTCTTTGAGATATTTCATCAAACACTTGTTGAACCCTTCGCAAAACTCCAATATTACACATGATATCTGAAACTAAACATCCATTAATTGGTTTGGGGACGCTGAGAGTTAATGGTCTTAAATGAGTTTTGAATCCTCCAACAAGAATGACTGCCTTCATTTTGAGAAGCTTCTGCTGTAAAACAAGAATTATCAGAAACTAACCGAGAGAGTGCAATTGAAAGCCATTCGGTAGAGTCGTGTGTGTGGGTGTGTGTTTTTTGGATAATGGGTGTTTAGAATTTTCTAGGATTGATGGAATCGTCTGTGTGTGTTTGAATCTGTATTGAGAAGAAGCAGTATTATGAGAAGAAGAAGCAATATTATGAAAAATATGTATTAGGAACATACTTTTACCCAATCTTTAGTATACAGAATAATTTATTTATGTAAAAAGTATGTCTACTTGACTTGACAAGTATTATGTAAAATGACGAAAAAACCCTTTTTAAAATATACGGTTGCCCAACGAATTTTAGTTGCCCAAAAAACAATACCTTACACATACGGGACACTTGTCACAATGTCGATGAGTTGCCCAATGACAGCGGTTGCCCTCGGTCTTGTTTCAAATAAATAAAAAGTGGTCCGAAAAGTGATTAGCCTCAGGGCGCCGGGGGCATTTGCCTCATTTTCCCATTTTAATATTATACTGCAGCAATTTTTCGTATAACATTTCTCGAAAATATATTTACTTACAGGATATCCGTCGTTGCAACACGTGAAAAACCAGCAAGTAGGCAAAACAGGTGCATCGAGTGTTTGACTATTTTGGTTTCGGGTTTTAGCATATTGCCTTTTGTTTTCTATAACAAGCCACCTCCACATTAACGTCACATCATCATTCATAACACCTCCCAAATCATCACATTTTACTCACTCTGGTCATCACCAACCCCACCACCAAACTCACTTTTGTTAATAAATTTGATTAAAAACTATATTTAAATTTTATTCATAATTAAACACGTTAAATTCAAAATTAAAAACATCATACATATTAAAATTCTAAATTAAATTTCATGAGAAAGGTATTTGTAGAAAACTAGAAGGGGGGTTGAATAGTTTACCAATTAAAAACTTTGTTTTGAAACTTATTGAAAGATCAATTGATATTGATCTTGAGTATGTTAATGAAATATGCAAGCAATGTATAATAAGTAAATAGGGAAAGAAATGATCAAACCACAACAAGTTGTTTATAGTGGTTCGGCCTACAAGGACTCTTTTTCCTTGCCCTACTCCACTCCCCGAGTCTCACACTCGAGAGTTTAACTTCACTAGTCAACAAGCTCCTTTCACCGGCGGAGAAAACCTTTACACTTCGCTTACACTATTTTCGACACTAAGCTAGATGTCGAGTTCTTTCCAAGGGTACAACTACTCCCACACACAATTTATTTTGAGGACTAAAATACTAACCACTCACACTCACAAGATTATGATGGTTTGATACAACAATGAAGTATGGATCAACACTAGATCATACAACACTAAACAAACAAGACTTCCAACTTCTCGTTGAAGCTTGAATATGACTTGATCTTCTTTGCTACAAAAGAGATCACTAATATGATATGAAACTGAGTTAGAAAGGTTAGAGAGAAGATATGTATGAGAGTATGTTAGAAAGGGATGGAAAACTACTTGGCATGACATTGCTATTTATAGCCAAAATGGACAGGAGCGTCCACGGACGGCGGACCCCTTAAAAGGGTTCCGCCCGTGTACCATTTTGGTACCGCCGGGTCTGACAGCCAAGATATCAAATCTTGCCAAAGTCAACTCTATCAAAGTGAGATTGTGCAAGATATGAAGAGTACAAATCTACACAAAATATCTAATGGAATCTTCCAATGATTTCCATGATGTAATACATTATGTCATATGTTGTATTTCTATTTTTAGAAATATGCAAATGCTTAAGTAGTGTTTGGTTTTAAGAACCTAACACATTCTAAAAACTACTATCATACATAATGATTAGAGTCATATCAAGATGTCACTAATCACAAATGTAAATGCTTGAATGATGAATATATTGTTTGAGAAAGCTTGTTTTAATATCTATTAAACTTGACAAGCTTTAAGCTTTTATAAATTAAATTTACTTTTGTCATTAACAAAACTTAGGCAAAGATCAAAAATATAAATAACGTTTAATGACGATATTTGTATTAACAATCTCCCCCTTTTTGTTGAGGACAAAATATAAATTTTATTTTTATAAAAGATACAAGGTTTGTGCAAGAGTTATAAAAATATTAGTTTTAGAACTTGAAAAGAGAATGATAATGCAAGTGTATGAAGTTTGACTTTTTATGAAAGTCAAAGAATTCACTAGTTGATGCATGATGTTGACTTTTTCAGAAAGTCAAAGTATGCAGTTGACTTTTTAAGAAAGGTCAAGTATTACTAATGAAGTCTCATGTTTGACTTTTTCAGAAAGTCAAAGTATGCAGTTGACTTTTTTAGAAAAGTCAAAATATAATCAAGTTCTATATTTTCTCCCCCTTTTTGTCTCAACAAAAAGAAGAGGCGATGCGGAATGTAATGAGCCCGAGCCATTATCTCCCCATTGATCAAAGCTCCCCCTAAATTGGGTGCTTAATAGGAAGATACATGGATTGTGAAAATAAGGCTACAAAAAAAAATGTTAGTAATAATGATCATTCACAAGCATTTGCAAACACTATGTAAAAGCACCAATAATATAGTAAACAACATTCATTAGTTAAAATTTTTCATGAGTAAAGATCATGAAAAGAGAACACAATGATGTGTTTTTAGTACAAGGAAAAAAAATTATCCTAAGAAAGTAAAAACAAGAAAGACTAGTCTAAAACTATCCTAAAGTGATGGTGGATGGGAAAGAACGTTGAGACGCTCAAGGATGTGGTTGAGGATGAACCTCATTTCTTCTTGGAAGTCATGGACCATAACCCGGGTCCGTTCCACGGTTTGGCCCGTTTGCTCACAAGTTGAGCAACCATGCCTTGGAGGGTAGAATGTTTGGGGAGGTTGTGGTGGTGGAATGGTGGTGTTGGGGATGTTTGGAGTGGTCATGATGGATGCAAGCAAAGAATTTTGCATTTGCATAGTCTCACTTAAGTGAGAATCCACCATGCCTTTGAATTGGTGGAGGTTGTGGAGTTCCGCTTGAATCTCCTCTCTAGTGGGATTGGCATCCCACATACACTCCTCAATGTCCTCAAGATGAGGGGACATTGATGGGGGAAGTGGATGGTCCCCATACAAAGGACCATGAATGTCTTTGTGAATGGGGTGGAAGAGAAGAGGTTTAGGCCCTAATGGGGCGTTTGGGTCAAGGGATGACCGAGGTGACTCATGAGCAATCCGCTCAATTGTGCCAAATGATGGCAATGGTGGTGGATGATTTGGCCTAGGAGGCAAGTCATCCAAGTCTTCTAGGAAAGGATTTGGTGAAGTTGGTGGAGTTGAAAATAACTCCATAGGAACGAGAGTTGGAGACCTTGGTGGTGAAGGTGGTGAGGGTGTTTTGGATGTTTGGATGGGTGCCGGAGGAGGTGAAGTTGGTGTTTTTATAGGTGGTGGAGTGGTGATCACAATGTGTGATTGATTTGGTGTAGCCAAGGTGAGGCTTGTATCATCTCGGATGGGAGATGAGATTGTGAGTGGAGAAGACTCGGATGAGGAGCTAATGTTAACGAAGCAACAAGGCCTAACGCTAATTCTAGCGGTCTTCTTGCAAGGTTTTGGAGAGGATTTTGTCATTTTTGACTTGGGTTTTACTTTGCTAGATAATAGTAAGAATGAAGAAGGTGTGAGGATGATCATGGTAAAACCTCTCAATTTATAGAAGTGAAAAATTGTGGAGAAATGTGTTTGATTTGATGTTAAACCATTGAAGAGAGGAGGTTCCTAATGATTTGGAAGTGGGTTGAATGCTAGTCATATCACCCAAGTCAATCCATACAAGAGAGATGGAGTGAAGAAGAAAAGATTTGCAATAATTGTGTTCTAGTGAGTGGAATTTCCTAACATTCAGATTACCCACAGATTTGAAGGTACCAAAATTTTGGTTCCTTCCTTTATGCCAAAGGGCTCCTTGGGTGGATTTTTCAAATTTTTGAATTTTGGTGGGAAATGGATTTCTTATATACCTAAGTGAATTATACTAGTTCTAATAAGAGTATACACTAGTTAAGATTGATTTATAAGTGATAGATGGTAATTTAGAATCACGAAAGAGTCGAAATTCAGAAAATTACCTGGAGGATCCACGACACCAAAACTATACACGGACGGTACCCTAAAAAGGGTGTCGTCTGGTCCGCCTGTACAGGTACGGCGGTACCAAACTACATAAAGGACGGTACCAAAATTATGGTGCCGTCTGATCCATGGAGTGCAGAAATATGGACAGAGTATGTTTTTAGGTGTCGGGGACATTTCCGAAACCTGAAATTTTTCTCAAAAGCTGTTATACTAAACATTTCTAGTTAGGAAAAGTAAATAACACATGTATAAACATAGTGGAGCATAGATTTTGAGCAAGGCTTATTGATTTTCACAATATAGTGAAAATGGGTAAAATTTGATAGCATACTTGTGCTATCCCCCTGCATGAGATTGTTAGCATACACCATTGTTTCAAGTTATATTATCATCCTACATGATAAAAATAACTAAATAGTATCAAACATTAACGATAATGCATTGTTCCAAACACTCCTTAAAGTACCCTTATTTGTCCAACTTCTTGTAAATCTTGTTCATCATCCTACCAAGGCACTTGAACATTCCCTTAGTTTGCTTGAATTCTGCTGATTCATTCTCAATCTCGGGAAGAGATGCGTAATACTCATGAGGTGGAAGATGAGAGCTTGGAAGACCATCCTCGGAGCTATTTGATGATGATGATGAAGGAGTTGGAGGTTTAGCTCTCTTGCCTTTAGTCTTAGCAACTCGAGCATCACTCAAAGGTACAAAGATGTGAGGGATGAGTTGATATGTGTCTAAATACACATATATTTTATATTGTTTAACCCCACATAAATGTCCAAAAACACACAAATGACCATATAAATATTACAAATATCATTGAAATGTGTTTTTATGTTACTCAAGTGCAAAAGGATTGAAAACTGATGAAAAACAACAAAGTTTACATAATTTACAGTTTCAGTCCCTAAACTTTCATAAATTAGCAAAACTAGTCCCTGATAATTCAAAACTTGTAAAATATCATTAAAGGTCCTTGGGGATTCACAAGTTGTAAGAAATAGTCCTTTGAAGTTAAAATTTCATATTTACAACTTTGGTCCCTCAACTTTGAAAAATGTCAAAAATGGTCCCTGGGTTATTTAAAATGGAAAATTAATAAATATAACCCTTGTACTATTCATAAATGGCATAATAGGTCCTTGTGTTAACTTTGGGAAAATTTCAGGTTCGGCCCTTCAAGAATTCAGAAATTGCAAGAATGGTCCTTGTGTTTTATTAACTAAACAAACAAACAAACCCAAAATAAAACCCAAGCCCATAACCAACCCAGCCCAATCCCTTTTAATAATAAAACCAGGGTCAAACACCAGGTCAAACCCACTCCCTCCAAACCATCTTCCCTGTATATCATCCTCACCCACACCTGCAAACCAAAACCACCCTCCACATCCCTGGTTTTCACCACCACCTGTCCACCCCAGCTGTATACCCACTCCCCTCCACCTCCACAATCTCCCAAGAAGCATTAAATGCTTTAAACCTGCTTTTGATATTTTTGGCGCCAAAAGGTGTTTTAAACGGCTAGGATGATTCTGACTAAATCAAAGGCTCAGAATTGGTGGGATAGTCTCAAAAGTCTGCAAGGACCCCAAAAGTCCTTTATTTAAGAAGAGGAAGACAGAGATAATAGGTTGTCACTTGTTTTAGACCAATTTTAATTTTCTTGTAGTCGTTTTTATTGTTTTAATGTAAAAGAATTCTGGGTTTGATGTTTTAATTTAATTTACAAGTTATTTAAGTCTTGATTAGCCAGTTTCAATCCCCTAATTTCTGTTTTATGCTTGTTCTAATTTTCCCGCCAAAAACCATTCTTATCAAATTACCAGTTTTTAGTTTGTTAAGAGTGTTTTAAATTGTTTGTTTAAGTTTGTTTGTGGTTAATTAAGTGAATTGGTGAAGTTTCATGGTCTGTAATTCAAAATTCCAAAATAGTCAAAAAAGTCAAATAAAGTCAAAGGAGCAGAATATAAGTTTCATTGTTCTGATTTGCTGATATGATGTTGGATTTGGGATTGATTCATTCTGATTTGGGTTGGTATAAGTTTGTTTAGTGGTCATTTGATTCTCAGTTAAGCAAGCCATAGTGGCTAGGACCACATGTAAGTTCATTTCTAAATTAGAATATTGCATAATCTGTTTATGTGGTTATTGATAGTTTAGATCTGTTAAATTAGCTGTTATTAGGTTAAATTGATTCAGTTTAATTGATAATATAGGCTAATTAAGTAATTAGTAGAGTTAAAATTGCAAAATAGTTGATAAATTAGTGTTTGGTATTAAGTTTGATTCTGAGATGTAGGTTTAAGCAGAAGTTAAGTTAGGTTGCATCAGCTTTATTTAGCATCATTAAGTAGAGTTCAGTCATTCATTTGCATCCTAGATCACTCAAAGTCAAAATCACTTTGAAACTTGTCTCATTTGCATAACAGTTAGGATTTTAATAGCATTAGCTTGCATTTAGGATTAGAATCAATTAGTATAGCTTATTTAGGTCTTATTCCATCTTAAATCATCATATAAAATCTGTTTTCAAAGATCAAAATCCATTTTGGTCAAACTTTGCAAAAATCTGTCATAAGTCAAAAAGTGAAAAAGTGATTTTTGCCAAACTTTGTGGAATTTTCACAGATTCGTTTTTAGTTCAAATCAGTTGAAATTTTGGGTTTAATAAGTTCAGTTGGTCAAATTTCAGAATCTGATTTTTGTTGAATTTTTGGGAACCTCTATAAGCTCTAAATAAGCTGTCCAAACAGCCTACTTATGCCCTGTTCACTCAGCATATGCTGAGTTTTTCAGCATACACTGAGTTTATCTAAGCTTATTGTAGAGCTTGTAGAAAGTTCATTTTAGCTTCTCTCAGGCTCAAATTTGGTACAACTGATCTTTGGTTGGTGGTCTTGAGGTCCACAGAACTGGTTTTCACTTTGGCTTATTAGATAAGCTGGCACAAGTGCTTAAAGTAGCTAGTTAGGGCTGTTTGGCACTAGTGCTTAAATAGAATCATATCATTGTAGATTGCTTTTCAGAGGTTTAGGATAGTTGGAATAGGTTGGTTTTAAGTAATTTTAGCATACTCTAGCTTCTGTGATAAGTTGGTGCACTTTGGTAGCTTTTAGCTTAATTTCAAGTGCTTATTCATATTAGTTGTGTGCCCAAATCATTGTTCTTGTGCTCCAAAATAGTTTCTGTTATTTTTCCTGGGTTCTCAGTATTATTTTATCGTTGACTGGAAGTTTTCATATTTTTCACTGTTCATTTACTATTTTTCTGCATTTAATTTCAGTTTTTAGCATTTTTAAATAGCTTTTAATACAAATAAATCAGAAAAGCTTCAAAAAAATAAGTTTTTAATTTTCATAGATTAAGATAAATATAAAAAGCAAAAAAATAATTTTTCCAGATTTTTCCTAGTTAAATTTATAATTTTTAGCCATTTAATTAGTTTAAAATATTTTTAAATTTGTAGAAAATAGAAAAATCATCAGAAAAATACAAAATTAGTTTTGAAAATTCTCTTTAGTTATTTTAGATTTTTCTAAGTCATAATTTCACTTTTCTAGCTTTATTTAATATTTTCTTTTATTTTAGGGTATTATTAAATAGTTAAAAATAGTTTTTAATTAATAATAATTAGATAAATAGTTTTAAAAATAATTTTCTTTTTCCAATAATTTTCTAGTATAATTAGGATTGTAAAAATGTATTTTCCATATATGTAGGTATTTTACTTCTTTATTTTTACGTTTTATTTCGTACGTTACGTAATTTTTAATTTAAACATACGCGCTTTAGGTTTTAATCGTTAATCGTTTTTAAGAATAGAATTAAAATGACTTCAAAGTCTTTATTAGATTTAATTTCCGTAGTATAATCAATCATAACCTTTTCCTGTTCAATATTCACCCGATCACAGATTCGTTCTATTACAGTGTTCACACCTCGTTGGGACTTAACGACCCGGGGATACACTAAACTCTCCTGGACTTTATTGCATTGCGTTCTCAGACTGTTTGACTTTTATTACGGTTGACCATTCACAAGTGGTTAGCTTGTGTGATAAACTTGACTGTTTGGAAGCCAATCATGAGTTCATAGTGAAGGTGCATCCCTTTTGGGGTTGGTGGAATTGGTGCGAAGTTTCTATAGAGACGGGTGAGAAGCATCCCGTATGGAAGAGCAACCGATCCTTGATTTGGAATATCAATCATTCTCCTAGCTATGTAGTAGGCCAAGTTGAATGGTTGTCGGGTGGACAAGTTGTAGAGCATGTGGCGAAGACAAGCGTTTATGTGATCCCTATTTCCTATGGTGCTAATGACGTTTGCTCTAAGTAACTCCTCCCATTTCTTAAATTCGGGCTTGAGTTCATTTAGCTCCATTCCATATGGATCTCGATCTACCTCTTTTCCCTTTCGGGTTACTCGGGTTGTATCAGTTTTTGGATTAAAAAGGTGTTCACGGATGACATCCTTATCGGCCAAACGGGTTAGATAGGGAGAAGTGCGGTCGTTGATTGCATCAAGAGCGGTGAGTGACCACTTATCCGTGTAGACACAAGTTCCTCGGTTGGGAATTCCTAGTACTTTAGCAAATTCGCTTAAGGTGATGGTGTAGTCATTTTGGTTGATTCTAAAACTAAGACAAAATTCATCATCGTCTTCATCACTAAAGCCGGTCACACTAGCATAGAATTCTAACACAAACCTAGGACAAATTGGTTCATCAATGTCAAGAAGACAATCGAATTGAATGACGGCTAGTTCTTCACGAAGATTGGTATGTTCAAGGAAGGATGGGTGAATGGTTCTACCCTCATGGAAATACCTTGATTCTAGACCCCTAAATATTTCTACTTGTTCCTTGGTAAGTCCTTTGGTTTTGTGGTGTTTGGGAATGTAGTTAAGGGTGTCTTTGTGATCATAGAATCTTGCGGCTACCATGGTTATTCCTAAGGACAATAATTAAAAAAAATTAGAATAAATTTTAACGTTTTTGGTTCTAGTGTGTGCCTACATGAAAACAATTTGGAGTTGCGGTTATCTCGACTCATTTTATGCACAAAAATGGTTTTAGTGGGGTGTTTGGTAAATACCATGAGATAACCCAAATGCTCCTAATTCAATGTGGCTTCATTTGAATATACCCGGGAATGCATATTAGTTATGCAATACCTTTAGTATTCAAGAGCATGCAAGTGATGAAAATTTAACGTTTCTATTTGTATTAGCAATGAGAAAAAAAATTGTTTTCCTACAAGTGAGAAGCTTTTCAAAACTTTTGACATGGGGTGTTTGGTTGTTTGAATAAGGCCTTATATTCATTATCTATCAATTAGTGGGAAACATGATTTGTTTATGCAATATGATAATGTAGTACCTAATTTCAATGACTAGTTATGTAATTTGCCAATTGAATTCATATTTGGTATAAAAGCATACATAAAACCCCATGTAATGATTTGTGATAGTTTTGTGCATAAATAAGAATCCTAGACTCAGAATTAAGAGATGAAATGTAGTTAGGATACTTACAATGATGTTATCTTCAGTGATTAGTGAGTGGGAAGATGACAATAATGAGCTTGGTTTAAGTTTTACACGTTTTGGTAAAGTGGGTTTTGAGGAAGAGGATGATTTGTATATAGCAGTTTTGCTTCTGTAGACACCACGGACCAGACGGTACCAAAAATTTGGTTCCGTCTTTGTTGTCGTTTGGTGCCGTGGCTATAGTAGCAGGTACAAGACAAAATTGTTTTGTTTTGATTATTCTAATATTTTGGGCTATGTTTATCCTACATGTTTGGTTCCATTAATCCTAAACCAAGTCTAAGAAGATTAAAAGGTTCTCTTTTAAGAGGTTTAGTTAAGATGTCGGCAATGTTGTCTTCGGAGGATACTTTCTCGATTGAAATGTTTCCTTTTTGAACATTGTCGCGAAGAAAGTGATGACGGATTTCAATGTGCTTTGTACGAGAATGTTGAACGGGATTTTTGCTGAGATCGATGGCTCCTTTATTGTCGCAAAGTATCACAATGTCGTTGAGATGAATTCCGTAGTCTACGAGAGCTTGCTTCATCCAAAGAGCTTGTTGACATGCTTTTCCGGCTGAGACGTATTCGGCTTCAGTAGTTGAGATGGCTAAAGCCGTTTGTTTCTTTGCAAACCATGAGGTGAGACAATGTCCAACAAAAGTGCAAATACCACTTGTACTTTTTCTATCGACATAATCACCGGCATGATCCGAGTCGGCATACACTATGGTTTCTATACCCGTTCCTTTGGGATACCATAATCCTAAACACGTTGTTCCCTTAATATATCTAAAAATCCTTTTTAAGGCTTCTAAGTGTGATGCCTTTGGGTTTTCTTGAAAGCGAGCACATAGACAAACACTAAACATAATGTCGGGTCTACTAGCCGTAAGATAGAGTAGGCTACCAATCATTCCTCTATATTTAGTGTTATCTACGGATTCACCTTCTTCGTCCTTGGTGAGTTTAGTGTCCGAGGACATGGGTGTTTTAGTTGGTTTGGAATCTTCAAGACCAAATTTTTTAAGCATGTCTTTTATATATTTAGATTGGTTAAAGAAAATACCATCTTCTACTTATTTAATTTGAAGTCCTAGAAAGAAGTTTAACTCACCCATCATACTCATTTCAAACTCGTCGTGCATGATTGTAGAGAAATCATCACATAGTTCTTGACAAGTTGATCCGAATATAATGTCATCAACGTATATTTGAACAATAATAATTTGTGATTCCTTTTTCTTGGTAAAAAGAGTATTATCTACTAATCCCATAGTATATTTGTTATCAATAAGAAAAGTCTTAAGACGGTCGTACCAAGCTTTATGTGCTTGTTTAAGGCCGTATAATGCTTTCTTGAGTTTGAAGACATGATGTGGTTTCTCAAAGTCGGTAAAACCGGGAGGTTGAGCAACATACACTTCTTCGTTAATAAACCCATTAAGGAAAGCACTTTTAACATCCATTTGAAATAATTTAAAGTCATAAGCACATGCATAAGCAAGTAATATTCTAATAGATTTAAGTCTAGCTACCGGTGCATAAGTTTCATCATAGTCAATTCCTTCTTGTTGATTATAACCTTGTGCAACAAGCCTAGCTTTGTTTCTAGATACTACACCATTTTCGTCCATTTTGTTTCGAAAGACCCATTTTGTTCCAATTATAGTTTGATCTTTGGGTTTTGGAACTAGTTTCCAAACATCATTTCTAACGAATTGGTTTAATTCTTCTTGCATGGCAATTACCCATGATTCATCTTTTATTGCTTCATTTATGGTTTTTGGTTCAATGGTGGATACAAAACAAAAATGATTACTTTGATTTTGGGCTTGTGACCTTAAGGTTCTTTGATTAAGTTGTCCTATGACCTTTTCTAATGGATGACTTTTAGATTCTTTGATGTTGACAATTTCCTTATTTGATGGTTCATCTTCCTTGTTATTATTAATTTGACTTTCTATTATTTGACTTTCAACTAAGTCATCATCTACCAAAGGTGATGTCTTAGAGGGAGGTGGACTTTCGTCAAATGTTATGTTCAACGATTCCTCGACTATCATTGTTTCTTTATTTAGAACAATGTAAGCTTTACTAGTTTGAGAGTAACCAAGAAATACACCTTCATAAGACTTTGGGTCAAACTTGGTGAGATAATCCTTAGTATTAAGAATAAAGCATTTACAACCAAAGACTCTAAAATATCCTAATGTTGGCTTTTTACCTTTATAAAGTTCATATGGTGTTTTGTTTAGGAAAGGACGTATTAAGACTCTATTTAAAATATATGTAGAAGTGTCAACGGCGTTACACCAAAACTTTTGAGGAATGTTTTGTTCATTAAGCATTGTTCTACTCATTTCTTGAATTGTTCTATTTTTTACGTTCTACTACTCCATTTGATTGAGGTGTTCGTGGAGCGGAAAAGTTATGTGTTATACCATTTGTATCACAAAAGTTTCCAAATTGAGTTTCGTTGTCAAATTCACGACCATGATCCGTTCGGATCGACACAATTTTGACACCTAGAAGATTTTGAATTTTCTTGCTAAGTATTTCAAATTTATCAAAAGCTTCATTTTTGGTTTTCAAAAATAACGTCCAAGTAAACCTTGAGTAATCATCGACTATGACCAAAGTGTATAAGTTGCCTCCATAACTTCTTATAGCGGATGGTCCAAACAAGTCCATATGTAATAATTCTAGACACTTAGATGTGGACACCATATTTTTAGATTTGTGACTACTATGTGTTTGTTTACCAATTTTGCAAGCGTCGCAAAAGTGTTGGTCATATTTCAGTTTTGGTAAATTCCTAACCAACTATTTTGAAGATAGGTTTTGTATAAGTCTCATATTAGCGTGACCTAAGCGTCTATGCCAAAGAGATGAGCTATCGTCTAATGTTGTTAAGCAAAGTTTGTCATTATATGTTTTATCTATTTTCATGACGTATATGTTATTTTTCCTAACTCCTTTAGCTATGGTGATACCATCTTTTAGTATTTTACTACCATTTTCATCAAATAGTACTTTATACTTTTTATCACATAGTTGGCTAATACTAAGTAGATTGAATCCTAACCTATCCACATGAGCAACATTTTCAATAGTTAGGGAGTTGATGAGTGTCTAAATACTCATCATTTTTATACTGTCTAGACTACAAAAAACATCTGAAAACACTCAGAAACACATCAAAATGATCAAAATATCACAAATCAGTGTTTTATGTGTTTTAAATGCAAAAATATCAAAATCAGATGAAAATGTATCAAGTTTGCAAAATTGGCAGTTTTAGTCCCTCAAGTTTTAAAAGTTGTCAAATCTAGTCCCTGGAATTCAAAAATGTGAAGTTTTGTCATTCAAGGTCCCTGAAATCTTCTAAGTTGTTAAAAATGATCCTTGAATGATTCTTTGGTCAAATGGCGGAAAAGGTCCTTAAACTTTGAAAAATTGCAAATATAGTCCTTGGACATTTTAAAATAGAATTTTATGCAAAAGTGGTCCATGTACTATTCATTTATGGCAAGTTTGGTCCTTGTGAGAAGTTTGGAAAAGTGTCAAGTTCAGTCCTTGAAGTTTGGATAAATTGCAAATTTGGTCCTTGTGTTAAACTATACCAAACCAAACGGACCCTTATCAATATCAAAGCCCAAATCCAGCTGGCCCAAACCCTTGACCCGACCCCCGTTTATTATTACTCCGGTCAACGAAAGTCAAACAAAGAGAAAAACCGCCCAAACACTGTTCTTCTCCCTCTCATTGCCTGAATCCAAAAACCAGGCATGGTTTTCCATCTTTTTCTTCAACCCCCTTACCTTGTCCCCTCCACCTCCACTAACGCCAAAAATCCTTAATTGATTGAAACCAACCCAATTAATGCTCAAACCTGCTCAAGAAATATTTGGCGCCAAAAATCCAAGTGGACGGTTTTGATGAGTTTCAATGATCCAATGGCTCAGGAGTGGTGGGAAACAATCAGAGGACATCAAGGAGTGCAAAAAGTCTATAAAGTGGAAAAAAAGAAGAATGTATAAAAGTATCTAAGTGTAATCTTTATTTTTCTAAGTCGTTTAGCTTAATTTTAAATTTCAGTGTATCTTTAAGCTTTTGAACTTTGTATTTCAAGTTTTTAATGTATTGTTAAACTTTTGCAAGCATAAATTTCAAGTTCTAAGTCTTATTTCAGTTTAAGCAATTTTAAAGGCAAAAATCTCATGTTATTCGAATGTTGTTCTTAGTTGTTATTATGGACTGATATAAGCCACATAAGCTCCTATATAGCTTTTAAAAGCTATTAGATACCTTAAAATTCAGTTTAGCATCAAAAACACAAAAATTACCAAAAATCCAAATAAATAGTTGAAAAATAAAAAATCAGTTGGAAATGGTATTCACAGCTGGAGCAGGGTGAATTTTGGATGGCCTTGGGTTAGTGGCTTAGTGGTAAGCCTATAAGAGTGTTCTTGGTTCCTAGTTCTTGGTTTTCAGTTGGATAGCACTTGTAAGCACTTTTGGTCATTTTGGAATTTTACTGTTGTAGTTGTTCTTTAGCTTGAATTGTTGTTTCTTTATGTTCATTAGATATAGTTAAGTGTGTCTAACCAATAAAATCAGTTTGTAGTTCTTTTAAATTTGTAGTTTATAAAAATTTCATTTTTACAGTTAAAATAGATTAAGTCTTAATTCTTAGTTTTATGTTATTGTCACTGTATATTTATGTTTATTTAGTCTTATTTAGTGATAATATAAAGTCTGCAATCAGTTTTATGGTTTTAATTTGTGATTTGCTTAAAAAAGTTCCAAAACAGTCATCATAAGTGGTGTTTGGCTCTTGGTGTTTGAAAGTTCTCTGGTCCTTGGCTTTGTTGGAAATCTGTTTAACTTGGTCTAAATAACTCATATCAGTCAAGAAAACCTATCCTTGTTTTATCAAAAGTCAAAATATCAGTTAATCATGTCTTATGTGCTCACTGTTGGATTTTTATGATATATGATCATGAATTTGTGTTTATAAGTTGTTAATCTTGCTCAAATCAGTCTTTATATACCTTAAAACATCACATTCAGTGCTTAAGATCAGTTCAAAGTTCATAGAAGTCAACTTGTCTAGTTTTTATAAAAGTCAAAATTTTCACTTGGGTCGTTTTTGAATTAAAAAGATAATTTCACTGTGTGTTTATTAGTGAGATTCAGCTTATAAGCTTTTGGATTATCAAAGTTTGGTTGCTAAAAAAAATTAGAAAAATAATAGTTCTCTTTCAATCAGCTTATAAAGTGCTTTTTAACTAGCTTCTTTTGGGTACCTAGTCTGAAACCATGCCCTGTGCACAGTGAGTGGTACCATTTTGAAAAGCTTGCACAGAGCTTATTAGTGGGTCAAATCTTGTGATCTTTGGTTTTTTGGATAGCTGACCTAGCCCTCTTGAAGTTCCAAGTTTACTTTTTCAATTTCTAGCTTGTTTGCTAGGGCTGCAATAAGCTCAAACTTTGTCCCATTTTCTGTTTTTCAACACTAGTGTCATAAGTGCTTATTGCTTGTTTCTAGCTTATCAGTGTGCTTATCTGTCTCTTTTAGCTTCATTTCAGTTCATCTAGCTTGTTTGCATCTATTTTAAGCTTCTGTTTCAGCTAGCAAGCTTGTTTGAGCTTATTCCACCAAAATAAGCTCTTAAAGCCACTGTTTGGATTATAAGCTTGTAAAACAGCTTATTTGTAGTTTGTAAAATTTTTGTCTTTGTTAAAGTTTCATAATATCAGTAGTAAAGTAGTTTTCAAAAAGAAAATCCAGAAAAATATCAATTTAAAATCAGTGATAGTGTTTATTTAATATTTCTTAGCTTTTTGATTTTTCTTTTTAGCTTATTAATAAGCAAATCTTGTTTTTATACTTTTGTTAGTTTTCTGTCATCATATAGTATTTTTAGAAAAAGTTTCATAATTTTGCAAATCTTTTTAGTATTTATTATAATTTTAAATAGTTAAAAATAGTAATTAATTAGTAATAAATAATTAAAAAGCATAAAAAAATATCTTTTCAGTTTTAAAATTAGTTTTATCATATTTTAGATTTTTCCAAGTTAAAATTTTATTTTTCCAGGTTTATTTTATATTTTCTAGTATTTAAGTATATTTTAAATAATAATTAATTAATAATAATTAGATAAAAAGTGTGAAAAATATATTTTTAATTTTAAAATTAGTTTTATAATATTTTAGATTTTCCTATATCATAATTTTATTTTTCTAGCCTTATTTCATATTTTCTTTAATTTTAGAGCATTAATAAATAGTTTAAAATAGTTTTTAATTAATAATAATTAAATAAATAGTTATAAAAATAATTTTCTTTTATTTTTAGGATTTCAAAAATGTTATTTTCATATTTTTAGGTCTTTTATTTCTTAGATTTCATTTTTTATTTTGTACGTATACGTAGTTTTTAAACTTACGTTTACGTTTCTCTTATCTGATTGTTGTGCTTTCTAGTTCTGCATCCAATTCCATTCCAATCAATCAGTAGTGTAATTTCTTAATCTAAACCTTTACTGATCACTATCCTTAGTGATCACTCTATCATCTGAGTTTGTTTTGACACACCATTGAGTCTCCGTGGGACTTAACGACCCGGGAATTCATTCTATTCTCCAGGACTTCATTGTATTTGTGTTTTAAGCAGTTTTAAGCTTCTTACGGTTAGCCATTCACAAGTGGCTAGCTTGTGTGATGTAGCTTGACGGTTTAGCACAGATCAGGAGTTATGAGCAATCGTACATTTGCCAATGATTTTGCTTTTGAGATTGCTACCGAAAGTGACATTACCTCCGTCATACTCTTGGTATGATGAGAAGAGACTTTTGTTGTTGATAACGCTACACGCGTCGTTCGGGGTCAAAGGAACTTCCTTTTCTTCGAGCAAGTTTTATAACACCCTAGGCAGTGAACCTAATCGTTGTAGTGTAGTAATTAGGGTAAGCCACGGGTATTGATATCGTTCTCTAGGGGAATAGGAATGCTAGTAGGGAGTTACTACGCTAAGGTTAAGGTTGAGGAAGATTATTTTTTATCTTTTTATATTTTATGAAAATGGAAAGGTACGAATCTCGGGTATTGGATTTGGGGGGTTGGTATTTCTACCGATTACTCTACTATTATCTAATTATCTAAACTAAGGTTGTGGGAGTCTATGTCTAATTAATGTGTGCTCGTATGATAGTTTAAAGATGTGTTTACTTAGTTTGCATTACTCCTTAATTATCTCCTATTGATGGTTGAGTGTCACGTCTTATTCCTAGTTGCGTTGTGTTTCTAAAGTTGTAGGGTATGCGTTTCTCCCTAACTCTTTGAACTTACCAAAGGGTCTTGTCTACAAATCCACTTAGAGATTATAGACTCCTACTCTAAGGCGCTCTTCGGATGGTTTAGACTACAATCACGCAGGTAATCATACTCTAGGGTTCACAAAGATGAATCAAGCATTAAGTACACAACGAATGACCTATCGCATTACTAGATCATTAATCAACTAAGATAAGAAACAACCAATCAATATTCAATAATTAAGTTTCATACTTCCTAAGCAAACACACAAATAAATTAGCCGGACATGGAGAACATGCAAGCATACACACAAATAATCAAAGACATAATTGAATTAATGAAGCAAAGACTTATCTAGGTGTAAGATAGGGTTAAAAACCCTAAAATACTGTACAAGACACCTTAGGTTCGGTTTTAGGTTTTTACTCCAAAGACTCTCCACACAAAGACTGAAAAATTCGGATTCTATATATAAGATTACAATTGCGACGGCGTCACCTTATGTTTAGTGACGCCGTCGTGTCGCCGCCATTAGGGTTTCGTCTTGGCCACGTTAACCTTGCGACGGCGTCACCTTATGTCCGTGACGCCGTCCTCTTCAGCTTCTGACGTCGTCTAGATCGCATCTAGGCCGTCTGAGTAGCGACGGCCTACTCTTTCACAACTAGAAGCCGTCTCTTGAAAACACGAGTTTTGAGTTCTGACCCGTCACAATAATTCTCCGACGGCGTCGCAAATAGCTCCTGACGCCGTCGCCTTCTACATTCAGCGACTGTGAGTGTCTCGATTTCGACTTTGGCCATTTTCTTCATATATTCGCGCCTTTTCGTCCAAATAAGTGCCATTCCAGCATTTTGCCTTCACGAGACCTAAAAAGTGAAAAGGAGCGATATTAAGGAATAACGGATACAAAAGTGATCAAATAAGGACTTAAACGACCCCTCAAAATGGTACCTTTTAAAACCTTATCAAATATCCCTACACTTGTTATTTGCTTGTCCTCAAGCAAATGTGCTTTTAGCCAATTAATTTATAAGTTAGGGGTCATGAAGCATTAATTCAAAACGGTCCACAACACATATAAGCCCCGCAAAATTCATAACAAGCACGGAAATTACATACTAGCACCTCACATGGGGTGTTTGGATACTCACATCTCTCTCAGGTGTATAAATGAAATATAACAATATAGGAAATGGAAGATAAACACTCATTAACCGGTCCTAGTACATAGATTACCATAGGCTTGAGAATAGATCAAACCTCCATCGCTTTGGCGTAAGCACCTAGGAAAGACTATCAAAGAGGTCTTTTAAAGGGTTGTAATGTTAGGCTTACGGTAGGGAAATAAGGGTTTGGTGGGATAGGCTATTTAGTGGTGGTAAGTCAAAAATCTTTATGTTAACTGCATATGAAGAATGGCGTTGCTAAGCCAAGACTCGACACTCTAAACTCTAGATAACTGAAATAAACAAACATAAATTTAAAGGATAGATGTAGGATGGTAGCCCGTATGTTTTTTTTTTTTTTTTTTTTTTTTTTCATACACTTTTACTCTACCATCCTCTAAGATAACATCAAAATACTAGGGATTTATAAGCATATCCCTACACTTGAGTTTTTATTACTCTAACACTAATTTGACCCGATTTGAAAAGATCAAAACACTTGGGGTACATTATTACGTAAACAAAGGGAATTTGAATTTAACGTTCCCTTCCCGTCATTTCATAAACTTTAACTTTTCCCATGAATCCCAATCATCCCAAAACTGTATACAAAGGATATGACTCGACTTAGCAACTTATGCAAGCAACTAGATAATTGAACTAAGGGTTTAAGGTGATAACAAATAATTGCACTAAAAGTGAGTGCATAAGGGGTAGGCTAAGGCGATTTGGGTGTATATTTGGGGGTGGGGTGTAAACAATGCTCTTCATTGATATTCCGGAAAAACCGAAATATCACGAGAACCGCGAAAAGGATAGGCTCTGAGGGGTTAACTAGGGGTATCGTGTACTAAAGATGAGTACAACGCAAAGGGTGTGGGGGAATTACTCAACCGATGTGGAAGAAGTAATTATATTACAGGTATCAAACAAGGGTTTATCCTAATGCCTCTTATCATTTAGTTATTCCTAACTACACAAGTGTAGCCTCACTTGCGATCTCGGAATGCATCACAAAACAAGTTCTAGAATCTAATATACTACCGGTTCACACTCTAAGCATTAAAGATGAATGCTTTAATTCCTACTAATCTAAGGGCGATCCTCACATTTTGGGTGGAATTTGGGTGGTAAGGGTTTTGTGCTAGTCATATAACTTCCTATCCGTGAGACGCTTTTGTTAAGACTAATGGCCCACTCCTATATGTCATGAAAAATTTTAAATTTGGTGCCAAAATTACCCTAACCAACATTTTCTCATGGTTTATTACACAATCACAATTAGACAAAGCAAATAGTCAAGGATAAACATAGTTTCAAAGTTCCCGTTTTATTTTCCCTCCCTACACTTAAACTGAACATTGTCCCCAATGTTCCCCGAAAGTATCAAAGTTATGATAATTGGAAGGTAATTAAAAACAAAAGAAACTAATACTCCCCTGATTAGCTCGGTAGGATCCGTGTAAAGTGGTGGTTAAATTCTTTTCAAGAAGAATTATTGCGTGAAAAGCTCCTTCCAATCTTATGTAACTTCTTCTTGACAAACTAAACCTGCACACTTGAAGAAAACAAACGAAACCTTCGCGTAAAATCGGCGGTAATAATATATATAAGACTCGATTTAAACTAGGATATAATGCTTGTGGAATGGATGTTTACAGAATTTCTAAGAAAATTAAGACCTGGAAAATTCCAAAAATTTATAAGTAGCTCAGAAAACGAGAAAAAGTAATCTGATGTTTTTACTCCTTCCTGACGCCGTCAGGTTGCAATCCTGACGCCGTCAGGTTATCCTGACAAAAACTGGTCTGCGATTTTCTGGAAAAATTTCTGGAAAATTTACATCTTTAGAATCTGGAAAAAATTTCTGCAAAACATCCATTATGACTCGATACAAGCATTTGACTCGAACAAACAAACATATATATCTTTTAGTTAATTGTTATTCTCATGTTTACGTTTCTTTTGAAAACGTGTGTAATCCTCCCTACACTTATCCCTTATGTAAAATACCTTTATATGTAATTAAGACGAAGTTAAAAACAAAATAAAGCATTTTTATAAATTTAAACATGAGGATAAACAATTAATAAAAGATATATGACACTAACAAGCAAACAATTAAGCATGGGTTGCCTCCCACGAAGCGCTTTTCTTTATTAAAGAGTCTTGTAGCTAGACTCGTAATCATGCTCCTACGTTTCCTCACGCATCCTCAATGAGAATTCTATCATGTTGACAAAATCTTCATCGACTCTATACCTAGGCCCTAAAGTTAAGCAATCCTTATAATAATGCCTCCTTCTTTCCCACATGAATTTATAACCTTTTTCAACATCTTCCTTGCTTTTGTCCTCAAAAGCTTTGATGTTGTCTCGATCATAAATGGACAAGTGGCCATACTCAGTTGTTTTCCAAGGCATCCTATAGGTGATCTCATCGGTTCCTTCCTTGAACCTAACCGTTCCATCATGCTTGTTATGGCTCATTCTAGATGTTTCAACAAACGGTTTCCCTAGCACTACTTGGGATAAACTATAGTCAATGACGCATCCTACATCTTCTAGAACCATAAAATCAACTAGGTAGGTGAAATTTCCTATAAAGACATGCACGTCCTTGACTCTTCCCACAAAGTTGCAAACTCCTCCCGGATACTTAGGGTCTCTCCTAATATTGAGTCGCTCATTCATAATGTCATTGTAGACAGCAGATGACATTACGTTAATGGGGGATTCCGTATCTATGTAAGTGTGGTCGACACTCCTATATCCGATCATACAAGGGATTTTTAGGTTCCAGGGATTTCCTCTCCTAATCTTTGGGCATATCCTAATGATGGGTGATCGTGGATTATCGATTATGTATTGATGGTACGCAACCTCTTCCTTAGTGGGGTAAAGATTGAAGTAAGCACTATTTTCCTCATCCACGTTGTTGTTTATCATGCCATTTTCCGAATTACTGCTAATCATTGAGCCAACTATAGCAGCGCTGACTACTTTCTCAACAGCTTCCCTAATTGTACTATCAAATATTTTCTGCAAATCCTGAAGGTCGGTGTTTCTACTCACATATCGGCTTCGACGATTGTGTTGGTTATTGGGTTGGGTTTTGAGTGACATTGAAATTTTTTGTGTTAGGTTATTAAGTGGTGGTTGGTTATCATTCTCCATGATGAAGAGTGATGGGGTTACGAACAAAGGTCACGAAGAAGGGGGATAGACTAAGAGAAATCTAAAAATAAGAAAAATTTACTTGATAGGAATCAAGCAAAGAAACCTAAACGAGGTGGACTACTAACTAGCTATTCTATTCCCCGGCAGCGGCGCCAAAAACTTGATAACGCTACACGCGTCGTTCGGGGTCAAAGGAACTTCCTTTTCTTCGAGCAAGTTTTATAACACCCTAGGCAGTGAACCTAATCGTTGTAGTGTAGTAATTAAGGTAAGCCACGGGTATTGATATCGTTCTCTAGGGGAATAGGAATGCTAGTAGGGAGTTACTACGCTAAGGTTAAGGTTGAGGAAGATTATTTTTTATCTTTTTATATTTTATGAAAATGGAAAGGTACGAATCTCGGGTATTGGATTTGGGGGGTTGGTATTTCTACCGATTACTCTACTATTATCTAATTATCTAAACTAAGGTTGTGGGAGTCTATGTCTAATTAATGTGTGCTCGTATGATAGTTTAAAGATGTGTTTACTTAGTTTGCATTACTCCTTAATTATCTCCTATTGATGGTTGAGTGTCACGTCTTATTCCTAGTTGCGTTGTGTTTCTAAAGTTGTAGGGTATGCGTTTCTCCCTAACTCTTTGAACTTACCAAAGGGTCTTGTCTACAAATCCACTTAGAGATTATAGACTCCTACTCTAAGGCGCTCTTCGGATGGTTTAGACTACAATCACTCATGTAATCATACTCTAGGGTTCACAAAGATGAATCAAGCATTAAGTACACAACGAATGACCTATCGCATTACTAGATCATTAATCAACTAAGATAAGAAACAACCAATCAATATTCAATAATTAAGTTTCATACTTCCTAAGCAAACACACAAATAAATTAGCCGGACATGGAGAACATGCAAGCATACACACAAATAATCAAAGACATAATTGAATTAATGAAGCAAAGACTTATCTTGGTGTAAGATAGGGTTAAAAATCTTAAAATACTGTACAAGACACCTTAGGTTCGGTTTTAGGTTTTTACTCCAAAGACTCTCCACACAAAGACTGAAAAATTCGGATTCTATATATAAGATTACAATTGCGACGGCGTCACCTTATGTTTAGTGACGCCGTCGTGTCGCCGCCATTAGGGTTTCGTCTTGGCCACGTTAACCTTGCGACGGCGTCACCTTATGTCCGTGACGCCGTCCTCTTCAGCTTCTGACGTCGTCTGGATCGCATCTAGGCCGTCTGAGTAGCGACGGCCTACTCTTTCACAACTAGACGCCGTCTCTTGAAAACACGAGTTTTGAGTTCTGACCCGTCACAATAATTCTCCGACGGCGTCGCAAATAGCTCCTGACGCCGTCGCCTTCTACATTCAGCGACTGTGAGTGTCTCGATTTCGACTTTGGCCATTTTCTTCATATATTCGCGCCTTTTCGTCCAAATAAGTGCCATTCCAGCATTTTGCCTTCACGAGACCTAAAAAGTGAAAAGGAACGATATTAAGCAATAACGGATACAAAAGTGATCAAATAAGGACTTAAACGACCCCTCAAAATGGTACCTTTTAAAACCTTATCAGTTGCCCGTCATGTGTCGTGAGCATCCACTATCTTTTATCCATTCATCAGGTTCCAATCCAACTTTCAAGCATACCTAAGAAGCAAATAACTCAAGCATTTGGTCCCCAATATCTCATGGGTCCGTTTGGGTTAAACATACCATTTATTTGATTCATGTATGGAAATGATGGGTAAGAGTTCCATGGCATGTAATCTGGAGTTTGATATGGTCTAGGAAAACTTTGATTCCAACCGTTGTGTTGGTAGTTAGGTTGAACGTTGTGGTTGCTCTTAGGAAAGGGGCGTTTGGCAAAAGAAGTTTTATATCGTTGTTGAGTAGTTTTTGATCTAAATTCATTTTTAACAAGTCCTACTCCTGATGTAATAGCTGGTTTTAGTTTAACATTATCATTGGTTTTCTTTGTTACTTTAACAAATTCAGTACGGTCCGTATTGCGAACATTCTGTTCTGCTGAAGTACCCGCGGTACCATTTTGCACAACGGACGGAACCCTTATTTTCGTTCCGTCTGGTCCGTGCTGTACTGCAGCAATTTTGACAGAATGTTAATCCTTTTCAGCCGTTTTGTTTTGACTCTTTGGAATTAATACTTCATTAAAACCTAGCCCATTCATGTCTCCTGGTGTTTTATGGATTTTAACTATTTCATCGGCAAGAGCGATGTTTTTGTTAAACCTTTTAAACTTAGAATTATTTTCTATTAAAACTTCTTGTGTGAGCTTTAGTTTTTCTATTTCAAGATTAAGCTCTTGACATGATTTACAATCATCGTCATTTGCTTTTCCTTTTTCAAGTCGTTTTGCTTTTTCTTTCAACTCATATACTTCATTTTCCAAAAATTCCTTTTTGGTTTTTAGAAATTTATTTTTAGTTATGATTTTTAGACTTAGCTCACACAATTGATTATATTGTTTTTGCAAGGTGTCATCATCTATAAAAGAATAAGAAGAGTCGGAAAGTACCTCATTTGACTCATGTGCCATTAGAGCGATCTCTTCCTTGCTTGATTCTTCATCGTCTTCACTATCACTCCAAGCACCACTTACAAAAGCTCGTTGAGTTTTGCTTTTAGGTGGCTTGGGACATTCTCCTATGAGATGACTTGCATCACCACATCTAAAACACTTTCTTTCGCCTTTACTCTTCTTATCCTCCCGATCTTTTCGGAATGGCTTCTTTTCTTCTCGAGGTTGTCTTACAAACTTTCCTCTTCTTCTAAAGAACTTCTTGAAATCTCTAACGGCCATGGCATACTCCTCATCTTCACTACCGGAACAAGATTCATCATCATCGCTTGATTCCGCCTTTGCTTTTAGAGCAACGGATTTGATCTTCTCCTTTCTTCCTTTGATGATCTATGAATCTTTCTCCATTACCATTTCGTGAACTTTGAGGTTGCCAATTAGCTCGTCTAGTGACATTATTGAGAGATCTTTTGATTCTTCAATAGCGGTCACTTTAGCTCTCCATTTGGGATGGAGTGCTCTAAGAAATTTCCTGACAAAGTTCTTACTACGAAAAGATTCATCAAGTGCTTTAAGTGATGTAATGATAGTGTTGAAACGGGCAAAGCCACAATCAATGGTTTCATCTTCAGGGATAACAAATTGTTCATATTGTTGAACAAGAAGATCAATTTTGTTATCCTTGACTTGTGAATTACCTTGATGTGTAACAATTAAAGATTCCCAAATATCTTTGGCGGTTTCACACATAAAAATTCTTTCATATTCTTTTCTAGGTAAAGCATTATAAAGCATCATTTTAGCTTCATTATTTTTAGCAACTAATTTCTTTTGTTCATCAACGGAAATATCCTTTGTTGTAGAACTAAAATCTCCTTTAACAATAATAAACCAAAGATCTATATCTTTTGATTTTACATATGTTTCAAAACGGTTTTTCCAATAGATAAATCCATTGGTTTCAAAGAGTGGTGGTCTTTGCATAGATTGCCCTTCTTTAAAGTTTTCAGAATCCATGAATCGTTTCAAGTTTATAAAATACAAGTTATTTTAGAAATTCTTGAGCAACGAGGCTCTGGTACCAATTGTAGAAAACTAGAAGGGGGGTTGAATAGTTTACCAATTAAAAACTTTGTTTTGAAACTTATTGAAAGATCAATTGATATTGATCTTGAGTATGTTAATGAAATATGTAAGCAATGTATAATAAGTAAATAGGGAAAGAAATGATCAAACCACAACAAGTTGTTTATAGTTGTTCGGCCTACAAGGACTCTTTTTCCTTGCCCTACTCCACTCCCCGAGTCTCACACTCGAGAGTTTAACTTCACTAGTCAACAAGCTCCTTTCACCGGCGGAGAAAACCTTTACACTTCGCTTACACTATTTCCGATACTAAGCTAGATGTCGAGTTCTTTCCAAGGGTACAACTACTCACACACACAATGTATTTTGAGGACTAAAATACTAACCACTCACACTCACAAGATTATGATGGTTTGATACAACAATGAAGTATGGATCAACACTAGATCATACAACACTAAACAAACAAGACTTCCAACTTCTCGTTGAAGCTTGAATATGACTTGATCTTCTTTGCTACAAAAGAGATCACTAATATGATATGAAACTGAGTTAGAAAGGTTAGAGAGAAGATATGTATGAGAGTATGTTAGAAAGGGATGGAAAACTACTTGGCTTGGCATTGCTATTTATAGCCAAAATGGACAGGAGCGTCCACGGACGGCGGACCCCTTAAAAGGGTTCCGCCCGTGTACCATTTTGGTACCGCCGGGTCTGACAGCCAAGATATCAAATCTTGCCAAAGTCAACTCTATCAAAGTGAGATTGTGCAAGATATGAAGAGTACAAATCTACACAAAATATCTAATGGAATCTTCCAAAGATTTCCATGATGCAATACATTATGTCATATGTTGTATTTCTATTTTTAGAAATATGCAAATGCTTAAGTAGTGTTTGGTTTTAAGAACCTAACACATTCTAAAAACTACTATCATACATAATGATTAGAGTCATATCAAGATGTCACTGATCACAAATGTAAATGCTTGAATGATGAATATATTGTTTGAGAAAGCTTGTTTTAATATCTATTAAACTTGACAAGCTTTAAGCTTTTATAAATTAAATTTACTTTTGTCGTTAACAAAACTTAGGCAAAGATCAAAAATATAAATAACGTTTAATGACGATATTTGTATTAACAGTATTGACCAAATATGCACGAAGGTTTTGATGCGTTTATGCCGATTTGATTTGTTTGATAACTTGTAGTGTTTGTTCATGAGTTCATACAAGGTCGTCATCACGATGTGCTTCCTCCGGATGCCAGTCGGGAGATATTGTCTTCCTTTTGGGTTTTTGAATCATATTATGTAATATGATGCATGTATACTTCATATTTTTTATTTTATGAATAAACATTGTTCGTGCGGGATTGGCTAATATAGCTTATTTTCATTTGAGTTTGCATAGATATTGAGAAAGATGGTGTTTGAAGTTGTGTACAAAAATAATTGACAATGAGGTTATTTATAAGTAAAGAAAATGATAAAATTTAAGTATTTTTTTTAAATAAAATTGTAAGTTATCGTTTTAGGGCTCACAAGTTGTACCGTTTTGTTTCTTCATGAACTCTGTTCGGTGATCACCACCACCAAAATTGTGCAAAATAACTCACCACCACGCATGGTGGTGGTTCCGCATTATGGGGTTGGGGTGTGGTCAGGTCCACCATCAGGTGTGGATCACCTCCATAGTATCTGGTCAATATTTTCTTATTTAGTTGACATACGTACGTTACACGTCGGTAGTATAATTTTTTTACGATCATAAATAGGATTTTGTTAATTACAATATATAAATTATTTGCTATAATTAAGATGATAATCAAGTTTTTATAGGTAACAAGATGTTCGATGATAGTAAATACTTGTTTATGTGGACAAATGATTTTGGCACATCATTGTGCGAAACTCATTTTGTAAAACATTTATGGACATAACATTCTTCAACATTAAATATCATTTTATTGATATTATAATAATAATAAAGTTTAAATCTATTCCTAATTATATTTTAGTAAACAAACAACATTTCAATCTATCATACATTTTATCTCTTCTAAAGTCCTATACTAAATCCTAATCATATTTCAAACCTTTAATAAACAAACAAACCCTAGTTGACTTAATTTGCTAAACTCGTCTAAAGTCGTTAATATATAAGCTTGTAAAAACAGTAAAGATTGTTTATTCAAACTAGGTATAATACCAGTGCACGCACGAGGTTTTTTTAAAAGAATTTAATTATGTATTATTATTGATTAAAATATAAACAAATGTGTCATAAATGATTTTATTTTTGCTAAAAAAATAAGAAATCTTATTTTTTATGTTTTTATTTATTGTTTCTAGATATTGTTTTTTATTGGAAATTATCTTTTATTATTCAAGCCAGTCATGCCTGATATTGTTCAATTGGTATTGTACTTGGTACCTAAAAAAAAAAGACATTTTTAATATTTCAAAGGTAATTTTTAAAGTGCATTAGGTATTAGCAATGATCATAATTCAAGTCGGGCTACATTATTTGGTCACTTGAACTGAAAGTGTTTTAACAACCGGTTATTATTATAAAACTTCATACCAATTAATAACTAATCCAAATCATTCACTATCAACCTTTCTTTTATTCCTTTGTATGAATTTTACCGTTGTGATTTTTGCTTTTAAACAAAAGTCAATATTTGCCTAAAGATTAAGTTTTAAGTCAAATTTAATATTCTTGATATAAACAATGAGGAATGTATAGTTTAAATTAAAAAATAAAATAAAAAATGAAATGATTTTTCATTATCGTAAACTTAACAATGTTTGTTTTGATTAGAAATAAATAATTAGTTTTGAAACATATACATATAAAAAACTGGTATAAATAAATGTAAATAAACAAATGTAGTTAAATTGTTTTTAGGGGAGAACTCAAGTAAGCAAAACATAACAGACTTTAGCTTGAACTGAACAAAATTAACGACAAAACATAAAGACTTTCATGGCTTAATATAAATGACAAACTAATCATACACAATCAACCATGAAAAACACTTGTAAATCGCCAAACATTTCAAATTTTCTTGGGTTATAACACCAAGTCTGGGCTTCTATACACTTGCAAGTCTCGTCGAAACATCATTGTTTGATAACTAATGATCATGCTCACAACAAACTATATTTTAAATCGTCAAATAAACAAAGAAGAACCTACCATGTTATAAAAAAAATTATTTATATGGCCATTTGTTTTATATAGCGCTTGTTTCTTACATTCCTAAAAGTCAGCCTTTTGGCTTATGTGATTTCATAGTTGGTTACGTATGGACTATTTCGCACCTAGAATTTGTTAGAATGTCTATTTATAGATTCCCATTATTCGAAATGCAAAAGCTAAGTTTCCATCCAAAATCAAAATATGTTGGAGAAAGCTAAGTCTCCATCCAAAATCAAACTATGTTGGAGGGAGAGTTTGCCAGCATCACTTTGTTGCCTATCATGTCCACTTGATCTCTTGCAAGGACCTGACAAGTGACCAACTTCTTATGACAAACATAAACAACGATAATTAATGCAAATAGAACTTAAACACAAGGATAATTAATGCAAATAGAACATAAACAACGAACTTTGTTGCCCATCATGTCCACTTGATCTCTTACAGCCATTGGTGATTCGAAGTATGTATTATCAGCCGGTACTTTGAATATTGAGGACAATATTCATTTCTAAGTGTGGGGGGGAAATTCTGGCGAATTTTGATCATAAATGTACCCTTTTAGTCCCTTTTTCCCCCAAAATGGCCAAATTTTAAATTTTTTTTAGTGGAAGTACTATGTACTAAACACAACAAATGGTAATCAGTCCACCATGTCTAACCCACATAAGGATTGGCTAATCCAGGAGCAAACGGCTCTTGGTAAAGATATCTCAAATCCGTTGACGGCTTGCAATTTGCCCAAAATTGTATGGTATTCAGCTCACCATATCCTTAAAAGTGAAGAGTTGGCTAGCCCGCAAGTTTATGGCTTGTGGTAAAGGCAGTTGAAAAACCATAATTGGTAATCAGCTCACCAAAGATAATATTGATAATTTATCTAAGAGTTGGCTAGTCCAGAAGCAAACGGCTTCTGGTAAAGACAAATCAAATCCGTTGAAAGCGGGTGATTTGCTCAAAATCACTTGGTTATCGGTGTACCAAGGTTCTTACTTGAACTGAAACATTTGGCTACTCCAGAAGTAATGGCTTTTGGTAAAGAGATGAAATCCATTAATTTTTCTTAAAACATTGCTAGGGACTAGCAATATCTTAGTGTGGGGGATTGATGGGTGTCTAAATACTCATCATTTTTGTACCATTTAAACTGCAAAAACATCTGAAAACACTCAGAAATGCATCAAAATGATAAAAATATCACAAATAAGTGTTTTATGTGTTTTAAATGCAAAAATATCAAAATCTGGTGAAAAACGTATCAAGTTTGCATAATTGGCAGTTTTAGTCCCCCAAGTTTCAAAAGTTGTCAAAAACAGTCCCTGGTAAAACCAAATAAAGAAAAATGTTATTCAAGGTCCCTGAAATATTCCAAGTTGTCAAAAATGGTCCTTGAATAAATCTTTTGTCAAATGGCAGAAAAGGTCCCTCAACTTTCAAAAATATCAAGTTTGGTCCCTGAAAATTTGAAAATGTCAAAAATAGTCCTTGTACTATTGAAGCTTGTCAATTTTGATCCCTTGTGTGAACTTTGGAAAATGGCAGAAATGGTCCTTCTAGAATCTGAAATTACAAAATGGTCCTTATCAATAATAACTAAGCCTTGAACCCTTTGCCTATTTTTGCCCCCTGCCAAAACCCTTTGACCCCTCTTTTTGAACCCTTGGTCAAAAGCCAGTCAAACCAAATACTGGTTTCCCTCCCAACTGGGTTTCTTTCTTCCCCACTTGGCCTAGTCTCTGCAACCTCTCACCCATCACCTCAAAACCTCACCTTATCTCCTCAAAACCCTCACTCCTCATCATCATACCTAGCCACCCCCCCCCCCCTTACCTGCAAAATTCAGAGCCAGAGGTCAAATTTCAGCTTTCCCGCCAAAACCAAACCAGTGGCCAAAATCCACAAAAGTTATCCAAAGGCACTGGAACCAAGTGGGAAGTGGTCAGAGGAGAGAGAGAGACATTTTGGAGCTATAAAAGAGGAAGAAGAAGGAGAGAATAAACAGTAGTTAGTTTTTAATTTTTCTTAAATGTCGTTTTTTAAATTAATGTCTTAGTTTAATTAAAAATGTTGTAATTTCAGTTCTATGTATCACATTTAAGTTAAAAAATCATTGTATTGTGTTTTTGAGAATCAATCCAAGTTTTCATATAACTGTCAAGCTTGTTGTTCACTGTTGCACTGTTTCAGTTTCAAATTCTATTGTCAAAATTATTAGTGGCTTATTTTAAGCTTGAATAAGTTTGTCTAAGCTCCTTATAAGCTTTGTATAAGCTCACATTTCATTTTCAAGTAAATTTGGTTAATGGTCAATGAAAGTCAAACTGGGGCTCTATTTGAAATGGAAGCTGATTTGGGTTGATGCAGGACTTGGATATGGTTTAAATAGATTAGGTAAGAGTAGGATTTGGTTTGGTTTAGCCTGAGAAACAGCTGGACACATGAGAGTGAGTTTCTCAATTTCAAATTTCAAGCCATTTTGCATATTGTACTTGTATAAGTATCTGTGGTAACCATTAGTTTAAATTGGTTTATTTAGCTGTATTTAGGTCATGAAAGCTCAGTTTGATCATTGGTAAAAGCTGGAACAGTAGTTAAGTCATTTTAATTGCTTATCAGTTGGTTTAAGGTGTGTTTGGTTTTATGGCTTAATCTGTTTTAAAGGTGTATTCAGTAGTTAGAACCAGTTGTTTCATGCTTGTTAAGTTCTATAATACTCATTTCTGTCTTAATATATACATGCATTAGTTCAAAAGTCAAAACACCATAATACCTGTCTTAATAACTTATCTGTTGGGATTTTGCTAGATCCAAGTCTTATTTTGTGTTTGAAATTCATAGAACTAGCTTGCTTCAGTCTTATTTCATCATAATATATCATTTTCAGTTCACAATTCTAGATCAAAGCTCAAATTAGTCAACTTTTCAGTTTTGATAAAAAGTCAAAATATTGAAAAACTCAGTTTTGGCCAAGCTAGGGTGAATTTTCATGGACTCATTTCTGAGCCAATCTAAGTGAAATTGTGGGTTCAAATACTTCAGCTGGTCTTTTTTCTTATTAGCATTTTTTCAGATTTTTATCAAATTTTTAGAAGCTTCATATGAGCTTGTCAAAATGGGACTAAATGCCCTGTGCAGGGCATTAAGTCTGCACAGGGATTTTGCAGGTTTTGCAGAGCTTGTGCAAAGCTCATTTGAGCTCACCTAGGTCTGATTTTTGGCTTATGCATAGCCACCCAGGTCTAGTTTAGATCCCAAGTATTGGTTTTCATTTTTAGCTTATGGAGTAGCTTGTGCTTATGCTTAAAGTTGCCTACCTAAAACTGTTTTGAGCTCAATAGCTTATCTCATCAAATCTTGGTAATTTGTAAATCAGAGGTTTAGGATAGTTGAGATCAGTTGCATTTAGGTTCTTTTAGCATATTTAAGCTTCTGTTTTGGTTTGGTGCTTATTGGTCTCCATTTGCTTATTCAAAGTGCTTATTTATAAGCACTTGACACATCAGTTTCAAATTCCTCCACATAAGCACCTGTTTTTCCATTTTTCCTAGATTCCAAATATAATTTTAGAGTTTTCCTGAAATTTTCAGATTTTTCCAAGTCAGTTTACTATTTTTCTTGATTTTAATTAGTTTTTTAGCACTTTTTAATTAGCTTTTTATACAAAAAATTAAGAAAAGTTTCAAAAAAATAATTTTTCATTTTTCTTAAGTTAAGATAAATATAAAAAGTAAAAAAATTATTTTTCCAGATTTTTCTTAGTTTAATTTGTAATTTTTAGTAATTTAATTAGTTTTGAATAGTTTTTAATTCCCAGAAAATAGAAAAATAATCAGAAAAATACAAAAATAGTTTTGAAAATTCTCTTTTGATATTTTAGATTTTTCCAAGTCATAATTTTATTTTTCTAGCTTTATTTCCTATTTTCTTGTATTTTAGGTTATTATTTAATAATTAAAATTAGTTTTTAATTAGTAATAATTAGATAAATAGTTATAAAAATAATTTTATTTTTCTATAAAATTTCTTTTATCATTAGGTTTATAAAAATGTCATTCTCATATTTTTAGGATTTATATTGCTTTAGTTTCACATTTTCTTTAGTACGTCACGTAGTTTTAAATTCAAGTTTTATAAAAACATAAAATCAAAAACATCAGTTTAAATATAGTGATAGCGTTTATTTAATATAGTTAATCTTTTTAATTTCCTTTAATTTTCATTTAAGCCCCTGTAATTTATAGATTTTTTCTGTAGTTATAATAAATCAAATCTCTGTATCCGTTCAAATCTTCTCGATCACTACACGTCTGATTATTCTCGCACGGCTCGTTGGGACTTAACGACCTGGGGAAACACTATACTCTCCTGATCTTCATTGAGTTCGTGCTTGAACTGTTTTAAGTTTCTTACGGCCGGCCATTCACAAGTGGCTGGTTTGAGTGAAGAAAACTTGACGGTTTAGCACGGATCAAAATTTTGGCGCCGCTGCCGGGGAGCAGTGCTAATAGTCTTACGTTTAGCAGATTAGTGATTTGACATCACTCCTTGTTTATACCATCTATATAATCCAAAAACCCAAAAAGATTTTCATTCTTAGTTTTTACATCATGTTTTTCAAAAATACCAAAAATATTCCTCTTTACCCTCCTACCCTTTTTGATTCTTTATCCCTTTATCCTCTATCCATTTGATTCTAAACTTCTATTCTCATGGAATCTCTCGACTACGACGAATTCTGGGACGAAGCTGAAAAGCTTCAGACTTTATCACAAATGTCAAGAATTCGTGTTGTTCGTGATGATCCATTGATTCTGCGTAGGGAAATAGAACGAGAAACCGGGGTGACAAAGGACCAAGTACTCTCCTCTGATAATGGAAATACTAAATACGTCCAACCTACGGTTATCCAAAGATCTGAACCCTCAATTGCTCCTAAGCCGTCTAGAATTGATCCTAAACTTTCACGATTTACGGTTAAAAGCAAACATGCAGAATTTAGACCGGTGTCCAGCAAGAATGACTTGCCTAATCTTCACGTTTCTCAAGAACCAGAACCAGAGACCATAACGGAAGTGGTGGAAATTGCTAGCTCTCAGAGCACACCACTTGTCCCACCTCCGGATTTTTCAAAATGTTCTTCGAGACTTAATAGTCATTCAGGTCACCATGTTGGTTTTGTTGATCCTTTGAATAAACCGATTCCTTCTCATAACTCTCAAATAGAATCGTTTATTCCTTGTGTCGGTTGTGGTGAGCCTCTTTCTGGTTCACCCTGTCGTTGGTGTACGTGTGTACAATGTGGTAATGATATTCGTAACGGGAGTTGTTTGTTTTGTGGTTCGAGGAATTCATTTGATTATGATCCTAATCAGAACTCATTTAACGACCCCTCAAATTTTTCCAATTACCCACCACAGCCCGACTTATCTTCATATAACCAACATTACTGCTGTGAATTTTGTGGAGGTCCTCACCAAGGATTTGAGTGTCAATCCGGAAACACGTTTGTCTATGAACAGTTTTCTGGTGATGCTCAGAACTTTGGTTATGACCAATATCCATATGATTCACCAGTCCAGACTCAGCAGTTCTACTGTTGTGAGTACTGTGGAGGTCCCCATTTCAGCTCTGATTGTCAAACAGGGAATCCATTTCCTTGTAACAATTACGACTATCCATATCACGACCAACCTCCACAGTGCCAAATGAATCAAACTCCTCAGCAAGCCCAACAAGACACTTTTCTAGAGCTTCTGGAATCAGTGAAAAGAACTGAGGAGTTGTGTAAAACAACATTTCAAAATGCTCCCAGTATTTCTTGTGTATATTGTGGGGGTGCTCATGATGATTATCAATGTCAACCTTCCGGTTTTGACAAATCTCCACTCCCACAATGTCCTGTCATTAAAAATTCACATGAGAAATCCATGGAAGAATTGTTAGCTGAAGATCAGGCTGCTAAAATAAATTCCCAAATTGCCTTTGAAAAATCTATTAAGGAATCAATTGCAAAAGAAAAAGCAGCCAGATCTAGCTCTCAGTTTCGTTTTATTCCTGATGACAGTGATGATGAGGATACACTTGATTCATCAAGTTCATCAGATGATATCCCAGCAGTTGAGATTCCATCTCAAACAACTGCTATCACACCCGAAGCTCCCACTCACTCTCTGAACATGGGGGACGAGCATCTTGACACTGTTCCTGAAAAGGAATCGGACGAATTCATAAAGTCTAGTGTTGAGAACCTTGTCCCAATCCCGAGAGAGTCACAGGGAACTTCTGATCATGTGTGTGATTCTATTTCCCCTCTTGAGTGTTCAAAAGATCATTTTGAAACTTTCTCCGATGTTAGCGACGATTGTACTTCTCATGGAAACATCGAGTATGTTGAGGCATCACTCCCACAGTCTGATGCTGATCATCATCTTGAGGAGTTCACCAATGAACTCACTCACATCAATCCACTTTCATCGGAAAGTAATGATAGTCTTTCTGATTTCAAAGCCGATCTGGGAGAGACTGAAAGTCTCCTTGATAATGATCGTTCACTCACTTCTTATCCCAACAGTCCAATAAAGAATGTCGATCACTTTGTCCCTGAAGCATTCAAAACAACTCTCACTAATCCTCTATTTGAATTCGACCCTGAATTCACCTTAATTTCTGAGAACCCACTCTTTGATACTCAGATTGAGGATAGTGATGAATCTACAGTGGAACAAGAATTCACAGATTTACATCTTGTGATTGATTCTCTTCACGAGGAGTTCGCCGGTGAACTCACTCATATCATATCTCCACCGGAGTATGATAACTTCCATTTTGATCTAGACACACCCATAGTATGTCTTGATCAAGTAAGCTTAACTGATGAGATTCATGAAACTATGAATTCTCCTATTGAGGATGAAGAGTTAGTCATGATTTGTATCATGATTTTCTTTCTTTTCTTCATATATTCTGTCACTTCTCCTGTTCTTCACTCCTTCGGGAATGAAGACATTATCTTTGACCCCGGCATTTCCATGCACCATTTGTGAGCCGGGTCTGTCTGTATATCTCGTCGGTGTGGAACTTTCACGTACTTCAATGTTTATCCAAACATCTTGAATGAAAGTCCGATGGAGACTGTTTCTTCCACTTACTTCCCCATGAACCAATTAATTCGGGGTCGAGTCAAGCTAGCGACTCGGTAATCAAAAACAGTAGCATGCTACATGGGTTTTCACCCGTGTGTACCACCCTAGTGTGGGGGAGATACCCCACATGTTGTATATAGATCTTAAAAAATGAATGAAAATTGTAAATATTAAAAAAAAAGAGAATAATTGTTGTGTTTCTACACTTAGCTAGTAATGTTATCTTTTTACGTTCTAAGTTTCGGCATAACAGCCGGTACTTTGAATATTGAGGACAATATTCATTTCTAAGTGTGGGGGGAAAATTCTGGCGAATTTTGATCATAAATGTACCCTTTTAGTCCCTTTTTCCCCCAAAATAGCCAAATTTTAAATTTTTTTTAGTGGAAGTACTATGTACTAAACACAACAAATGGTAATCAGTCCACCATGTCTAACCCACATAAGGATTGGCTAATCCAGGAGCAAACGGCTCTTGGTAAAGATATCTCAAATCCGTTGACGGCTTGCAATTTGCCCAAAATTGTATGGTATTCAGCTCACCATATCCTTAAAAGTGAAGAGTTGGCTAGCCCGCAAGTTTATGGCTTGTGGTAAAGGCAGTTGAAAAACCATAATTGGTAATCAGCTCACCAAAGATAATATTGATAATTTATCTAAGAGTTGGCTAGTCCAGAAGCAAACGGCTTCTGGTAAAGACAAATCAAATCCGTTGAAAGCGGGTGATTTGCTCAAAATCACTTGGTTATCGGTGTACCAAGGTTCTTACTTGAACTGAAACATTTGGCTACTCCAGAAGTAATGGCTTTTGGTAAAGAGATGAAATCCATTAATTTTTCTTAAAACATTGCTAGGGACTAGCAATATCTTAGTGTGGGGGATTGATTAGTGTCTAAATACTCATCATTTTTGTACCATTTAAACTGCAAAAACATCTGAAAACACTCAGAAATGCATCAAAATGATAAAAATATCACAAGTAAGTGTTTTATGTGTTTTAAATGCAAAAATATCAAAATCTGGTGAAAAACGTATCAAGTTTGCATAATTGGCAGTTTTAGTCCCCCAAGTTTCAAAAGTTGTCAAAAACAGTCCCTGGTAAAACCAAATAAAGAAAAATGTTATTCAAGGTCCCTGAAATATTCCAAGTTGTCAAAAATGGTCCTTGAATAAATCTTTTGTCAAATGGCAAAAAAGGTCCCTCAACTTTCAAAAATGTCAAGTTTGGTCCCTGAAAATTTGAAAATGTCAAAAATAGTCCTTGTACTATTGAATCTTGTCAATTTTGATCCCTTGTGTGAACTTTGGAAAATGGCAGAAATGGTCCTTCTAGAATCTGAAATTACAAAATGGTCCTTATCAATAATAACTAAGCCTTGAACCCTTTGCCTATTTTTGCCCCCTGCCAAAACCCTTTGACCCCTCTTTTTGAACCCTTGGTCAAAAGCCAGTCAAACCAAATACTGGTTTCCCTCCCAACTGGGTTTCTTTCTTCCCCACTTGGCCTAGTCTCTGCAACCTCTCACCCATCACCTCAAAACCTCACCTTATCTCCTCAAAACCCTCACTCCTCATCATCATACCTAGCCACCCCCCCCCCCCTACCTGCAAAATTCAGAGCCAGAGGTCAAATTTCAGCTTTCCCGCCAAAACCAAACCAGTGGCCAAAATCCACAAAAGTTATCCAAAGGCACTAGAACCAAGTGGGAAGTGGTCAGAGGAGAGAGAGAGACATTTTGGAGCTATAAAAGAGGAAGAAGAAGGAGAGAATAAACAGTAGTTAGTTTTTAATTTTTCTTAAATGTCGTTTTTTAAATTAATGTCTTAGTTTAATTAAAAATGTTGTAATTTCAGTTCTATGTATCACATTTAAGTTAAAAAATCATTGTATTGTGTTTTTGAGAATCAATCCAAGTTTTCATATAACTGTCAAGCTTGTTGTTCACTGTTGCACTGTTTCAGTTTCAAATTCTATTGTCAAAATTATTAGTGGCTTATTTTAAGCTTGAATAAGTTTGTCTAAGCTCCTTATAAGCTTTGTATAAGCTCACATTTCATTTTCAAGTAAATTTGGTTAATGGTCAATGAAAGTCAAACTGGGGCTCTATTTGAAATGGAAGCTGATTTGGGTTGATGCAGGACTTGGATATGGTTTAAATAGATTAGGTAAGAGTAGGATTTGGTTTGGTTTAGCCTGAGAAACAGCTGGACACATGAGAGTGAGTTTCTCAATTTCAAATTTCAAGCCATTTTGCATATTGTACTTGTATAAGTATCTGTGGTAACCATTAGTTTAAATTGGTTTATTTAGTTGTATTTAGGTCATGAAAGCTCAGTTTGATCATTGGTAAAAGCTGGAACAGTAGTTAAGTCATTTTAATTGCTTATCAGTTGGTTTAAGGTGTGTTTGGTTTTATGGCTTAATCTGTTTTAAAGGTGTATTCAGTAGTTAGAACCAGTTGTTTCATGCTTGTTAAGTTCTATAATACTCATTTCTGTCTTAATATATACATGCATTAGTTCAAAAGTCAAAACACCATAATACCTGTCTTAATAACTTATCTGTTGGGATTTTGCTAGATCCAAGTCTTATTTTGTGTTTGAAATTCACAGAACTAGCTTGCTTCAGTCTTATTTCATCATAATATATCATTTTCAGTTCACAATTCTAGATCAAAGCTCAAATTAGTCAACTTTTCAGTTTTGATAAAAAGTCAAAATATTGAAAAACTCAGTTTTGGCCAAGCTAGGGTGAATTTTCATGGACTCATTTCTGAGCCAATCTAAGTGAAATTGTGGGTTCAAATACTTCAGCTGGTCTTGTTTCTTATTAGCATTTTTTCAGATTTTTATCAAATTTTTAGAAGCTTCATATGAGCTTGTCAAAATGGGACTAAATGCCCTGTGCAGGGCATTAAGTCTGCACAGGGATTTTGCAGGTTTTGCAGAGCTTGTGCAAAGCTCATTTGAGCTCACCTAGGTCTGATTTTTGGCTTATGCATAGCCACCCAGGTCTAGTTTAGATCCCAAGTATTGGTTTTCATTTTTAGCTTATGGAGTAGCTTGTGCTTATGCTTAAAGTTGCCTACCTAAAACTGTTTTGAGCTCAATAGCTTATCTCATCAAATCTTGGTAATTTGCAAATCAGAGGTTTAGGATAGTTGAGATCAGTTGCATTTAGGTTCTTTTAGCATATTTAAGCTTCTGTTTTGGTTTGGTGCTTATTGGTCTCCATTTGCTTATTCAAAGTGCTTATTTATAAGCACTTGACACATCAGTTTCAAATTCCTCCACATAAGCACCTGTTTTTCCATTTTTCCTAGATTCCAAATATAATTTTAGAGTTTTTCTGAAATTTTCAGATTTTTCCAAGTCAGTTTACTATTTTTCTTGATTTTAATTAGTTTTTTAGCACTTTTTAATTAGCTTTTAATACAAAAAATTAAGAAAAGTTTCAAAAAAATAATTTTTCATTTTTCTTAAGTTAAGATAAATATAAAAAGTAAAAAAATTATTTTTTCAGATTTTTCTTAGTTTAATTTGTAATTTTTAGTAATTTAATTAGTTTTAAATAGTTTTTAATTCCCAGAAAATAGAAAAATAATCAGAAAAATACAAAAATAGTTTTGAAAATTCTCTTTTGATATTTTAGATTTTTCCAAGTCATAATTTTATTTTTCTAGCTTTATTTCCTATTTTCTTGTATTTTAGGTTATTATTTAATAGTTAAAATTAGTTTTTAATTAGTAATAATTAGATAAATAGTTATAAAAATAATTTTATTTTTCTATAAAATTTCTTTTATCATTAGGTTTATAAAAATGTCATTCTCATATTTTTAGGATTTATATTGCTTTAGTTTCACATTTTCTTTAGTACGTCACGTAGTTTTAAATTCAAGTTTTATAAAAACATAAAATCAAAAACATCAGTTTAAATATAGTGATAGCGTTTATTTAATATAGTTAATCTTTTTAATTTCCTTTAATTTTCATTTAAGCCCCTGAAATTTATAGATTTTTTCTGTAGTTATAATAAATCAAATCTCTGTATCCGTTCAAATCTTCTCGATCACTACACGTCTGATTATTCTCGCACGGCTCGTTGGGACTTAACGACCTGGGGAAACACTATACTCTCCTGATCTTCATTGAGTTCGTGCTTGAACTGTTTTAAGTTTCTTACGGCCGGCCATTCACAAGTGGCTGGTTTGAGTGAGAAAAACTTGACGGTTTAGCACGGATCAGACGTTGATGAGATTCTCCATACTATAGAAAAAACTATGAGGTTCAAGTCCTATTAAATAACATAACACAAAGGTTTTGCAAAAGGAATATAATTAGAAAGTAGACCTAAGTATTCTATTTTATATATAATGTACATCTCATTCTTTGACAATCGAAATGAGGCGTGTTAAATCTCGTGTCATGCTACAGGATTTTTTATATTTTCAATAATATAGCTGTTTACTTAGCATTTTTAAAACATTCAACAATCTGAACTATAAGTCGACAACAAAATGGGATAAGTACTACATAGACATGTTTATCGAATTACACATCCGTTTGTCCAACCTGTAATTTAGTAGACCTAGGGCTGAGCATCGGGTCATGAGCAACCATTCTCCTTCATCTGTCAACGAATATAATTCCCTCTTCAATATGAGGAGTAGCTCTCCCTTGACTCAAAGAGCTTCTTTGCTTCACTAATAATCACAATCTCTTAAAAGGAACCCACCTAGTTCAGTTGGTAAACTCGTTTGCATGTGAGGGAAGAGGTCACAAGCTCGAATCCCCTCAATTGCAGTTTACCCTTTCTATTTTTTAGGATTACTCCCCTTTACCCAAAAAAAATAATCACAATCTGCCCTTTTAGACATTTAAATTCACTCTCCATGACTAAATGTTTATGAATTGCATCTCAACTTTTAATGATGATACATGTTAGTGAGCTTTAATAGCAAAGTTTCCTTATTCTTTTCAATATTAAGAAAGTTCAGCGAGATACACTAATTTTGACCAGTTCACATGTGCGCTATAAGTCTACAGTTACAACTACTCAACTCTAAATATGTATCAGTGCCAACAAAACATAATGTGAGTGTTTAGATGCGCGTTTTGCCATTAAAATATGTGCTACGGAGTAATAAATAATCAGAATAAGATAATAAGTTGGTCCTAGAATAAGATTTGGGAGATGGTGTTCAAGTGCTTGGCAGTTCTAAGTAAACATTATACAAAATTAAACAATAGAACACGCTACTCACTACTATGTTGATTTAAGTAAAAATTAAAAAGGAAACTTATTTTATTTTAATAAATTTTTAAGTGAAAAAAAAAGTTATTTTGTACATGCCGAAACAATTACATTATTTTGAGTTAATGTTTTATATGAAACATAATACCTATTGGGATTGTATTTTAAGTTAATAAAATTGGTTAAAAATCATGTATTCGAGCTAAATACGTAAACCACAATATGTTCTTTATCGCGTCCATCCAACACGTTTTGACTTGTAACTTCTTTTTTTTAAACATCCCAAACGTGTTTTGGCCCGTTGTGTCACCCACCTAACTCTTCACCTATATATTATGAGTAAATTAAAGCAATCCAAAAGAAAACTTCTAATACCATGCATCGAATATATTAAGTAAATGTGTAATGATAAAAAGAAGATGACGGCTTACTTTTTTTATGCCATACCTCAACATTCATATATTTTCCTATGGTGTATGATCGGTAAGAACCTCAATCAAATTTCGTCGTAGATAAACTAAATCCATATTTTTATAAACAAATGGGTCAAAATGTCATCTTGTCATCGATAAAGCACAAGCCTACCATCTTATATATGATGAACCATTGGTGTCCCCAACTGATTTACAAAAATAAAAAATAAAATAAAAAATCGTTTAAGCAATACCTGAACTCGTGGTGCCATATTTGTTAGTAATTCTGACGCCAAAAATCACCACCTTGAACTTACCGCCTTTAACAGTTCCTCTTAATTCCACCACGATAGGTTACGCGACCTATCGATAATTATTCATGAACCCACGATCCCTTCCAATAAGATACTTCCCACGCGTTGTTTCTTCCTTAGCAAAAACCGTTCTCAGCATTTTAACCAAAAACGGGTCTTTTAAGACCATCTATAGGATATGACCTAAAAAAATTCCAATGTTTCTTCTTTCGCCCCTTAGTATTGGAAAAGCAACTGCCATTATCCCACTAAAATCACGGTATAAACTTAGTAAATATGATAAGGTTAGAATTTAAACATATTCCAGGTGAGTTGTACTGCATAAACAAAAACCTTTGCATTAGAACATAGCACATAAATTTTTGACAACAAAAATCCTGATTTAAAGTTCATTCTTTTACCCATTATATTGTAAAGTCAAATACCAAACCAAAAGTCAAATATCAAACTTGACATATACATCTATATTATGTCTCTTCACTGAATTAAGCACTCAACTTTTTCATAATAATGGTTGGATATCTTTTTCTAGGACTTATTGTTCATCTTATACAATATACCATTGCCTTTTGCTATTTGCTAAGGTTATGTTCTTGTCTCGCAAACCTAGAAATCAAATGTTAATAATTTGAAAGTTATCAGAAACCTTTTTTAGACATAAAAAAGCTTAATATTTTCAGATTAGATTCATATGGGAAGTTTCTAATTTCTTATAAAAGCTATTTATCTTCCTACCGAACTTTTCTACAGCTTAATTCACATAACAATAAGCCATAATTCACATAACAATAAGCCATTTACCGGTTATTATTAGCAATAAAAAACACCCCGTATACATTTTTAAAGCCGCAATGTTCAAGGATTGCACCCTTCGCAATAACACATACTCTTAATCTTCATACACTTTAAAAGCAAATCTCAATAACTCTAATAACATGTCCAAACCATAAGCTTTTCACAAAATATTTGATTAACAAAATAAGAGTCCGTAAATCTGGAAACACACAAACCTTAATCTTTACAAATTTTAGAGAAAGCAAGGACTTGACGTATGTGAGTTAACTTTAATTAACATGTGTACATTTTCATTTGAACATGCATGCATTTTGCAAATTAATATATGCCAACATGAACTTATTTAATACAGTAGTAGTATAAGTTAAGATCTAAACAACAAAACCAACAACAATTGTACGTCAAGTCAAATCCTAACCTTCATACCATGTTCATCACCATGTACAATATTTTCAACCGTTGGAGGGGCACAAAATTAGCACAAAATTCACATGTGTTTAGTGGGCCACATTATCAAAATTTGTTGTGTGGTTATATATCTAAAGGTATACATGAATCAATGAGCCAGAGATTAACGTACATACCTTAAATTCATAAACCAAGATTCATAACTTGGATTAATCATATTGAACTATGTTTATTAGGGTTTTTGTAGTCGCTTCGGGTGCTTTTCTCTTTGTGCTTTTTCTTTGGGTGGATGTGTCTATGGATCTTGAGATGATATCCGATTGTTTTCTTCAATTTTAACTTTTGCCCCAAAACTATGAAAAATGGCTCACAAGTACATGCGTATATCTTTTTACTTTCTCCATAAATTTTACAAACGGAAATTTTAATAATGTTGACCAAATTGTTTCAATTTTGACATTGGCCAATCACGTTGCCCGATTTCGCTTACGTGGTAAAATCAAGCTCTTCTATTGGTTCAATTTTTTTTCAATGAAAAGGGGTTTGCAAAAACACTTTGAAATGATGTAATTCTTTTATTATATAAAAGATTTGTACAAGTGCTGGGATAGACGAATATTCAAATGTACTGTGGACGTATAGTCCGGACTGGGCCAGACCCGACAGACAGCGGCCCGCTCTACACCTAAACCCTAATCCATGCCCTATAAATACATGGCTGGATCTCCTTCTTGAGGACATGATATATGTGACGATAACAAGTTACTCTAACCCTAACTCATCACATCGCACCGATACTAACTTAACCGTCGGAGGTGGACACCGGGGCTACGGCCTCGGGTCCACTCCTAACGGGTTCTCTTCGTTGACAAGTCTACTGAGGGCTCTAGAAGACGACAAACGGCCAAAGAGAGTCGTCGAATCCAGCCCGCGCCAGATTATGCATCAACATGTACTATCGACAATTACTGACACTGTTGTCAATATTGCGATAATAAGCTTTCACGAGGATAGTCAGTCAAGGATTACAATTATGGATGTGTGTGTTGGGCCAAAAGGCTAATCTGGAGACAGCAACATCAACTCAATAAATAAAGCCTCATGGCATGTTTTCTATCTGTTATTTGAGTCATGTGTAGAGTAACATATTCCACAATTCAAATTCGTTGTTTGCAAGAGTACTAACAGATACAAAATGTTTAAATTCTAAGTTAAATGATATGTACCTCCGAAAAATTTACTATCAAAGAAGTAAAGTCCTTCATATATTTCTCCATACATAAGTTTAAATTAGCTGATAAACTTCAAACTTCGTACATGTCAACGAGGCCTTCCTCAAAGACCAGCCTGAAAGAATGTTTAACTATTTCTTATGAACAAAAAAATCAATAATTTGAATGAAATTAAATACCTTCTGTTGGTTTCGTGAGCCCAGTAGCAGGGTTAGATAATCAATTCAGCAGAAACAAATACCACTAGGTGGTTACCGGATATCACTTGGAATCGTGTGATCACTTTCCAAAGTAAACTATTCGACCCTAATGCCTGGGTTACACGAATATCTACTTGGGATAAGACCAAATGCAGTTATGAAATTAGGCACAATTCTATAACCCTTGCGCTAATAAGTGTTAATGGTTTTCTGTATGTCCTTCATGCATAATCAGATATCCTATTTATAGGACATTACTCTCAGCCGTTCAAATGGAATTATGAGGATTAATCGGCCATTAATCACCTCATAACTATCCCCATTATAGCTGTTAGTGGTTACATGACCAATTAAACGTGGTCATTAAGCAGTTGTAACTGCCATTTAGCAGTACTTTAACACTAGCAGTACTTTCATACCTCTAGCAGTACTTTCATAGCACTTCAGTGGAAACACTGCCTATCAGTGGAAACACTGCTTATCAGTGGAAACCACAAGCAGTACTTTCCACAAGCAGTACTTTCCACAAGCAGTACTTTCTACAAGCAGTACTTTCTACTAGCACTACCAATACAAACCACTATTAGAGTAAGGGTGTTCATGGACCTTATGAGTGTACACTCCGTACCTCCTAACCCATTACAAGGTGTGAACTAATCCCACAAGTGCACTAAATTTTCCAACACCTTCGTGTAGTTTACGATTTTGAAATAAATAAATTTGATACTATCTCAAGTCTCTAGTTTCAACATCATCTCATATGATATGTGTAATTATTAACAAAAAGGGTTTACATTCAGACAATAATTTTTGTTTTGCAATTCACTAGTAAAATTGTTATTCCCTCCGTCTCAAAATTATAGCCTGTATTTTTCTCCGGGATGTTTTAAAATAATTGTTCACTTTCTTTTTTAAGTAAAACTAGAGAATTTAGTGAGGGAATATTTTATTTGAGTTGTTGAAAATTAAAGTGACCCAACTTTTATTAAACTATGTAATTTCGTCTCATAACAATAATTTTGTGATAACAATAATTTTGTGATGAAAGAAATATTTAGCGTTCTTTATTTGTAATTTTATTTATATTCTTGATATTTGCGGTTTCCGATTTTTTGAATTAACATATCACCTCCAAATTCCACATTTGAACTAAGGCGTCATATTTGTTGCAACTGTTATCGATCACTAGCCCACCATGACGATTTTTTTATGAGGTTTGCTAGAACCACAAATAATTCTTACAAAAAAATCCACAAAATTGACTTGTCTATGTGTGATTGGTTTAATGAAAGAGAAAAGAGAAAAAAAAATATAGTAAAATGCACCAATGAAAACAAGACAACTCATTTTGTGGATATTTTTGTGAGAGTTGTTTGTGGTTCTAGCAAAACTCGTTTTTTATATATATATATATTTTTTTCTTTAGTAGTACTACAATGCAAGTGTTGATGCATATGGACTATGAAGAAGAAAGAAAGATCTAGAACCGTGTAAATAAATCCTTTCATTGTTTGAGTGGAGGTCATTTTTGACTTTTTGAGACTATGAAATGAAACCATGCAACGGAAAACTCTAGAACTTGTTATGTCAACTTTTTGTCAATCATCAAATAACACGTTATACTAGAGAAGAAAAATCTAGCAAATATCTCTACTCGTGGTAAACAGTGGCTTAGCTAAGCGAATGGAGGTTTTGTACAAAAGCGATGGTTAAAAATATATTATATCAACTACCAAAATAAATAATATATTATTTTGATAGTTTATTTTAAGTTTGAACAAATATATACGACATAAAATTGTACAACGCTAACAGATTTTATTGAAAGTGACATTTGAAGCCCCTTATATCGGAGGATATATATTGAGGCCTCTAAAAATTTGAGGTCTTGTGCTGTAGCACACCTCGCACACATTTGTATACGGCTCTGGTGGTAAACTATTAGCTAACACCCTCGTATTGATACAGGCTCCTAAGTTAGTCCTTCCTTTTACGTCGAGTTGTCTTTCTTCGTCTCTCGATAACACCCCTCTAACATAGCCCTCTCTAGCTTTTGTTTCGGTTTTAATATTAGGAAGGTGATAGACACCAATAGGGATCAATTAAGATCCGTTAAAGGATTACAAACGGTTGGGCAATCAAGAATGAAGAAATAGACTGCCAAAACCAATTTTGTATTATCAAAGTGTGAAATGTTACAAAAACAGTTGGAAGATTACAAGAGTTGAGAGAATTGTATTTCTAAAGCTAAAAGTGAAAGTAGAATAATGCAAGTATTTAAACTCTTGGTTTTGGCGGGAAAGGTTGTTAGGATCAGTTGAGGAGTAAGTCATGTGCACCTCTTGTGTCTAGTCTTTAGACTATGCACAAGCATCTCACATGCCATCAACATTCTAACACCTTATCACTTAAGTACTTATCAATCCATCCTCCTCAAATTGATCTTGTCCTCAAGATCAAACAACAAAGGAGGGAAATTTTCTTTGAATTTCTTCAATGGGTTCCCAAGTAGCATCTTCCTTTGACCCATTTGACCACTGAACCAGTCCAAAAACCACAGTTGTGTTGCCCCTCTTAGCCAACATTCTTTCTAATATAGCTATGGGTTATGCTAGCATAGTACCATCCACACCACAAATTGGTAAACTGCCACTTTGAGTCACCACACCTCTACATTTCTTGAGTTGGGACACATGAAAAACATCATGGATTTGAGAAGAATCTGGTGACTTCAACTTATAAGCAACCTGTCCAATCTTAGCTTGTACTTGAAAAGGACCATAGTATTTTGGAGACAGTTTATTCTGTTTGCTCTTCCGAATGGTGACTTGCCTGTGGGGCTGCAGTTTCAAATAGACCCAATCATCCACTTCATATGATCTGTCTGTCATGTGTTTATCAGCTTGGGACTTCATTCTATCTTGTGCCCTTTTTAAATGAAATTTAAGCAAATCAATTGCCACTTCTCTAGCTGGAAGGGTTCTGTCCACTGATTCCACCTTACTCTCACCACCCACATAAGGTACATGAACAGGTGGTGGTTGTCCATAGACTACTTCAAAAGGAGTAGTATGGATTGCAGAATGATAATTGGTGTTGTACCACCATTCAGCCAAGGATAACCATCTCATCCAATGTTTGGGTTGCTCCCATGTCATACACCTCAAATAACACTCCAAGCATCTATTAACCACCTTAGTTTGGCCATCAGTTTGAGGATGGTATGAGGTAGACATGTGCAGCTTAACTTGTAGCAACCTAAACAGCTCTTTCCAGAAGTGACTTAAAAAGACCTTGTCCCTATCTGATATAATTGTGTGTGGTAACCCATGTAATTTTTAGATGTTGTCCATAAAGACTTGTGCAACATCAATAGCAGTGAAAGGATGAGCAAGGGGCATAAAATGTGCATACTTGCTCAACCTATCAACTACTACAAATATGACAGTCTTACCCTGAGATTTAGGTAGACTTTCCACAAAATCCATTGAAATGCTGGACCAAATAGTAGCTGGGATAGGCAATGGTTGAAGAAGTCCTGGATAAGCCACTAATTCTGACTTATTTCTTTGACAAGTATCACATTCCCTCACCATTTGTTTGACATGTTTTCTTAACTTCTTCCAATAAAGCACACTGCAAATTTTGCTAGTGGTAGTCTTAACTCCAGAATGACCTCCAACTGACCCAGCATGAAAGTGATTGAGTAACTCTGCTCTTAATTCCTGATCATTACCCACCACTAACTTTCCTTTTCTCCTTAACTCGTGAGTAGACCATGTATAAGAACCTTTTACAGTTTGGCCATTCTTCAACTGAGTAATGACTTGTTTGAGCTTTTCATCTGAAGCCCAACTAGTCAAAATTTTGTGGTACAATTCAGTATTCATGGAAGATGTAACCAAGCTGAACAGTTCACTAGAATACTGGAGTCTTGATAATGCATCAGCACTAACATTTTCCACACCCTTTTTGTACTGAATCTCATAATCAAACCCCATCAACTTCGGTAACCACTTCAGTTGTGCAGGTGTAGACATCCTTTGATCCAACAAGTATTTAAGACTAAAATGATCAGTTTTAATCTTAAAATGTCTATCCAACAAGTATCCCCTCCATTTCTCCAAAGCATACACAATGGCCAAGAATTCTTTTTCATAAGTAGACATAAGCTGGTGTTTTTGTGAAAGTGTTTTGCTAAGAAAAGCTATAGGATGTCCCTCTTGTAACAACATAGCTCCTAATCCCACTCCTGATGCATCAGTTTCCAAGGTAAATTCTTTAGTGAAATCAGGTGTCACACCCCCAAATTACCTGTTTTGCAGCGGAATGGAATACCTTGGGGGATGACTGTCATAGCATCAAAGTTACAGTTATATCGAACGACCTAAAGTGTCGTTTAGAAAATACATCATTTGATTAAGTAAAATAATCAGAGTTTACAAAATGTAGGTCCCAAATGAAAATCAATATATGCGGAAATAGGTTTGTTACAAGCCAAACGATGTTTTTAAAGTTTATAAATCCCAAGTGAGACGCGTCGTCACCACGACTCTATGATATGTCCGTATGCATGCCATGAAGTGAATGCCTTAGATACCTGAGATAAAACATGCTAAAAAGTGTCAACACAAAGGTTGGTGAGTTCATAGAGTTTGGTTAACAAGTAAAGCTTTTAAAGAGCGCTAATGCGACAAAGGAAAAGTTTTTGGTTATATAGATTAGTTCGCAAAGCAAAGGCATCGTAAATCCACTCAGTTCCAAGTCCCGCCCATACAAAACTTGCAACCTGTGTGTTTACAACCCACTGCTAAAAATAGTATGTCAATCATGTATGTATATATCATAGTAGTAAAAAGTATATGTGTCACCACAAGGGTCTTCCAACACTCGTGTTGGGATGTTTGTAAATTAATAGCCTTCCAACAACTTAATTTGGAGCCACTAATTCTTGTATGTAGCCAACTGAATCTCTTGACGAGTCTAACTTGTTTGTTGTGTTGCATTGAATAACAGATTATATTCACCCCAGGTCGCGTCATCAAGGACACAAGGGTGGGGGCGTCAGCCCGATAGTACTATCAATACCTCTCTGCCGGCTCCCGCAGGAGTTAACCAGTTGCTAAAGTTTGTATGTTGATGCATAATTGAAAACTAGTTTAGCACATTAAGGCACATATCGCAATAAACCACACATAATGTCCAAAGTGTATAAGAAGTATATTGTAACACAATTGTATAAATGGTTTGAGTATTCGCAAGAGTGAAACAAGTATTTAAGCATGTATCTCCCCCAAATAGTTTGTAAGAATTTAAACGAGTAAAAGTGGGGTATGAACTCACAGTAGTATGTAAAAGTTTAGAGTGCTTGTGAAAGTAAAGGAAAATAGTTTGAGCATGTATCTCCCCCAAAAGTAGTATAAAAACAATTGAAAATGGGGTTATGAAACTCACAGTAATATGTAAGAGTTTAATGTACTTGTGAAAGTAAATGAAAATAGTTTGAGCATGTATCTCCCCCAAAGAGTTTGTAAGACAAATAAGTAATAGAAAGTGGGGCTACGAACTCACCTGGTGTGATTGTTATGTTAACAAAATGAAGTGCAAGAAAATGAGGCTCGGAAACTATCCGTGACCTAAAATGAATGATATGATATGTAATGAGTTGCAATGTAATGTTATGCATGCATTTCGTATGTTATTTATACCATTTGCGAGTTTTGAAAATATTACATATCGTCGAAAAATACTCGTTTGACGTCTTGACCAATCAAAAATCACTTTTCAAGTATTTACGTCAAAATGTCATCATACAATGGTTTTATAATGATTTATGGTGAAATTTTCACTTTTCGTCGCAAAACAATGTCGTCGGAATTTTCATGAAAGTGACAAAAATGGCTTTGGAAAACTAGTCGTAAAATAGTGTACGTCGATCGTTAGAGAACGAACTCGACGGTTTTGGAAAGTTTGTATCGAAATCTAGAAGTTTCAGTTCAGGAGTTTTCGTTATAAAGGTCTCGAACATAAAGATAATAAAGGTTAAAGATGGTGATTTTGTCTAATTGTTGTGTAAAAGTGAGTTTCGGCCAAGTTTAAACATCCGTAATTAATTTATTACAACTCCGCTATACAAACGGCTTGTCGTTTTGAAAAATATGCTCGGTGATCTTAATTTTATTAGAAGACATTTCGTTCCAAAAAGTTCCACATCATGGTTAAAAACAGCCCTCAACATGGACGTTTCAGCTACCGTAACACTTGTCTCGTAAAATAATATAGTTTTTCAGAAAATAATAGTTACGGCAATTTTTATGAAAACGTGCATATCTTTGTCGTTTCAAATCCGTTTTCTACATATAATACGTCCTTAGCTTCGTATCAAAGTATACTAATATATTTTTGATAAGTCGAAATAATTTGTGAAGCTTAAGGCTCGTTTTTGACCCGAATAAGATAAAAATAGGTTGCTGAATTTTCTGAAAAATATATTTTTCGTCGTCAAACTTGTAAAATCCATAACTTCTTCGTTATAACTCCGTTTTAATCCGTTCAAGCGGCCACGGATTCGTTTTAAAGTATATTTTCTAAATATCAAGGCCAAAAAGTCGTGCCTACAGTCGGATTTTCCAGAAAATCAAAACAAGGACAGAACATATTTTATACGTGTCGAAAATAGTTTTTCTCGTACTAAACCTATTCCAATCCCTTCAAATCAACTCCAAAGCTAATCTAATCCTACCATACACCTTCTTAGGGTGTCATGGGTTCCTAAACATCATCAAGACCAATATATAACAAGGGGATAATTATAGGATGACTTTATATATATATAACCCTAAAAATCATGAAAAATGGTATAAACAACACAAGCCTTGCATGTTTTTGCTCAAAAATGATGAGATGAGTAGGAAATGAATATGTAAGATGAAAATAAACATGAGATGCTTACAAGTGATATGATGAGGTGATTAGAACCAAGGTTAAACCTAAACACTCTTGGTTTTTATTTCAAAACCTAATAAAGAATGTTATCTAGATTGTAATGAACTTGAGCTTGTAAAAAGTTTTGTGATCCTTGCTATCTCCTTAAGGTGACCGGTTATGGAGGATGAACCAAGAGAGAAAGAAAAAGTTTACTTGACTTGAAGTATGAGATTGAATGAATGAAATGGAGATACATGGAGTATAAATCTAAACTTGTCAAGGAAAAATTTTCACCAAGTCTTAATTGCCAACCCCTAGTGGCCGGTTTTTAGGGGATATGGTTTCCCAATTATATATATATTTTTTTTAAATGTATTGTGTAAATACTTGTAACAATTTGTAAGAAAAAGTGTAAGTAAATGTGTAGGAAAATGTATAAGTAAAGGTAAATGGAAATTTTTAGGTAAAAGTAATTGTTAATAGATCAAAATAAAGTATAATGATATCATAAAAATTGTAAAAATACATTCCTTGTGAAATTTGAGTGATATAATAATTATCGAGAAATTTTTAAGAAAAACGTCGTAATAATATAACTTTGACGATTTATATACAAAATAAATTTAAAATACTAGGTAAAGTCAAAATATAGTTTTTATAAACTAATGTAAGTATAAAAATGTGTTGGGATCATTTTTGAAAGTAACGGATTAAATATTCAAAATAATAACTCACGCGATAACGTTTATTTAATATAAAAATTACGCGTTAAATGCGAAATGAAATGTCATAAATGAACTATCATGATGCCAATGATGTTAATGAAATGTAGACTAATCTTAGTCCATATGAAATGTTCGTGATGATATGATCATGAATTCGCCGCTAAACCTTAAAGGTTACGCGAATTTGGAACACGTAAACCTAGTTTACGATAAATGATGAAATTGTGAAACATGAATGGTTTTGAGAAATGATCAAAAATTGAGAATTGTGACATCAGGTAACCTCAACACTGGAGCACTAACCATGGCATGTTTGAGCTTATCAAAAGCTGCTTGAGACTCTTCAGACCACAAAAAACTATTGTTCTTGAGCAATTGGGTGAGTGGCCTACTAATGCTAGCATACCCTTGAATGAATCTTCTATAATAACCTGTAAGACCCAAAAACCCTCTAAGTTGTTTCACACTAGTGGGTACAGGCCAATTAGCCATAGCTTTTATCTTCTCAGGATCAGTAGCTACTCCCATAGCAGAAATAACATGACCCGAATACTCCACTCTATCAGTACCAAAGACACACTTACTTTCCTTAGCATATAATTTGTGATGCCTCATTGTTTCCAACACAGACTTCAAATGGAACAAGTGATCCTCCATAGTTTGGCTATAAATGAGTATATCATCAAAGAACACAAGCACAAATTTCCTCAAGTAAGGATGGAATACCTCATTCATGAGAGACTGAAAGGTAGAGGGAGCATTAGTCAGTCCAAACGGCATAACCAGGAATTCATAGTGACCTTCATGAGTTCTAAAGGCTGTTTTTTCCACATCTTTATCATGCATTCTTATTTGATGGTAACCAGACCTTAAATCCAGTTTTGTAAACAATTGTGCCCCATGTAATTCATCTATCAACTCTTCAATTATGGGTATTGGGAATTTGTCTTTGATGGTTTGTTTGTTCAAGTGTCTGTAATCTACACACATCCTCCATGAATTGTCTTTCTTCTTAACCATAACAATTGGTGAAGAAAATGGACTATTGCTTTTCTTAATCACACCTGATTCCAAGAGCTCTTTAACCATACATTCAATAGCGTCTTTCTGTGTTGGAGGATGTCTATATGGTCTAATGTTCACTGGATGAGCACCTTCAACCAATGGAATTTTGTGATCATGAGCTCTTTTAGGTGGTAATTCAGTAGGAACTTGAAATACATCTGCAAATTCCTCCACAATCTTGTGAATCTGTGGGTTTGGTTCCCTCTCCTGACCCTCTATTTGCATACAAGTAGGCAGAGTTAGGATATACACAAAGAGCCATAGAATGTAGTTCTGCTTGTCTCACAGTTTTGTCAGAAGCTTTGGTCTTCAACCAATCCATGTTAGACTTGTGAGTGCCTCTGAGCAAAACCTTTTGATTATTATACTTGAAAATCATCCTCAACTCTCCAAAATTCACCCTTATCTCCCCTAAGGTAGCCAACCATTGGATTCCAAGTACCATATCATAACCCCCCAAAGGTAATAGCATCACATCTGTAGTGAAAGGAGTAGTACCAAAATGCCATTTGAATCCTTTACATTCTGCATCAGTAACCAATTTATTACCATCTGCCACTGTAACTGGTAATGGACATGTACTTCTGGTAACACAACCTATCTGCTTGGCCATATTTTTGTCCAAAAAATTATGTGTAGATCCACAATCAATCAAAATGTGGAGTGTATGTTTACCAACTGTACCAAGGACCCTCATGGTTTGAAAATTGGTGGTACCAGTAAGAGCATTGAGTGAAATCAATGGATGTGACTGCAAATCAATCAAATCCTCTTCTCCCACAATTTCATCTATCTCCAAAAATGACGTACAACTGTCCACTACACTTATGTCCAGGAGTATATTTTTGATCACAGTAAAAACAAGATTATTGGCTCTTTTTTCTGCATACTCTTTCTGGGTCAACCTTTTATTGTTACCAGCAACTGAATTGTTTGGTTTAGCAACTGAAGTATTTGGGGTTGGCAACAAGGGTTTGTTAAAAGTACTAGTAGAAGCCTGACCAAATCTTGAATTGTTAGGAACAAAAGTACTCCTATTCTTTTTCTTAACTGCATTGAGAGAAGCTTCTTGGAGGTTTGTCAAGCAATAAGTATCAGCCAATGTTTTTGGCTTGAACATTCTGACACTCATAGCCAATTCAGTTGGTAGCCCACCCAAAAACAAACTCATTGCATGTGCTTCACTTATCTCTACCCTACTCAAAAGATTATCAAATGCATCTTCATAATCTCTAGCAGTAGTTTCATACTTCAAATTCTTAAGTTCAGACATAGGATCATCATAAACACTACCAAATCTGTCCAAAATGGCCTGTTTATATACCCCCCCAATCTACAAATCCTCCATGAATCTTAAGAAACTGTGTATGCCATAACAAAGCTTTATCATAAAGGTGAATAGAGACAAGATTTACCTTCTCAATTTCAGCCACTTGATCAATCAAGAACAGTTGTTCACATCTAAACAGCCAACCTTTTACATCTTCACCATAGAATTTAGGGAAATCAATTTTAGCTACTCTTGTGTGCTGTAATGAACCACCTCCATTATTTCCACCCATTTGAGTGTTTTGCAAACTCAACCCTGTAATTTCCCCAGACATTTGTTCCAATCTTGTATTCATAGCCTGCATAGCCCCACTCATCATTTGAGCTATCTGATCTGCTATGTATCTTCTTGTTTCATCATCAAAAACTACTGAAGACCCAGTAGTTGTGTGATCTGCTGAACCAGTTCTTGTAACCACCATTGTTAACTACTTCAAGATTCTCAACTAACTGCCACGTGTACTATTTCTTGAATATGATGTAAATTTGTTACTAATTATCACTCCCACTTCTTCAATTGAACAATAACTAGTAACTGTAACCGTTTCTTGGCTATTCTCAAGTCAAACAAAACTGACCATTCAACCAAAAGCAGAGGATTTAAGCACTAATGCGCTGCTCTTGTGGTCGCGATGGATACTTGACAAATAGTCGTATTTCTGAACGGATAGTACACAACTAACCAATATACCAGTGTAGTATTATCGATTAGAAATCAGAGTACCAGTGTAGTAACTCTTGATTTACCAGAATTGTTGATCAGAAAATAACAACCTCCACCAAAAGTGGACCAGAAATGTGATTGTAATGGATGTAAAATATGAATGAAGACGATATAGAGCCAAGAAAGTGCTCTGATACCACTTGATAGACACCAATAGGTATCAATTAAGATCCGTTAAAGGATTACAAACGGTTGGGCAATCAAGAATGAAGAAATAGACCGCCAAAACCAATTTTGTATTATCAAAGTGTGAAATGTTACAAAAACAGTTGGAAGATTACAAGAGTTGAGAGAATTGTATTTCTAAAGCTAAAAGTGAAAGTAGAACAATGCAAGTATTTAAACTCTTGGTTTTGGCGGGAAAGGTTGTTAGGATCAGTTGAGGAGTAAGTCATGTGCACCTCTTGTGTCTAGTCTTTAGACTATGCACAAACACCTCACATGCCATCAACATTCTAACACCTTATCACTTAAGTACTTATCAGAAGGGTGTGCGAGATGGTTTTAATTTCACGATAGTTAAGCTCTAAGCCTCTTATAAGAAAAGCGTGGTTTTTTTTTACTGTTTTACAAATAGAATGTTGTATTTTAATACAGAGAATTGCTATATATATATTTTTTCGAAAGGCAAATATATTACTGGAAAATACAAATCAAGATACAAACAAAAAATCCCGTTACATCAACATTAAAATAACGAGCCTGTGAGAAAAACATGAACAATAGACCAAATTAAAAGGACAAACCAAAACAAACACAAAAAATCCAAATTATGAGTGGCCACGGTAACACAAGATATAAAAGTGTTGTCGCCCACTTTAATGATATTAACCACTCAGACCCACACGAAAAACAAGAGCCTGCAATGCCATATATTATTTTACCAGTATATATTTGCAGAACATTTTCTTAGTTACATGGCTTATTTAATGTTCATTATACATCATACAAATAAAGAATTGTCGACAGGTTAATGAATGTTTTTTTTCTAATAGAAATAGGTCATGTGTTCAATCACAACTTTTAGTTAAAAAGTTCATTGGAACATATATTTATTGTTTGATAATAGCAGAGTATCTGTGCGTTGCAGCAGCGGATACCTAGAAATAAAATTTGAGAAAAGTACAAAAATAAGTCAAAATCTTTTTTGAAGTCCCCTTTGTGGTCACTTTTTAACTCAATGTCCAAAATGGTCATGCGCAACCACTCGACTCTGCAGCTCCACCCAAAATTCGCCACTGCGCAACCACTCGACTCCGCAGCTCCACCCAAAATTCGCCACGTGTCCAAATGAAAGTACAAAAAGTGTACTTTCATTTGGACACGTGGCGAATTTTGGGTGGAGTTGCGGAGTCGAGTGGTTGCGCATGACCATTTTGGACATTGGGTTAAAACTTGATCACAAAAGGGACTTCAAAAAAGATTTTGGCTTATTTTTGTACTTTTCTCATAAAATTTTCCTCCGATGAATTATGTATTTTTGTTTATTATGTTCTTGTTGACAATAAATTTACGGATATCAAGAATTTCGTTTATCCTGTGCCTGTTCGGGCTCGAACCCGTTTGGCCGTTGCCCGTTCGGACTTGAATATTTGTATAATGTGTTTATTATTTGTATTAGTGACATTTAATAATTGTGTTTGAGCTGGTTGTACTATATGTTTGATAATTTGTATTTCTTATGTAAGGAGTGTTTTAATAACTGCATTTATTGTATTTGTTGATCACTTAATTAATTAACTACATTAAATGTCTTGACCACATTAATGTCTTGTTAAGTTTTTATTATAGAAATGTTTTTTGTCTTATATTTTTTTTTTAAATTCTAAATATAGATATCCTAAATACATTATAAAGTAGTATAAACTAAGTACTTGAAGAAGAGTCAGTCGACACTCAAAACATGATTTTCCCGTCGATTTAAACATTTCAGAAAGTACTCTGATTAAAATCGAAATGACTTGTGGGGTTAGAGCATAGGGTGTCATCACCCGAAGTTACCCGTCAGCGTCACATCAACTTTAATATTTTAACATTAACTAAAAAAAAATCACCCCTTATCATAACTCAACCTTAACTCAATATTTTAGGCCCCACTTTTATCATAACTCAACTAAAAAAAGTGAGTTAAACCTTAACGCAGTGGGTGGTATAGGGGTTAAAGCTTAACTACAAAAAAAACCAACTTAACACAGCGTTAATGCTTTAACGTGAAGGCTTTAACGCAAGAGGCGGTGTGGTTAATGCAGGTTTAACGCAAAAAAGTAAAACTTTAACGTGGAAGTATAGTCAAGACACCGAATGCTCTTAGGGTGGTGGCAACCATGCCTAAGCTTTTTTTTCATGCCTAATCACCCACCAATAATATCATTCCATCTCATCTCATACCAATCTCATACCTAACAATAGATTTTTAGTGGCAACCACGCCTAACCCATACCTCAACTATTTTTTTTTTAATTATATTAAACAATTTAATAAAAACATAACATTTTATTAATACTTAAAAGAAAATTACATAAACTAAATCGCATTAATAAAAACAACGAACTAAAACATATATCTAAAAATCGCAAGTCCATCCATATTTTGCCGCGAGCTCACGTTTTTTGCCAAGAGTGAACGCTAGTATATTTGGGTCGGTTATGTTATCGTGCGGTTCGTTATAGAATTTTAGCGCCTTCCACATATGCTTTTCTTCTATTAAAGCGATTTTTGTCGCCAAGAACTTTTCGGCCATTTGATTCTTTGCAACTTTTGTCGCCACCGCCGTCTGCAATAGTTGTGTCTTATTTGTTGTGTATGTGTCGAAGCTCGCAGCTACACTATTTATTGTCGACGACTCGCTTTCGGCCTTTTTGCCTTTTCTTTTCCGCATAGGAGTGTTGTCGACATTCAGATCAGGAAGCACAGTGTTGTTGTCATTGCTTCCGGACTCGTAGTGGGCGGATTCCGACGACTTTCTTCGTTTGTCGGAATGAGAAGTAGATCCTTGCGCTACATCTGGTTGTTCCAACCATTTGTCTTCTTGCTTAACAACGTCCCAAGCATCAATATGAGTAAACGGCTTGCCAGTTTTGTTCTTGTAATCGACCATGTCATTTGTCATCATGTTAACATCGCTACACCCACTCTCACGAATACGTTTCTACAATTATAAAAGTAATAACTATAAATTCATAAAAATATACAATTATAATAGTAAAAAGTATAAATTAATACAAGTATACAATTATAAAAGTAAAAAGTTTAAAACTTACTTGTTGGATGTATAGCCAATTAAATATACCCATTTCGAAGTTCATAGTTTTCCACTTTGTGTTCAAGGCATGAAAAGATCTAGTTGTGTATTTCACGTTTTGCTTGAAATGCTCAAGAATTCTTTTCAAAAAACTATCTCTACTTTGTTCATTCCCAACGACTCTACATGTCGAGATATGAACCCAAGCTTTAGCCAAAGCCGCCTCTTCGACGGGCGTCCAAGATTTTTTTCCGCTTTATTCGGTTGTTGTTTTTTTCACTTCTTGGACTTCTTGAATTTCTTCATCATTTTCTAACATACACAAAATTATAAAAATAAAAATTCGAAACATACAAATTTTAACAAATAAAAATATACCAAATAAAAGTGTAACAAATAAAAATTAAAACAAACAAAATCTTAACAAATAAATATTCTAACAAATAAAATTTTAACAAATAAAAATTAACAAAAAAAAAATACCCATAGGAGTTGGTTGTTGCGTTTCGGGAACCACATCATCTTCATCATCATCCAAGTCATATAGCGGTAGATCTCGTTCAACACTTGGTTCACGCCGCGAAGGACCGTCACGGTACTCGAACGGGTCAAAGTCACTTGTAGGGGACATCGTGTATTGAGTTGGAGTCAATGGTGGTGGTTGGTGAAAATATTGGGGTTGAAAGTACGGGGGAGAAGTCATTTGAGGATAATATTGAGGATGACTCATTTGAGGAATGTATGGAGCGGGTTGTGATTGAATTTGTGGACGAATGGAACGAGAACCTCGTCCACGACCTTTGGATGATGAACCACCTTTTGATTTTCTTGAATCCATGAGAATGTTTTTTAAAAGTGTAAAGAGATGTGATTTAATTTGTGTTAAAAAATAGGATTGAGTTTGTTAATTTATAGAAGGGGAGTAATTTTTTTTTTTTTTTTTTTTTACCCCATGCAACGGCTAGTGCTTTAATGTCCAACGGGTATAATTTTAAACCCCAACGTTCGAATTTGTTTCATGCCAATTCGGTGTAACATACCGATTCTACAAACCCAAGCTCCATGCCTAATCATGCCGATTGGGAGGCAATACCCACACCGATCGGTATTGCCCATGCCGATGGTGATACCGAATGAGTTGCCAGTACCTTAGGATAAAATAGCACAAACATTTCCAGGTGCACGTAAAATATGATGTCCCAAAAATAGGGTTGGGTTATATTGACCCCCCCCCCCCATTATTTTTGAAATTTTTTATTATTTTTTTTTTTTTTTTTATTTTTATAATTTTATTTATATCAAAAAACTATAAACCTGAAAATGCGGAACAGTAAATATAACGTTTAATAAGTCAAACGCTTAAAACTGTCAGAAATACGGAACAGAAACTGACAAAAAACTGTGTTGTACTGAAAAAAGTGGAAAACAAAGAGAATATTCCCCTATGATTTGACATCATAAGAGGGGTTAATATAGTACATCCCAAAAAATAATATAGGACCCCTACTACGAGGCCCCAATAAGTACCACTTCATTTAAGAGAGGCCACAAATGAACCCACAAAAAATAACTTCACAATTTAAAGCGAGAGATGTCTACTTTTTTTTTTGAAAATTGCGAGAGATGTCTACTGATATGAAAAGATAAAGTTTTTAAACCAAAGGAATTCGTACCTTTGTCTAGAAAGCATAACCATTTATTATCTTATTTTCTTTTCAGAAAAGGACCATTTTAGAACCAACTTTTTCATCACTTATTTCAAATATATATTTTATGGGAGTTGATATTCACACCACATTTTTTGATCCATCCATCACCATTTATGCATTATAGTGTACAATACTGTAATGCATAAATGGTGGTGAATGCATCAAAAAATGTGGTGCAAGTATCAATTCCTATATTTTATACAGCTCTAGAGCTTGATTTGTGTTAATAATCGGGTTATATCAATAGTCATAATAGGTTTCATTTTGTTTGACACATCAACTTTATCTCTCTAACGATCTACACACGACTTTTTATCATATTAGGACGATCTACACTAAAAAAAATACCTCACCAAAATAAATTTTAGGGCCCGTTTGGTTTGCTTAAATGAATCACTATGGATATGGTTTGAGGATAGATTTGGAATGGAATGACTTCAAATAAAAAAATAATTAAAAGTATAATTGAGAGATAGTGGTGGGCCCTAACTTTTTCTTCTTTTATTTTGTGATAGAAAAAACATGGGTATCCTCAAACCACAAAAAATAGCCAACTATCTAGATACCCTTGTTTGAAGGGTTTTCTCATACCCATATCATCAAGCAAACACATTTTATCATTCTCACACCCATACCACCATTCCCATACACCCATACCAAACGGGCCCTTAATTTAATTTAAACACACACAAAATAAACCCAGGACATCGGTCGTGATCTCGACCAAAATGTATCGCGACCATCACTCGACCTGCATTGCACAATAAGAGCGACCTTTATTTTGAATCGGTCGACCGATTGTTTTTGGTATTATTGCGCTTAGCCTTAGATCTTATTAGTCAATTTTGTCGAGGACTTTGTAAGAACATGGACAATAAAAAGCACGGATACTCTCACAATGTTGAGTAAGCTTGAACATTGTTTTCACATAATGTACTTGTGATAAAGCTCGTGATCCAGACATCCGGTTTAACGTTACTGATAATCAATATTTCAAAGGGACAAGATATTCCCACCCTCGCTATTTCTTATATCCACACCCCCTACTTTTTTGCATTTTTTTTATTTTTTTTATTTTTATAATTTTGTTTATATCAAAAAACCATAAACCTGAAAATGCGTAACAGAAAATATAAAGTTTAATAAGTCAAACGCTTAAAACTGACAAAAATACAGAACAAAAACTGACAGAAAATTGTGTTATACTGAAACAAATAGAGGGAAAAAATAAAAAGTACAAACTCCCTCTAGCAGGGAGGGTGAGAATGGTACATTAGAATAAATCATTGTGCTTGGATAAATTTACACCTCAATCGAATATTAATTGTACGTCCATAGGCTGTTGTCGCTTTCACTAAAGTTCATGATACGATCAATGTCTATCAAATGATGTCTAATCAAATATACTTAACATTAGATGTGACAATTTGTGCTCAAAAACAAAAAAATGAGTTAAGCGCGCAAACTTTAAAAGATTTGGGCACATTTTGGGGCTCTCTTTTTTTGAAATGGGCATGTATTGCCCATTTATAAGTTAAATGGGCATAATTAGCACATGTTTTTCTCGAACATTAGATTGTTTTTAAAGAAAAACTTATATTTAATTTTTTAAATATAAATGAGGTGTTACGTTAGAGGAATTTATTTCGTCGTGTTAGGTCTTTTTAAAAGCGAATCGTATAACATGAGCCCGTTTGGCCCTTTGCCCGTTTAGCCCGTGCCCGTTTAGCCCATAGCCCGTTTTGCCGCCTCTACTTAACATGATATTAATGTTACAGGTTTAAGTGTTACTGTATATAAACATCGTTACTTCAAAAATAATAATAATAAGAAGAAGAAGAAAAAAAAAGGCCATAGAGATAGGATAGGTGATAAAAGAAAACTAAAACACGATTAGCTTTTGCACCTTTTATTTTTGTTCTTGTGAGGAGTGAAAGCGAAGACTTGATAAAATGGAAGACAAAGCTTGAATTGCTTTTATGGTTAAACCTTTTTCAGGGTTTATCTTTAGGCTGATAAAATGTTGGGCGACATCTTTCTTAACCTGTTTGCTTATATATTAAGGTTGCCCATAGGGTCCCCTCATTTTCTCTGTCACGTCAGATTTCTCTCCAGCGACCTTTAGGCGATTAGGTGCCCCAGTAAGGGCGACCAAGTTCAATTTTTATTTTTATTTATTTATTTATTTTATTTTTAAAGAAAAAAAAAAACATTTTTAACACAAAATAAAATTTCATTAATAATGAAAACGTTACATAAATAAAAACGATACGAAATAAAAGTAATAATATATTAAAACGTTACATAAATAAATTCGATACAAAATAAAAGTAATAATATATTAAAACGTTACATAAATAAAAACGATACGAAAAACATAAATCATAAATCTAATCTAAATGCTCCCCGCATGCAGAGTCATACGAGGGAGTACGAGAACCGGCAAATCCCTCGAACAGAGATTCCCCCGGTAGCTCGAAGTTGGTAGTCGAAGTTGATGTATCTACACCATTGTTTTTGTTCTCCCGATAGCTCCAATTGATTTTGGTGCTAACGTTGTTCGTTATCATCTGAACAGACCGCCACACCTTGTCAGCAACCTTCCGATCTTTGCGGGCTTGATCTTTCAAAAATTTGTCGATCACAGCTTTTCGTTCAGGAGTAATGTCGTTGCAACTCTTGTAGTTTTCTCTTATTTGTTCCTTCTCCGCCTTCGCCTGGTCAAACAATTCGATGACGCTTATAATAGCGTTTTTTCGAGCCTCATCGTCGTTATTGCATTGATTTTGAACGTACACTTGCATATCTTCAACGGAATGGGGGAGACGGCAAGCCATATTAAATCTTGTGTTGAGAAGTATTTTAAGTTTGAATTGTGTGAAATAGATTTGAGGATTGAAGTGTGTTTGTATTGTGTATTTATAGGGTAGGATTTTTTTATTTTATTTTTACTTTGCAACGGTTACAAGGGATTTTTTTTTTTTTTTTTTTTTTTTAACTTTGCAACGTTAAAATGGTTTGAATATCGATCGAGCAGGCGATCTATTTACTTGATTTTGGTGGCGATCGATAACAACCACAGTGGGGAGATCGATATGGAAATCGATCGAAGTGCCTCTCGATCGACACTCGATTGATGTTACTGGATTCAGCCTAAGATATTAGAGCTTGCATTTTATTTTTACTTTTATGTTATCAAGTAACCATTACAATAAGTTAAGATATACTAGTAACTAATAAATCAACTAGATAAGTTATTTGCATATCTTAAGAACCGGAACCAAAACCGAAAAAATAGTATAAAATTCCAACAAAATACGTTCTTATGCTTATATATAAACCACCACCAGCCAAAGTTGTAAACACAAAAACAAAACTATCATCCTAACTATTCAAAACTACTAGTAGTATGAAACATTATATTCTGCAAAACAACCACACTGAACACAGTTGGTAAAGTTCAAAGTTCAAACTATAGTAGTAATATAATAGAAAATCTATATGATTACTACGTATGTCCAACAAACTTAGATATCATATTACCAACTTTCCTTTTGTTCAAAGTTTGTAACCGTAGGACTTCTTCATCACATGATAGCACAATAGCCCTTGGCATCACCTTCGACATCATCATCAAACGCGCTCCTAGGATAATAGGACCGGGGTGGTGGTGGAGGGTAGTACCCCGCAGGATGAGATTGAGCGTATCCATACACCGGTGGGGTATAGTATGAAGACTCGGCACCGGGGTATGAGGTATTGTAACTCATCCCATACCCCGGTGTAGGGTAGTAAGGGGTATAGTTGTTATTAACATACGGTGTCATATCGTACGGTGGTGTGGCGTACACCATTTGAGGGCCAATATTTAATTGCTCCATGGAAGGTTCTACATTCTTCGCCTTTAGTTCTTCCTTTACTTCGTTGTCATCGGCTAGAGCATCAGTTGGTAAATCATCAATTTCGCCTTTTGTTGGCGCATTATTTTCATCTTTTTCACCTTTCTTTTTCTTTTTATTCTTCTTCTTTTTACCACCACCACCACCATTGTCTTTAGCGTCCTCGTTATCTTTAGTGTCACTTTTATTATCATTATCTTCTGGCTCGCCTTTTGTCTCATCATTTTCGGCATCATTTCCATCAATTGCCACATCTTCAGATTCCGTTTTCTCCTCTTTAACATGCTCAACATCATCTAGTACCACTACTTCACCCTTCTTATTGTTGCCCTGTTTTTTCTTCTTCTTTTGATTCCCGGCATCATTGTCCGCTTCTTTCGGCGAAGCTTTGAAGCTTTCGGGCAAAATCTCGGCGTGTTTACCCGATTTTAGAAGCTTCTGGACTAGTGTTTCGCCACTAACTGTACCAGTAACTGTTGCTTTGTGTTCCTTTGCATCAATTACTGTTTTATAAACACCTAAAATAAATCAAAATCATTAGTACACAAACTTATGACCTTTTAGATTGTTCAAATTAAAAAACAATAGCTAGATGAAAATTTATATAGTAAATGAATTACCATCAATGCTTTGAAGAACTTTGAATACTTTCTTCTTGCATCCTTCACAATGGATAAAAACTCTCAATATCCATGTCTGCAATTACATAAAAACCACATGAATTTAAATGTTACTGGTACTATATTAACTAGGATTCTTTTTTTTTGGTTTAAACAAAATGTAAAACAACCATATTCTAAGAATCAAGTATAGTTCTGAAATATTAAATATTTGTACTAACTACTAAGCTAGATTCTTATACCAAAAATTCTTGCAAAACATATAAACTATAGCCTTAAAAAAAAACTTGGTACTAGACTAATGTTTGATATGCACAACACCAAAAAAAAACACTTGTACTTGAATAAACTTCAATACCAAAACTTTAGAGAGTAGAGACCATGTACAATTACAATCACATAAAAAAAATTGGCCTTGAATATATGTAACTAATTATTTAGGCTAATGTTTGATATGCATAACACCATAAGGAGAAATAATATTTATATACCATTGATTTCCTTATAAAAAAAATTTGAGGACATGTACTATCACATAAAAAACATGTTTCATATAAACAACAACAATTGTTTGAAGGAGACTGCTTAAAAAAACATGTGACAAATATATGTTTCATATATATAAGTTTAAAAAAAAAATAATAATAATAATAATATACCTGAAGGTTATCTGCAGTGTTGTTTTGACCAGAAGTTGGTTGTTTAGCCATAGCTTTAAAAGAGGGTTTGGTGAGGTTTTAGTTTTAGATGATCAGAAAATGAGAGAGTGAGTGAGGTTTATAAATTGAAGGTGGTGAGCTATGTTTGGTATGGGAGACACGTCAGCGCACACCATGTATGAGTGTACTACTACCATTTATTAACACGTCACTAATGTCACGTGACAAGTCAAATTTAATTACTCGAAATCAATAGGCACCAAACCCAACTAGTACTGTTTTTATGTTAGTTCATAAATTAATGTGAAGTAATGTTTAATAAATTTGATATGAGTACAATTTAAGACAGTAGTAATGGTAATTTTATGGGCGATACTTTGTCATAAATTTGTATGAGTACAATTTAAGACTAGTAATGGTAATTTTATGGGTGATATTTTGTCATTTCAGCGCTGCTTCAATTTTTTTTAAGACTAAATACATGATTAAATGTGTGTTATAAGATGATTGGTAATAGCTAAAAACATATTTCACAAAAATTAATTAAACATACACACAAAAATCATATGCAAACATAAGGTCGCCTGGCCAACCCAACCAAATCAAAAATGAAAAAGGGACGCGTTCGCAAAGGTCGTTGTAGAAAGGGGGAGGGACGCAACTGTTTGGCTCGACCGATCTTTGGTTGGATCGTCATTATGAGTAGCCTAAAAATCACATAATACACTTTAATAGACTGGGCGTTTCAATATCATCGAGACAATATGCTAACTTCTTTTACTATAAAGTTCACCTTCAAGAAAATTCTACTAACATATTACATATGTGTCAACTTAACATGGAAAACGTAACACAATTGTATTGACGCATCTTGCTTGACATATGTATTTATGATAACTTTTTGATAGAGATTTTGTGAGTTTTGAAATTTTTTAAAAGAGAAATCCTTGTAACTTTCAATTTCATGAATTGGTACATGTGTTTATTTAATGGAGTTTGACCTGTTTATGACTCATATGAAAGTCTTTTGAAATTCATGTATCAGTTTTTGTCGGGAATTAATGTAAAAGATTCATATACTCTGTATTTGGCATCTAGAAATGATTTAGTCTTTAGAAATTCTTCATTTTAACTTTTTTTAAGAGTAAATTACATAAATGGTCCATGTGGTATGTCAAAAGTTTCATCTACCGTCCCTCAAACTTAAAAATTGCATTAATGGTCCCTCTTGAGGCAAAAGAATAACATGAATGGTTCTTTTGTTAACGGGTGTTAAGTTTATTCCGTTATAATTTACACTTTAGCCCTTGTTGGTTAACGGTTGTTGCATCGTCGATCCTTTATTGTAACGACCGTTTATAATTTAAAGTTTTCGACTTTGTCTTCGTTTTTTTCGTCCGTTTTTATTCGTTTTCATCCGTGTATATACGTTTTTATCCGTTTTCGTCTGTTTTTATACATTTTCTTACGTTTTCATCCGCTTTTATACGATTTCATCCGTTTTCATACATTTTTCTTACGTTTTTGTCCGTTTTTATACGTTTTCATCCATTTTTATATGTTTTTATCCGTTTCGTCTTTTTTATACGTTTTCTTACGTTTTTATTCATTTTCGTCCGTTTTTATACTTTTTCGTCCATTTTATACCATTTTCTTACGTTTTTATACGTTATCATCCGTTTTTATATGTTTTCTTACGTTTTTATCCATTTTCATCCATTTTTATATGTTTTCGTCATTATTTTTTATGTTTTGATATATTTGATCCATTTTCATACGTTTTCATCCGTTTTATATGTTTTCGTCTAGCTTTATTACGTTTATTTCCTTATGTTTTAATTCATTTTCGTCCGTTTTTATATGTTTTTTTTACGTTTTCGTAGGTTTTTATTCGTTTTCATATGTTTTTGACCTTTTTAATTCGTTTGTATATGTTTTCATTCGCTTGTATATGTTTTCTTACGTTTTTATCCATTTTCATTCGTTTTTATATGTTTCCGTCAGTTTTTTGACGTTTTGATATATTTTTATCCGTTTTTATACGTTTTCATCCGTTTTATACATAAAAAATGGACGAAAACATATAAAAATGAATGAAAATGGATAAAAACGTAAGAAGAAGTATAAAAATTGATTAAAACGTAAGAAAATGTATAAAAATGGATAAAACGTATAGAAACGAATGAAAACAGCCAAAAACGTATGAAAATGGATAAAAACCTATGAAACATTAAAAAAGCGTATAAAACGGACGAAAACGTATTAAAACGGAAAAAATACGTAAGAAAACCAGACGAAAACATATAAAATGGATTAAAATGTATGAAAACCTAAGAAAAAACATATAAAAACGGATAAAACATTTCAAAACGTAAAAAAAAAGGACGAAAACATATAAAAATGGACGAAGATGGAAAAAAAACGTTAAAAATTGACGAAAACATATAAAAACGGATGAAAAACGTATAAAACGGATGAAAACGTATAGAACCGAATGAAAACGGTCAAAAACATCTGAAAACGGAAAAAAACCTATGAAAACCTAAAAAAAAGCGTCTAAAAATGGATGAAAACGTATAAAAACGGACAAAAACGTATAAAAACGGACAAAAACGTAAGAAAAACGGACGAAAACATATAAAACGGGTAAAACATGTAAGAAAACGTATAAAAAAGGATGAAATCGTATAAAGACGGATGCAATCGTATAAATGCGGATGAAAACGTAAGAAAAACGTATAAAAACGGACGAAAACGGAAAAAAAACGTATAATAACGGACGAAAACAGATAAAAACGTATAAAAACGGATGAAAACGTATAAAAACGAACAAAATGGATAAAAAACGAAGCTACAGTCGAAAACTTTAAATTATAAACGGATGTTACAATAAAGGATAAACGATGCAACAACCGTTAACCAACAGGGGCAAAAGTGTAAATTATAATGGAATAAACTTAACACCCGTTAACAAAAGGACCATTCATGTTATTCTTTTGCCTCGAGAGGGACCATTCATGCAACTTTTAAGTTTGAGGGACGATGGGTGAAACTTTTGACAATCCATAGGGACCATTTATGTAATTTACTCTTTTTTTAATATACACAAGATATTATAAACTTATTTTTCTTAGAACCGCAATTTTTTTAACACCTATCTCACAATACTGAAAGCTTATTAAACCGATAACTGATAAACAGATATGTGGTAACAAAAATAATGGTATGAACGTTGGGACTAGTTAAGGCGAAAAACTGGTTACGTTTTATAAGATGAAATCAAAATGTCTTAGAGCATAAGTTATCATTGTTGAAATTATATAACATGACTAATCATAAATATAAACAATAAACATCAAGTACACATGCGGAGCGTATAGGAAAGATTAACAAATAATTAATTAACATAAACAAGAATATGCGTACCTTTCTTGATTCTAGCCGAACAAGAATCAAATCCACAAAACTAGCAATTGGATGAACCGTAATTAGGGCTTATAGGATTATATGAATTACCCCTTACCGTTTTGTAATTCAATCCAAGAATACTAACAATAATGTGTTAGTACCACTTTCTTGTACACACATACTATACTGAATTAAAGGAATGCTAGTTTTAATTAAACAAAATAACTTTGATTTGGAAAAGCTATGGATCGACACCCACAAGGTGTTTGTCGACCGAATTAAGCAAAACACACACAAACAAGTTTTAGGTTTTAGCTTAATGAGTACAAGAGATGCATTACAAACACCATTGGTTTTGTATTTATGCCCAAACTAACTTGGTGAACAAGTTTGAGTTGTAGATGGGTTAGGTTTGGTCCTTGTGGCCGATCGGTTTGGGCATCCCACAAGTGATTCCGGAACCTTCCCAATATTTACAATATAGTCCTTTTCAATTACATTTTGTTGGGTTTTAGGTTCCTTGTATGATGAATTACTTTAAGTGATGGAACCGCGGACAAGCTTGAAGATAACCACGGACAGAAGAAGAGTAACCACTGATGAAGATAACCGCGGCTAGTAGTATTGAGTAACTGCTGATAGTATTGTAAGCACTGCTAGTTCTATAGAGTCGGTTAGTTTATTGTATCAGATAAATATGGAAAAGATATTTATCTTGTAGGTTACGTATTGTATATTGTATAGGACTCCTTAACCTATAAAAGGAGGTCCTTGGCTAGGTTAGATATATGTGTGTTAGATATCTAAAGTCGTTTTCACTTCAAGGTTGCAAAACCCTAATACTGTAAGAGTATTCGTATTAATAAATAATATTGAGGTGTTGAAAGTTAATTGTTCTTCTTCTTAAGATCAAGTGTTAAATTCCGCGTAATACTTGATAAGTTCTTTGTTTAAGTCAGTTTCTATATTAGATCGTTTGCTCAACTGGGATCAACAAGTGGTATCAGAGCTTGTGATCTAGAAACTGTTATCAAGAAGAATTCTGTTAATTTGTTCTTAAGGAAGTTAAGATGTCTGAAGAAACTCATATGGTGACTGCTTCTAAGGTTCCCATGCTCAAACATGGTGAATATCAAATCTGGAGGATGCGAATGAGGCAGTACATTCGCATGATTGATTATGCTCTATGGGATGTTGTTGAAAAGGGGGATTCTCTACCCAAGAAGGGTGAGGATGGTAAGGAAATTACTATTGTCAGTGAACCTGATAAAGCTAAGAGGAAGATGGAGATAAAAGCTCACAGTATTCTCTCCATGGGAATACCTAATGAGTATGCATTAGACTTTGATCAGTATGATTCAGCTAAAGAACTATTGGATGCTCTGGAATTAAGGTTTGCTGGTAATGAAGCCACCAAGAAGTCAAGAATGAACATGCTTAAGCATCAGTTTGAAACCTTTACTGCTCAAAGTGGAGAAAAGATTGATGGTACATATAATAGGCTTCAAAAACTCATCAGTCAATTGAAGGCTGTGGGTTACAAGTTCCTTCAAGAAGACATTAATTTGAAGTTCATAAGGAGCTTATCATCTGATTGGGCTATTCATACCATTGTGTGGAGAAACAAGACGGACTTTCCTACTATGACTCTTGACAATCTCTTCAATAACTTGAAGGTCTATGAGTCTGAGAATACCTTTTCTAATTCGTCTTCTTCTAATCAGAACATTGCTTTTGTCTCCACTAATAACAAAAGCCCACAAGATGCATCCACTGCTGCCTATGGTATAACCACGGCTATTGCAAACAACACCACTGTTAGTGATAATGTCAGTGATAGTGCAATCTGTGCTTTTCTGGCTGATTTAACTACCAGTGTTACTGTGTTGAATCAAGATCTGGATGAAATTGATCCTGATGATCTTGAAGAGATTAATCTTCAATGGCAAATGGCAATGTTGACTCTTCAAGCAAGGAAGTTCCTGAGGAGGACTGGAAGACAGGTTAAGTATGATGGTCAAAGGAGAGCAGGATTCGACAAAAGCAAGATGGAGTGCTTTAACTGCAAGAAGAAAGGTCATTTTGCTAGGGAATGTCGAGCTCCTAAAAGACTTGAAGGTATTAAGAAGACAACAGAAGAACCTACTAGTTCTTCAGCTTTGGTGGCTCAGGATGGACTTGGTGATTATGATTGGAGTGATCAGATTGAAGAAGGTCCAAATGCAGCTTTTCTTGCTAGTGAAGCTTCAAAAGAGCATAACTTTGCTCTAATGGCCTATGCTTCATCTTCTGGTTCAGATTCTGAGGTATCCAATGATTCTAAATCATCTACTTGTTCTTTTAAATCATGTGCTGATAGCTTAGAGTCTCAAAAGGCTATCACTGAGAGTATGAGAAAAGAAGTAGAGAGATTGACTCTAGATAACTTAGGATATAGAGTTGGTTTAGAGGGTGTGGAAGAGAGGCTAAAATTCTGTATTAAATGTGAATTTGAGTATGTAGAAAAGATCAATATACTAGGAGGTGAAATTGACCTTAAAGACAGAGAGATTAAAATGCTTAAAGATAGACTAGCAGAAGCAGAAAGTGTAAAAGTTCAGGCCCTAGAGGAAAAAGAAAAACATGTTGTTAGGGTTGCTAAAATACAATATGCTTCTGATCTTGTACAGAAACCAATTGGTCAAAAACTGTTTAGAGATGGTACTGGTTTAGGATATAATGATATGCCACCACCCCCTTTAATGAAACATGCACCACCAGTTAAAGAACTGTCATTTAGTAGTGAGTTCAGTTTTAATAAACCTGTTGAAGAAGTAAATAAGACTGAATTACCTAAGATATGTTCTGCTAAGTTATCTGGTGCTCCCATAATTGAAGATTGGGAATCAGATTCTGAGGATGTTAGTATTGAATCAACGAAGTCTGAAAAGATAGAGTCTGTTAAGAAAGTTGATTCTAAACACGTCAATCCTGTACCTAGATTTGGAGCTAAAGTTAATAAGAATGTTGTAGAGTACAGAGAAATTCCTAGGGAACAGATGAAACAGTTTAAACCTAGGGGAAATCAAAGAAGCTTCAATGGCCTAATTTCTAACAGATTAGGTGATGAGTTTCAATGTGTTAATAAGGCTTGTTTTGTGTGTGGTAGTTTTGAACATTTACAGAGAAATTGTAATAAAAACAGACCACAAGTTTGGAATCATTGGAGGAGGGTAAATCATAAAAACTTTTCAAGAAAAACAAACCCTCATCCTAACAGTAACATGATTCCACAAGCAGTGCTGATGAGGAATAGGAATACAAAATCCATTGTCACTGCTTCACAAAAATGGGTTCCAACCACTGATAAGCTAAATGTAAACACGGCTAAGCAGAGTCAAACCACTGATAAGCCAAAAATCACCACTGAATCAAAAGAAGTTTTCAAAATTCCAAAGGTGATAACTGATACAGTGGTTGGAAATCATTTTTATGCTGTTAAGGCCTCAGCAAGTTGGCAATGGAAGCCTAAGACAAAGGTTTTACCATATGTCAACTGTGCATCAATGGACCTAACAAAATTTGAATATTTTGATGCACAGGGCAGACCCAAGTCAGTACTGACTTGGGTCCAAAAGAGGAACTAATCTTTGAAATCTTATGTGCAGGGCAATCTTCAAACTGAGCTAAAAGATAAAGGAGTATTTGATAGTGGTTGCTCTGGGCACATGACTTGGGATGGAAGCAATTTGGAAGATTTTGAAGCTTATGATGGAGGATATGTGGCATTTGGCAATGATCCAAAGGGAGGAAAGATTCTTGGCAGAGGCACAATCAGAACAGGGAAGCTAGACTTTGAGAAGGTCTATTTGGTACAGGGACTCAAGTACAATTTGTTCAGTGTTTCTCAAATGTGTGATAAGAAAAACTGGGTACTTTTTGGGGAAACTGAGTGTGTGGTGTTATCTCCTGAGTTTAAGATGCCTGATGAGAAGTTTATACAACTTAGGGTACCTAGGAAGGAAAACATATACTGTTTTGATCTTAAAAATGTTCTTCCTAATAGGTCCTTATGTTTGTTTGCTAAAGCATCTGTTGATGAGTCAATATTGTGGCATAGAAGGCTAGGTCATCTAAATTTCAAAACAATCAATAAACTGGTAAAAGGAAACTTAGTGAGAGGGTTACCTTCAAAGGTTTTTGAGTGTAAGGAACTGTGTGTGGCCTGTCAAAAAGGAAAACAACATAGAGCCTCTTGTAAGACCAAAACTGTAAACACCATAACACAACCACTGTTTATGCTTCATATGGACTTATTTGGACCAACCTTTGTTAAAAGCTTGAACCATAAGCAGTATTGCCTAGTTATCACTGATGATTATAGTAGATTTTCTTGGGTATACTTTTTGGCTACTAAGAGTGAGACTAGTGAGATTCTTAAGAGTTTCATTACTAAGATAGAAAATCTAGTAAGTCATAAGGTCAAAGTAATCAGATGTGATAATGGAACTGAGTTTAAGAATAATGTGATGAATCAGTTCTGTGTAGATAAAGGTATTGAAAGACAGTTTAGTGTTGCTAGAACACCACAACAGAATGGTGTAGCTGAGAGGAAAAATAGAACACTAATTGAGGCTGCAAGGACTATGTTGTCAGATTCTAAATTACCAACTACCTTTTGGGCTGAAGCTGTAGGAATTGCATGTTATGTGCAAAACAGAAGTAAGGTAGTGAAGCCTCATAACAAGACCCCCTATGAGCTGTTACATGGTAGGAAGCCAATGATTGCATTCCTAAAACCTTTTGGGTGTCCTGTTACCATTTTGAATACCATAGACTACCTAGGCAAGTTTTCAGAGAAAGCAGATGATGGATACTTTTTAGGCTATTCCACTAATAGTAAAGCCTTTAGAGTATACAATAGGAGGACTAGAATTGTTGAAGAGAACCTACATGTTCAATTCAGTGAAAAGACTCCTAGTGTTGAGACCAAAGGACCAGACTGGTTGTTTAACATTGATATGCTAACCAAATCTATGAATTATGAGCCTATCATTGCAGGAACATCCACTAATGCTGATGCAGGTTTACAGAAGGATTCTGAAGTAGATAAATCTTCAAAGGAAGCTGATTCTCCAACAGAGTTCTATTTGGTTGAAAAGTGGAAAACTGGTACTGTTCCTTCCATCATTCACAAACAAGGTCCCTCTGATGATGATATCCATAATACTGGAAGCAAAGTTGATCATCATCAAGATAAAGATGAGTTGGTGCAAGATAACTCAGTGTCGGTAGAAGAAATTGAAAAGAAGAAAAAGCAGTCTGCAAGCACTGCTAAGCCTACTGTAAGTGCTGATAGGCCATCTGTAAATGCTGACAAGCCATCTTCTACCACTGATAGTTCAAGTGCTATTCCGGCTACAAGCACTGATGATAGTACTTTCTTTGGACCTTATCCAAAGCCACTATATGCTGATGAGGAGTATCCACATGATCCTAATATGCCTGACTTGATTGAGATGGATACTCCTACTGATGATGAAGACTTGGATGAATTCTTCAATGCTAATTTGACTAATTTGGACTCTGTTATTAATGAAAGTCCAATTACCTCTACCAGAATTCACAAAATTCATCCCAAAGAACAGATTCTTGGAAATTTGAATACTCCAGTTCAAACAAGAAGCAGAGTTAAGAATTCAGAACCCTTTCCTGAACATGGGTTCTTTGCAAGATCTCTTCACAAAAGAAACAGTCATAAAGATCTGCAAAATTGCTTGTTTGCTTGTTTTCTATCTCAGAAGGAGCCCAAGAGAATAGAAGAAGCTATAACAGAAGAAGGATGGGTTGAATCAATGCAAGAGGAGCTTCTTCAGTTCAAACTTCAAGAAGTTTGGACATTGGTTGATCTTCCAAATGGGAAGAGGGCTATTGGTACTAAATGGGTATTCAGAAACAAAAGGGATGAAAGAGGAATTGTAGTGAGGAACAAGTCAAGATTGGTTGCTCAAGGATACACACAAACTGAAGGTTTGGACTATGATGAAGTATTTGCACCAGTTGCAAGGATTGAAGCTATTAGATTGTTTTTGGCTTATGCTTCATTCAAGAATTTTGTTGTGTATCAGATGGATGTTAAAAGTGCATTTTTGTATGGCACTATTGATGAGGAGGTATATGTTTGTCAACCTCCTGGTTTTGAAGATCCTGATCATCCTGACAAGGTTTACAGGGTGAAGAAGGCTATGTATGGACTGCATCAGGCTCCTAGGGCATGGTATGAATGCCTATCTACTTATTTGATGGACAATGGGTTTAAGAGAGGACTGATTGACAAAACTTTGTTCATTAGAAAGCACAAAGATGATATTTTACTTGTTCAGGTATATGTAGATGACATCATCTTTGGGTCTACCAACAAGGAGCTATGCAGAGATTTTGAGAAACTTATGCATGATAAGTTTCAGATGAGTTCTATGGGAGAACTCACTTTCTTTTTGGGGCTACAGGTTCAACAAAGGACTGATGGTATTTTCATTAGTCAAGACAAATATGTAGCAGATGTGTTGAAGAAATTTGGGTTTCAAGATGTCAAAAGTGCTAGTACACCTATGGAGACTCAGAAACCTATACTACCTGATGATGGGAGTCCCAAAGTTGATCTGAAGTTGTATAGATCCATGATTGGATCTTTGATGTATTTGACTGCATCTAGGCCAGATATTATGTTCTCAGTATGTGTGTGTGCAAGATTTCAAGTAACACCCAATACCTCACACATGAATGCTGTTAAGAGGATCTTTAGGTATTTGAAAGGTCATCCTAAACTGGGCCTTTGGTACTCTAAGGATTCTCCTTTTGATTTGGTGGCCTACACTGACAGTGACTATGCTGGAGCTAGTCTGGATAGGAAGTCTACCACTGGAGGATGTCAGTTCTTGGGAAGCAGATTAATCTCTTGGCAGTGTAAAAAGCAAACTATTGTGGCAAATTCTACAACTGAAGCTGAATATGTGGCTGTGCTAGTTGTTGTGGTCAAGTTTTATGGATTCAGAATCAATTGCTGGATTTTGGGTACAATTTTATGCATACTAAGATTTACATTGATAATAACAGTACAATTTGCATTATCAAAAATCCTGTTTTACATTCTAGAACTAAACATATTGAGATAAGACATCATTTTATTAGAGATTGTAATGAAAAAAGGTTGATTCAAATGGTAAAAATCCATACTGATTTCAATGTTGCTGATCTTCTCACAAAAGCTTTTGATGTGGGGAGGTTTCAGTATCTTGTTGTTAGTATTGGAATGCTTATTCTCTAAATTTCTCAAATTGTTTTGTACAAGATTGTAAAAGTATTGGACTGTTATTATGTAATCTTAAGTATTGCTTTCTCTGTTATAACCACTGATAGTGTTGCTTCTAACAACTGATAGTGTTGCTTCTAACCACTGATAGAGTTGGTCTATCCTCTGCTAGTTGTTCTGTGTTTTCTCTAATAATTGTGCAGGAAAATGCTAAATCATTACAGAGATGCAAGAAGTACTGAAATTTCATTGTTCATTCAACAAAACAGTTTACAGCTTACAGCTTACAATGAAACTTCAAGTGCTGAATAACGACTACAACTATACATGATTTTCTCCTAATATTTCTACTACTACTATCCTTGCTGATATCGTTTGAATGCTGGATATGCATTTATCATATGCAAACAAAGCAGCTAAGGATCAAAATGGAAAGGATGGATTGATGAAAACGAAGAAGCTGAAGCTGATATTGGCAGATAGATGGCTGATATGATAATCTTCTTGTGCTCCATCTACTTCTACCATCATTCAGCAACTTACTCCATCTTCCCTTTTCCCTTCCTGGTTACGATGTGTGAAGAAGTACCATGACTTGGTACTCTCAAACCAAGAACCACCTCTCTGTTACTAGGGAGTGGTGGGTTTCTTGCTCGAAGTCTTGGTTGGGGGTTAGAAGATGAAGGTTTGGAGTTTGCAGTTCTCTTCTTAGAAGAGTCATCAGAGTCTTCTGAAGCATCACTTGGATCCACCACACTATCATCTTCTGATGATGGGAGAAATGGAGATTTTCTTGGTCTTGGTTCGAGTGGAGGCAAATATGTTAGCCATGGGTTTCCATCTTCACTTGATGATGAAGATGATGAAGAGGATGAGGTGGTGGTTAGATCAACCACTTCTGGTTTGTTCCAACTAGGGTTCCACATTTTGGTTGATTGGGAATTTTTGAGCAATTAGGGTTTTATCTCTTGATTGGTTTGGGTGTTATATGATATTTGGGTGCTTTTTATAAGTGAGGATTAGGGTTACTATAGTAACTAAGGGGCAGGTTAAATGTGGTTGGACAGTTAATGAGATTCTTGGGGATTGGACTGAGATATATTCTAGAAGTTGACTATGTTGACTTTACTGTTCTAACCTCGGATAGGTCATTTGTAACCACTTCTGGCTATTTCTAACCACTGACAATCATAATCTTTGTCTTTGTGTTTGTTTTGTGTTGTCTTGCAGAAAAGAAGGATGTCTTTGCATAAGGAGCTAGTGTGCTTGCTGCTTATGTTTGTGTTAAAAAAAAAAAAAAAAAAAAAAAAAAAAAAAAAAAAATTTAGATAGTTTTGTGACCATTGTACTCCTTCTTATCTTGTGAGATATCATTCCCATTGGCCTGGATTTGCTTGCTCTAATGCTGGTGTGGTGTTGGAATGAGTGGTTATCTGCATCCACTGATGGTGTATTCCAACTACGGACAGCTGTTGTGGAAGCACGGATAGTATGCTTCTCTGTTTTGATACTTCAGGGGTTGTTTTTGACACTTTGGCAAAAGTATTTATATCACTTCCCAAACTCACGGATGGATCACTTTTACTTGCTAATAGTCTAAACCCTAATCACTTTTATTGATTTCTTCACAAACCCACCTTATTCACATCATTCATGGATTCACAGAAAATGCCTGAGTTGTACTCTACTTCACATAATCTTGTTGCTCTTCTTACCAAAGATGCTCGCTCTGAAGGGTTTCATCAAATGATTGATTTCCTTGTTCATAGTTCTATTCACTTTGCTTTAACGATTGAACCTACCATTTTCAAAACCTATATACGACAGTTTTGGAAGAATGCTACCCTTAAGGAGGTTAATGGGTTGGAGGTTTTTAGTACTAGGGTGGATGACAATGCTATTTCGGTTACTGAGGAACTTATTCGAGAAGTTTTGCGGCTGGATGATGCTGATGGTGTTGATAATCTTTCTGATGCTGAGATTGTGGCTGGTTTAGAGCGATTAGGATACACACACAGAGGTGAAAAGGTACAATTTTTTAAGAATCTGTTTTCTCCCCAATGGAAGTTTTTGATTCACACGCTATTAATGTGTATGAGCAATAAGACCACAGGATTTAATGATTTTCCTTCCAAGATTGCTACTGCTATTATTTGTTTATCAGATGGAAGGAAATTTAATTGGTCTAGGATGATTTATGAGGGGTTAGTGCAGAATATTAGGAAGAAGGGAAAGTATTATTTGTATCCTCGATTTGTTCAATTGCTTGTGGAACGACAAATTCAGGATCCTATTGAACATGTTAGAGAATATGAAATAAATCGTATGATTCCTCGAGTGTTTGCATATATGAGGAATCCGCCTCAGAACGTTGTTATTCCAGATGTTCCTTTGTTTCCTCACATGTTAAATTTTCCTACGGATTCTGAGGTTCATGAGGTTAGCAGAACAGAGGGCACTCAGCTTCCTCAGGCTAGTGCTAGTGGTTTGGTTAATGAGGCTGTCACACGGTGTGGAGGTGACATGATTGGAAGGGCTTCCACTACTGATTCATGCTTAGATGCTGGTCAGGATAGTGGAAACATCATTAAGACCCAACCTTTGGCAACTCCTAATGTGGACAGTTCTTTAGAGCTTAACACAGGTGGAGGTATCCCTAGCCATCTGGCTGCTATAGGGTGCATAGATGATCAGGCTCGGTCTGGTGCTATGTCTTTTGTATCCAAGGATTCACCGCTCGGAGCAGTTAACACAGCTCGAAGTGATGAGGATAGGTTGGAACCTGATAATGAATTGACGGTTGATGATTATGTACATGATGACTTTTTCGATGATCCACCTCTCGGACCAGTTAACACAGGTCGAAGTGGGGAGGATATACTTGAACGTGTAAATGAATTGACGGATCAGTGTGCTAAGATGGAGGATAAGATTTCTGGTCTTCAGGAGTTAACTGTGCTTCAGGGAAAAACTATTCGGAGGTTAAAGCATAGGGTCTTGGTTTTGGAAAGAGTGAAAAGACCTGGTCTTGCAGTTTTGAAAGCTTTGAGGCGTCTGAAAAAGAAGGTGAACTCTTCCCCTACTCTGAATGTGGATGATGTATCCAAACAGGGGAGGAGTGATGGCATGACTTCAGGGGAGGCTGGGAATGTATCTGTTGGTGTTACTATGGATGAAGATGTTGACAGTGGAGATCAAGACTTTGTAGTTTCTGATAAAGCTGGGAATGCTGTTGTTCTTGAAGAATTGAGGAATGTTGATATAGTACAGAACACAACCACTGATGGTATATCTGAAACCCCGGTTAGTAATTTTGTAATCACTGATGTTGTTTCAGATTTGGCTATTGTTTCATCTACTGTCATACCCACTGCTGTTACAACTACTTCTACTGTTGTTACCATTATTTCTGAATTACCATCTAAGTCTAAAGAAGTAGAGAAAGAGGCTGCAAGCACATTGATTAATTTGAGCAAAACTTCATCTATACCTACATCAATTATTGCACCTTCTTTATCTATTCAGTCTACTGCTACTAAAGCAAAAGGTAAATCAAAAAGTTTGGTTATTGGTGAACCTTTGAAGAAGAAAATGATCAAATCTAATGTTGGAAAAGGCAAAGAAGTAGTACTGAAATTCAAAAATAAAGCAGAACAAGAGGCTTATGATAGAGAGATTGCTAGAAGTATGGAAGAGGAGGATAGAGCAGTTTTGGAAAAGAGAAAGAATGATGAAGAAGAAGCTAGTCAGAAGATATTAGCTATCTGGTATGAATCTCAAAATTATCTTAAAGCTTCAGAATTGATCAATGATGAATATACAGTACAAGAATGGGCTTTGTTCGATGATGAAGAAAAGGCTAGACTTCTGGGAATGTTGGCAAAGAAGGTTAGTAGAGGAAAGAAGAAAATTGTAAGAAAGAAACCTCCTTCTATTGCTCAGTTAAGGAATATTTTGATGAGAATTATCAAGAATTCTGGTATATATGTTTCTGAAAATCTTACTACTTGTGCATTTACAAGAATTTTGGAAATATATGAGAGATGTATAAGAATTAATAATGATGATTTCTGCCCGATGGATTCTCAAAAGGAAAAAGAGTGGGAAAAAGATCATGATGCATGGATGGAGAGTAAACGAAAAAGAAAATCCGTAGTTCCTGAGACATCTGATTCTAAGAAGTTGAAAGTTGTTGCTGAAGTAAATCCAATCATTTCTTATGAGTTTAATCTTTTAGATGGCAGTGAAGGAGTTTGGAAGATTCTAAGACTCAATAATGATGTTTCTGAGTATAACAAATTTTCTCAAATGCTTCAATATTTTGATAGAGATGATTTGATGAATTTTTGGGTACTTTACAAGAAATATTTTGGTGAAGTACATCCAGATGATTATCATGAGAGGTTGATGTATCATAATTTGAAGATTCTATTTGAGCCTACTCATGATGAACCAGAATGGCAAGGACTCTACAATGGTCAAGTTACTCGTTGGTTTTTATATCAAACCTGTGGAGTTCATGTTTTAACTGTTTCTGGTCAGATTATTCATATGCTTGTAGAAGGTGAGTATCCTAAACTGAATAATCATCCAGCAATAATTACTCAGATGTTGAAGTCAGGTTGTTTCAAGATGTTATTGTCCTATGATAGTCAAGCTTATGACTTGCTGAAGAAGTATGAGAAGATACTTAAAAGTAAGTGTTTGGCTACATCCTCCACATCAGATGTTTTGAGCTTAAAAGAAACTTGAGAATTATGTTGGAATTTGTCAAGTTTAGGGGAGGATTGTTGGGTTTTAGGTTCCTTGTATGATGAATTACTTTAAGTGATGGAACCGCGGACAAGCTTGAAGATAACCACGGACAGAAGAAGAGTAACCACTGATGAAGATAACCGCGGCTAGTAGTATTGAGTAACTGCTGATAGTATTGTAAGCACTGCTAGTTCTATAGAGTCGGTTAGTTTATTGTATCAGATAAATATGGAAAAGATATTTATCTTGTAGGTTACGTATTGTATATTGTATAGGACTCCTTAACCTATAAAAGGAGGTCCTTGGCTAGGTTAGATATATGTGTGTTAGATATCTAAAGTCGTTTTCACTTCAAGGTTGCAAAACCCTAATACTGTAAGAGTATTCGTATTAATAAATAATATTGAGGTGTTGAAAGTTAATTGTTCTTCTTCTTAAGATCAAGTGTTAAATTCCGCGTAATACTTGATAAGTTCTTTGTTTAAGTCAGTTTCTATATTAGATCGTTTGCTCAACTGGGATCAACACATTTAACGACCGTTAGTCCATTACAACTAATTACTTAACGTCCGTTATGTTATTTCGTTTAATTAATAAATAAATATAACTATTACATTTAATTATTAACTTTAATTCTCATACGCAAAATGTGCAATCCCGTGGTCTCGAGTTCGATCCTAACTCACGTCTACTAATTTATATCCATAAAACCAACAGCTCCCACTTGGATATATCTTAATAGAGTGATCACATCGGTTAGCGTCTAACAACACTTCGATGCCTCTAGTACAACTCGAGCAAGGCTCCTGGAAAACCTTTTAATGATTTCTCATTATTATTATCCTTTTGTTTCTAATACCATGTTAAATAAAGATATGGAATTAAGTCATTCTTTATTCAACCATTTTGTTTCTCGTTATAAGTGATTGAGCAAGATTACCAAATCTTCTGAACATATTCAGGGGAGATCTTTGGGCGTGGCCACGCAAACATCTTGTCAACCCTACGAGGGGCCCAACAATATTAAACTCCAAAATACATTTGAAGGAACAAATTATATCTTGACTACAAGAATAACCCATGAACTTTGCAACACTTCATGAAACAACCCTTATGACTACCAGTTACGTATAACGTTAAGTTGTTCCACAGAAGTGCACTACATTCATGACACTTATCTGGTATCTCAAGTCTGAGGATAACTATTCATAATTTACTTAACAACAATATCCATAAAGTAAATTATGTATTTGTGATAAGTCCTATATTCAATTCATTGAATATCGTCTGAAATTGGTATGCATTCTCATCAATATACTTTCAAGTATATTCTACCATATCACTCAGAGTTGTCTTAGTTTAATGATACTCCCATATCATTAATTGACAACGGACGATTTAGAAAAAATAAATTTATTCACGGATTAAACATGCAAATATAGGATACAATATATCATGAAATCAAACATACCAAGTATTTAATTTATTATAACAATTGTTTAACATCCCTTATCCAAATATCAAATAGATCAATGCATGAAAATTTTAGTTGATGAATTATGTCTCAAGTAATGACAAACATACTTGTTGACAAGGCATAAATCAACCAACTTGATCTATCGTAATTTTGAGAATACTTATTCCAAGAATTCAATTAGTGAAGTCCTTGTATGTGTGCATTCACCAATCCACATAATAATTCATAAAGTGTGTGACATCCTCTATCACCAATTTATGAAAATTTAAACTTTCAAATATTTTAAAGTTTAAAGTATTCTTATTCTTTTAATACATAATGCAACTGTGCTCTTAGTAGCACAACTAGTTCACATGGCCATTAACAAGGATGAAATACTACCATGACTAGTATTGAGTGTCATCTCAATTAAACCAGCATCAATGTATACAAACAACAATGTGCTCATTAAAACTCCGTAAACTTTAATATCTATTGTGTAATGTTTGATGGTTTCCAAACTTTCAAGTTTGAAGCTGATGACAATTTGCACAACAATTGATATATTGTTCATCCATAGCTGAGGATGTAATTCTATTAGAATAGTCATTACACAAATTATCTAATAACTTTTAGTTAGATATCAATGTTGTCAAATCAATTCTTATTCAAGAATGATACAACAATTTTAATATACACAACATGATGTAAATGATGAATCTACATGTCAAACTTAGAATTCATTCATGTTCTATCTTGTCAAAAGATATTTATCTATTTCCCAAATGATATATCATGTTTTATTAGAATCATTTATTTTACTGCACATGTTTATTAATAATAAACATATATTCCAAGGTTGTATGTTTTAATTCTTAAATCTTATAAATGAAGTTTCATTCCAATCTAAGACTTAACATTTTGCTTACAAGGAATGTTACTTCCTATATGTTACACAACATATAAGATTTAAGAAACTTAACATAATACTCCCACTAGCTTTCAGGAATACTTAAAATTTATCTTATTTCAATTATAAATCGAGACTAGGATTTAATAATTAAAAAATAAGAATAATTTCATAGATGCATGCATTTATCCATTCATGAATTATTGCACTTAGTACACTTCCAAAGATTATATGAATTCAAAAAAACCTTTCGATTACTTACCGTCCTCGCTCAAGTAATTTCTTAAGAAAGAGTTTTGATATTCCATTGCCATATTTCATATTAATGAAAACAAGTATGACCATTATCATCTTATATATTTAATGTGCCTAGAAAAGAATATTCAATCATAATTAATTGCTTAAGTATGATTAATAATCTTGTCATAAAACATGCATTAAATATGTGTACAATATTGTCCATATGATTTCTACATGAAAATTCAAACCACTAGGGTTTTTTATCTCTTTGAAGAAACTCATTTCCATTCTCTAGTCTAACTATTAAGGCAAACCAAATTTTCAAAATTGATTATCTTTATGGACAACATCTTTAACATTCATAGTATGAGTAATTTACCCAATTCAATATTTGGTAATCCATCATAATGATTATCAGTTTTACTATAATCCTGTAACTCATATTTCTCAGCATATAAGTCAAATATCTGAGATATCCTTGCAGATCTATGAATGAAAATTCAATCATCATGAGATCTATCATTTACATGTCTAACCTCATCATGATATTTACTAGTGTGTTTTAGAAGATTGTGTATCTTGTAATTTTATCTTTTAAGATAAAAAACTCCCACTTGCCTTTTGTAATATATAGACTATCTATATATACTTAGCAATTAGAGCAAAACTACATTGTTCTCTTTTTGGGACATTACAAATACACATTGATAATTCCTGACTTTAGTTTGTTAATAACCTATTCATAAATAGTTTAACAAAATCAGAATCTTTAATTTTAAAACTTAATGTGATTCATCATATTCCATAATAAAATGGTGTTTTATTAATCTTCTAGGTTGGAGTCATATTGAGTATATTCAATCCATACTCAAACCTTGTTACTTTTAAAGAAAGAAGTTATGGTTATCTTGAATCAAACAAATCAAATAGAGTTTGATTCTCCTAACTGAACATGGTATTCATTAGAATTAATATTATAAGACAATCTAACAATATATAAGATAAACATATTCCTTTTGGCTTACCTATTTACCAACTAAGTCAACTTTAATGGTATAATAGACTTTCCAAGCCAAATGCATGCTTTATAACACAAGTACTCTTTAACCAAGTCACTTCATATCCATGTCTCATCAAGAAAACATAAACTGTTATAATCCCATTTATACGTTATAAATCATTGATCAACTCAATGACTTCTTGTATATGTCTTAATTAAAAAACATAACAAGTTAACGTCTTACTTTATTATAAGTCTTAAAAGACTTTATGTTTTATATCTTTACAATGAATCATAAACATGTTTAACTAAAGTAATTATGAACACAACTCTTGGTTTCAATAGTAATTTCAAGTTAATTTATTTACTTCACAATAATGTAGGACTACATTATTTTTTCATTTATGTCATTCCAAAATACATAAATAAACAAATTGAAGTAGTATTAGATTACTTCATTTATTTATGTCATTATAATAATACATAAATATCTAATTTGAAGTAGTCTTATATATCATTTTTGACACATGTTCTAAATACTTGTCTAATTTAGAAACTGCAAATATGTCCATGCAAGATCTGACTTCACATGGAGATTTACTTTGTTGTTGCAATCTCGCCAAGTTCTGACATGACGTAAATTGCAACACCAAGTGTTTCTTGAATTAGATATGTACAAGTCATATTAGAACGTTAGTCTCTTACCTTGCAGTCAAGAGAATCCGTTAAATCATATACCTATATGTTGTACCTTGCACACAATATAGATTTCTCCCACTTGTGCATGGAACAACATCATGTAGCAGATAAACAACACGACATATGTTTGTTTATGTGACCAATATGATTGTGTCATTGATATTAGCATAACTAGTAAATGTAGAACCACTTCATTGTCTAACAAGGAAACGTACATGACTATCCTTGAAAACATAAGTGTCTACAAGTGGAAAGTAATTATCTTAAGACATTCTAGAGATAACCTGGGTTACTACCAAGATGACAAAGCTTGTAACTCCTACTGAATTAGAGATCATTACATTAATTCCTTATTCAGTAATAAGAACAATACTCCCACTGGATTTGACAACATTGTAAGTGTTTCATTAACCAGTGAAAGAAAATAGTGTTCTATTTACTTCCATACACTTTTGATAAAGTACATACATAACAATCACTTATGTACTAACACTGTGTTCTTGAGTGAGAATCATAAAAGAAAAGAAAAGAAGTGATAACACTTCTCTTCCTTCCTTTTCTTCTCAAATCCGGGCGGAAAGTGTTTAGATCCAAAATAACACTACAAGTTCTTTCCACTTCTTCCCGGTTCTTTTCCTTTCTTCCTTTTTTAGATCTTGAGAACACGATTTTTTTTCAGTTTCATTCCAAATCTTTTCCTTTCTCTTGTATATCTCACTCACGAACACAGCGTAAAAGAGTGTATTCTACTATGTAGATGATGAACTATCCATCAATGCTATTAACTTGAAAAATTGGGCATGCAATTTCTTTCTTAATAGTTCTATTATTCCAACGATTGTAAGTAGTACTTTTAAATGGTCAAAACAAAACAACTAGATAAAATATGCTAGTTTGTCTTTTACCAATTATACAGTAATTAGTCTAGATTCTAATTTAATAACTCAGAAATATGCAATTTTCTTAACTATTAAAATTTGCTTACGAGTTATGTATTTAGAATTTAGACAATTCTAATTGTCCTATCATACCGTTCTTCATTCATGAAAAATAATAGGATTGAATCTCACTCTTTCTTATGAAAAGAGGACTAGGTTTATTCTTTTAGTAAAGTTGACTCTACCAAAAACCCTTACAGGTGTAGATCAATTTACCAATACATGAATAACCTTTGTTTACGGTTTAATGTTGCATTAATACATTTAAAGAATTAGCAAAATTCAATTTTAGTATTTTCGATAATTAAACTTTTCAAGAAAATAAAATACCCAAGGTAATATTCATATAACCATAGAATTTTCTCGAAAACTAGGATCCAAATTATCATAGGTTCATTACATCATTTGATCTGCTAGTAACGAAAGCATATAATAAGGTAAGGGCAAATAACCTATTAACGCATCATACTTGTTACAAATGTCAGTTCGACGTAGCGAACAAAAAAAATAGCTCTTCTGAACATTAAACTTGAAAATCTTGTCTTCAATTGAGTATTCTGACCATTTTACCCTTCCAAATTACATAAATGGTCCCTGTGGGTTTGCGAAAATTGCATCCATCGTCCCTAGGCTAAATTACATAAATAGTCCCTGTCGTTTGAAAAAAATTGCGTCCATCATCCTTTACATAACGGATTCCATAACAAAAAAAACAAATCAAAAACATAAAACTAGTTACATCAAATGAAAACATATTTCTTCAACTGAACATATTTCTTTGTTTAGTACATTTCATCAACTGAACATATTTAGTACATAAACTACTTCTAACAATACAAACTGTGAAATATAATAAGTACTACTGTAAAAGTCTGACTTTTGAAGTCCATCATCCTTTACTTGCTGCAGTTTGTCCATCAATTCTGAGATCTCAAGTTGCCTAACCATAGTGGCATGCAGTACCTGTGTTTTAGTTAAAGTCAATTTAAGAAATAGTAATAGCAATCATCGACAAAAGTTCATAAGACAATTCTAACTCATTTATCTCTTATCGGGAAAGACTAATATATGAAACAGCTTTAAAAGGAAACGGGTTGACCATGTCACACGGATCAAAAGTCACTCAGAGCATACTTTTTTTTTTTTTTTTTTTTTTGACACTCAGAGCATACTTGTAATGCGTAAACATCCTAATATTTTTTTAAGTCAACCCGACCCGTAAAAGATGACCCATAACCCAACCCACCCAATTTGCTAATCTTAGTTTATAATGATGTAAAAAGCAGCTTACTTTCTTGGTTTTATCAAGATCAAGATCAAGTTTCTCTATTCGCTCCAAACACGAAAGAATCTGTTTTGTATGAGATATGGGTGTCACTGCATTAGTGCCAAACGGTAGGCTGCAAATAATTGCTATCACTTTTGTGGCTAACAAGACCAATGGTCTTGTTACATATTTGAAGCTCCTCTTCACGACCTTTTCCAGAATGATGCTCAACAAATGAATACATGCAGTACCTAAACCAAACATGATCACAATAAATCAAAGCTTAGAATAATCATAAACACTGACTCCTCAAACAGATTTCAAGATGAAGCTCACCCGCACCAGCAATGATATGTTCACCTGACTCCTCAATGGTACAAGATAAAGCAATGATACCAACTGAAAGGTATTCATCATGAATATTGAAAAGAACCTCATAGTATCAGAAGATGTTCCAAGATAAAGCTTAACATAGTCTTCAAATGTTTTAGGTGGAACACATTTTCCATCTAGTTCAACCTTCACACCCTTTCCCAGGCATCCTGCTAAGTCGACCACACGTCTCTTCATTAAAGCAACGGTATCATCTTCAAGACATTCCATGCGAAATTTTACTAAATCAGGCTTAAATGAAACCATAGTCCAGTTTTCACTACTCTTGCACTTTGTGATGGTTGGCTCGGATTTCTTCCCCATGTTGTTTGTGAACACCTAAACAACAATCAGATGTTACAAAATAATTCTCAATAATACATGATATAAAAACTGTAAGTCTGTAACTATAAATCTGTTATAAGTTTCCAGTATGTAATTTATATGCAAATCTGTAACTATAAAACTATAAGTCTGCAACACGAGCATATGGCTTATTCAAGTCCGTTAACTCAAAATAATAAGTCCACACCACAAAAACATGTGGGATTATCAACTTCTCCAAATCTTGTTAAGCCAATAAGCCCATGAACTAATCTAATCTAAACACCCCCTAATCGAATAACCAGATATCATAAAAATTTACCAATTATCACAAATCATAACCTCATTCAAATCATAAAACGAGCCAGAAAATTACAAAAAATTAAATAGTACTATCAAATCTCAAATCGTAAAATCCCCAAATAAACACAAACCCTAATTTCAAAATCATAACATCCCTAAAATAACTAATATAACAAATCATAAACCAAACAAATAATCAAATCACAATATGAACCCTAATTTCAAATATTATCCACAAACCCTAATTAAAACTCATACCTGCTTATATCGCTTATTACGCTTCCCATCAGCCGTCTCAATCGTAAACTCAGTCGAAGATCTTGTACAGACCTGGAACGAAGGTGATTGATTTTTTGACCATTTGGTCGTCTTGCCAGATCCATAGGGTTTGTTCGTGTTTCTCGACGGAGCCGATGTAGGTGTCGGGACGGAAGAGGATGTGTTCGAGTTGGGTTTTCTTTTGGTACATTTGGATCGGGTAGAGGGAGTGGAGAGGATTGTTTTGGTGTAGGTGGTGAGGGGTGGTGGCCGGTGGTGAAGCGACGGCGGGTGGTTTTTCCGTCCGGCGGCTAAGGTGAGGGAGAGAGTAATTGAAGAATGAGTTAAATGTATAGAAGAATGAGTTAAAAGGATTAATGGGGTTATTTATATACTTGGGACAAAGAATACAATTTTTATAAATTAAAGGGTAAAATAGTCATTACAATTTTGTATTTTATCTTTATTACTCAATTGAAGACAAGATTTTCAATTTTAATGTTCAGAAGAGCTATTTTTTTGTTCGCTACGTCGAACTGACATTTGTGACAAGTATGATGCGTGAATAGGTTATTTGCCCATTATAATATAATGATTAGTTATAGGTTATTCTAGAAATGACAGACAAATAGTCTTTGATTTTTTGGATCAACCTAAGCAGAGTAAACCTCTTTTGACCAAACACATTTCGAAAGTTACCTAATCCACCCAACCTGTCTATTTGCTTTTGGTTCTGGATCTTAAACAAATCAGTATACGGTTTTAATTTGTTTAGGTGTTTAGATTCACGGCGGCTCGGTTTTCTTTCCATATGTTAGAGTTTTCTTATTCCAGCTTAGAGCTAGTAAACAGCCATAGGCTGATATATCATCTAGCACACGAAACCTCAAGAAGTGCATAAACATTCCAATATCTAACGTTAGAACCTATAAGGTAATAGACTGTACGCAATTGCATGAAAAATTACCAGGACGAACAGGACGGAGATTCACAAAAGCATATAATAGATCAGTGGAGTAGAACACATCTTTGTGATTGATTTTGTGCGGGCCAAAAGTATACTCCATTTGTAACTAATCATATTTCAAAATAAACATCAAGAATAAAATCTGAAAGTAAATTAAAGATTAACAGCCATGATATATATGATGATATCATTTACGTTATATGATGAATATGAAGATGACCGTGCTCCTACGATGGAAATGGCGATCCACACTGGCGTTCGACCGGAGTTTGACGGATATATATGGTCTGGAAGTTAGTGGTTTTAGCAATATGATACAAGTGCTGAGAGACCATTTTATACATATATTTCTTGTGTTTTCATATTAATTAACTCTGTTGTAAAAATCGGCTTAGGCGGCCGATTAATTCCCGCATAATCGCTGATCGTTCACTAAGCGCCTTGATTTATCATAATCGGCTTATTTAATCGGTTTGGTCAAAGATCACTTACAAATCGGTCAACAAACCGATTAATCGAACAAAATGTGTCTAATCGGATTAATCGGACAAAACCGCTAAAAATTGGTCAATAAAATCGTTTAAAAATCGGACAAAATCACTTAAAAATCAGGATTAATCAAAGAAAATCGGTCAAATATCGCATAAAAATGGTCAACAAACCGACTAATATCTATACTTGACTTTGACATTTGAAGAATTATGTATTATGTTTATATTTAAACACTTGAAATATTTGAACTTTGATGCACTATACTTATCTCATACATATAATATAATATAATATCTAAAATTATAATTTTGTGCGTAAAAATTCTAATCTGATTAATCTCCGATTAATCCCCGTCTAACCGATTAATCGCTAGACCTTATCCAACTGCCTCACTAGCGCCTAGTGATTTTTTGACTTTGATAATTAATAGGTTTTGCTAACCATAACTCATTGGTTATGATTAAGCCTTATCATATATAAGAAAATGGATAAATTAGTTAAGAATTATATATTGGAAATATCCTAGCTCCACAAAACACACAACATATATGCAGAAAAGCACAAAGATTAGATTAGCAGCTACACTAGAACCTTCAACTTTTATAAATGTACATAACCAACTCCTCATTAGTCATTACACCTCCTTTCGGTCCCCCACAAGTTTCCCATTTCATCTGTTTCCATTCCCTGATTTCGAGTCAAAATTCAGTTTCCATTTTGCTTTGATCTCTTTTCATTTTTGTGCTTCATTAAAGGGGCGGATCTACATACATGACAGGGTATGCACGTGCATACCCTGTGAAAGATTGTTGTAGTGTAAATATTTTTGATGTTTCCTTTGTGTAGGCGTATTTTCCATTGAGTGCACACCCAACAGGAGGAGCAAAAAACAGAGTGCATACCCATCTTTGTTCCAGTTGTTAAAATGTTGAAACTAATGATAAAAGGAGAAAAAGAAACAATGTATACATCCTTTCGAAATCAACGACCTTGTATTCTTTGTGAAAAACCGGTCAATTGTAAGAATCCACCATGTTCATATTTTCTCTTCTCTCTCTAAGAAGTTGAAGAAGATGGCATTTAGTATACTTTAAAAAGTTGTTTAGTTTGGCTCTTGGTTTCATAAAAGACATTTTGGTTCCTATAGGGTATAACCCACCGCCCCACTTGTCTCCTAAACCAATTAGAAATTACTAGTATATATTACAGTAATATTATTGTAAATGTTTATATATTCGACAACTTCTAACAATATTTTATAGTATACATCATAGTAAGTGTGTTTATCATAGTAAGTGTGTTTGTTTATAAGATTTTGGATAAAATAATTAGTTAAATTATGGATGTTCATTCGGTGAGATAGTATAATACATAATTCATGTATAAGGTGTTTCTAACGGGCCTCATTTAATACAATTATTTCCATTCTCAAGTTTTATAATAAGTCACGTCTCATAAAACAAAGCTGAATTAGTAGAAAAAATTTCGACGTGACCCGAATTGAACCGATTTTTTTAAACTAATATGTAACCTACTATAATATCGATAGTGCACACCCTGTTTCAATATTCTAGATCCGCCACTGTGCTTCAAGGCTCGAACACAAAAAAACTAATACATGTATATGATCGAGAAAGTTTTTGCCTTTTCAAATCTTCACGAACTATGTAGTGTTTTAGATTGCTTAATTACTTTTTTGTAATAACACTCAAAATTTTCGTCTAAGCATATGTATATGATGAGAAAGTTTTTGCTTTTTCATATCTTCACGAACATAGGTTGTGTTTAGTTGGCGATAATTAGTACATTTTTCTTAAAATATTTTCACAAAAAACTGGAAAAGTAGGGAAATTGTTTAGTCGCAAATATTTGTAAAGTTCTTTTGAAAAAATCGAAAACTTGAAGTTTCAAATTTTAACTATAATTTTCAAAAAGCTATTTAAAATTCTCAACATCTTTTCTTGCATTATTTTACAAATCCTTTGTACATTTCATATTTATGTTTTTTAATTTTCAACACTTTTATAGAGATTAGACTAGTACTCGTGCATAACAATGAGATTTATAACGACAAATAGTTATAGTGATATTTTAGTTACAGAAAACGTTACACAATACACTTAACCAAAATATAATTATAAATATATGCCGCTTTAAAATTCCATTACTATGCTACAACCATCATATTTAGTATAGTTGAATGTAAGATGACGAATTCCATACTTCCCTTTCTGTATCTAATTCCTATGGCGTGTGTTAACACAAATAAACTGTAAAAACGTTCATTTATATCTTACGAAATTTTTATGTTTTGTTGATAACAATCGTAAAAGTCTTTTGATAATTAAATTAGAACCGTCTTTAGTCTTCTAATTAGTGCTCTCCCCCAAACTGACAACCTTTCTGATGAATTTCTTGAATCTGAAGAAGTCTTTTGATAATTAAATTAGAACCGTCTTTAGTCTTCTAACACGCAGCGGAAAATGTAGAATAGACTGTCGATTCGTCCTTCTTCAAGATTGTCCATTCGGAGGAATAAGATATCAACATCTTCATCTCACCAAATGCATTTCAGTTATCTTACATAAAACAAATCAACCCATAATGTACACATGAAATGATAACACCAAAGTAACAAGTTGAAACACTGATCATCTTGAATTTGTTGTTCGAAAATTGCTGACGGTGGATAAGGAAGAAGTACGTAGAAACAGACGAGAGAAGGATATAGAATCAACCAATTTCTGACAAAAATCATTAAATAAACCATTAAGCCTGATCACGTGAACTTGTTGTGCGTCCCCGATGTACACATTTCTCTCCCCTGATGGTTGCGATTTATCGGAATCAGCATACAACTGTGTACATGAACCATTAACTGGAAGCATTCTAGCATAAATCATATCATCTCGTGAGAAGATGTCGATGAACAATACCATATGAAATTGTCTAACTCATATCAACCCCCTGTATCAAAATCCAACGGCTGACTGTAGTAACCACATCTGAAGATAACTTGATATGACAAACTTGAGAATGAAGTAAAATCTCCCGGAATAGTTACTTAAGCTTGTACTATCCTTGTGAAAAAGAACGGTGTACCCAATGTACAAAACCTCTTAACATATCCTCAACTGCGTGAGACACCGAAAGTGACAGCTACTTCGTGGATTAAGAGAGAATGAATCCCAAAAGTAACTTAATAGACAAGTCTCATCACACTCAATATATGCCCAAACAAGTCATCTTCGCGGAAGGGAAGAAAGAAAGAAGATGAAATAAGTAAACACGCCCGTAAACTTCACTTCAAACCCGAATAAATAATAGAGGATCATTTTCGCGGTCACAATTGAAATTCATCGAAACCTTTAGCCGTGGAATAGTAACTGTAGGATCATACATAATATGTTGTTTGATGATTCGGGTGGTCTAGGGAGATGATTATACAAGTATGCCATGTTTAGAGAGTGAAAGAGATGAGAGGGAATTCTAGAGAGAGGTTTAACAAAAAAGAAGAAAGGTTAGATTAAGAAGTTCCACCCTTTCCAAGGATGGAAGGGGTATTTATAGTTACAACTAATACGTCCTCCTTTCGGACTGTGGATCAGGCATACAATGGGTAAAGACCCGTCCTTCCTCCATGGTGTTACTCTAAACTAAACTATGCTAATAACTAACTAATAAACAAGTAACTAACGATATGTCTACGAGCTAACATATGCTAGACTATAATTGGGGTGACCGACACTTCCTTATGGAATTTCCAATTCCTAACAATCTCCCCCTAAAGGAGGTCACTCCATGAAATACATTTTGCATCCTAGCATTCTATCTTTGTCTTTTAGTTCTAAGCTCGTAGACTTCAATTCTTCAATTTCCGCATTCTTTGTGCTTGAGTAGCGATTCTTCAAAGTCCGCATACTTTGTACTTTCAGTGGAGGTCTTTGAACTAATCCACGTCTTGATGATCTTCGAGCTTTCTTTGAGATCATCGGCCACAGTAAATCTCTGGATCACCCTTTATTGTGTTGCCTTCATGTGATGTTGTGACTTTTGGACCGACATGCTCACACTTTCTGGATCATGACATCCTTTCATCAGAGTAGCGGAAGCATCTTTGTATATCTTTGATTGTAATGATTTTCTTCAATTAAGTGTGAATGCTGTGAGCATGAGGTTGTGAATTGACTTCTTAACTCTGATCAGCTGCAACCGTCAACAGTTCCTGCAAGCAACAGTTAGCAATAAAAAACACGAAAGTGTCTTTGTTCACTTTCGTTGAATATAGTTGCAACTTGCAAGAACCACGGTTCCCCGTTGATCAGTATAAATACTGCCTGTGATCAGGTAGAGTTTCAAAGAATCTCCTTGACAGGGTTTCGCAGCTGTTCTAGCCGTTCTCAAACCGGAGTGTCCCAAAGTAGACAACACGGAGTGAGTGAACCAGCGAATTGAGATTCACTGATTGATGAAAAATTGATTTGAAAACAATCGCGTATTGCTTAGAAGAAAGAGTTTTGCAATATGACGAAGGTTTTATGAGAAAGATCAATTTTCAATCTAAAATACCTTTTGTATTTAAAAGAGAATACACATTCGATGTACTTGAGAAAAGAAGAGATTTGCACATCGAACGGTTTTAACAAAAGTATTTTTTCAATCAGAGATACTTTTTGTGTTTGATAACATGAGTACACATTCGATGTGCTAGAGAAGAGAAGATTTGCACATCGAACGGTTTTTCCAAAAGTATTCGTCAATTAATTTCCTGGACCAAGGTTGATTCAAGTATGAATCGCCCTATCGTTTCTGTCCAGTTGTCACAAGCTTGATCTTTCGAGAAGATCTCACATGTCACCCACCAAGAGCTTGTTAGATGTTGGCTCTAGAAGGATTTCCATCTTCATCGTGAATATTTACATATCACTCGGATGTTCTGGCAATACCACAAGGATAATGCGTAGGACTCTTAATATATACTTACTTTCCACATTGTGTGAAACAACAAGTCTTCATTAATTTTGTGTCCTAATGAGCTTTTGTGGATGATCTCTTGGCTCTAGACTCAATTGTGCACATTTGGTTTCCTATGCCGGAGACTAGGGAGAGGGTCTCCTTCTTCAATATCAACAATCTCTAAGAGAAAGTCGATAGATAATGTAGGTTCCCCGTGAGAATGAAAAAAGTCCTTTTAAGAGGAACTTGAGTAGCTTGGGAAGTTAGGTGCAGTGCGTCACTGGGTCCTTGACGTCTTGTCTTCAATACCAGTATTACCTTAGTAAACACCAGTAGCATATGTATTGAACCCGGTTTCTGCCCTAAGGTTGAATTAATGGAGGGCTATTTCTTTTCACCCTTTTCACAATCAATTCTTTTTCATTCTTCAACCCCTTCAGTGCTTACCGAGACTTTATAACTAGAACCTTGTTGGGTTTGTTTCAGTACTAGCTCTGTCTCAGTCGATACTCTTCCCATATTCTTATTTTTTCTCCTTTTTTTTTATCATACCTAAGGACTCTACACTATCTAGTGAATTGTCCCTGGGTAGATCCCTCCGGCACTGGCGGGATCATGGGAACGAATACCTAACCTAATCATCCTTATAACACCATGCATAAAGTAAATTTGGTCGGTCTTTTGGTATTGTTCTTTCCTTCTTGAAACCAATTGAAAAATCATTTGGAAAATCAATCAAGGTACTTGTGATATAATATCAAAAGCATTTTGTACCTTAGTTGTTTTTGATCATTTAGAAATGCTCCCCCTCAACATGTGCATATGGTTTTGAAATTTTTTACCACATGGAGGCAAGAGTTCTTTGAAACAATTTCTTGATCACAATTTCCTTAGAAAAACCTATTGATTTTCTTGGTAAATTCTTCCCCTCAAAATGTGTGATGGTTGTTTAAAATCATTTAGCTCATAGAGGAAAGAGTTCTTTGAAGTATTTTCACGATCACATTGCCATACAGAAAACCATTAGAAAATCAATCAAGGTACTTTATGTTGAAACATAGAAATCTTTATACCTTGATAGTTTATTTTCTGTTGAAATGCTCCCTCTCATTAAGTGCTTCGAGATTCGAAAGCGTTTAGCACATATGGGAGAGCAGCCTGCACTTTGAGTCAAAAGATCATCTTTTATCATATTTCATAATTAAATCACAAATTCTCCCCCGATCAAATATAAAACCCTTTGAGATTTTGGATCCCAAGTGATTTAATAAGGTTTAGAAAACATGGGAGAAAATGTGGCCTTGTTTAAATACTCTTCTGGTTTTTGGTTAAATGCTCCTCCTCAATCATGTGCATATGGTTTTGAAATTGTTTTACACATGAAGGAAGGAGTGCTTTTGAAACAATCACCCTTTAAAACCGATTTGAGATTTATATCACGATCTGTCCTCCGATCAAAAATTTCAAACCTTTTGAGATTTGTGATCCCAATTGATTTAAATTATTTGGAAAATTTTGGGGAAAGATGTGGCTTTATTTAATTTTTGAAATTGACTGATGAGGACCAATTATAGACATTAAAGATGGTTAGTATCAGGTATGATAGTTTTGAGAGATCTTTAGGTAAAATAAAATAATTTCACAATCAAACAAGAACAAAAAAAGATTTCATTTTGAAAGATCTTTGAGTTTTATAGACAATCATACCATGACATAACATTAAATCTTTAGATCACCACTTTATTACGTACAAATGGACTTTTATGAAGAAATATCGTTTGAAAATACTTAAGTTTGAAATCACTCTCCCCCTCAATCAATGACCGTAGTCGTTGATTGAGTGACTTATGTTTAAAATGAAGTCTGGTTGATTTCCAAAATTTGAGTTCCGTTTATTTTCAAAACAATATTTATCCATTTTCAAAACAATTTTATCAAATTTGTTGAAAAAATGGTATTATTCACTACTTGTCCTGCACAAAGATACGTTAGGCGGTTAAGCTGCTTCTGTTGTTGCTGTAAGGCTAGAAGAAAACCGTCTGCAAATGCAGTGAGACCTCTTAAGTTGCATCTATCGTGCCAACTCTCCATGGAGATCTAATTAAGCTCCGTTTCTTCATTTGTCGACCCAAGAAATAGTTGCCCTTTCTTTTCGGCATCCAATCATCTTATTTTGTGGGATCCAGATTAGGAACATTCTTATGAACCATCTTATCTGCATACGTTAGTCAACACAAACAGATATATGGTGGTCGACAACACCCAAACAACGATCGACTAATAAAAGTCAATACAACATATCAATCAGATCATGTAAGGCATGGGAATATTGTGTTTATCAAACTATAGTCATCTAATCCTAACACTCACATCCTTGAATCCTAGTCCTTCAACGTAGGCAAACATCTTTTTCAGTTAGGCATATAGGATGATGTATATAAGCCCGTTAGATGATATATAGATTTGAAAACATTCTCCCCCTCAATCAATGACTCATTCTATCAAAAGTTTTAAATAAGCTGAAGTCATTGATTGGGTTTTGCAAATTTATGAAAACTTGATTCTGATTGATTTTCAAGCAACTCATTTACCACCATTTTGTTAAAACAAATATTTTTTCTAAAGAATTTTAGAAGGAAAAATATTTGAGTAGGAACAGCAGTCCTTCGACATACTTTCCTCATTTTGTTTTAGGAAAAGTGCACGAAATATTTGAAAATTGGTTTAGCGCAACACTTTCCTTTCTTGAAGAATGGGTTGCTATCTGAAAAAAATAGCAAACCATAGTTAAGCACGGGTTACAGTCTGAAATAACTGCAAGCCATAGTTTGTGACCTGTTTTAAAAAGAAATATTTACACCTCCTGCTCGAACTTCATCTATGGTCTTTGAAAAACAATATTTTTTGTCTTTTTCAAATTTTCTGATTTTTATGGGTTTTTGTTGGTTTTATATTTTTCTGTTTTCTTTTTGTTGGTTTTATATTTTTGTATTTTGGTTTTTAATAATTATTTACAGATAGAGTAGATGATATAGTCTAAGAAGATGATGATACGAGTACCGAGATAAGGATATCGTCCAGCACCGTTGTAGAAGATAGAAATCGTCATCTCTTAAACATTCACCACCAAAGCTTTCGAGGCTCCTGAATTGAGAGAAATTGAACCTTCTGAAAGTGAGACTTTGGCAGCTTCCCCCCAAACTGAAAATCCTTTTGCTGAGCAGATTCTAAGCTTTCTTTCAAGCTTGCCTTAGCCAGATGCACAAAGAAGCACACCATTATCATCGATCTTGTTGCTCCTTTTAAGAATAATCATCGTGATTCTTCGTTCGAGGTTATATCATCCAATAGAACAGCTACGTATCATCCCACACATAAAACAATCTTCTCATATTTCTGTTCTACTGACGTTTGAAGCGATCCATACCAAAAGGTGTCAAGAGACAAATTCCCCCAAGTAGTTGAATTGATGCCGCCAGTCTCTTAGAATAGATCTCAAGAACCCGAATACACATATACCCAAAGGCAGAGAACCTTATAACATCGAAGTAGCAGATTAAGTCCGATATCTAAAGAATAACCCTGAAGTATACTTTTCTCTCCCCTGAAGAAAGTGTATGAAGCTCAAGAACCCGAAGTACTCGAATGCCCAAAGAGAGAATAACCGATAACATTGAAGTAGCAGGCCGAATCAATGATTATCTCTGCGGATGTCAACTCCGGAATAAGTGATTATATATCTGAATCACTGATTAAGCTTTCAAGTGAAACAGCTGAACGCCCCCAATGTACACAATCTCTCTCCCCTGATGATTGCGATATCATCAAAATAATCACACACTTGTGTACCTCTTTTATCAACAGAAACTAACTCTTCCATCTCTTCCCCCACATAGTTGGAATCAGAACACTAAACGCCATGAGTCAAACTTTAGTTTCTCTGCGGTAATGACATTTGTCTTCCCGGGATATCTTTAATCACTTAGAAGTATTAAGTTCATCAAGTTCCTCGCGTTTAGATGTGTGTCTCCTTCCCCCTTGCTGGTTTTGATACTTCAGAATCAACAACACATTATAAGCCCATGTACTAGAAATCTTTTGAGAAGACCACTTGAAATATTGTGAGAATCAACTTGCTAAAGTATAATGTGAGCAAGTCTAATTGGGGATTAAATTTGACTTTTCACTCTCCCCCTATTAGTGCTCTCCCCTAAACCGACAATATTTTAATAAATGCCCAGAATAAGAAGAAGTCTTTTGATAATCAAATGCAACTTGTCTTTTAGTCTTCTAACATACAGCAGAAAATGTAGAACCGACTGTAGACTCGACCTTCTTCTAGATTGTCCATTTGGGGAATAGAAAGTTAACATCTTCATCTAACCAAATGCGTTCCAATTAACTTATATGTAGCAAATCTCCTTAACTAAGATCCCTCCTAATCAAACAAGAACAGAAAGATGTTCATCAAAGAAATCAGCCCAGCAACTAGAAGCACTTTGTCATTAATCACCAGTCCGTGAGAAGATGTCAACCAGCGGCTCTTAGAAGAAACTCCATGTAAAGATGACCCGATAAGAAGAAGCTCGGTTCTTACATGAGTTAGGAGCAGTATGACCATATATTCTCAAATATAACTCAACATGTAGAATTATCATACTTCATCTCCCTCTCAAGAATTGCATACGGAGATGCCATTCTTGATTAGACAAGTGAATATCATCCAAATGTAGTCTATTCACACTTCTCCCCCTCAAAGGTTGCATATGATGTCGCCATCGTCATTTTAATTGAGCAAGTGGAATAAGATTACTAGCAACGGTAGTTCGGTTCACTTGATGATTGAACGCGCATGGAAAAAGTATGAAGCATGTTGATGAGAATGATCATAAGTTAGAAGATTCCTCTTCTTCAGAAGATAAAGCGCACTGAAGCGTACACTTTTCTTTTCTTTGAGGAACGAGGCTTAAACTGTTGTGTTCAAAAGTCATTATCTCTCTCTTTTCAGCATCTCTTGGCAAAACTTGTAATCAACCCCATTTTCATTCAGTAGGCTCTTTGTCATGACAGTTGATGGAGAAAACTCAATATGATGAATTTGACCGTGAAGTAAGCTAACCCGAACTCGTGACTTAAACTTGCACATATGTAACAAGGAGCGGTGCCGAGAATTCATGCCCTTTTGAATCTCTAAGTACTCTATACTCTTCAACCAACCAACCATCAAGTATTAGACGTACATCACCTCTTGAATATCCACAATTCAATGTGACACTGAGCACTACAACATAACTCCTTAAAGTGATAGTTATTTTGTGGTGGTAAGAGCCCAATTCCCCCAAGTGGTAAAAGAAAAGGAAAAATCACCCAAAAATAACTAGATTTCCAAGTCTTCGTTTTTGAAAATATTAAAAGCTCGAACAAGGATCTTGAAGAATCTTCATCCAACCATCCTCGATACCTTCAGATACTAAGTACATTTGCCCGTGATATTTCACTTCAACCTCAAATAAATAATACTGAATTAACGCCGTTGTCACATCTTGTGGTTTAAAGCTCAAATCTAGCCTCCTTTGACGTTTTAAGTGAACTATGATAATGGTTTCATCCCGACCATGGTAAAATGAGCATAACCCCGTAAAACTTTGAAATAACCAATCTGCCATGAAGATAATCCAAACACACATCCAATTCATGAAGTACACCCTTTATCCCTTCTTCGAAGTAGAAACCGTAGCACCAGCATCAGAAAAGATCCAGAAATACACTTCCTTTCTCCAGGATGGTTTTATCATCACGGGATTTTACAATTCTATGGTTTAAACCGAGAAATAGATTCTTTCACGGGATTTTACAAAACCAAGAATAAACCGTAAGATAGATCCAGAAATGCACATTACTTTAACCGGGATGTTTTCATTGTCACGGGATTTTACAAGTCTATGATTTAAACCGAGAAATAGATTCTTTCGCGGGATTTTACAAAATCAAGACTAAACCGTAAATAATTTTAGTTTGAACGTGTTATGACAACTTTGGTTTCGGTGAATATCTGTTTTTAGGGATACATGCAGTGGTTCATCAACGGTTCATTATCCAACATCAACAACATCATCAACAATTCTTTACCCATATGTAGACAACTTCACAAACCATACTAAGTCGAATAGTATACACTACTTCCCCCTGAGGTTGACCGTAAAACATCAAAGTACACGTTTCTCCCCATGATGGTTTTGAACTTTCAGAAGCATCATTAACATGTACAACCATCTGCACGAAAAGTTCTTGTCATAAGCAAACATCTTGAAAAGTCATGACTGACGCTGAAGATTGAAAGATTTTGCTTAGACTGTGAAGTATCATTAGCATTTAGTGGCATCGAATATTCTATGGGAATTGCTGATCACATCTCAACCATTCAGCCCATTGGTAAACACATCATCCACATATTCTGTCGGTTATTGCTGTGACCACTTGGTGAAGTAAACCCGATATACCAAACTTGATCATGAAGTAGAATTCCCCAGATTTGTTACTTAAACTTGTACTAATCCTCGTGAAAAAGAAATGGTGTACCCAATGTACAAAACCTCTTGACATATCCTCAACTGCGTGAGACACCGAAGTGATAGCTACGTTGTGGGTTAAGCGAGAAAGAATCACAACCATAACTAAATAGCCAAGTCTTTATCACACTCAATAAACGCCCAAACAAGTCATCTTCGCGGAAGGGTAGAAAGAAAGAAGATGTAATAAGTAAACGTGTCTGGAAAATCTCACTGCATATCCAAGTAAGAAATACCAAATATAAACAACTGTTAGGTCACTAAGTTTACAACACAAGCACAATAGAAAGAGATAGAGAGAAGGTCGGATGAACAATATCAAACACACACACGAAATACTATGTGAAAGGTTTAAGCGTAGAGTGTGAAAGAGTGAATTGAACAACCAACCCTCAAGTGAGGGTATTACAAGACTATTTATAGGAGAGGGAGCTAGGGCAACACTCCTAGTCCCTTCCTTTCCTTATTGGACTTGGGCCTAGGCTTATGGGCCTTCTACATAAGCCTAAGCTTAATAACAAATATATAGGCCATAATAAGCTAACTATTACATATGAATCACTAACACTTGAATAAGGTTTAGGAGTGATTCCAACAATCTCCCCCTAAGTGTTAGTGATGAATGAATGAGTGATAAACGTTGTAGGTGCTGATGTAATAGTAGCTTTGACGTCTTCTGAGATTCTTCTTTCTTGTGAGAAGAAGTGTCTTGATTTGAACAATCTCCCCAGTGTAGAGAAATTGTTTCTTTTGAAGTATTCTGCTTTTGACGTCTTCATTTTCTTTGCTCTTTAGTTCTTTGTTCTTTGAGAGTGATAGTATGATGTGGTAATCTGCATCAGGTCTGCTTCGCTGCTCTAGTGTCTCCACGTCTTTCTCCAACATGATCACACGCTCTTTAACGTTGGATTACAGTTGATGAAGTTCTTTAAGTCTTTAAACTTTGTAGATTCTTTGTTGACGAAGAATCATTCTGACTTTGTGTTGCCTTTGATTATGAGAGAAATTTCATAAGTGATGTTGTTGGTATGAGCACGTGGAGAATCTGCACGATCAATCCGCTCCAGAGCTTCCATAAGAAGTAAACATAGGAAAGGTTAGTAATAAGCGGATTCCGGCACTTACAAGTTTGAACTTCGAGAGTGTTAACAGCATAGTGTGAAAACACGACTCTAATTCTCACAAAGGCCGTTCCTGAAACGGAGTCCCACAAGTGAGATAACGCAATTTACCGAAGTACACCTACGGTTCAGATGAGTCGCTGAGGTACACCGAAGCATCACCTCACAATTGTAGACCGTTTGAGACCACTAAGCGTAATCCACGGGTAGTTACCGAAGCGACCTGCTGTCAGGGCTGTTTGATGTTGACCCTGGCAGGAGTTTCCATTCAATCACTAAGGATCACAGATGTGAACCTCTCATAAATGTTCTCGACAGATTGCTAAGATCTGTGAAGGACTCGGTAACGTACCACTATTGTTCTTATTGTTGAACAACAAGTGATGAAATGTCAAGTGTACCTAAGAGATCTTTTGATGAATCTCGTGGCTCTAGACTCAATAGTGCGTTTTGGTTTTCCTGAGTGGAGACTAGGGAGAGGGTCTCCTTCTTCAATACCAGCGATCTCTAAGAGAAAGCCGATAGTTTACGTAGGGTTCCCTGTGAGAATGAAACAAGCTTCTGTTGGGAGAAACTTGAGTGGCTAAGAAGGTGTAGTGCATGCGTCACTGGATCCATGACGACTTTTAATCTTCAATACCGGTGTCATCAAGTGACAACCAGTAGCATATGAATTGAACCCGGTGTCTGCCCTAAGTTGAATAATTTGGAGGGCTATTTCTTTTCACCCTTTACTTTGTATTTCTTTTTAATTCTTCAACTCCTTCTTTCTCCGATTCTCATTTTCTCCTTTTTATAATCATACCTAAGGACTTCTAATACTAACTATTGGTAGTGTCCTTGGGTAGATCCCTCCAGCTCTGGCGGATCATAGGACGGTTATTCCTAACCTTAATCACCTTATAACTCCGTTGCCATAAAACCATTTTTCATGAAAATCTCTCGAAGTGTTTGTAAATGAAAAACATGTTTGAATACTTCAAGAGTTTTAGATTTTCAGAAATACTCCCCCTCGACATGTGCTTAAGAGTTTTGACAGAAATCTGCACAATGAGAGAAGAGCGCGCACTTTTTGAATTGATCGACTCAAGATAGACAATTCCTCGAGAGACACTATTACGTTGCATAGTTAAAGAGATACATTGTCAGCTTTTAGGTAACAACTAGCTCTAATAACTACCTTGAAGATGTGGACAACCCCGAAAGGTTGTCAAACCTGTCAAAGTTCATGTCTATCAGGAGCTTCTCGAATGGTACGATTTACTTGGATAAGTCTTAGAAGACAAAATCTTTTCAATGTTTTCAGATCCCGTCAATTCATGGGTTGAAGTCTTTTCACACGAGGATTCAATAGCAAAACACAACATATTTCTTATCACATAATTTCTCTCCCCCTAAAAAATGGCATATATAAATGTTATTTTTGATAACGTTTTGATAATAAATATGACCATTTCGAGTTTTGTGGGAAGATTATCACGAAGAACAATTTTGTGAACAAAGTTTTTAGCAAATACTCCCCCTCAACAAGTAATACTAACTTTTGAGGTTTTGAAAAACGTAAGGGGAAGTACTTGTTCTTTTGAGCAAAACCTTGAAAAATGAAAGGTTTGATAGGTTTTACTCAAAAGTAAGAAGCTTTCGCTCCTTTTATAGGATTGTGGCACCGAAGCGTACCACAGGGTCCTTTCATTACAAGAACGGGTTGTACACTGTTATGTGTGCACAAGCCATTGTCAATAAAAAATCACACATCCAAAATAATATGAAATAGAAGCAGTTTAAGGGGTACCAGGAAGTCGAGTAATATCACCAGGAATGCGAACAGGGCGTTGATAGCCGGTGAGAGTAATCCTGGGACGACCACCTACAAAGCTCTCTAGTGTTCTGAACTGGTCCCTTCTGTACAACCTTTCATCAATCCTGGTGATAATCCTCTGCACATCCCGTCTTTCCTGAGAGTTCCATCGCTTTTGAGACCCAATGCCTTCATATATCACCTTCAACCTATAAGCCAAGCCATCCCTAACCTTCTTCAATGTATGATCCCCAAACATGTGAAGATCTCTACACGCCATCAAGCAGTTTCGTTGTAGCTCACTATGGTAAATTACTCCGAATGGTTTGCTGACGAGGGTGTATTGTGGAAGCTGGTTGATGTCGGGAAGTTCTAGCTGAGGTCTGGTGAAGTTGACACGGGTCTGATACGACTCAACAACAAGTTGTAGATCTTCTACACGTTCCTGTATCACTATGCTTCTGATGAATATGAGCAAGGACTTGATGTATTCGCGTTGAATTTCAGGCGAGAATTGTCTCATGCGTCCCTGTAATTTGGCAAGATACAGATCTTCAATGTCGTTGAGAGACAAGTTCTGAAAGTCCGATTCACAGAATTCATAGTCTCTTTCGTCTTGTCTTTTGACCACAATTTTCTTGAGGAAAGTGTAGTCCCATTTAGACGAAAGAGCTACATGCTTAACATCAACGATTGCTTTAGTACTGAACACTTCATGTTGAGACTTCTGAACCTGGCAGCTTCTGTAGTAGATTCGTCGGCGTTCCGGCCAATGGTAAATCCCATACATTGCATCACGGTCATACAATTCCACATTGTTGGAAAACATGTGGGTAGCCTTTTCCTCTATGGCTATGCAGTTAGAGTATATGGCTGCCGGGAACGGAAGTGTCAGTGATGTAGCGTATTTCCTTGAATCATCACTGCCGTGTAGAAGAAATTCCAAGTTGTTGTTGAAGAAGTAGCGAAATGGAATCTTAGGCTGATCTGGTTGGCCAATCGTTGGTAGAGGTTTAGACCAGTCGGTGTAGTAAGGGGCATTGTCTTTCCTGGAGAAGTCGATGTTTGCTTCAGGGTTGAGCCAATCAATGTTATTGGACATGGCTCGTGCTATGTTGTCAAGATGGTATTCAACCTCGATGGCACTTTCCGAGCTGTCTTTTAGCAGTTGAAAGGCTTCATTCTTGATTCGTTTCAACTCTGATTTCGTCATCTTCTTCACTCGGAATTTTTCTTGCAGTAACTTTGCATGCTCCAATGTACTACCGTCTACCAGATCTTGACCTTCAGATGGATATGGAGTAGAATTAACAAGTGTAGAAAACTAGTCGTATTCATCAGTGTCATCCTCGTCTAGCCATGATACGGCGTCAGCCTTGGGCGCCTTCTTCTTCTTTTTCTTAGGCCTAGATGAGGATTCTGGTTTCTTAACTTTGTCGGGAGAGGTGGGTTGTTGTTGAGGCTCATGGAATTCCTCATCGTCACCACCCGTATACTCAAAGTGATCACCAGTTTTCTGAGTCTGAGGTGGTAACTCAGAATCCTGAGGTTTTTCAGTTGAAGAGCGAGGAGGAGATCGTGATTGAGCTGGAGTCCTTTGGGGTGGAGGTTGCATGGAGGATGATTCACCAGACTTCTTCGGGCATTTTGGCTCTTTATCTTTATCCTTATCTTCATCGTCTCTTGGACGCTTTGGCCTCTCAGCTTCTTCTCTGCATGCTGATTTAAGTTGGTATTCCAGTAATGCTTCAAACAGTTTACCTTCGTAAGAGGAAAATGTTGCAGATCGTTTAGACATTTGAGCTACGAGCCTGGAAACCAATTCAGCATCTGAGAATATTATGGATCAACTGGGTTGATGTTGACATGCATTGGTATTGATCTCATAGTTTGCTTGGCCAAGTGTAATAGATTCGGATAGAGTTGTTTGGTAAACAACTCCTTTGTAACTCCAGGAACGATGTCAAGAAGGTACTTGTGAGTGTAACCTTTGATCATTTCGTTCATTTTCCCTTGAAGATCATCTTTCATGAGCTTCTGGACATATTCCCTTTCAACTTGCATCTTGTCATTCTCGTCATGAAGATACTGTACCTGGTCAGCGAGAAAATTCAGCTTCTTGTAAAGCACGTCTTTCTTTCTGACCTGTTTGACAGCTTTAACGATTCGTGTCTTAGCTTGAGAGATCCAAGAGGCAGTTGGCTTCTTCACTGATTTGGATGTGGATCTGGTTGTTCTTCTGGATGGTGGTGGTGAAGAGTGAGAAGATGAGTCTGATGATGATGAGACGTGAGGAGGCTCGGGGTCCTTAGGTGGTTCAGAAGTTTCCTCCTTAGAACGTGCGGGACTGTCTAGAAGAAAATGATCATAGGCGGTTTCTTCTTCGTTTCCAGACTTAGCCGTTTCATCAGCCTTAGTATCATCAGCAGGAGTTTTCTCAGTCTTTTCCGTTTCTGGTTCCTCAATATGAAAGTTGATGGAATCTTCAATATGCCGTTGTTGTTGTTCGTGAGTGAAAGTAGTACCAGTTCCCTTATCGGGTCGATTAACCACATCAGGAACTGGTGTGGCTTGAGTACCGCCACTTGAACCTCCAGGGCCATGAGTTTGATCTTTTACGAATTCTTCGGCAAAGTGTTTTCATCTGAGTTCCTGCAACTTCTTTTGATATTCACTTTCTTCGTCAACTGGTTCTTCGTCAGAACTCTCCTTATCATGCTCAATCACTGGGGTTTTCCCTTTACCTTTGTCAGCTGGTGGACTGGGAGGTTTAGCTACTGATGGAGTAATATCGGTTGCAGTTTCAGAGTAGAAAACCTCTTCGTCTGATTCTGTATCTTCAGAGCTTTCGTCCACTAGCTTTCTTGGCGGTTCAGGCTTAGGTACGGGAATAGAAACAGCTTCCTTAGAAGGAACTTTGCTTTTGTGTGGAGGTTTCCTCTTAGGGAACTTCCTTTTACTCTCAGTGCTTGCAGTACTTCTGCACTTCCTCTTCTGGTTTTCCTTGTGGGGGTGCCAGAAGACTTGTCATCGAGAAAACCGACTTTGTTTTCTTCAACTGCCACCAGATACCTTTTGTATGTGTAGAGCTTTTTGATTTCATCGGACAGAAGGTGATCTGGCAACACAGCAGCCTATTTCTTCGTCGTTGATTCCTTGAATCTGACAGTTAGGGTAGGTTCAGACAACATGTCGTGATTGTTGGGGTCATTGAGTCTCTTGGGGATATCAGGATTGAGTCCAAGTGCTCTTTGGATCAACAGTTTTGTATATCCGATATAAGGAATCTTTGAGCCAAGTTTTTTGAGGAATGACATCATGTCGTCCCATATCAGAGCTTCAATTTCAATGTGCTTCATGTTGATCAAAGCCCAAAAAATCTGCAGTTCCATGAGCTTGGGATGTTCATAGCCACTGTCACGACCGGAAACTGATTTGGTGATGATGATGTAGAGAGTTCTCTAAGGTTGAGGAATATTCTTAAGATCCACGTATGAATGCTTAGTGATTACTCCTGTAGCTTCATCATAACCAATGTCGATCATGAATTGGAGAACAGTCTCTTCAGTTGGTGCAGCAACGTATTCGGTTGGCTCGATGTCGGGAATGAGGAGAACAGTCCTTAAGTCTGCAGGTGTGATGGTGACTTGTTTGTGGTTGAGAGTCACTATCAGAGCATTCTGTCCTTTGATCTTTTTCATTGTGTTCCAGAACTGATGAATGTAGATCTCCGGCACAGTAGCAGAGTTGGAGAGCATATTCTGATAAGGATGATTCTTCAGAATATCCACAGCAATTAAGCAAGAAGACTCTAAGCAGGTGAGAGTTTCAAAGTCAACACGAAGGTTGTTCATTCCTATCTTCATCGGGTATCCATGAGGGAAGATATCAGCAACGGTGAGAACATTTGGTGCATCCACATTCTGCATTTGAGCGTCCATGTCGTGATCTGAAATATATTTGGCCAAAAGAACCAACATATCAAAAGACATTATGTTAGTCAACAGATGGTTTTATTGTTTAATTATTGAATGTGCTATGTTGATGATTGTTACGAGTCCAATGTCACTTGTTTTGTCCAATAGTCCAATGACGTCGTGATAAGTTTCGTGAGTTAGTTAACTTTAAGTTTTAAAGTTCATGTTATCACTTATTTTTCACAACATATTAAACGTTTAAGCTAATTAGTGACATTATTGGTTTCGTGACGTTATGATTTATTTATTTACAAGTTTGCACGCGTAACAATTCATGATTAAGGTTAAACAAGGCTTAGGCGTAGAAATGGCAGCTTATGCGTAAACAGGAGAGGTATACGCGTAAACGCAAGCTTATGCGTAGGATCCTGACTTACGCGTAAGAAGTATTACGCGTAGGAAAAGGGACCTTATGCGTAGAACTTACGCGTAAGCGTATATAAAACCTTACGCGTAAGGCTTACTCGTAAGAGTAGACCTTATGCGTAGAGGTCACTGTTTACGCATATCCTTCACAGGATACGCGTAGTCCCTTATGTAGAACCTTACGCGTAACAGTTACGCTTAAGATTACTCTTACGCATAACCTTCTACGCGTAAGGTGATCCTTATGCGTAGATTGCTATTAACCTTGATTCTGAATTTTCACTTGTATCAAACCTGAAATAAGTTCATCATAGCATCAATATTAACATATACATTCATTCTATAACAGATTTAATCACAAACACTCGTTCAAACAGTTATGCGGAAAAAACCCTTACGCGTAAGACTAAACCCTAAAGTTCATGAATTACGCGTATGATATCTAGCCATAGGAATTGCACCAAAGTTTTTCTGGGAGGTCTAAGAAGTATAGTAAGTTGTCCTATCCAAGTTTTAACATGAAAATCAAAGCCAATCAAGAATACCCAAATCTTATGAACATAAACCCTAGTTTTCAGTTTTGATGCACTTGATGTTTCTGGGTAATTTCTGGGCTTAGACATGATCAATTAATCATGAATACAACATTAACCAACTATCTTTTTCACCAGAAACATTCACATATGAAAACCCCCAAACTAACGCATAAACCCTAATTCTCAATCTCATTCAATTAGCGTGTCTGGGTGAATTTTAGTGATAGAAATAGTTTCAAGATGATAAAATAAACATTTTGACACTATCAGTTTAACCAAAAACACACAAACATGATTATGTGTTCATACGCTTATGCGTAGAACACAAAATCACCCATATCTCACGTTTTAACCGTTGGATTTGTAAAAAATTCAAAACCATTGTTTGTAAATACGTTAAGATTATGAAACCACTTACAAATTGACGATCAAGAACTCGGATTTGCAGATTGAATTTTAGGCGTAGGATTGGTTAGGTTAAATAATAAATGTGATGAATTTAATGAGTTAGGTGGAGTGTTTTTATGAAAAATAACTTTAAGGTTTTGACAGTTTTAGTCCCTCCACCTTTTCCATTTTCATCCAATGCCTTTAACTTCCATTTTGGTTACTAAACGAAGAATATTTGGAAATAACTTTGACGACACTCCCCCTCGACTTAAGAAATAATGAAGGTTTATAAATTTTAGTCCGAGGAGTGTCAGAAAACCAGAAATGTGACCACCATTATTTAAAGAAACAACCGGGAATAGGTAACATGCAAGTACACGGTTATTTTGAAACAGTTAAGTATTTATTTTCTCCCCCTCAACACTTGATCGAAAAATTACTGAATTTTGAAAGATTTGAGTGTTGACGGAAGAATTGTACTTGCCATGTTAAAAGAAATATAGATAGAAGAATATTTTTGTTGTTTTATCAGGTTTTATATTTTTGTAATATTGTTTTTGAAAAATATTTACAAAAGATTTTGGTGTTTGACTAGTTTTTAAGACTGTTTTAAGAGTTCATCCAGTTCCTCTTGAGTCAAACACCGCATACCAATCCGGTGGACTAACTCATTAAACCTAGCAGGAGCTAAGGCTTTTGTGAGAAGATCTGCCAATTGGTATTCTGTACCCACAAAGTATAATTCAACTGTACCCTGTTCCACGTGGTCCTTGATGAAATGATATCGAAGATCGATGTGCTTTGATTTTGAGTGTTGAACAGAGTTGCACGATATCGCAATAGCACTCCGATTGTCGCAGTACATCGGGATTCTGTCAAATACGTAACCATAGTCTTTGAGTTGTGTTCTCATCCAAATGACTTGAGCACAACACGCCGACATGGCTACATATTCTGCTTCTGTTGAGGACAGCGATGTACAATCCTGCTTCTTCGATTGCAATGACACCAGTTTATCACCGAGAAATTGTAATGCTCCTGAAGTACTTTTTCGTGAGTCTAAGCATCCTGCGTGATTAGCGTCTGAAAAAGCTATTAGTTCACAACCAGAATCCTTCGGATACCAGATCCCCAAGTTAATGGTTCCCTTGATGTATCGGAGGATTCTTTTAGCCTCAGAGAGGTGGGTTTCAGTTGGTGTCGACTGATAACGGGAGCAAAGATATACAGCAAAAACAATATCAGGCCTGCTAGCTGTTAGATACATGAGAGACCCAATAAGACTACGGTATTTGGTAGGGTCCACCAATATCCCATGTAAATCAGCGTCTAGCTTCTTGGTATGAGCCATTGGTGTGGCATAGGTGTCACAGTTTTGCATTCCAAATTTGTTTAACAGTTCAAGGGCATATTTGGACTGACTCAAGAAAATACCACGGGGTGATTGATGAACTTGCATTCCTAGAAAGAATGTGAGTTCACCCATCATTGACATTTCAAAATGTTTTGTCATTAATTTTGCTAAAGCATTTGAGTATTTTAAATGTGTTGACCCAAAAATGATGTCATCCACATAGATTTGAACGATTAAGATGTGAGCCCCGTGATATTGTATGAAAAGTGTGGGATCGACCGAACCTTTGGTGAATTTATTGGCAATGAGGAAGGATGATAACTTATCGTACCACGCCCAAGGAGCTTGTTTGAGACCATACAGAGCTTTGTTCAGTTTGTAGACATGGTTCGGGAACTCGGGATCAACGAATCCTTCTGGCTGGCTGACATAAACCGTTTCTTTCAGTTTCCCATTCAGAAAAGCAGTTTTGACGTCCATTTGAAAGACCGTTATATTCATATGAGCCGCGAACGCGAGAAAGATCCGAACAGCCTCAAGACGAGCAACCGGAGCAAATGATTCCTCAAAGTCAATACCCTCTTCCTGTCTATAACCCTTAGCCACCAGACGTGACTTGTTTCTGATTACGTTCCCTTCAGCATCCAATTTGTTCTTCCAAATCCATTTGAGACCAATGACGTAGACCCCTGTTAGTCTTTCAACCAGTTCCCATACTTCAAGACGTTTGAATTGGTTGAGTTCTTCTTGCATGGATTTGATCCAGTTGTCTTTTGTCATTGCGTCTTTAATGTTTTTAGGCTCAGATTGGCAGACAGTGAGAGCATAAATGCAATGTTCACCATCTGTATGAAGACGTTGTCTCGTAACGACTGGTTGATTTGGGTTGCCAATAATATTTTCAAGAGGATGATCTTTTGTCCAACGATGTGTAGAGGGTTGATGTTGGTATACATTGTGCAGATTTTGAGGATTCAAATGGTTTGTTGATGATTCCGCGACATCAGGTGTAGCAGTTTCATTGGCAAACGAGTTAAAGAACGTATTTGGATCAAAATCTGCAGGTGGGGGTACTTCATTAAGAACATCAGCAGCTGATTCAGCGTCGTTGGAAGCAGTTTGTTCAACTGTTGTAGTAGAGTCAACTGGTGGTGCTTCTTCAACAGTAGTTGTTGTAGCAGGTGTATCAAGTATAAGAGTATTATCAGGTTGAGCAGCGGAAACGGCAGATACACCTGGAGCACGTTCATCAATGTTGTCACTGAACAGAGGAGCAAATAGTTTTTCCATTTGTTGAAGAGTAAGCTGGGGGCTTAGTTCAGCTGATGATGGGGTTTGAGGGAAGTTTAAACTGTTGTGACCGGGTTCTAAGCTGTTATCCTCAGAAGCCATTTCTGTAAGTTCATCAAAATTAGCATGAATCGTTTCCATAACCTGCTTTGTACGATGATTCCAGATCCGGAAACCCTTAGAATTTTCACAATATCCTATAAATACTCCAATGTCAGCTTTGGCTTTGAGCTTACCAAAGTCACCACGATCATTATTCGGATAGCAAAGGGATCCAAATACATGAAAGTGTTTGAGATTCGGTTTATGGTTATGGATAAGCTCAAAAGGTGTTTTGTTGTGACGTTTAGTAATCATTGAACGATTTGAGTATAGCATGCAGTTGATACAGCTTCTGCCCACATGTAATCTGGAAGTTTAGCATTGATTAACATTGTTCTTGCAGTTTCCACTAACGTTCGGTTTCGTCTTTCAACAACTCCGTTTTGTTCTGGTGTATGTGCAATAGATGTCTAATGCTCAATTCCCACTTTCTCATAAAATTCTCGAAGAGTTTGGTTAACAAATTCAGTTCCATTGTCTGTTCTGATTTGGCGGACGGTGTTCCAGAGCTGAACTTGAATTTTCGTGAGAAAGGTGATGATCATCTGTGGAGCTTGATCTTTACTTCGAAGAAAGTAGACCCAAGTCCATCGTGAGTAGTCATCGACAATTACCAAGATGTAGCGTTTGCCATTAATCGTTTGCACGCGCATCGGGCCACACAAATCCATGTGAAGAAGATGAAGCACATGCTGAGAGTTGTGTTCTACCTTTGAAGGAAAATGAGCACGAGTGCTTTTCCCTTGTTCACAAGCTGAGCAAAGGTGATCTTTAGAATACCGGAATCGTGGGAGACCTTCAACAAGTTTGTGTCGAGCAAGGTTGGTGATGGTTTGAAAGTTTAAATGTGAGAGACGACGGTGCCATAGCCAGGATTTTGTTGATGTTGCCTTTGAAAGTAGACAGATGGGAGATGAAGCAATCATGTCTTGCATTGAGATTGTGTATAGGCTAGAATTGCGAGAGCCAGACATAAGATCGTTTCCTTGTAGATCACGAATGAAACAAGTTTTCTCCCTGAAAGCGACTTCCAAATCTCCATCACAGAATTGACCGACTGAAAAGAGATTGTGACCGAGGCCTTCTACATAATAAACCCTGCTAATTTCGATGTTGCCGTTGATGTAATCTCCGTAGCCCATGATAGCTGCGAAGTGATCATTCCCAAATCTGACAGTGCCAATGAATTTTGCAACAAAGTTTGATAACAGTTTAAGGTTGCCTGTCATGTGTCGGGAACAGCCACTATCAACAATCCAAAGGATGATCTGTATCACCTGCATTACACACAGACGACACAGATGGAATAGAAGTAGATGTGGAACCCGAAGTGTTAGAGGGTTCCGAAGCAGTTATAGTAGAAATACACACATCAATGACTTTAGGAATCCATTTAAATCCTAGTGTATTATGTATCCATTTCTGTCATCTCCAACTAGTCTTAGCTTTAGTCTTAGTGAATGCACTAGGTGATACTACATTCCTTGGAGGTGATACTGGAACTACAGGGACATCAATGTGTTTCTTAGAATCTAAAGAGGGCGGTTTACCAAGCATAGACTTAGAAGCAGTAGTGGGCCTAGAGGTATTCCGGGTCTTAGGATTTCGTAAACGAGACAAGATAGCTCTAGCAACACATTTGTCATGACAATCAGAAAGCATGCTTTTACGACAAATAACACAAGATGCATTAGACTGAATATCAAAAGTACTTAAGGGTTCAACATTAGTTACAACACTTTTTCCATTACATTTGCTAGACGCAATATCCAAAGTGGGTGCAACTAGAGTCTTATTCTAAGTCCTACGGTGTTCTTCTACTTCAGCATTCTTTATTTGTCTTTTCTTAGGTCGCAACTTCCTATTCTTCCTTGTATTGCTTCTAGGCTGTGAAGTGCGGACGTTTGGAAAAGAGGCAACTATTCCTGTTTCAGTTGAGGGAGGCACATTAGTAACTTGTGTTTGGTCAGTAGGCATTCTGGGTTCACGTTTGCTAAGTGTTACAGGTGCAATTCTCTTAATGATGCTAGGCTGAACTTGTTCATACTTTCCTAACATTTCCCTTAAATTAATGATAGTGTGCACCAAATCTTGATTTTCAAAACGAAGATTTCTAGCAAAATTCATGACTTCTTTAGTGTGTGAAAGATAATGATCAAGTTCGTTTGATGCTTCATCACAAGTCTGTTTGAGTAAATCAAATATGACACCATATCCCTGTTTAACTTTTGAAAGTTCTTGTTCATATTTTGAGATTTGACACTTAAAAGACACGTTTTGATCATCCAGTTGCTCAAGTTTTGGATTAAACGGTTTTAATTTCAACTGGTGGATTTTGTTTGGCAAAGCAAGTTCACGGTTTTGACAATCTTTTTGACACCAATTAAGACGACGTTTTGCATTTGAAAGTTCGTTTACTAATCGTGCATTTTCAACTTTTAAAGACTCGATTTGAAGCACATTATCAGTATTCTCAACAATTTCAACAGAATCAATAGAATCAGCAGTGATATGATCAGATGCATATGCAACAGATTGTAATAAAACTAGATTATTGATATCAGCACAGATAACATTTTCCAAGAGTCGATCAACATCTTTTCGCAACAATTTCTTTTTACGTTTAGTATTTGAAATCGATGTTTCTGTTTTCTCGAAAATTGTTTTCATTAGACCAAGTTCCTTGTGAAAATCCCTTTCCCAATATAGTGCACAAGTTTTCAAAATTTTAACATGGGGTAAAAGTCTTTTCTGAAGAATGTCTCGATGGTCTCGCGCCATTGGCGATTGAAAATGTTCAACTTTTATTTCAGAATGAAATTCAATCTCACGTTCCAAAATTTTGATGTCAGATAAGAAAGTGTCAAAGTATTTTATGACGCGACAACTTTCGGCTTTTGTTTTAACTTCACTAAGTGAAGGTAAAGGACCATTAATTTGTGCACCATTTTGTTTGGGACTAACTTCAGAAACTGGTGTGATAACAAAAGGCTTGTTAGAAGTATCTTGTTGTTTGACAAAAGTAACGGCTTTTGAATAGTTAAATGGTTTGTTATAAACGACATTTTCCATTTTTGACCGACTCTCGTCATCTACATCTAATTCCTCCATGCGATTATATTCAACAACAGTCATAATTGAATCATCAATTCTATGTTCTGCACTGTAAACTTCAGGATTTGGTTTGAATGCTCTGTTTGAAAACTTAGGTTTGTAATCAGCAAGAATTGGTCCATATCCATTTGGATTAGGTTTAAAAGTAAACTTTTGAATTGTTGTGATTGACTCACCATGTTTGTAAACAACATTTCGAAACTCTTTGATTTTGGTTTGTAAGTCGACAATTTCTTCAAGATAGTTATCTATTCGTTTCGTGGAATGCTGTTTGTACTCAGAGAACTGTTTTTGACAAGTTAACAAATCAGCCTTGGCTTTTTGAGTTTCCAAAGTAAGAGCGTTAAGTTGTTTTTTATGTTCATGTTCCAGTTGTTCTATTTGAGACAACAAAGCATTCTTGGAAATGGCTAGATCACGTATCTGTCGTTCTAATGATTTTTCGTTTTGATGAGATTTAGCAAAAGCGACTTCAAAACCTTCTTCACGTTTTTCTTGAGTTTTGAAAAAATTGATTTGTCGAATTAAGAATTCATTATCCCTAATTAACAGTGCATTTTTCTCTTTTAATTTCGTGTAAATTTCCAACCGAGAGTGTTGGTCTTTAATTAAGGTCAGGAGCTCAATTTCTCTATTAGACCGAAGCTCATTTTGTTCAACGTGAGTCTCAACATGATCATTATTTTGATCCTCAAATATAATCACGGAGTCAACTTGATTATCAATATTAACCATAAGGTCATCTTGATCGTCAAATATAACGACAGGATCTATTTGATAATCATCGGAATGAGATGTGGATTGCTCATGTTGAACACTCTGATCCTGGTCGGATGGAGTAATTGGCGGAGATATCAGATCAGGGATGAGTATATTTTGTTCAGGTACCTGAGACAAGCCATCAGTGTCATACACTGGGCCTGTGTCACTCATGTGTAGAGCTTGCATTTGTGCCATCAACATCACTGCTGCATTAGCCTGCAAGTCTTCCATGTCATCATCAGAGTCTGCATCTGCCATAAAGCTCTGTTCCTTGTTGTTAAGAGTTCCACCAGCTTCATCCTTAAGAGCCAAGAGCAAAGCCTCTTTGAAATAAGCACTGCCTCTTGTCCTTGGCTTAGGACATGCATTAGCCAGATGACCCTTTTCATTGCAGTTATAACAACGAAGACCATTAACCCCATTCTGAGCATTCCCCTGTTCAACCACTTGAGCTCTCTGTTGTTGTGGAGCACCCTGGTTATTCCTTCCAATAGCATTAAACCCTTGACCACCTCCTATCTGACGACCATAACCACGGTTCTGAACTTTAACACGTCCATTGTTCACAACAGCTTGATTCCTTGTGTTGGATGAGGAACGAATGCGATTGTTAGATTTGTTTGTATACCGACCGAAGGCTTTAGCAATCATAACAAATCCTTGTTGCAGTTCATCGAAAGCAGCAAAGTCGTCATCAGCTTCACTGTAAAGTGCTTGAGCATTGTTGTTGTTGTATAGAACCAATTGAGTTTGTTGAGGTTGTTGCTGTGACTGATCATATGGTGTGATGGTTGCAGTTGGTTGAGGAGCTGTTTGAGGAGGAAGATTAGTTTGAGCCCACAAAGCAAGTTGTTGATTATCAGGAATTGTCTGTGAAGTCGGGAGTCCACGGATAGTCCTTTCTTTGTCAACTTCTTTTTGGTGAGGCTTCAAATAGTCGTACAACAATCCGTATGAAGCATGATGAAGATTCTTAGCTTGACGGAGAAAAATGACATACTTCTCCCATTCCGGACCAAGACTACTTAGGAACTTAGTGTTGACAGCAATTCGAGGCATGATGATGTTGCGTTTGTCCAAATCATTAATGATGTCTAAAAAGCGATGATGATATGACTCTAATGTCTCTCCTGGTTCAATCATGAAATGTTCATAAGCCAAGTAGATTTTGGATTCCATGTCTTCCTGATTGAGTGGTGTGCCTTCCATTAGAAGATGAATATGTTCCCACATTGCTTTAGCTGTCTTTTGAGCATCAACACTTCGAAGGATCGGATTGGGTAGTCCCAAAAGGATGTATTGCATTGCTAGTTCATCGGCTTCAAAGTGTAGAAGTTCATCACCAGTGATGTCGGAGATAGTTGCAATGTTGGAGACAGCATCTCTTGGTGGATTGGCATCTGGATCTGCGGGTGTGATAACAATAGGCATCTGAAATGGACCTTCCATAATGACCTTCTTTAAGAACTTTCCATGTGGCTTCTTTAGATCACAAAACCTAAAGAACCGTATAACCCATTGATCATAATTACCGGGAGTGAGCATTGGAGGTCTATCAAGTGAGCCAGCTTCATGAATTGATTGTTGGCTACTTAAGTCTTCACACATCTTGCCAAACCATGTCGGTTCCTTCATAGTATTCCTGGATGGATGTTGATTGTAGAAGTTAGTGTAAGGTTGTACTTGAAGACTAGGTGGTGGTTGAACCATTTGTGGTGGTGGAATTGCTCCAAGTTGTGGAGTATGTTGTTGATTAAATTGTTGTTGATAAATTTGTTGTTGATGATTAAATTGTTGATGTTGTGGACTTAGTTGTTGTTGTTGTTGATGATGATAAGTGTAGGGAAAATAGTTAGAGTATGGTGGTTGTGACATGTTGAAAACTTGTGTTGTTAAATGGATCTTTGTAGTCGAATGAAACGTTGTTGATGAAGTATCCTTAGGCGTAGAAATCACAGAAAAGCCAAGTACCACTTATGCTTAAAAACACCAAAGTTACGCGTAACAGCAATAGTTACGCGTAGGATTAGCTTACGCGTAAGTAAGGAGAAAACACTAAAGTTATGCTTAAACAAGAAGTTAGGCGTAGAAAACTTAGGCGTAGGATTAACTTATGCGTAAGACAAAGCTTAGGCGTAAGATAAATCTTAGGCGTAAAAAATTCTACGCGTAAGCTTATGCTTATGCGTAATTTTAGGGTTTTTGCCCAAGTGATCTTTTACACTATCACAGTGCAAAAGATATCCAAAGTCGACATATTTTCAGGCTTATCCAAGCAAGAAAACACGGAGTAAACCACGAAAACTGAAGATCAAACCAAGGAACAAGTTACGCGTAGTTTTAGGGTTTTGATACGCGTAGAACTACTCGTAAAATTACTTTTGCCCAAAGATGTTTCTAAAACAGATTTTTGTGATGAAATAGCTTCAATATCACCAAAATAACACAAAAGTGTGAAACTTGATGATCCAAAGCGTCTAAAACGGTTACGCGTAGAACAACTACCACGTAAAAAACCAAGCTCAAAAACAATGATCCACACGTAAAGGTTGAAACTTTTTGCCAAAAACAGTCATTTTAACACCTTAAAACGTTGAAAGTACAAGAATCTTGGATTAAAAAGTGTAAAAAATGTGTTTTTAAGTGAACCAAAGTTTGTAAACCGGTAGTTACGCGTAAGACCGAAACCCACTTCAAAAACAAACCGATTCACCCAACTATTTGGCGATTGATACCACTGTTAGGTCACTAAGTTTACAACACAAGCACAATAGAAAGAGATAGAGAGAAGATCGGATAAACAATATCAAACACACACACGAAATACTATGTGAAAGGTTTAAGCGTAGAGTGTGAAAGAGTGAATTAAACAACCAACCCTCAAGTGAGGGTATTACAAGACTATTTATAGGAGAGGGAGCTAGGGCAACACTCCTAGTCCCTTCCTTTCCTTATTGGAATTGGGCCTAGGCTTATGGGCCTTCTACATAAGCCTAAGCTTAATAACAAACATAAAGGCCATATTAAGCTAACTATTACATATGAATCACTAACACTTGAATAAGGTTTAGGAGTGATTCCAACAACAACCCCGAAGTCAACTTTGTTCAATCATTAAATCAATCTGTGACATAATATTTTCCGTGAAAATGCATAAACCAAAGTATCAAGCCTCATAACATAACGAATCTCAGCCTCATACCAAATCTCATTTTCAAATCTCTTTAACAAGTCTCATCGAAATACTCCAATAATGAGAAGCCCATTTTTCTGTCATCCAAATCCAAACTATCACACAAATTACTCGAATTCGTTCCAACAACAAAAGTTAAACCTGATCCACCAACATTCAACTTATATGTCCGAAATGATAAACCCAATGTAACCCGAGTGAATATACAAAATGAAATCTATGAATTCAGTCATGAATACAAAGTCCAACTCTAATAACATTATCACACTTTCACGTTAGGCCCATATCCAATCTATAGCAGCCCATTTCAATATCCACCTTTATAGCACAAAGCCCAACTGAGAAAAATAACACATGATCATTCGTCAAAATCTAGAACTACACAGCCCATATAAAGCACCAGTTATTTGAGGTGATATGTTAGGCCTAAGTCCAAACTGATAATATTTGGCCCAATTCCATGAAAAATATCACTCGGCCCAATATATCTCCTCCCGGCTCTTTAACCCTTGCCCTTATACAACGGGTTATAAAACACATCTAAACACATCAGTTACCCTAAAAATACTCCCGTATTAATCCCAGGCCAACCACACCTAAAAATTCTCCAATCAACAAACCCTAATCTCATATACCAGACGCCTCCTTTTAATTTTTTTCATCCAAATCATTCGAAACCCTAATCTCAATTAGCAAGTCTGCCTCTCCAACTCCAAAGGATGTATGCAAATATCACTCACCACAGGGATGGTTTGAATCGATAATGCCACAGGGATGGCTTTCAAGTTAATAACAACGAGATCTATGTTAGGTATTTATGAATGTTTTTGTTTATTTTGACATCCTTTTAAACGAGCTGAGATGAGAAATGGCAACATATTTGTTGTTGTTTCCTATCCATTTGGTTCGAATATATACTGAAGTGAAAGCTTCTAAAGAGATCGATGATGGTTTTGCTTCATTCTCATAAGACCTTTAGTGTCATGATAGTTCTTTGAATGATGCGAGTAAAATAAACGAGATCTTTTAGTACTCTTTATTAATTTTCCTTTTAATTCATTAATCGAAATAATGAAATGAGATGACATTGTTGTTAATCTCTTACTTCGACTTCGAATATATACTTAATAACTTAGATCTATGATGATGTGGTTTAAAACACTTCGAATGATTTGAGGCCATTATTTTTGAACACGACTCTGAGATCGTAAGTATTTCTTTATTTATGTTTTGGTATGAGTACATAGACGAGCCAATAAATTAAATTAACATGCTTGTTAAATTTATTTTATTATGTTCGAACAAAGAAAAAAATGAGGCAAGGCTTCATCAAATATAGATCAGTGATGATAAATATTGAGGGGTTCAATAGCTCTGAGTTGAGGTCATGATCATCTTAAACAAACCTTGATATGTGTTGTGTGTGAGTAGAGAGTCGAAACTTTGTAGAGTAGTATTAGAACAGTGATGATGTTGAACTTTGATGAGATTGTTGATGTTTGAGTAGATTTTAGATTCGAATTGTTGATGAAATTGTATTATGATTGTGATGTTTGTAGTCGTTATGGTGTAGATATGGTTGATGCTCGTACTTTTCAAACCGCATAGGCTTACTAGTTAACAAACCGCATAACGCAATATTGACAAACCGCTTAATCATAATTTTGACAAACCGCATCAACCTTTTCATTCAAAACGCATGATTTATCAAACCTCATAAAGCAAATCGCAGTTGACTTAAGAGTCAAACCGCATACTCACAAACCACTTTAAACACTCAAACTGCATAACTGCTACGTCAAAATGCATGAGTACTGTCAAACCGCACTTAGTGACAAAACGCATTATAGACAAATCGCATAACAGTTTGTGACAAACCGCACAGATTCTTAACAAACCGCTTCCAGATTCAACGAATCTGGACAGTTTGTGACAAACCGCATCGAAGAGCCTGACAAACCGCATCCATGAATATCATCATTTCTGACCGAACAAAACTAATCTAGAACTGATCCAAGGAATATAAGGCAGTTGAAAGCATTTTGACCACAAAACTTAATCCAAGAGTGATAAAATCAGTGACATGTTCATCAAAACGTTTTGAAATCCAATGATAAAGAATGATGTAAACTTTTTTGACCACAAACTTAGAAATCAGTAAACATAATCTTGTAAAAACCAAGTCAAAAACAGTTTTAAACACCATCACAACCAAATATTATCACGACTAAAACACCAAACCGCATCGAATAAATCGAACAAACCGCATTAAGAACCATAAGAATCAACAAAGCAACATAACCTGAGCTCTGATGCCAATTGGAGGATCATACATAATATGTTGTTTGATGATTCGGGTGGTCTAGGGAGATGATTATACAAGTATGCCATGTTTAGAGAGTGAAAGAGATGAGAGGGAATTATAAAGAGAGGTTTAACAAAAAGAAGAAAGGTTAGATTAAGAAGTTCTAACCCTTCCAAGGATGGAAGGGGTATTTATAGTTACAACTAATACGTCCTCCTGTCGGACTGTGGATCAGGCATACAGTGGGTAAAGACCCGTCCTTCCTCCACGGTGTTACTCTAAACTAAACTATGCTAATAACTAACTAATAAACAAGTAAATAACGATATGTCTACGAGCTAACATATGCTAGACTATAATTGGGTGACCCCGACACTTCTTTATGGAATTTCCAATTCCTAACAGTAACCTCGTGAAGATTTTCGTGAACCAAAATACCACTCATAACCAAATAATATCAAAAAAATTTATCCAATATTTATAACCAAAGAAAAATCATACGGATGACAAATGTTTGTTTGCATATTAATCGGCCCACCATATCTGTTCAATTGATAACACAAGTAGCCCAAATATGTCGGATCTACACCACCAAGGTACACCGACCCAATATTTGAAAGATCATTGAGGCCCACGAAAAAATAAAAAAACCCGATCCAGATGCATAATCGGTTATAAGGCTTATTAAACCTAATATTTCTCACTTCATACATAACCCTAAAAAACATCTGTGTTTTACTCCGCCCCCATTCACAAAAAACGCTCTCACCCAATTCTTCCAATCGATCTCATCTCAACAATTCTCAGCTTCAATCAATCATCACAATAGAACACAATCAATCAGACCTTACATATGAGCATCACCCTACTTAATATCTTCATTTATGCTCCATAAGAATCAAGAAAGCAAGTCAAGGCTTCAAGATCCTCTCGGGGTCTAAGATAGGGTTTTAATTGATGTTGTCTTGAGTTAATTGTAAACGATCTGAAGAGAAAGAGTATAACGAAATTGTTATTACTGTATTATATTTTATTCGAATATTTATAATGAATCAATGTTTCAAATAAAATCAGTGATGATGTTATTTTCGTGAGAATTGACCTTCAAGGTATGAGATAAGTTGTGAATACCACGAAAAAGATCTGAGATTTATTTTAATTTCATTTTGGTCCGAGTGGTATAGATTTGGAGATGGGATTTAGGTGTGATTTGTTGGTTAAGGGATTAGAATAGAGATGGATTTGATGTTGTGCTTGGTTTTGGACCCGGCTGTGGTGACTCTTTTTTTTTACATCAGTCATGATTAGCGTTTTTCATTTTGTTTCAGACTTGAGATGACATTGTTGTTAATCTCTTACTTCGACTTCGAATATATACTTGTTGGAATCACTCCTAAACCTAAATCAAGTGTTAGTAATTCATATGTAATAGTTAGCTTAATTATGGCCTTTATGTTTGTTATTAGCTTAAGCTTATGTAGAAGGCCCATGAGCTTAGGCCCAAGCCCATAGGAGAAAGGATGGGAACTAGGAGTGTTGCCCTAGCTTCCCTCCTATAAATACTCCTGTATAACCCTCACTTGAGGGTTGGTTGTTCATTTTATTCACTCCTTTACACCTTTACGCATAACCGGTCTAGCTTTATACGTGTGTGTGTGTTTAACGTGTTCAACCGCCTCTCTATCTCTTTCTATGTTGCTTGTGTTGTAAAACTAGTGACCTAACAGTGGTATCAATCGCCAAATAGTTGGGTTAACACTTTTGGTTTTGAAGTTTTTGTTTTCGGTCTTACGCGTAAACGTGGTTAACACTTTGGATCGCTTAAAAACACGTTTTTTACACTTTTTAATCCAAGATTCTTGTACTTTCAATGTTTTAAGGTGTTAAAATAACTGTTTTTGGCAACAAGTTTCAAACTTTATGCGTGGATCATAGTTTTTAAGCTTGTTTTTGTTCGTGGGTGTCGTTCTACGCGTAACCTGTTTAGCCGTTTTTGATTCATCAAGTTTCACACTTTTGTGTTATTTTGGTGATATTGAAGCTATTCCATAACAAAAATCTGGTTTAGAAACAACTTTGGGCAAAATCATTTTTACGAGTAAAGCTACGCGTATCAAAACCCTAGTTCTACGCGTAACTTTATCCATGGTTTGATCTTCAGTTTCGTGGTTTACTCCGTGTTTTCTTGCTTGGATAAGCCTGAAAATACGTCGACTTTGGATATCTTTTGCACTGTGATAGTGTAAAAGATCACTTGGGATAAAACCCTAAACTTACGCATAAGCATAAAGCTTACGCGTAGAAATCCTACGCATAAGATTCATCTTACGCCTAAGCCTAGTCTTACGCATAAGGTAATCCTACGCCTAAGTTTCTACGCCTAACTTTGTGTCTACGCATAACTTTAGTGTCTTTTCCCTACTTACGCGTAAGCTAAACCTACGCGTAACTCTTGATTGTTACGCGTAACTTTGGTGTTTTTACGCATAAGTGCTACTTGGTTTATTGTGATTTCTACGCCTAAGGATACTTCATCAACAAAGGTTCATTCGACTACAAAGATCCATTTTTACCAACACAAGTTTTCAACATGTCACAACCACCATACTCTAACTATTCCCTTACACTTATTCTCAATGACAACAACAACTAAGTCCACAACATCAACAATGGAATCAACAACAAGCAATTTATCAACAACAATTTAATCAACAACATACTCCACAACTTGGAGTAATTCTTCCACCACAAATGGTTTAAATACCACCAAGTCTTCAAGTTCAACCCTACACAAACGATTTCAATCAACATCCATCAAGGAACACTATGAAGGAACCCACTTGGTTTGCAAAGATGTGTGAAGCTTTAAGCAGCCAACAATCAATTCATGAGGCTGGATCACTTGATAGACCTCCAATGCTCACTTCAGGAAACTACGATCAATGGGTAATTAGGTTCTTTAGGTTTTGTGATCTGAAGAAGCCACATGGAAAGTTCTTAAAGAAGGTTATCTTGGAAGGTCCATTTCAGATGGCTACTGTCATTGTACCCGGAGATCCAAATGCTAATCCACCAAGAGATGAACAATCAAACATTGCTACTGTTGCAGACCTGAATCCAGAAGAACTTCTACACTATGAAGTTGATGAGCTTGCAATGCAATATATCCTTTTAGGATTACCAAACCCAATTCTTTGAAGTGTTGATGCTCAAAAGACTGCAAAGAAAATGTGGGAACACATTCATCTACTTATGGAAGGATCTGCACTCAATCAGGAGGATATGGAATCCAAAATTTACTTGGCTTATGAACACTTCATGATTGAACCTGGAGAGACACTAGAGTCTTATCATCATCGATTCTCAGACATCATAAATGATTTGGATAAACACAACATCATCATGCCAAGAATTGCAGTTAATACCAAGTTCCTGAGTAGTCTTGGTCCTGAATGGGAGAAGTATGTCATTTTTCTCCGTCAAGCGAAGAACATGCATCATTCTACATACGGATTGTTGTATGATTACTTGAAGCCTCATGAAAAGGAAGTTGATAGGGAAAGGATTCTCCGTGCTCAAATTGCTTCAACAACAACTCCGGAAAATCAACAACTTGCCTTGTATGCTCAAAACAGTTATCCTCCTCAACAAGCAACTCAACCAACTGCCACTATCACACCAAATGATCAATCACAACAATCTCAACATAATCAATTGGTTCCATACAACAACAACTATGCTCAAGCATTTGTCAGTGAAGCTAATGAGTAATCCTATCCGTTCGAAGCATTGCAACAAGGATTTGTTATGATTGCTAATGCTTTTAGCCGTTATACCAGCAAATCCAACAATCGTATTCGTTCCTCATCTAACACACGAAATCAAGCTTTTGTGAACAATGGACGAGTTAAAGTTCAGAATCATGGTTATGGTCGTCAGATGGGCGGTGGTCAAGGGTTTAATGCTGTGGGTAGGAATAACAACAGAGCTCAAGTGGTGGAACAGGGAAATGCTCAGAATGGGTTGAATGGTCTTTGATGCTACAACTACAATGAGAAGGGACACCTGGCTAATGCATGCCCAAAGCCGAGGACTAGGGGCAGTGCTTATCACAAAGAGGCTCTTCTTTTGGCTCTTAAGGATGAAGCTGGTGGAACTCTCACAGACAAAGAATAGAGTTTTATGGCAGATGCAGACTCAGATGATGATATGGAGGACTTGCAGGCCAATGCAGCTGTTATGTTGATGGCTAATATGCATGAGTTACACATGAGTGACACAGGCCCAGTGTATGACACTGATGGCTTGTCTCAGGTACCCGAACAAACCATATTTATCTCTGATCTAATATCTCCGCCAACATCTGAATCCGGCAAGGCTCAGAATGTTCAAAATGAGTCATCCACATATCATTCTGACGATTTTCAATTAGACCCCGTAGTTACATTTGACGATCAAAATGACCTTATGGTTTCCATTGATAATCAAATTGACTCCGTGGTTATACTTGAGGATCTAAGTAATGATCATGTTGTGACTCACGTTGAACAAGCCGAACTTTTGCCTCATCCAGATCTTGCTCTTTTACTTAAAGACCAGCAATCCCAAATTGAAGAATGTTGTGCATTAAATCAGAACTTAAAAAGTAAAAATGCACTGTTAACCAAGGATTTTGAATGTTTAAAAATGCAACTCAACTTTTTCAAAACTCAAGAAAACCGTGAAAAAGGTTTTGAAGCATCCATTTCTAATACTAAAAGGTTTAAAAATGAAGGTCGTTTTCGAGAAAATAGAAACATCCATTTCTAATACTAAAAGTAAAAAGAAAATGTTGAGAAAAGATGTTGATCGACTCTTGAAAGATGTTATCTGTGCTGATATCCATAATGTTGTGTTATTCAATTCTTTGCCACATGCATCTGATTATATCTCTACTGATACTGTTGATAATCTTGTAAACTGTTGAGAATACTGATAATGTGCTTCAGATCGAGTCTTTAAAAGTTGAAAACGAACGTCTCTTACACAAGCTTTCAAATGCAAAACGTCGTCTTCAATGGTGTCAAAAAGATTGTCAAAATCGTGAACTTGCTTTGCAAAAAAAGAAAATCCACCAGTTGCAATCCAACAATTTTAATCCAAAATCTGAGCAACTGGATGAGCAAAACGTGTCTTTGAAAAGTCAAATCTCAAAATATGAACAAGAACTTGTAAAAGTTAAACAGGAATATGGTGTCATATTTAATTTACTCAATAAGACTCGTCATGAAGCATCAAACGAACTTGATCACTATCTTGCACACATTAGAGAAGTAATGAATTTTGCTGGTAATATTCGTTCTGAAAATCAAGATTTGATTCACACTATCTCTAAGTTAAGAAAAATGTTAGGAAAGTATGAACAACTTCCGCCTACCGTGATTAAGAGAATAGCACCAGTAACACTTAGTAATCGTGAACCTAGAATCCCTACTGCCAAATCACAAGTTGCTAACGTGCTTCCTTCTACTGATACAGGAATAGTTGCGTCTTTTCCAAACATCCGCACTTCACAGCCTAGGAGCACTACATCGAAGAATAGGAAGTTGTGACCTAAGAAAAGATCAATAAGGAATGCTAAAGTAGAAGAACACCCTAGGACTATGAATAAGACTCACGTTGCTTCCACTATAGATATTGCGTCTGGCAAATGTAATAGAAATAGTGATGTAACGAATGCTAAACCTTTAAGTACTTTTGATATTCAGTCTGATGCACCTTGTGTTATTTGTCGTAAAAGTATGAATTCTGATTCTCATAAAAAAAATGTGTTGCTAAAGCTATCATCTCTTGTTTACAGAATCCTAAGAATCGAAATACCTCTAGGCCCACTGATCTTTCTAAGTCTGTGCTTGGTAAACCGCCCTCTTTAGATTCTAAGAAACGCATTGCTGTCCCTGTAGCTCCAGTTTAACCTCCTAAGAATGTAGTACCACCTAGTGCATTCACTAAAACTAAAGCAAATACTAGTTGGAGATGGCAGAAATGGATATATAACACACTAGGATTTAAATGGATGCCTAAAATTATTGATGTGTGTATGTCTACTATAACTGCTCCGGAACCCTCTAACATTTCGGGTTCCACATCTACTTCTATTCCATCTGTGTCGTCTGTGTGTAATGCAGGTGATACAGATCATTCTATGGATTGTTGATAGCGGATGTTCCCGACACATGACAGGCAACCTTAAACTGTTATCAAACTTTATTGCAAAGTTCATTGGCACTGTCAGATTCGGGAATGATCACTTCGCAGCTATCATGGGCTACGGAGACTATATCAATGGGAACATCGAAATTAGCAGGGTTTATTATGTGGAAGGCCTCGGTCACAATCTGTTTTCAGTAGGTCAGTTATGTGATGGAGATTTGGAGGTTGCTTTCAGGGAGAAATCTTGTTTCATTCGAGATCTACAAGGAAACGACCTTATGTCTGGCTCGCGTAACTCAAGTCTTTACACTCTATCTATGCAAGACATGGTTGCTTCATCTCCCATCTGCTTACTTTCAAAGGCAACATCAACAAAATCCTGGCTATGGCACCGTCGTCTCTCACATTTAAACTTTCAAACTATAACCAATCTTGCTCGACACAAACTAGTTGAAGGTCTCCCACGATTCCGGTATTCTAAAGATCACCTTTCCTCAGCATGTGAACAAGGGAAAAGCACTTGTGCTCATTTTCCTTCAAAGGTGGAACACAGCTCTAAGCACGTGCTTCATCTTCTTCACATGGATTTATGTGGCCCGATGCGCGTGCAAACGATTAATGGCAAACGCTACATCTTGGTAATAGTTGATGACTACTCACGCTAGACTTGGGTCTACTTTCTTCGAAGCAAAGACCAAGCTACAAAGATGATCATCACCTTTCTCACAAAAATACAGGTTCAGCTCCGCAACACCGTCAGACTAATCCGAACAGACAAAGGAACTGAATTTGTTAACCAAACCCTTCCTGAATTTTATGAGAAAGTGGGAATTCAGCATCAACATTGCACGTACACCAGAACAAAACGGAGTTGTTGAAAGATGAAACCGAACGTTAGTGGAAGCTGCAAGAACAATGTTAATCAATGCTAAACTTCCAGATTACTTGTGGGCAGAAGCTGTATCTACTGCATGCTATACTCAAAACCGTTATATGATTACAAAACGCCACAACAAAACACCTTTCGAGCTTGTCCACAACCATAAACCGAATCTCAAACACTTTCATGTATTTGGATCCCTTTGCTATCCGAATAATGATCGTGATAAATTTGGAAAGCTCAAAGCCAAAGCTGACATTAGAGTCTTTATTGGATATTGTGAGAATTCTAAAGGTTACCGGATCTGTAATCGTTGTACAAAGCAGGTTATGGAAACGATTCATGCTCATTTCGATGAACTTACGGAAATGGCTTCTGAGTATAACAGCTTGGAACCCGGTCACAACCGCTTAAACTTCCCACAAACCCCATCATCAGCTGAACAAAGCCCCCAACTCACTCGTCAACAAATGGAAAGGTTATTTGCTCCTCTATTCAGTGACGATATTGATGAACGTGCTCCAGGTGTATCCGTTGTTTCCGCTGGACAACCTGATAATACTCTTATACCTGATACACCTGCTACAACAACTACTGTTGAAGAAGCACCACCAGTTGACTCCACCACAACAATTGAACAAACCGCTTCCAACAATGATGAAACGGCTGATGATGTTCTTAATGAAGTACCCCCACCTGCAGATTTTGATCCAAATGCATTCTTTAACCCGTTTGCTAATGACACTGCTGCACCTGATGTCGCGGAATCATCAATAAACCATTCGAATCCTCAGAATCTGCACAATGTATACCAACATCAGCCCTCTACACATCGATGGACAAAAGACCATCCTCTGGCAAACATTATTGGCAACCCGAATCAACCAGTCGTTACGAGACTACGTCTTCACACAGATGGTGAACATTGCATTTATGCACTCACTGTCTGCCAATCTGAGCCTAAAAACATTAAAGACGCAATGACAAAAGACAACTGGATTGAATCCATGCAAGAAGAACTCAACCAATTCAATCGTCTTGAAGTATGGGAACTGGTTGAAAGACCAACAAGGGTCTACGTCATTGGTCTCAAATGGATTTGGAAAAACAAATTGGATGCTGAAGGGAACGTAATCCGAAACAAGTCACGTCTAGTTGCTAAGGGTTATCGTCAGGAAGAGGGAATAGATTTTGAAGAATCTTTTGCTCCGGTTGCTCGTCTTGAGGCTGTTCGGATATTTCTCGCGTTCGCGGCTCATATGAATATGACGGTCTATCAGATGGATGTCAAAACTGCGTTTCTCAATGGACAACTTAAAGAAACGGTTTATGTCAGCCAACCAGATGGATTCGTTGATCCCGAGTTCCCGAACCATGTCTACAAACTGAACAAAGCTCTGTATGGTCTCAAACAAGCTCCTCGGGCATGGTACGATAAGCTATCATCTTTCCTCATTGCTAATAATTTCACCAAAGGTTCGGTCGACCCTACTCTTTTTATACAATATCACGGGGCACATATCTTAATTGTTCAAATTTACGTCGATGACATCATTTTTGGGTCTACACATAAAAAGTACTCAATCGCTTTTGCAAAACTAATGAAGAAAAATTTTGAAATGTCCATGATGGGTGAACTTACGTTCTTTCTAGGACTGCAAGTTCATCAATCACCCCGTGGTATTTTCTTGAGTCAGTCCAAATATGCCCTTGAATTGTTAAACAAATTTGAAATGAAAACCTGTGACACTTATGCCACACCAATGACTCATACCAAGAAGCTAGACGCTGATTTACATGGGAAATTAGTAGACCCTACTAAATACCGAAGTATTATTGGGTCTCTCATGTATCTAACAACTAGCAGACCTGATATTGTCTTTGCCGTTTATCTATGCTCCCGTTATCAGTCAAGACCAACTGAAACCCACCTCTCTGAGGCTAAAAAAATCCTCCGATACATCAAGGGAACCATTAACTTGGGGATCTGGTATCCAAAGGATTCTGGTTTTGAACTATTCGCTTTTTCAGATGCTGATCTCGCAGGATGTTTAGATTCACGAAAAAGTACTTCAGGAGCACTACAATTTCTTGGTGATAAACTGGTGTCCTGGCAATCGAAGAAGCAGGATTGTACATCGCTGTCATCAACCGAAGCATAATATGTAGCCATGTCCGCGTGTTGTGCTCAAGTCATCTGGATGAGAACACAACTCAAAGACTATGGTTACGTATTTGACAGAATCCCGATGTACTGCGACAATCGAAGTGCCATTGCGATCTCGTGCAACTCAGTTCAGCATTCAAAATCAAAGCACATCGATCTTCGCTATCATTTCATCAAGGACCACGTGGAACAGGGTACAGTTGAATTATACTTCGTGGGTACAGAATACCAATTGGCAGATCTACTCACCAAAGCCTTGCCTCCCGCTAGGTTTAATGAGTTGGTCCACCGGATTGGTATGAGGTGTTTGACTCAAGAGGAATTGGATGACCTCCTAAAATAGTCTTAAAAACCTGTCAAACACCAAAATCTCTTTTGTAAATATTTTTCAAAAAGAAAATACAAAAATATAAAATCAGATAAAACAACAAAAATATTCTTCTATCTATTTTTCTTTCGACATGGCAAGTACATTTCTTCCGTCAACACTATAATCTTTCAAAATTCAGTATTTTTCCGATCAAGTGTTGAGGGGGAGAAAATTTATACTTAACTGTTTCAAAACATCCGTGTACTTGCATGTTATCCTATACTGGCTGTTTCTTAAAAATGGTGGTCACATTTTTCTGGTTCAATGACACTCCTTGGACTAAAATTTATAAACTTTCATTATTTTCTTAAGTCAAGGGGGAGTGTCGTCAAGTTTCTTTCTTAAAATCTTTTGTTTGGTAACCAAAATGGAAGTTAAATGGCTTTGGATGAAAAAGGAAAAGGTGGAGGGACCAAAACTGTCAAAAGGTTAAAGTCATTTTAATAAAACTACTCCACCTAACATTATCACTTCACATTTATTACACAAACCAAACTCATCCTACGCTTAAAATCGTTCTAACAAATCAGTGTTTCAGATCTTCAATTTGTAAGTGTTTTTATGTTTGGAACAAGATTATAAACAATGGATTTTGATTTGTTTTAAAAACCAACGGTTAGATTTTAACCTATGGACGATTTTGTGTTCTACGCGTATGCGTATGAACACATAATCTTGTTTATGTGTTTGTGGTTAAAAAGATTGTGTCAAAACGTTTCTAAAACATCAATGATATCACTTTAATCCTCAAACCTCACCCAGAAACACGAATTGGTTGATTCAGGAAATCTATGGTTTATGCGTGGGTTTGGGCGTTTTCAATTGTGAATGTTTTTGGTCTAAAATATTGTTATGTGATGTTGATATAATGATGAATTGATGATATCCTGGCCCTAAAACAACCCAGAAACACTAATTGATTGAAAATTAGAGATTAGGGTTTAATGTTCATCGCTTTTGGGTATTTTTGATTCATTGGGATTTTGATGTTAAAACTTGGTTATTACACTCACATGACATCTAATAACTATCAGAATAACTTTGGTGTAAATCCTATGGCTAAAATTCTTATGCGTAATCTGTGAACTATTAGGGTTTTGGCTTACGCGTAAGGTTTTCTATGCCTAACTGTTTAATTGAGTGATTGTGATTAAATCTGTTATAGAATGAGTGTTAGTGTCAAAATTGATGTTATGATGATTTTATTTCAGGCTTGCTACGCGTAAAACTCAGAATCAAGGTCATTGAAACTCTACGCATAAGGATCACCTTACGCGTAGAAAGTTTTGCGTAAGAGTAATCTTACGCGTAACTGTTACGCGTAAGGTTCTACAAAGGGACTACGCGTATCCTGTGAAGGATATGCGTAAACAGTGACCTCTACGCATAAGGTCTACTCTTACGAGTAAGCCTTACGCGTAAGGTTTTTATACGCCTACGCGTAAGCTCTACGCATAAGGTTCCCTTTTCCTACGCGTAATATTTCTTACGCGTAAGTAAGGATCCTACGCATAAGCTTGATTCTACGCGTATACTTCTCATGTTTACGCATAAGTTACCATTTCTACGCCTATGCCTTGATCAAACCTTAATTATGAATTGTTACGCGTGCAAACTTGTAAATAAATAAATCATAACGTCACGAAACAAAAAATGTCACTAATAAGCTTAAACGTTTAATATGTTGTGTTAAATAAGTGATAACATAAACTTTAAAACTTAAAGTTAACTAACTCACGAAACTTATCACGACGTCATTGGACTATTGGACAAACAAGTGACTTTGGACTCGTAAATCATTGACATTGTACATTCAATAATTAGACAATAAAACCTTCTGTTGACTAACATTATGTCTTTCGATATGTTGGTTCTTTTGGCTAATGTTATTTCAGATCAAGACATGGCAGCTCAAATGAATGTGGATGCACCAGATGTTCTCACAATTGCTGATATCTTCCCTAATGGCTATCCGAGGAAGATTGGAAAGAACAACCTTCGGGTTGACTTTGAAACTCTCACCTGCTCTGAATCTTCCTGTTTGATTGCTATGGACATTCTCAAGAATCATCCCTACCAGAACATGCTCTCACATTCTGCTACAGTACCGAAGATCTACATGCAACAGTTCTGGAATTCAATGCAAAGGATCAAAGGTCAAAGTGCAGTGACAGTGACGCTCAATCACAAACAAGTCACCATCACACATACAGACTTACGGGCTGTTCTTCTCATCCCTGACATCGAGCCAACCGACTTCTATGCCACACCTGCCGAAGAGACAGTTTTGCAATTCTTGATTGATATTGGCTATGATGAAGCTTCAGGAATTATCACTAAGCATTCTCATGTGGAGCTTAAGAATATTCCTCAACCGTGGAGAACTCTCTACATCATCATTACCAAATCTGTCTCTGGTCGTGATAGCGGCTATGAGCATCCCAAGCTCATAGAACTGCAAATTTTTTGGTCATTAATCAACATGAAGCACATCGAGCTTGAAGCTCTGATATGGGATGACATGATGTCATTTCTCAAAAAGCTTGGCTCAAAGATTCCCTATGTCAGATACACTAAACTGTTGATCCAGAGAGCACTTGGACTTCATCCCGATATTCCCAAGAGGCTCATTGACCCCGACAATCACGACATGTTGACTGAGCCTATTTTAACTGTCAAAATCAAGGAATCGTCAACAAAGAAACAAGGTGCTGTTTTACCTGATCACCTTCTGTCTGATGAAATCAAATAGCTCTACACATACAAAAGGTATCTGGTAGCAGTGAAAGAAGGTAAAGTTGGTCATCTTGATGAGAAACCTTCTGGGACACCTACACGGAGAACCAGAAGAGGCAGTGCAGGGAGTGCTGCAAGCACTGAGACTCAGAGGAAGTTCCCCAAGAGGAATCCTCCTCGTAAAAAGACTATTCCTTCTAAGGAAGCTGGTCCTATTCCCATTCCAAAGCTTGAACCACAAAGAAAGCTAGTGGACGAAAGCTCTGAAGATACACAATCGGACGAAGAGGTCTTCTACTCTAAATCTGCAAGCGAAGCACCTCCTTCAGTAGCAAAACCTCCCAGTCCACCAGCAGTTATAAGCAAAAGGAAGTCTCCAGTACTTGTGCCTTATGAAGAGGATAGCTCAGAAGAAGAGCAACTGGATACATCCTACAGGAAGAAGTTTAAAATCGTTAGACTCCTACAAAAAGCTAAAGAATTTGAACAAGATCAAATGCGTGGCCCCGGAGGGTCGAGTGGTGGTGTCCACTCTTCACCAGATCCTAATGCGGTTAATCGACCCTATAAGGGAACTGGTGCCACCTCTCTTGTGCAACAAAAGCTTGTGGAGGACTCTACTGATTATAACATTGAGGAACCAGAAAAGGATAAGTCTGAGAAAGAAAAGACTGATGAAGAGGCCCGAGCTCAGACGGAAGTAAAAGCTAAATCTGGACAAGATAACGAAGAGAATTATGATGATTATCTTCTCAACAGTCCTACTCGTTCCAAGGAGAAAAATTCTGAACCTCCTAAGGACCCTGAATCTCCTCACATCTCATCATCATCGGATTCATCTTCTCACTCCTCACCACCACCATCTAAAAGATCAACCAAATCAACATCTAAATCAGTGAAGAAGCCAACTCGATCTTGGATTTCTCATACACATAAAAGAATTGTGAATGCTGTCAAACAAGTCAGAAAGAAAGACATGCTCTATAGGAAGATGAATTTCTACGCTGATCAGATACAGTACCTTCATGACGAGAATGACAAGATGAAAGTTGAAAGGGAGTATGTACAGAAGCTCATGAAAGATGATCTTCAAGGGAAAATGGACGAAATGATCAAAGGGTACACTTATCAGTTCCTTCTTGACGTCGTTCCTAAACTGACAAAGGAGATGTATACCAGACAACTTTATCCGAATCTCTTACATCTGGCCAAGCAAACCATGAAATCAACTCCAATGAATGTGAACATCAATCCAGTTGAACCCACAGTCTTTTCAGATGATGAGTTGGTGAACCGGCTAGTAGCTCAAATGTCTAAACGCTCTGCAACATTTGCCTCCCACGAAGCTAAATTGTTTGAAGCATTGCTGGAATACCAACTCAGGTCAGCATACAGAGAAGAAGCTGTAAGGAAGATGCTAAGATACATTGGAGCATGCTAAGATACTGCAAGAAAAATTCCGAGTAAAGAAGATGACGAAATCTGAGTTGAGGCGAATCAAGAATGAAGCTTTTCAACTGTTAAAAGATAGCTCGGAAAGTGCCATCGAGGTCGAATATCACCTTGAAAACATTGCTCGAGCTATGTCTAACAACATGGATTGGCTCAACCCAGAAGCAAACATCGACTTCACCAAACGGGACAACCCTCCATATTACACCGACTGGTCTAAACCTCTACCAACAATTGGCCAACCAGATGAGCCTAGGATTCCATTTCGATATTTCTTCAACAAAGACTTGGAATTTCTTCTACACGGCAGTGATGATTCAAGGAAATATGCTACATCTCTAACACTTCCGTTCCCGGCAGCCATATACTCAAACTGCATAGCCATCGAGGAAAAGGCTACCCACATGTTTTCTAACAATGTGGAATTGTATGACCGTGATGCAATGTATGGGATTCACCACTGGCCGGAACGCCGAAGAATCTACTACAGAAGCTGCCAAGTTCAGAAGTCTCAAAATGAAGTGTTCAGTACTAAAGGAATCGTTGCTGTTAATCATGTTGATCTTTCGTCTAAATGGGACTACACTTTTCTCAAGAATATCGTGGTCAAAAGACAAGACGAAAGAGATTATGCATTCAGTGAAGCGGACTTTCAGAATTTGTCTCTCAACGACATTGAAGATCTGTATCTTGCCAAAGTACAGGGACGCATGAGACAATTCTCGACTGAAGTACAACGTGAATACATCAAGTCCTTGCTAATATTCATCAGAAGCATAGTCATACAGGAACGTGTAGAAGATCTCCAGCTTGCAGTTGAATCATATCAGACCCATGTCAACTTCACTCAACCTCAGCTAGATCTTCCCGACATCAACCAGCTTCCACAATACACACTCGTCAGCAAACCATTCGGCATCGTTTATCGCAGTGAACTTCAACGAAATTGCTTGATGGCGTGTAGAGATCTTCACAAGTTTGGGGATCACACTTTGAAGAAGGTTAGGGACGGATTGGCTTATCAGCTGAAGGCGATATATGAAGGCATAGGGTCTCAAAAGTGATGGAACTCTCAGGACAGAAGGGATGTGCAGAGGATCATCAGAATGATTGATGAAAGGTTGTATCGACGGGATCAGTTCAGAACCTTGGAAAGCTTTGTTGGTGGTCGACCCAGGATTAACATCACCGGCTATCAACGCCCGGTTCGCACTCCTGGCAACATCACTGGACTTCCTGGTACCCCTTGAATCACTTCTTTCATTATTACTTTGAATGTGTGATTATATATGTCAATGGCTTGTGCACACATAACAGTGTACAACCCGTTCTTGTCAAGGAGTGAAAGCTTCTTACTTTTGAGTAAAACCTATCAAACCTTTCACTTTTCAAGGTTTTGATCAAAAGAACAAGTACTTCCCCATATGTTTTTCAAAACCTCAACCGTTTATATCACTTGTTGAGGGGGAGTATTTGAATTAAAACTTTGTTCACAAATTGTTCACAGTGGTCATCTTCCCGCAACACTCGAAATGGTCATATTTATTCTCAACTTTTCAAAAATAACATTTTATATGCCATTTTTTAGGGGGAGAAAATTATGTGATAAGAAATATGTTGTGTAAATGCAAATGAATCCTTGTGCTAATAGACTTAACCAATGAATTGACGGTACTGAACTGTTAGTAACTCAAAAAGACTTGTCCTGGACGGGTAATAATTTCAAGCTAGTTCGCTAGTAATGCAAACGTGTCTCGCAAAGGACTTGTCCGAGTAGAATGTACCATTCGAGAAACTCTTGGTAGACATGCACTTTGACGGGTTTGACAACCTTTCGAGGTTTGTCCACACCTTCAAGGTAGTTATTAGAGCTAGTTGTCACCTAAAAGCTGACAATGTATCTCTTTAACTATGCAACGTAACCGTGTCCCTCGGGGAATTGTCTATCTTGAGTTGATCAATTCATAAAGTGCGCGCTCTTTCCTCACTGTACAGATTTCTGTTAAAACTCTTAAGCACATGTGGAGGGGGAGTATTTCTGAAAATCTAAAACTCTTGAAGTGTTCAAACATGTTTTTCATTCACAAACACTTTGAGAGATTTTCATGAAAAATGGTTTTATGGCAATGGAGTTATAAGGAGATTAAGGTTAGGAATAACCGTCCTATGATCCGCCAGAGCCGGAGGGATCTACCCAAGGACATCACAAATAGTTAGTACTTAGAAGTCCTTAGGTATGATTATAAAAAGGAGAAAATGAGAATCGGAGAAAGAAGGAGTTGAAGAATTAAAAAGAAATGTAAAGAAAAGGGTGAAAAGAAATAGCCCTCCAAATTATTCAACTTAGGGCAGACACCGGGTTCAATTCATATGCTACTGGTTGTCACTTAGTGACGCCGGTATTGAAGATTAAAAGTCGTCATGGACCCAGTGACGCATGCACTAAACCTTCTTAGCCACTCAAGTTTCTCTCAAAAGAAGCTTGTTTCATTCTCACAGGGAACCCTACGTAAACTATTGGCTTTCTCTTAGAGATCGCTGGTATTGAAGAAGGAAACCCTCTCCCTAGTCTCCGCTCAGGAAAACCAAAACGCACCATTGAGTCTAGAGCCACGAGATTCATCAAAAGATCTCTTAGGTACACTTGCCATTTCATCACTTGGTGTTTAACAATAAGAACATCAGTGGTACGTTATCGAGTCCTTCACAGATCTTAGCAATCTGTCGAGAACATTTATGAGAGGTTCACAACTGTGATCCTCAGTGATTGAATGGAAACTCCTGCCAGGGTCAACATCAAACAGCCCTGACAGCAGGTCACTTTGGTAACTCCCCGTGGATTACGCTTAGTGTGTCTCAAATGGTCTACAGTCGTGAGGTGATGCTTCGGTGTACCTCAGCGACTCATCTGAACTGTAGATGTACTTCGGCACATCGTGTTATCTCACTTGTGGGACTCCAGTTCAGGAACGGCCTTTGTGAGAATTAGAGTTGTGTTTTCACACTATGCTGTTAACACTCTCGAAGTTCAAACTTGTAAGTGCCGGAAACCGCTTATTACTAACTGATGCGCTCCCGAACAGTCAAGCTTTATCACTCAAGCCTGCCACTTGTGAATGGCAGACCGTAATCAGCTTAAAACTGCTCAGGAACGAACTCAATGAAGATCTGGGGAGTATAGTGTTTCCCCGGGTCGTTATGTCCCAGCGAGCTATGCAATGGATTATCAAACGTAAAGTGATCGAGAAATTTGAACGAAAAAGAGATTTGATAATGATATTATAACTACAGGAAAAGCCAACAAATTACAACGGCTTAAATGCAAATTAAAGGGAATTAAAAAGATAAAATCTATTAAATAAATGCTATCACTATTTGTAAAATGATGTTTTTGTTTTTATGTTTTTATAAAACTGAAATTAAAAACTACGCGACGTACAAACAAAAACGTGAAACTTACACAATATTAACCCTAAAAATATGAAAATGATATTTTTACAAACCTAATGATAAAAGAAAATATTTAGAAAAAGAAAATTATTTTTATAACTAATTACCTAATTATTATTAATTAAAAACTATTTTTAACTATTAAATAATTACCTAAAATACAAGAAAATAGGAAATAAAGCTAGAAAATTAAAATTAAGACTTAGAAAAATCTAAAATATCAAAATAGAATTTTCAAAACTATTTTTGTATTTTTCTGAATATTTTTCTATTTTCTAGGAATTAAAAACTATTAAAAACTAATTAAATTATTTAAAAATACAAATCTAACTAAGAAAAATATGGAAAAATATTTTTTTGTCTTTTTATGTTTATCTTAACTTAATAAAAATGAAAAATTATTTTTTTGAAACTTTTCTTAATTATTTGTATTAAATCCTAATTAAAAATGCTTAAAAACTAATTTAAATTAAGAAAAATAGCAAACAGTGGAGGAAAAATATGAAAAATTCAGTAAAACTCTAAAATAATGTTCTAAATCTAGGAAAAATATCAAAACCTATGCTAGTGTGCAAAAATCAGGCTCTGTTGTGAAACTGCTCAAGAATAAGCACTTCAAAAATAAGCTAAAACCCACTAAAGTGTACCAACTTATCACAGGACCTAAATTATGCTAAAACTACTTTAATGCAACCTAATTTAGCTACTCTAAACCTATGGAAATCATGAAACAAGCTTATGGTATGAATTGCACTAAGAAACCAAAGCAGTCCTTACCCCCTATCTTTGAGCTGTTGCACAAGCTTATGTGATAAGCTGTAGTCAAGGACAGTAGTATCTACCTCTAGCTCACCTACCCAAGAGTCTATAAACCAAATTTGAGATCCTAATAAGCAGTTATGAACCCTGAGGAAGCTCTGCAAAAAGCTGTAAAATCCTTATTTAGCAACATTGCTCTGTCTCATGAAACTGAGGCAGAGTTGATGAGCTTATTTGAAGCTTAAGAAGCTTTTTGAAAATTTCACAAAGACCAGTTTCATACAATAGACCAACTCAAATTCTCAAATCCAAAATGCCAAAGACTTTTGTTCAATAATGAAAACATGAAGAGAGCACAAAGAATTGGAGAAAACTGACTTGAGTCAGTTTTGACTTTCATAGACAAAACTGAAATGTTGACTTTTGTAAGATTTGATCTCTCAACACAGGGTACATTTGATGTTTTAAAATGTAATACAACCAAATTAAGTTGACTAAATTAATCCTACTCCTATGCTCTAACTTGGGCAACTTGAATCCTACTGCTATGAACTCAAAACAGATTGACAAAGGATCTTGACTTTTAAGGTTCTAAAGTGCAAGTGAGTGACAGCAATAGACTAAGTAATGCTAAGTCAAACTAATGCAGCCTATTTCCACCCCTGCTTGATCCTCTATCTCATATAGCTAAGCAAATCCAAACACTGGTTCTAAATGCAAGTATGAAACTGTTTATTCTAGATTACTTATATAAAATCTCTTCTAAATGCAATAAGCTACACTCCTAAATTACAATACACAGGAAATGAGCTAATATGGGTCACTGAAACAGAAATGTAGCAGATATGAGAAATACAAACAACAATAGACTTAAACCAAACTAGCAGTCTAACATTCTGAAATTGTGCTAGCATAAGACAGGTCTAACTAATATTAAGCTATACTATTGATATCAAACAACAAAAAACTTTAAAAAGGAATCAATTCTTACAATAGTTCAACCACAATGTCTTGCCAAATAGACGAGATAGCCACTGATTTGAACCAATTCCCTCCTGTTTGCCCCAGCTTGTATACAGCTTGCACATTAACCATATATCATCATCCAAACTGATATAAACCCAAGGAACTCTAGTCTCAATCCATTTCCAATTTCCAAACCAGTAAGCTTCACAATATGAGCAGTTTGACTCTTCTTGACCACGAATTGACTAGTTGTTATTTGAACATAAAATATATATAAGCTCACTATAAGCTACAAGAAGCTCAAATGAGCTTAGTGGAACAGTAGCTAGAGCTTAAGACAAGTTCACTAAGCACTATTGAAACATAAAAAGCTAAATAATAATTAAAACATGGAAAAACAGAATCTCATTAACTTGAAAATGTGATTACAAATTAAGAAAGCTAACTTTAACTTGGAAATGTAAATACTGAATGAAATTACAATGGCTACTGGAAAGAAAAAGTGAAAACTAAAACTGAAAAACTAACTAACTCTCTCTAGCCTTCCTCTTGCTCTTTTTATAACTCCACAAGTTTTCTCTTTCATCTCTGAGATAATCCCACACATAATCAGGGCCCTTGGATTGATTGAATTCATCTTGGCCATCCATTTTGTTTTTGGCGGGAAAAAGTTTTATACCAGCTGGAGTTGAGATTGAGTGTGGGGGAGGGTGAAATTATTGTGTCTTGGATTGTTGTTTGAAGGTGGAGTGATAAGGTGGGAAAAGTGAGCTGGAATGATGGGGTTGTCTGGGTAATAGCAGGGCTAGCTGGTGATGATGAAGGAAACCCGTGAGGGAGGGAAAGGTGGAGTCAAAGTTGTTTGACTGGTGGTTTAATAATAAAGGGAGGCCCAAGTTAGGCAGGGGTCACAGGAAAAGGCAGGGTCCAAAAATGATTTTGACAAGTCAAAAAAGGTTTAGGGGGTATTAATAATCTAGGGACTTGTTTGTAAATTCTGAAAACTGAGGGACCAGATCTGCCATTATCTCAAAGTTGTTCCAAGGGCTGAAAATGACAAGTGTTAGTAGTACAAGGACCAAAGTTGACATTTTCTAATTTTTCAGGGACCAATTTTGCCAATTTTCAAACTTGAAGGACCAATTTTGTAATTTTCTCAACTTTTGATATTTTTCACCAAAGGACTAATTTTGACAACTTATGATTTTAAAAGGACCTTTGGTGACTTTTCTTTTGAAATCAAGGCTCAGGGACTATTTCTGACAATTTTTGAAACTCGGGGGACTGAAACTGCCAATTATGCAAACTTTGCTCATTTTTCATCTGATTTTAAACATTTTGCATCTGAAACATATAAAATGCCATTTTGAGATATTTTCAGTATTTTGATGCATTTCTGAGCATTTTTAAACGTTTTGCAGTTCAGATTTGACTAAAAATGATGAGTATTTACACACTCATCAATCCCCCACACTAAACTATTGCTAGTCCCTAGCAATCTTTTGAGAAAAACTTAATGGATTTGAATCTCTTTACCAAAAGCCATTACTTCTGGAGTAGCCAAATGTTTCAGTTCAAGTAAGAACCATGGTACACCGATAACCATGTGATTTTGAGCAAACCACCAGCTTTCAACGGATTTGATTTGTCTTTACCAGAAGCCGTTTGCTTCTGGACTAGCCAACTCTTAGATAAATTATCAATATTATCTTTGGTGAGTCGATTACCAATTATGGATTTTCCACTGCCTTTACCACAAGCCATAAACTTGCGGGCTAGCCAACTCTTCACTTTTTAGGATATGGTGAGCTGAATACCATACAATTTTGGGCAAATTGCAAGCCGTCAACGGATTTGAGATATCTTTACCAAGAGCCGTTTGCTCCTGGATTAGCCAATCCTTTTGTTTATTAGACAAGGCGGACTGATAACCAATTGAGTAAGTGCAAAACACTTACTCCAAATTTTTTTTTTTTTTTTTTTTTTTTGCCAAAAACGGGGGAATTAGGCGGATAATACATGATAAAATTCGTGAGAATCCCCCCCACACTTAGAAATGAATATTGCCCTCAATATTCAAAGTACCGGCGGTTATGCCGAAACAAAGAACGTAAAAGGAAAATACTACGGCCATTATTATTTTAAAAGGATTTTTTTTTTTTTTTTTTTTTTTTTTTTTTTTTTTTTTTTTTTTAGAAATATATATATATATATAACATGTGGGGCATCACCCCCACACTTAGGTGGTAGAAAGGGGTAAGAAGTCAGAAATATGGGTGAAAACCCATATGGTGTGTGCTACTGTTTTTGATTACCGAGTCGCTAGCTTGACTCGACCCCGAATTCATTGGTTCATGGGGAAGCAAAGTGGAAGAAACAATCTCCATCGGACTTTCATTCAAGATGTTTGGACAAACATTTGAAGCACGTGAAAGTTCCACACCGATGAGATATACATAGAACCGGCTCAAAAATGATAAATGAAAATGCCGGGATCAAAAATAGTGTCCTCATTCCCGAAGGAGAAAAGGGAACGAGAAGTCACACCATATGTGAAGAAAATAAGGAAAATCATGATGATGATCATGACTAACTGCTCATTATCAGAAGGGGAATTCATGATTTTTGGATCATGAATCTCATCAGTGAGGATAGAATTGTCATCACATGATGGAAGAGATAAGTTAGAATACAGAGGTGGGACAAGTGGTGTGCTCTGAGAGCTAGCAATTTCCACCACTTCCGTGATGGTCTCTGTATCGGCCTCAGACATTTCATCGAAAAGAGGATTTACTTTCCCAGAAGTGTAGTCATTATTAAATTCAAAAAGAGGATTTGAGAAAATCCCGGAAGTAACCTCAGAAATGTCGAGAGAATCACAAAAAGGCAAATCACAATCACTATCGGATATATCCTCAGACTCACTTGGGATTGGGACAAGATCCTCAACACTAGACGATTCCGTTTCCGAAATAGTGTTGAGATGATCATCCTCCATTATGAGAGAGTCTTTGGAAGCAATAATAGGTAAGATAGGTGTGATAGCAATAGACTGAGGGAGTTGAGAAATAAGATCGTTCAATTGAATAACACTCTCCTCGTCGTTCTCATAATATTCCTTCATCTGAATACTATCCTCATCATCATCGTCATCATATCTGATTCTTATATTCATCTGCTGAAGCTTACACACCATTCTTTTCATTTACAGTTTCTTTCGAATGCGTATTTCTTCAGAACTTTGAGGAAGATTACACTCCTCGTAATCATTGAAATGATGTGAAGGCTCGGAAGTCTGATGACTGATGGAATACTGTGGGGGTTGGAAATTGTCAAAACCGGGAGAATTGGAATTTTGAAAATTTTGATTCACCGGCTGACATTCAAAAGTCGCATGAGGACCCCCACAATTCTCACAACAGAGATAATTGGGAAAATAACTTTCACCAAAGTTCTGATTGTAACATGGTTCCGGCTCATAGACAAGCGGTACCTGTGGTGGACAATCAAAACCGTAACGAGAATCATTCTCACAAAACTCGTATGAGTAGGATTCGTATTGGGGCTGTGGAGGTAGGTAGGAAAAATCGGGTGTTTCATTTGAAATGGGATCGGAATTACCGACAAATTTGTCCCCGAAACTCACATTGGTACATCGCCGACAATTTCCACCGTTAAATGGACCTCCACACCAGGAACATGTCAAATACCATGACATAAAGAATTAAACGGATAAGAGGGATAAGAGATGAAGAATTAAACGGTTTTGAGGTTAAAGAAGAGTAGAATCAAACGGTACGAGGGGGTAAGAGAAATAGAATCATACGGATAAGAGGAATGAGAAGAGTATTTTTGGTATTTTTGAAAAACATTTTGTGAAAACAAAGAATGAAAATCTTTTTGGGTTTTTGATTTTTATAAGAAAATATAAACATATATAGATGGTATGAACAATGAGTGAATATTCAAATCACTAATCTGCTAGACGTAAGATAATCAGCACAGCTCCCCGAAAGCGGCGCCAAAAATTTGATGCGCTCCCGAACAGTCAAGCTTTATCACTCAAGCCTGAGACTTGTGAATGGCAGACCGTAATCAGCTTAAAACTGCTCAGGAACGAACTCAATGAAGATCTGGGGAGTATAGTGTTTCCCCGGGTCGTTATGTCCCAGCGAGCTATGCAATGGATTATCAAACGTAAAGTGATCGAGAAATTTGAACGAAAAAGGGATTTGATAATGATATTATAACTACAGGAAAAGCCAACAAATTACAACGGCTTAAATGCAAATTAAAGGGAATTAAAAAGATAAAATCTATTAAATAAATGCTATCACTATTTGTAAAATGATGTTTTTGTTTTTATGTTTTTATAAAACTGAAATTAAAAACTACGCGACGTACAAACAAAAACGTGAAACTTACACAATATTAACCCTAAAAATATGAAAATGATATTTTTACAAACCTAATGATAAAATAAAATATTTAGAAAAAGAAAATTATTTTTATAACTAATTACCTAATTATTATTAATTAAAAACTATTTTTAACTATTAAATAATTACCTAAAATACAAGAAAATAGGAAATAAAGCTAGAAAATTAAAATTAAGACTTAGAAAAATCTAAAATATCAAAATAGAATTTTCAAAACTATTTTTGTATTTTTCTGAATATTTTTCTATTTTCTAGGAATTAAAAACTATTAAAAACTAATTAAATTATTTAAAAATACAAATCTAACTAAGAAAAATATGAAAAAATATTTTTTTGTCTTTTTATATTTATCTTAACTTAAGAAAAATGAAAAATTATTTTTTTGAAACTTTTCTTAATTATTTGTATTAAATCCTAATTAAAAATGCTTAAAAACTAATTTAAATTAAGAAAAATAGCAAACAGTGGAGGAAAAATATGAAAAATTCAGTAAAACTCTAAAATAATGTTCTAAATCTAGGAAAAATATCAAAACCTATGCTAGTGTGCAAAAATCAGGCTCTGTTGTGAAACTGCTCAAGAATAAGCACTTCAAAAATAAGCTAAAACCCACTACAGTGTACCAACTTATCACAGGACCTAAATTATGCTAAAACTACTTTAATGCAACCTAATTTAGCTACTCTAAACCTATGGAAATCATGAAACAAGCTTATGGTATGAATTGCACTAAGAAACCAAAGCAGTCCTTACCCCCTATCTTTGAGCTGTTGCACAAGCTTATGTGATAAGCTGTAGTCAAGGACAGTAGTATCTACCTCTAGCTCACCTACCCACGAGTCTATAAACCAAATTTGAGATCCTAATAAGCAGTTATGAACCCTGAGGAAGCTCTGCAAAAAGCTGTAAAATCTTTATTTAGCAACATTGCTCTGTCTCATGAAACTGAGGCAGAGTTGATGAGCTTATTTGAAGCTTAAGAAGCTTTTTGAAAATTTCACAAAGACCAGTTTCATACAATAGACCAACTCAAATTCTCAAATCCAAAATGCCAAAGACTTTTGTTCAATAATGAAAACATGAAGAGAGCACAAAGAATTGGAGAAAACTGACTTGAGTCAGTTTTGACTTTCATAGACAAAACTGAAATGTTGACTTTTGTAAGATTTGATCTCTCAACACAGGGTACATTTGATGTTTTAAAATGTAATACAACCAAATTAAGTTGACTAAATTAATCCTACTCCTATGCTCTAACTTGGGCAACTTGAATCCTACTGCTATGAACTCAAAACAGATTGACAAAGGATCTTGACTTTTAAGGTTCTAAAGTGCAAGTGAGTGACAGCAATAGACTAAGTAATGCTAAGTCAAACTAATGCAGCCTATTTCCACCCCTGCTTGATCCTCTATCTCATATAGCTAAGCAAATCCAAACACTGGTTCTAAATGCAAGTATGAAACTGTTTATTCTAGATTACTTATATAAAATCTCTTCTAAATGCAATAAGCTACACTCCTAAATTACAATACACAGGAAATGAGCTAATATGGGTCACTGAAACAGAAATGTAGCAGATATGAGAAATACAAACAGCAATAGACTTAAACCAAACTAGCAGTCTAACATTCTGAAATTGTGCTAGCATAAGACAGGTCTAACTAATATTAAGCTATACTATTGATATCAAACAACAAAAAACTTTAAAAAGGAATCAATTCTTACAATAGTTCAACCACAATGTCTTGCCAAATAGACGAGATAGCCACTGATTTGAACCAATTCCCTCCTGTTTGCCCCAGCTTGTATACAGCTTGCACATTAACCATATATCATCATCCAAACTGATATAAACCCAAGGAACTCTAGTCTCAATCCATTTCCAATTTCCAAACCAGTAAGCTTCACAATATGAGCAGTTTGACTCTTCTTGACCACGAATTGACTAGTTGTTATTTGAACTTAAAATATATATAAGCTCACTATAAGCTACAAGAAGCTCAAATGAGCTTAGTGGAACAGTAGCTAGAGCTTAAGACAAGTTCACTAAGCACTATGGAAACATAAAAAGCTAAATAATAATTAAAACATGGAAAAACAGAATCTCATTAACTTGAAAATGTGATTACAAATTAAGAAAGCTAACTTTAACTTGGAAATGTAAATACTGAATGAAATTACAATGGCTACTGGAAAGAAAAAGTGAAAACTAAAACTGAAAAACTAACTAACTCTCTCTAGCCTTCCTCTTGCTCTTTTTATAGCTCCACAAGTCTTCACTTTCATCTCTGAGATAATCCCACACATAATCAGGGCCCTTGGATTGATTGAATTCATCTTGGCCATCCATTTTGTTTTTGGCGGGAAAAAGTTTTATACCAGCTGGAGTTGAGATTGAGTGTGGGGGAGGGTGAAATTATTGTGTCTTGGATTGTTGTTTGAAGGTGGAGTGATAAGGTGGGAAAAGTGAGCTGGAATGATGGGGTTGTCTGGGTAATAGCAGGGCTAGCTGGTGATGATGAAGGAAACCCGTGAGGGAGGGAAAGGTGGAGTCAAAGTTGTTTGACTGGTGGTTTAATAATAAAGGGGGGTCCAAGTTAGGCAGGGGTCACAGGAAAAGGCAGGGTCCAAAAATGATTTTGACAAGTCAAAAAAGGTTTAGGGGGTATTAATAATCTAGGGACTTGTTTGTAAATTCTGAAAACTGAGGGACCAGATCTGCCATTATCTCAAAGTTGTTCCAAGGGCTGAAAATGACAAGTGTTAGTAGTACAAGGACCAAAGTTGACATTTTCCAATTTTTCAGGGACCAATTTTGCCAATTTTCAAACTTGAAGGACCAATTTTGTAATTTTCTCAACTTTTGATATTTTTCACCAAAGGACTAATTTTGACAACTTATGATTTTAAAAGGACCTTTGGTGACTTTTCTTTTGAAATCAAGGCTCAGGGACTATTTCTGACAATTTTTGAAACTCGGGGGACTGAAACTGCCAATTATGCAAACTTTGCTCATTTTTCATCTGATTTTAAACATTTTGCATCTGAAACATATAAAATGCCATTTTGAGATATTTTCAGTATTTTGATGCATTTCTGAGCATTTTTAAACGTTTTGCAGTTCAGATTTGACTAAAAATGATGAGTATTTACACACTCATCACTAACCGTTTTCATGTTTTCTTCTTATGGAAGCTCTGGAGCGGAATGATCGTGCAGATTCTTCACATGCTCATGCCAACATCATCACTAATGGAAGTTCTATCCTAAAGCAACACAAAAGTCAGAATGATTCTTCGTCAATCCAAAGAATCTACAAAGTCAAAGACTTAAAGAACTTCATCAGTACTGTTATCCAACGTTAAAGAGCGTGTGAGCATGTTGAAGAATGACGTGGAGACACTAAAGCAGCGAAGCAGACCTGAGGCAGACTTGATGCAGACAACAACAACATACTATCACTACCATCACAAAGAACAATGATCAAAGAACAAAGTTAAAGATGACGTCAAAGCAAAACTATTTAAAGAAAACAATTTCTCTACACTAGGGAGATTGTTCAAATCAAGGCAATTCTTCTCACAAGAAAGAAGAATGTCAGAAGACGTCAAAGCTACTATTACATCAACGCCTTCACCGTTCATATTTATTCATCACCAACACTTAGGGGAAGATTGTTGGAATCACTCCTAAACCTAAATCAAGTGTTAGTAATTCATATGTAATAGTTAGCTTAATTATGGCCTTTATGTTTGTTATTAGCTTAAGCTTATGTAGAAGGCCCATGAGCTTAGGCCCAAGCCCATAGGAGAAAGGATGGGAACTAGGAGTGTTGCCCTAGCTTCCCTCTTATAAATACTCTTGTATAACTGATTGGTCCCAAATGGTCAGCCCAAATTAACCAGGTAAATGGTCAACAAGAGTCAAACAGCTTGAGAACGCAATGCAATTATCTAGGAGAGTTTAGTGTTTCCCCGGGTCGTTAAGTCCCAACGAGCTGTGCGATTGAATAGCTAAACGCGTAGTGATCGGGTGATATTGAACAGGAAAGGGGTTATGATTGATTACACTAAGGAAATTAAATCTAATAAAGACTTTGAAGTCCTTTCAATTCTATATTTAAAATTGTTTAACGATTAAAACCTAAAACGCATACGTTTACTGAATTTTACGTAAACGTAAAATTTAAAACGTAAATTTAAAAGAATAAAACACCTACGGATATGAAAATGATATTTTTGCAATCCTAATAATAAAATAAAATTATTGGAAAATAAAAATTATTTTTATAACTATTTATTTAATTATTATTAATTAAAAACTATTTAAACTAATTAAATTTTTAGAAAATAGAAGATGAACAGTAAAAATTATGAAAAATTTCCTAAAATTATTCTATATTATATAAAAGCTAGGAAAAATATAAAAACATGGTTTTACTTAATAAAAATTAATTTTACTATCTAATACTTTAATATTAATTAATTATTAATTAAACTATTATTAATTATTAAAAATACTAGATAATAAAGGAAAAATCTGAGAAAATTCCTAAAAATACTTTAATATGACAGAAACTTAAGAAAAATATAAAAAACATATAAGTGCTTAATAATAAGCTGAAAAGAAAATTAAAAAGCTAAATTATATTAAATAAATGCTATCACTATTTTTAAAGTTGGATTTTCTTGATTTTTCTTTTACAAAACTACTTTAAACTGAAAATGACAAACTATTTGTGAAAACAACTCAGCTAGGTCTCAATATTAAGCACTTTGGAGTGCTTATTTGATGACAGTTGACTTTGGTCAACTGTTAAGGGAAAAAGCTTGAAATAAGCTCTCAGCTGAGAAAAGAAGGAGGATTATGATGCAATCTAGCTAAGTGGGATGAATTGAAACAAAAACAACAAGTAGCAAGCACTAAATAAGCTGGAATTGCAAAATAAGCAATTGGCCAAACTGCACAAGGCAGTCTGCTGAGACAGTTTTGGGACAAGGTTTTAAGGCCAAATTAAGTGGGGTCCACTGAGCTTAATGCTCAAACAATGGCTGAAATAGAGAGGCAGCTGGGTTGTGAACACAATGGAACCAAGAACAACCACTAGGGCCCACTGAGGTGGCCTGTGGGACCCACCAAAGTGGTGGTGATGGTGACTGTGGTGGTGGTGCAGCAGCTGCACAGGGGAGGTAACACTCCCTGCAGCCCAGTTTGAAGCTGTGTGGGGCCCCCAATAAAAATCACAAAAATATAATAAAAATACAAGCTCAAGCACAAGCTGGGGGACTATAATATTGCAAAAGATGATAAGCTAAAACCTCAAAACAAAGTTATTAAAAACCTACAAAGATCAGACCATTTCAAAATACAAGCAACTTTTGACTTTTTGAGAATAAGAACAAGGCTGACTTTTATGAACTTTAGACTTGATTTGTTCACTGATTATGTTGTATTGAGTTAATTAAAGACTAATTTAAGCTGAGTCTACTAATTATGCACCAACATGAAGGATTTGGACTTGTAAATCCTTGACAGTTAACTGTCAAGGGATTGGATTTGGAATTTTGACCTTAAAGTGAACAAGCCCTGGTTTTAGTGGTTTGTCTATGCTATATCAGCCTAAGGAAACATGTTTAAACCAAAATCAACAACAAAGAACTACTAGAACATGATCATTGCCCCTGAACCAAACACTCCCATAAAAATGCTATTTTGAGATTCTCAATGCAAAGGACTGTTCAAGTTCATGAAACTGGTTCCAAAAGTAATATTATGATGTTATAAGCTTATAGAAACATAAAACCATCAACTATAACCACTGATAAGCATGAAATGAGATTGTACTAAAAATGGCAATGAACATGAAAGACTGAGCAAAATGAATTCTAATGAACAAGCATAACTTAATTCAACACATATTAACTCAAATACATAAAATAAACATAGAAACAGTAAAATCAAACATGTTAACCTAGGCTACAGTAACCTTTAAGAAATTTAGAAAAAGCTTACAAAGTGTCCCGTGAGCATTCAAAACCAAGAACCATGAACCAAACTGACCTAATATCTCCCATGAGATTCTAAAACCATGGCCCATCCATTTTTGACCATGCTCCAGCCTTACTCCAATATCTAAGATCAAATTCCTTCCCCATTTGACTTTTGTTGACCAAATGCCAACTTTGATTGAAACTGAGTGGTGAGCTTACTACAAGCTATACACAGCTTTCATAAGCTCACTTATGCTATAAAAAACACTTTTTGAAGCCTGGATTTAGATTATTTAAAACTGCATAAATAAAAGAAAACTTAAAAACAAGAAATTTGGATAAACTTTTAATTAGAACTTGAACTGGATTACAAACGATTAAGTAACTTAAATTTAGTACATAGAAACTGGAAATTACAATTTAAGAATTAAACTAAGACATTAATAATAAAAACGATTTGCAAGAAAACTAGAAAATTAAAACTACTCCTTTGTCCTCCTTCTCTTCCTTCTATTTATGAATGAAAATACTCCCACTTGTCCTCTAAGCTTTTCCCACCACTTTTTAGAGCCGTTGGATTACTTGGGCTCATTTTAGCCGTTTGATGAATTTTGGCGGGAAAACCATTTTTGCCAGTTGGGGTGGGTTGAGTGCAAGGAAGGAAGAAGCATTAATTGAATTTTGGCTGTTAGGTGAGGTGGAGGGTGATAGGGAGTGGAGTGTGAGCTGGAAGTATGGAGTTGGAGCTGGAATTGCAGAGGGGTGGATGAAGGAGGTGAAGTGGAGGGAAAACGAGGGGCTGGGTTTGACCGAGATTTTATTAATAGGCAAAGGGTTCAAATAAGGGGGGGGGGGTTCACAGGGTTTTTGCTAGGTCGGTTTGGATTTGGTATTAATAACAAGGACCAAAATTGCAATTCCACAAAAACCAAGGGACCGAAACTGTAATTATCCAATATTCATCATAGGGACCAATTATGACAAATTTAATTTTCCCAAGGACCAAAAATAACAATTTTCAAATTAAAAATGTCCCGGGGTAATTTCTGTCAATCTTTGAAATTTCAGGGACTAAAGTTGCCATTTTGCAAAATTGAATTTTATAAGGCTAATTTTGACAACTTGAAAATTCCTGAGGGCCTTTTATGAAAAATTAACTTTTTTTGAACAACCAGGGACTAGATTTGACAATTTATGCATAAAATACAGTCTAAATATTTTTTCTGTCTTTTCAAGACTTTTCAAAGTGTTTTTGACTGTTTTTGCAGTGTAGAAGGAACAAAAATGATGAGTATTTACACACTCATCAATCCCCCACACTAAAACATTGCTAGTCCCTAGCAATCTTTTGAGAAAACTTAATGGATTTAAGTCTCTTTACCAAAAGCCATTAATTCTGGAGTAGCCAAATGTTTCAGTTCAAGTAAGAACTATGGTACACTGATAACCAAATGATTTTGAGCAAATCACCAGCTTCCAACGGATTTGATTTGTCTTTACCAGAAGCCGTTTGCTTCTGGACTAGCCAACTCTTAGATAAAATATCTTTGGTGAGTCGATTACCAATTATGGTTTTCCAACTGCCTTTACCACAAGCCATAAACTTGCGGGCTAGCCAACTCTTCACTAATTAAAGATATGGTGAGCTGAACACCATACAATTTTGGACAAATTGCAAGCCGTCAACGGATTTGAGATATCTTTACCAAGAGCCGTTTGCTCCTGGATTAGCCAATCCTTTTGTTTATTAGACATGGCGGACTGATAACCGTAAGCTGAGTAAGTGCAAAACACTTACTCCAAAAAACAATTTGGCCAAAAATGGGGGAATTTGGTGGTATAATTACATGATAAAATTCGTGAGAATTCCCCTCCACACTAGAAATGAATATTGCCCTCAATATTCAAAGTACCGGCGGTTATGCCGAAACATAGAACGTAAAAGGGAAATACTACGGCCATTTTTTTTTTTTTTGGATGAAAACTTATATACAACAGTGGGGGGCAACTCCCCCACACTAGGGTGGTAGAAAGTAGAAAGAAGTCAGAAATATGGGTGAAAACCCATATGGTGTGCTACTGTTTTTGATTCCCGAGTCGCTAGCTTGACTCGATCCCCGCATTCATTGGTTCATGGGGAAAGTTTGTAGATCCGGGACAACCACAGGCGGAATGTCCTCTCCAAAATAGTGCTTCAATCGATGACCATTCACTTTAAAATTTGGACCATCGGGCTGAGATAACTCAATGGTTCCATAAGGATATACTTTAGTGATGGTGAATGGTCCAGACCAGCGGGATTTTAGTTTTCCCGAGAAAATCTTCAATCTTGAATTGAAAAGAAGGACTCGATCACCGACGTTGAAAACGCGGTTCTTGATTTTGGAGTCATGAATCTTCTTTGTCTTTTCTTTGTAGATCAAAGAGTTCTCGTATGCTTGATCACGGAGTTCATTTAATTCATTCATTTGAACTTTCCGGTTATCACCAGTTGTCTGAATATCGAAGTTGGCATGTTTCAAGGCCCAGTATGCTTTGTGCTCAAGCTCAATCGGCAGATGACACGCCTTTCCGTACACTAGCTTGTATGGAGTACACCCGATGGGTGTTTTATAAGCTGTACGGAAGGCCCAGAGTGCGTCATCTAGCTTATCCGACCAAGAGGCACGGTTTTCGCCTACTGTCCTCTCCAGAATTCTTTTAATCCCTCGGTTGGAAACTTCCACTTGCCTACTTGTTTGGGGGTGGTACGCATTAGAGAGACGGTGAGTTACACCATACTTTTGCATGACTCTATCAAACTGGTCATTGCAGAAATGCGTACCACGATCACTGATTATAGCTCGTGGAGTTCCAAACCTAGCAAAAAGAGATTTTAAGAATTTCACAACAACTCGGGCATCGTTGGTAGGTAAAGCTTTCGCTTCAACAAATTTTGACAAATAGTCAACGGCTACGAGTATGTATTTATTTCCTCGAGATGAAGGAAATGGCCCCATAAAGTCAATGCCCCAGATGTCAAAAATCTCACACACTTGAATGGCGTTTTGCGGCATTTCATTTCTTTGTGAGATATTTCTGTGACGTTGACAAGCGTCACAGGTTTTGAAAAATTCGTGGGCATCCTTGTAAATCGTGGGCCAATAAAATCCGGAATCAAACACCTTCTTGGCAGTGTAGTTGGGGCTATGATGTCCCCCAGTAGGTCCAGAATGGCAAGCCTTGAGAATGTCATTTGCTTCCTGACCATACACACATCGCCTGATGACTTGATCCGCGCAAATTTTGAATAAGTAGGGGTCGTCCCAGAAGTAATGTTTTACATCTTTAAAGAATTTGTTTTTCTGTTGGGACGACATCCCTTTCACCACAAAGTTACCCGCATGGTAATTTGCAAAGTCAGCAAACCATGGGGTAGAAGAGTCTCCACGAAAAGAAACCACATTGAGTGTTTCGAGAGGAAATGTTTCGTTTATTTCCTTTTTCTCGAACACATCCTGGTGAGGGTTTTCTAGACGGGACAGATGATCAGCAGCCAGGTTCTCAGCTCCTTTTTTATCACGTATAATGATATCAATGAGGAGAACCCAACGGAGCAATCTCGGCTTTGCATCTTGTTTTGCAAAGAGATATTTGAGAGCCGAGTGATCCGTATACACCACGCATTTGGTCAAGATTAGGTATGGTCGAAACTTCTCAAACGCATACACCACAGCTAATAATTCTTTTTCTGTAGTGGTGTAATGGGTTTGAGCTTCAGTCATAGTCTTACTCGCGTAGTGGATAGGCTGAAAATACTTGGTTTTACGTTGCCCCAGGACTGCACCGATAGCAAAATCACTTGCATCGCACATGAGTTCAAAGGGTAAATCCCAGTCGGGGGCAACGAGAATGGGTGCTTCCGTAAGCTTTTTCTTTAATGTTTCAAAAGCTTCGATGCACTCAGGTGAGAAGATAAAAGGAGCATCCTTCTCAAGGAGATGAGTCATAGGCCGAGCGATTTTAGAAAAATCTTGTATGAATCTGCGATAAAAACCGGCATGACCTAAAAAACTCCTAATACCTTTGACGGTAGTAGGATGAGGCAATTTGGTAATGACATCCACTTTCGCTTTGTCAACCTCAATCCCGTTTTTTGAAATCTTATGGCCTAGGACAATTCCTTCCTTGACCATAAAATGGCTCTTTTCCCAGTTTAGACAAAGATTGGTGTCTTCACACCGTTTGAGCATTTTTTCTAAATGGGAGAGACATGTTTGAAATGAGTCCCCAATGACCGAGAAGTCATCCATAAACACCTCCATTGTTTCCCCGATCATGTCGTGGAAAATTGCCATCATACATCGTTGGAACGTGCCAGGAGCGTTACATAGGCCAAAAGGCATACGTCTGTAGGCAAAAGTTCCGTATGGGCAGGTGAATGTGGTCTTTTCTTGATCCTGTGGATCAATGGGGATCTGAAAATACCCCGAGAAACCATCTAGGAAACAATAGTATTCGTTTCCTGCTAGTCTCTCAAGCATCTGAACCATGAAGGGTAGAGGAAAATGGTCTTTACGGGTGGCTTCGTTTAACTTGCGATAGTCAATACACATACGCCATCCCGTAACCAATCGAGTTGGAATTAACTCGTTTTCTTCATTTGTGACAACAGTTATGCCACCTTTTTTTGGAACACAATGGATGGGACTGACCCAAGGACTATCAGAGACCGGGTAAATTAGACCGGCATCAAGAAGTTTGAGAACCTCCTGTTTGATAACCTCATGAATCTTAGGATTCACCCTTCTCTGATGTTGGACTGCTGGTTTGAAATCATCCTCCAATAAAATCTTGTGCGTACAAAATTCAGGGTTAATACCCTTGATGTCGGAGAGTCTCCAAGCAATTGCTTGCTTGTGCAACTTCAAAACCTTTATGAGAGCAGTCTTCTCCTCCTCCGTTAAGTCCTTAGGAATTATGACGGGTAATTTATCATCACCCTCCAAGAATGCATACTCGAGATGAGGAGGTAGGTCCTTAAGTTCAACCTCGGGAAATTCTTCTGTAGATGTTTGTATGGATTTGATTTCTTCAATCGTGATCTCATTCGGAGGGAGTGACGGTAATGGATCTTCATTTAACAATTGCTCAAGATAAAGGATATCTCCCTCCGAATCATAAACACCATCATCAATTCCTGGCGGAATCGATTCATTATTAGCAAGAAACTCATCGATCTCTTCTAAAAAGAAGTCACCTCCCTCAAACGGAGTAAGAGAGGGGGAAGAATCGGAAATAATTGGTTGAGAAGATGTGGTGGGATCCCCACTCACAGAATTATGAAAATAACCAAGAAACTCTTGAGAGTACTCCTCTGAAGCAATATCAATTACATCGATTCGATTAACCGATTCATCATCATAGTTTGAGGAGTACCTCGAAGTTTGATCAAGGTTAAAGGTGACAGCTTCATTACCCACACGTAATGTGATTTCTTGCTCAAATACATCAATGAGAGCACGGCCCGTTCTCAGGAATCCTCGTCCAACAATGAGGGGAACCCGATGATCGGCATCGAAATCAACAACTACAAAGTCAGCTGGAAAATGGAACTTTCCTACTTTCACGAATACATCCTCGGCGATGCCAAGAGGACGCGATATTGAATGATCTGCAAGCTCAAGAGTCATGCAGGTAGGAATAAGTTCTGGAAGAGAAAGTTTCTTCCATACTGAATAAGGCATCAGATTGATGCTTGCACCAAGATCGGCGAGGGCAAAGCATTCAATCATTCCTGGAAAAACACAAGGTAGAAGAAATTTTCCAGGATCTCCAAGCTTCTCGGGAAGCTTCTTTAACAGAACTGCTGAGCAGTTCTCGTTCAGAGGAGTTTTAGCCATTTCAAACAGTTTTTCCTTGTTGCTTAACATGTGTTTGAGAGTTGATGCAAACTTGGGCATCAGCATGATAGCATCCGCAAAGCTTATGTCAAAATGTAGTTCTTGGAAAATTTGAAAATTTTTTTCCATTTGATGACTGGCTTTTTCGCGGAGCTTTTGCTCATTTAGACGTGATGGGTAAGGAATAGAAGTTTTGGATTTGGGGTTTTCAACTGGAGGTTCAAAAACAACTCCTGGTTTGGATTTGGGTTTCGGGACAACTTGAGGATGGACATGTGCTGTGCTCTGTGAGCTAGTGGGTTGCACTTGGTCCTTTGTCGCCTCAGGTTTACTTTCCACTACCTTTGGGAGAGAAGAAGAAGAGGTAGTAGGAATAGCGGGTCCATCATATGAAGCACCACTTCTGGTTGTGATCGCCTTTGCATCGCCCCTCGGATTAGCGATCGTGTTGCTAGGTAAAGTACCTGAGCCCGAGGGTTGATCATTTAAAGACTTCTTAATGTCAGAAATTTGGCTAAACAACAACCTATTCATTTCCTCTTGGGATTTCATGAATTGCTTCAACAACTCATCAGATGATGGTCCAGTTTGAACAATGGCTTGATTTTGTGTAGGAAAATTCTGGCCTCTATTGTTTGGATTAGGGCCTTGATTTTGGAAATTTCCTTGATTATTGCCATGAAAATACCCTGGGTTGAAATTTCCCTGATTCTGGTTTCTATTAAAATTTCCTTGGTTTTGGAAATTTTGACTTTGATTTTGAAAACCGTTATTCTGACTAAAATTACCTTGGTTTTGAAAACCTTGGTTCGTTCTATTCTGATTTTGATTACGGTTTTGGTTTTGGTTGAAACCGGGTGGTACAGGGTAGTGGTTAGGACGGTGGTTCGGGTCCATAGGAGCACGGTATTGGTTGCCTCCTGAATTGGTAATCCCGCCCACAGCGTTTGCTTCAAAAGGGTTACCATCGGTGGCCATACAGTTGTAATAGGCATGGGGGCCACCGTAAGTAACACATACTTCCACTTTCTTAACTTCAGCAGGAGGTGAAGTTTGTGGAAAAGAAACTTTCTTTTGGTTGGAGAGAACCAAAGCTTGAATTGCTTCCGTGAGTTTGTTAATCTTAGCATCGGTGCTAGATTGACTCACGGGCGATGAAGCAGAAGGACCAACACTGACTTCGGAAACAACCGGTTTGCTTCGTGCAGTGCGGACTTTAGACTTGTTTTCAATTATCGCTAAAGCTTCTTTTACAGTTTTGCTCAAGAAATTTCCTCCAGCGGAGGAATTGAGAGAATCTTGATCAGATTGACTCACTCCATTATAGAAAGTATCGAGTTGCATCAACTCGGAGAAACCATGGTGAGGACATTTGCGGAGCAACTCCATAAAACGATCCCACGATTCACTGAAGGATTCATCAAACTTTTGTGTGAACTTGATGATTTCGTTTTTAAGACTCGTGGTTTTAGAAGGTGGATAGAACTCGTTCACAAATTTCTTCACCAGGTCTTCCCATGTTTCGATCGATCGAGGGGGTTGTTTTTCAAGCCAAATCCGGGCTTGTCCCTCGAGGGAAAATGGGAACAGAAGAAGTTTGACAGCATCGGTAGGGACATTCTTGTATTTGATGGTAGATGCAATTTTGTTAAACCATCGAATATGAGCATGAGGATCATCCCTCTCAAAACCATAGAATTGACTTGAGGTTACAAGATTTAGTAACCCGGTTTTGAGTTCAAAATTTTCAGCCACAATGGCTGGGATAACAATAGCATCTCCATACCCATCGATGGGTGCTTGGAGAAGCTCGCACATAGGACGTTCATCCGTCATGATAACGGAAGTAGCGCGAGCAGTTCGGATCTCAGATCCGACTGATGGGGCAGAACGTCTACGGATACGCCTTCTTGGAATCCTGACAAGCTCACGAAATGGGCTCACAGACCTAGAAGAGCGAGTGCGCATACACTAGAGTTGACTCTAAGAAATCTCAGAGTCAAGGGAATTATGAAAATGGGGAAAGAAGAATCTTTTTGGGTTTTATGGTTTTAAGATGTTTTTGGATTTTTGGATTTTTATAAGAAAATATAAATATATATAGATGGTATGAACAAGGAGTGAATATTCAAATCACTAATCTGCTAAACGTAAGACTGTTAGCACAGCTCCCCGGCAGCGGCGCCAAAATTAGATTGGTCCCAAATGGTCTGCCCAAATTAACCAGGTAAATGGTCAACAAGAGTCAAACAGCTTGAGAACGCAATGCAATTATCCAGGAGAGTTTAGTGTTTCCCCGGGTCGTTAAGTCCCAACGAGCTGTGCGATTGAATAGCTAAACGCGTAGTGATCGGGTGATATTGAACAGGAAAGGGGTTATGATTGATTACACTAAGGAAATTAAATCTAATAAAGACTTTGAAGTCCTTTCAATTCTATATTTAAAATTGTTTAACGATTAAAACCTAAAACGCATACGTTTACTGAATTTTACGTAAACGTAAAATTTAAAACGTAAATTTAAAAGAATAAAACACCTACGGATATGAAAATGATATTTTTGCAATCCTAATAATAAAAGAAAATTATTGGAAAATTAAAATTATTTTTATAACTATTTATTTAATTATTATTAATTAAAAACTATTTAAACTAATTAAATTTTTAGAAAATAGAAGATGAACAGTAAAAATTATGAAAAAATTCCTAAAATTATTTTATATTATATAAAGCTAGGAAAAATATAAAAACATGGTTTTACTTAATAAAAATTAATTTTACTATTTAATACTTTAATATTAATTAATTATTAATTAAACTATTATTAATTATTAAAAATACTAGATAATAAAGAAAAAATATGGGAAAATTCCTAAAAATACTTTAATATGACAGAAACTTAAGAAAAATATAAAAAACATATAAGTGCTTAATAATAAGCTGAAAAGAAAATTAAAAAGCTAAATTATATTAAATAAATGCTATCACTATTTTTAAAGTTGGATTTTCTTGATTTTTCTTTTACAAAACTACTTTAAACTGAAAATGACAAACTATTTGTGAAAACAACTCAGCTAGGTCTCAATATTAAGCACTTTGGAGTGCTTATTTGATGACAGTTGACTTTGGTCAACTGTTAAGGGAAAAAGCTTGAAATAAGCTCTCAGCTGAGAAAAGAAGGAGGATTATGATGCAAGCTAGCTAAGTGGGATGAATTGAAACAAAAACAACAAGTAGCAAGCACTAAATAAGCTGGAATTGCAAAATAAGCAATTGGCCAAACTGCACAAGGCAGTCTGCTGAGACAGTTTTGGGACAAGGTTTTAAGGCCAAATTAAGTGGGGTCCACTGAGCTTAATGCTCAAACAATGGCTGAAATAGAGAGGCAGCTGGGTTGTGAACACAATGGAACCAAGAACAACCACTAGGGCCCACTGAGGTGGCCTGTGGGACCCACCAAAGTGGTGGTGATGGTGACTGTGGTGGTGGTGCAGCAGCTGCACAGGGGAGGTAACACTCCCTGCAGCCCAGTTTGAAGCTGTGTGGGGCCCCCAATAAAAATCACAAAAATATAATAAAAATACAAGCTCAAGCACAAGCTGGGGGACTATAATATTGCAAAAGATGATAAGCTAAAACCTCAAAACAAAGTTATTAAAAACCTACAAAGATCAGACCATTTCAAATACAAGCAACTTTTGACTTTTTGAGAATAAGAACAAGGCTGACTTTTATGAACTTTAGACTTGATTTGTTCACTGATTATGTTGTATTGAGTTAATTAAAGACTAATTTAAGCTGAGTCTACTAATTATGCACCAACATGAAGGATTTGGACTTGTAAATCCTTGACAGTTAACTGTCAAGGGATTGGATTTGGAATTTTGACCTTAAAGTGAACAAGCCCTGGTTTTAGTGGTTTGTCTATGCTATATCAGCCTAAGGAAACATGTTTAAACCAAAATCAACAACAAAGAACTACTAGAACATGATCATTGCCCCTGAACCAAACACTCCCATAAAAATGCTATTTTGAGATTCTCAATGCAAAGGACTGTTCAAGTTCATGAAACTGGTTCCAAAAGTAATATTATGATGTTATAAGCTTATAGAAACATAAAACCATCAACTATAACCACTGATAAGCATGAAATGAGATTGTACTAAAAATGGCAATGAACATGAAAGACTGAGCAAAATGAATTCTAATGAACAAGCATAACTTAATTCAACACATATTAACTCAAATACATAAAATAAACATAGAAACAGTAAAATCAAACATGTTAACCTAGGCTACAGTAACCTTTAAGAAATTTAGAAAAAGCTTACAAAGTGTCCCGTGAGCATTCAAAACCAAGAACCATGAACCAAACTGACCTAATATCTCCCATGAGATTCTAAAACCATGGCCCATCCATTTTTGACCATGCTCCAGCCTTACTCCAATATCTAAGATCAAATTCCTTCCCCCTTTGACTTTTGTTGACCAAATGCCAACTTTGATTGAAACTGAGTGGTGAGCTTACTACAAGCTATACACAGCTTTAATAAGCTCACTTATGCTATAAAAAAGACTTTTTGAAGCATGTATTTAGATTATTTAAAACTGCATAAATAAAAGAAAACTTAAAAACAAGAAATTTGGATAAACTTTTAATTAGAACTTGAACTGGATTACAAACGATTAAGTAACTTAAATTTAGTACATAGAAACTGGAAATTACAATTTAAGAATTAAACTAAGACATTAATAATAAAAACGATTTGCAAGAAAACTAGAAAATTAAAACTACTCCTTTGTCCTCCTTCTCTTCCTTCTATTTATGAATGAAAATACTCCCACTTGTCCTCTCAGATTTTCCCACCACTTTTTAGAGCCGTTGGATTACTTGGGCTCATTTTAGCCGTTTGATGAATTTTGGCGGGAAAACCATTTTTGCCAGTTGGGGTGGGTTGAGTGCAAGGAAGGAAGAAGCATTAATTTCATTTTGGCTGTTAGGTGAGGTGGAGGGTGATAGGGAGTGGAGTGTGAGCTGGAAGTATGGAGTTGGAGCTGGAATTGCAGAGAGGTGGGTGAAGGAGGTGAAGTGGAGGGAAAACGAGGGGCTGGGTTTGACCGAGATTTTATTAATAGGCAAAGGGTTCAAATAAGGGGGGGGGTTCACAGGGGTTTTGGCTAGGTCGGTTTGGATTTGGTATTAATAACAAGGACCAAAATTGCAATTCCACAAAAACCAAGGGACCGAAACTGTAATTATCCAATATTCATCATAGGGACCAATTATGAAAAGTTTAATTTTCCCAAGGACCAAAAATAATAATTTTCAAATTAAAAATGTACCGGGGTAATTTCTGTCAATCTTTGAAATTTCAGGGACTAAAGTTGCCATTTTGCAAAATTGAATTTTATAAGGCTAATTTTGACAACTTGAAAATTCCTGGAGGGCCTTTTATGAAAAATTAACTTGTTTTGAATAACCAGGGACTAGATTTGACAATTTATGCATAAAATACAGTCTAAATATTTTTTCTGTACTTTTCAAGACTTTTCAAAGTGTTTTTGACTGTTTTTGCAGTGTAGAAGGAACAAAAATGATGAGTATTTACACACTCATCAATCCCCCACACTAAAACATTGCTAGTCCCTAGCAATCTTTTGAGAAAACTTAATGGATTTAAGTCTCTTTACCAAAAGCCATTAATTCTGGAGTAGCCAAATGTTTCAGTTCAAGTAAGAACTATGGTACACTGATAACCAAATGATTTTGAGCAAATCACCAGCTTCCAACGGATTTGATTTGTCTTTACCAGAAGCCGTTTGCTTCTGGACTAGCCAACTCTTAGATAAAATATCTTTGGTGAGTCGATTACCAATTATGGTTTTCCAACTGCCTTTACCACAAGCCATAAACTTGCGGGCTAGCCAACTCTTCACTAATTAAAGATATGGTGAGCTGAACACCATACAATTTTGGACAAATTGCAAGCCGTCAACGGATTTGAGATATCTTTACCAAGAGCCGTTTGCTCCTGGATTAGCCAATCCTTTTGTTTATTAGACATGGCGGACTGATAACCGTAAGCTGAGTAAGTGCAAAACACTTACTCCAAAAAACAATTTGGCCAAAAATGGGGGAATTTGGTGGTATAATTACATGATAAAATTCGTGAGAATTCCCCTCCACACTAGAAATGAATATTGCCCTCAATATTCAAAGTACCGGCGGTTATGCCGAAACATAGAACGTAAAAGGGAAATACTACGGCCATTTTTTTTTTTTTTGGATGAAAACTTATATACAACAGTGGGGGGCAACTCCCCCACACTAGGGTGGTAGAAAGTAGAAAGAAGTCAGAAATATGGGTGAAAACCCATATGGTGTGCTACTGTTTTTGATTCCCGAGTCGCTAGCTTGACTCGATCCCCGCATTCATTGGTTCATGGGGAAAGTTTGTAGATCCGGGACAACCACAGGCGGAATGTCCTCTCCAAAATAGTGCTTCAATCGATGACCATTCACTTTAAAATTTGGACCATCGGGCTGAGATAACTCAATGGTTCCATAAGGATATACTTTAGTGATGGTGAATGGTCCAGACCAGCGGGATTTTAGTTTTCCCGAGAAAATCTTCAATCTTGAATTGAAAAGAAGGACTCGATCACCGACGTTGAAAACGCGGTTCTTGATTTTGGAGTCATGAATCTTCTTTGTCTTTTCTTTGTAGATCAAAGAGTTCTCGTATGCTTGATCACGGAGTTCATTTAATTCATTCATTTGAACTTTCCGGTTATCACCAGTTGTCTGAATATCGAAGTTGGCATGTTTCAAGGCCCAGTATGCTTTGTGCTCAAGCTCAATCGGCAGATGACACGCCTTTCCGTACACTAGCTTGTATGGAGTACACCCGATGGGTGTTTTATAAGCTGTACGGAAGGCCCAGAGTGCGTCATCTAGCTTATCCGACCAAGAGGCACGGTTTTCGCCTACTGTCCTCTCCAGAATTCTTTTAATCCCTCGGTTGGAAACTTCCACTTGCCTACTTGTTTGGGGGTGGTACGCATTAGAGAGACGGTGAGTTACACCATACTTTTGCATGACTCTATCAAACTGGTCATTGCAGAAATGCGTACCACGATCACTGATTATAGCTCGTGGAGTTCCAAACCTAGCAAAAAGAGATTTTAAGAATTTCACAACAACTCGGGCATCGTTGGTAGGTAAAGCTTTCGCTTCAACAAATTTTGACAAATAGTCAACGGCTACGAGTATGTATTTATTTCCTCGAGATGAAGGAAATGGCCCCATAAAGTCAATGCCCCAGATGTCAAAAATCTCACACACTTGAATGGCGTTTTGCGGCATTTCATTTCTTTGTGAGATATTTCTGTGACGTTGACAAGCGTCACAGGTTTTGAAAAATTCGTGGGCATCCTTGTAAATCGTGGGCCAATAAAATCCGGAATCAAACACCTTCTTGGCAGTGTAGTTGGGGCTATGATGTCCCCCAGTAGGTCCAGAATGGCAAGCCTTGAGAATGTCATTTGCTTCCTGACCATACACACATCGCCTGATGACTTGATCCGCGCAAATTTTGAATAAGTAGGGGTCGTCCCAGAAGTAATGTTTTACATCTTTAAAGAATTTGTTTTTCTGTTGGGACGACATCCCTTTCACCACAAAGTTACCCGCATGGTAATTTGCAAAGTCAGCAAACCATGGGGTAGAAGAGTCTCCACGAAAAGAAACCACATTGAGTGTTTCGAGAGGAAATGTTTCGTTTATTTCCTTTTTCTCGAACACATCCTGGTGAGGGTTTTCTAGACGGGACAGATGATCAGCAGCCAGGTTCTCAGCTCCTTTTTTATCACGTATAATGATATCAATGAGGAGAACCCAACGGAGCAATCTCGGCTTTGCATCTTGTTTTGCAAAGAGATATTTGAGAGCCGAGTGATCCGTATACACCACGCATTTGGTCAAGATTAGGTATGGTCGAAACTTCTCAAACGCATACACCACAGCTAATAATTCTTTTTCTGTAGTGGTGTAATGGGTTTGAGCTTCAGTCATAGTCTTACTCGCGTAGTGGATAGGCTGAAAATACTTGGTTTTACGTTGCCCCAGGACTGCACCGATAGCAAAATCACTTGCATCGCACATGAGTTCAAAGGGTAAATCCCAGTCGGGGGCAACGAGAATGGGTGCTTCCGTAAGCTTTTTCTTTAATGTTTCAAAAGCTTCGATGCACTCAGGTGAGAAGATAAAAGGAGCATCCTTCTCAAGGAGATGAGTCATAGGCCGAGCGATTTTAGAAAAATCTTGTATGAATCTGCGATAAAAACCGGCATGACCTAAAAAACTCCTAATACCTTTGACGGTAGTAGGATGAGGCAATTTGGTAATGACATCCACTTTCGCTTTGTCAACCTCAATCCCGTTTTTTGAAATCTTATGGCCTAGGACAATTCCTTCCTTGACCATAAAATGGCTCTTTTCCCAGTTTAGACAAAGATTGGTGTCTTCACACCGTTTGAGCATTTTTTCTAAATGGGAGAGACATGTTTGAAATGAGTCCCCAATGACCGAGAAGTCATCCATAAACACCTCCATTGTTTCCCCGATCATGTCGTGGAAAATTGCCATCATACATCGTTGGAACGTGCCAGGAGCGTTACATAGGCCAAAAGGCATACGTCTGTAGGCAAAAGTTCCGTATGGGCAGGTGAATGTGGTCTTTTCTTGATCCTGTGGATCAATGGGGATCTGAAAATACCCCGAGAAACCATCTAGGAAACAATAGTATTCGTTTCCTGCTAGTCTCTCAAGCATCTGAACCATGAAGGGTAGAGGAAAATGGTCTTTACGGGTGGCTTCGTTTAACTTGCGATAGTCAATACACATACGCCATCCCGTAACCAATCGAGTTGGAATTAACTCGTTTTCTTCATTTGTGACAACAGTTATGCCACCTTTTTTTGGAACACAATGGATGGGACTGACCCAAGGACTATCAGAGACCGGGTAAATTAGACCGGCATCAAGAAGTTTGAGAACCTCCTGTTTGATAACCTCATGAATCTTAGGATTCACCCTTCTCTGATGTTGGACTGCTGGTTTGAAATCATCCTCCAATAAAATCTTGTGCGTACAAAATTCAGGGTTAATACCCTTGATGTCGGAGAGTCTCCAAGCAATTGCTTGCTTGTGCAACTTCAAAACCTTTATGAGAGCAGTCTTCTCCTCCTCCGTTAAGTCCTTAGGAATTATGACGGGTAATTTATCATCACCCTCCAAGAATGCATACTCGAGATGAGGAGGTAGGTCCTTAAGTTCAACCTCGGGAAATTCTTCTGTAGATGTTTGTATGGATTTGATTTCTTCAATCGTGATCTCATTCGGAGGGAGTGACGGTAATGGATCTTCATTTAACAATTGCTCAAGATAAAGGATATCTCCCTCCGAATCATAAACACCATCATCAATTCCTGGCGGAATCGATTCATTATTAGCAAGAAACTCATCGATCTCTTCTAAAAAGAAGTCACCTCCCTCAAACGGAGTAAGAGAGGGGGAAGAATCGGAAATAATTGGTTGAGAAGATGTGGTGGGATCCCCACTCACAGAATTATGAAAATAACCAAGAAACTCTTGAGAGTACTCCTCTGAAGCAATATCAATTACATCGATTCGATTAACCGATTCATCATCATAGTTTGAGGAGTACCTCGAAGTTTGATCAAGGTTAAAGGTGACAGCTTCATTACCCACACGTAATGTGATTTCTTGCTCAAATACATCAATGAGAGCACGGCCCGTTCTCAGGAATCCTCGTCCAACAATGAGGGGAACCCGATGATCGGCATCGAAATCAACAACTACAAAGTCAGCTGGAAAATGGAACTTTCCTACTTTCACGAATACATCCTCGGCGATGCCAAGAGGACGCGATATTGAATGATCTGCAAGCTCAAGAGTCATGCAGGTAGGAATAAGTTCTGGAAGAGAAAGTTTCTTCCATACTGAATAAGGCATCAGATTGATGCTTGCACCAAGATCGGCGAGGGCAAAGCATTCAATCATTCCTGGAAAAACACAAGGTAGAAGAAATTTTCCAGGATCTCCAAGCTTCTCGGGAAGCTTCTTTAACAGAACTGCTGAGCAGTTCTCGTTCAGAGGAGTTTTAGCCATTTCAAACAGTTTTTCCTTGTTGCTTAACATGTGTTTGAGAGTTGATGCAAACTTGGGCATCAGCATGATAGCATCCGCAAAGCTTATGTCAAAATGTAGTTCTTGGAAAATTTGAAAATTTTTTTCCATTTGATGACTGGCTTTTTCGCGGAGCTTTTGCTCATTTAGACGTGATGGGTAAGGAATAGAAGTTTTGGATTTGGGGTTTTCAACTGGAGGTTCAAAAACAACTCCTGGTTTGGATTTGGGTTTCGGGACAACTTGAGGATGGACATGTGCTGTGCTCTGTGAGCTAGTGGGTTGCACTTGGTCCTTTGTCGCCTCAGGTTTACTTTCCACTACCTTTGGGAGAGAAGAAGAAGAGGTAGTAGGAATAGCGGGTCCATCATATGAAGCACCACTTCTGGTTGTGATCGCCTTTGCATCGCCCCTCGGATTAGCGATCGTGTTGCTAGGTAAAGTACCTGAGCCCGAGGGTTGATCATTTAAAGACTTCTTAATGTCAGAAATTTGGCTAAACAACAACCTATTCATTTCCTCTTGGGATTTCATGAATTGCTTCAACAACTCATCAGATGATGGTCCAGTTTGAACAATGGCTTGATTTTGTGTAGGAAAATTCTGGCCTCTATTGTTTGGATTAGGGCCTTGATTTTGGAAATTTCCTTGATTATTGCCATGAAAATACCCTGGGTTGAAATTTCCCTGATTCTGGTTTCTATTAAAATTTCCTTGGTTTTGGAAATTTTGACTTTGATTTTGAAAACCGTTATTCTGACTAAAATTACCTTGGTTTTGAAAACCTTGGTTCGTTCTATTCTGATTTTGATTACGGTTTTGGTTTTGGTTGAAACCGGGTGGTACAGGGTAGTGGTTAGGACGGTGGTTCGGGTCCATAGGAGCACGGTATTGGTTGCCTCCTGAATTGGTAATCCCGCCCACAGCGTTTGCTTCAAAAGGGTTACCATCGGTGGCCATACAGTTGTAATAGGCATGGGGGCCACCGTAAGTAACACATACTTCCACTTTCTTAACTTCAGCAGGAGGTGAAGTTTGTGGAAAAGAAACTTTCTTTTGGTTGGAGAGAACCAAAGCTTGAATTGCTTCCGTGAGTTTGTTAATCTTAGCATCGGTGCTAGATTGACTCACGGGCGATGAAGCAGAAGGACCAACACTGACTTCGGAAACAACCGGTTTGCTTCGTGCAGTGCGGACTTTAGACTTGTTTTCAATTATCGCTAAAGCTTCTTTTACAGTTTTGCTCAAGAAATTTCCTCCAGCGGAGGAATTGAGAGAATCTTGATCAGATTGACTCACTCCATTATAGAAAGTATCGAGTTGCATCAACTCGGAGAAACCATGGTGAGGACATTTGCGGAGCAACTCCATAAAACGATCCCACGATTCACTGAAGGATTCATCAAACTTTTGTGTGAACTTGATGATTTCGTTTTTAAGACTCGTGGTTTTAGAAGGTGGATAGAACTCGTTCACAAATTTCTTCACCAGGTCTTCCCATGTTTCGATCGATCGAGGGGGTTGTTTTTCAAGCCAAATCCGGGCTTGTCCCTCGAGGGAAAATGGGAACAGAAGAAGTTTGACAGCATCGGTAGGGACATTCTTGTATTTGATGGTAGATGCAATTTTGTTAAACCATCGAATATGAGCATGAGGATCATCCCTCTCAAAACCATAGAATTGACTTGAGGTTACAAGATTTAGTAACCCGGTTTTGAGTTCAAAATTTTCAGCCACAATGGCTGGGATAACAATAGCATCTCCATACCCATCGATGGGTGCTTGGAGAAGCTCGCACATAGGACGTTCATCCGTCATGATAACGGAAGTAGCGCGAGCAGTTCGGATCTCAGATCCGACTGATGGGGCAGAACGTCTACGGATACGCCTTCTTGGAATCCTGACAAGCTCACGAAATGGGCTCACAGACCTAGAAGAGCGAGTGCGCATACACTAGAGTTGACTCTAAGAAATCTCAGAGTCAAGGGAATTATGAAAATGGGGAAAGAAGAATCTTTTTGGGTTTTATGGTTTTAAGATGTTTTTGGATTTTTGGATTTTTATAAGAAAATATAAATATATATAGATGGTATGAACAAGGAGTGAATATTCAAATCACTAATCTGCTAAACGTAAGACTGTTAGCACAGCTCCCCGGCAGCGGCGCCAAAATTAGATTGGTCCCAAATGGTCTGCCCAAATTAACCAGGTAAATGGTCAACAAGAGTCAAACAGCTTGAGAACGCAATGCAATTATCCAGGAGAGTTTAGTGTTTCCCCGGGTCGTTAAGTCCCAACGAGCTGTGCGATTGAATAGCTAAACGCGTAGTGATCGGGTGATATTGAACAGGAAAGGGGTTATGATTGATTACACTAAGGAAATTAAATCTAATAAAGACTTTGAAGTCCTTTCAATTCTATATTTAAAATTGTTTAACGATTAAAACCTAAAACGCATACGTTTACTGAATTTTACGTAAACGTAAAATTTAAAACGTAAATTTAAAAGAATAAAACACCTACGGATATGAAAATGATATTTTTGCAATCCTAATAATAAAAGAAAATTATTGGAAAATTAAAATTATTTTTATAACTATTTATTTAATTATTATTAATTAAAAACTATTTAAACTAATTAAATTTTTAGAAAATAGAAGATGAACAGTAAAAATTATGAAAAAATTCCTAAAATTATTTTATATTATATAAAAGCTAGGAAAAATATAAAAACATGGTTTTACTTAATAAAAATTAATTTTACTATTTAATACTTTAATATTAATTAATTATTAATTAAACTATTATTAATTATTAAAAATACTAGATAATAAAGAAAAAATATGGGAAAATTCCTAAAAATACTTTAATATGACAGAAACTTAAGAAAAATATAAAAAACATATAAGTGCTTAATAATAAGCTGAAAAGAAAATTAAAAAGCTAAATTATATTAAATAAATGCTATCACTATTTTTAAAGTTGGATTTTCTTGATTTTTCTTTTACAAAACTACTTTAAACTGAAAATGACAAACTATTTGTGAAAACAACTCAGCTAGGTCTCAATATTAAGCACTTTGGAGTGCTTATTTGATGACAGTTGACTTTGGTCAACTGTTAAGGGAAAAAGCTTGAAATAAGCTCTCAGCTGAGAAAAGAAGGAGGATTATGATGCAAGCTAGCTAAGTGGGATGAATTGAAACAAAAACAACAAGTAGCAAGCACTAAATAAGCTGGAATTGCAAAATAAGCAATTGGCCAAACTGCACAAGGCAGTCTGCTGAGACAGTTTTGGGACAAGGTTTTAAGGCCAAATTAAGTGGGGTCCACTGAGCTTAATGCTCAAACAATGGCTGAAATAGAGAGGCAGCTGGGTTGTGAACACAATGGAACCAAGAACAACCACTAGGGCCCACTGAGGTGGCCTGTGGGACCCACCAAAGTGGTGGTGATGGTGACTGTGGTGGTGGTGCAGCAGCTGCACAGGGGAGGTAACACTCCCTGCAGCCCAGTTTGAAGCTGTGTGGGGCCCCCAATAAAAATCACAAAAATATAATAAAAATACAAGCTCAAGCACAAGCTGGGGGACTATAATATTGCAAAAGATGATAAGCTAAAACCTCAAAACAAAGTTATTAAAAACCTACAAAGATCAGACCATTTCAAAATACAAGCAACTTTTGACTTTTTGAGAATAAGAACAAGGCTGACTTTTATGAACTTTAGACTTGATTTGTTCACTGATTATGTTGTATTGAGTTAATTAAAGACTAATTTAAGCTGAGTCTACTAATTATGCACCAACATGAAGGATTTGGACTTGTAAATCCTTGACAGTTAACTGTCAAGGGATTGGATTTGGAATTTTGACCTTAAAGTGAACAAGCCCTGGTTTTAGTGGTTTGTCTATGCTATATCAGCCTAAGGAAACATGTTTAAACCAAAATCAACAACAAAGAACTACTAGAACATGATCATTGCCCCTGAACCAAACACTCCCATAAAAATGCTATTTTGAGATTCTCAATGCAAAGGACTGTTCAAGTTCATGAAACTGGTTCCAAAAGTAATATTATGATGTTATAAGCTTATAGAAACATAAAACCATCAACTATAACCACTGATAAGCATGAAATGAGATTGTACTAAAAATGGCAATGAACATGAAAGACTGAGCAAAATGAATTCTAATGAACAAGCATAACTTAATTCAACACATATTAACTCAAATACATAAAATAAACATAGAAACAGTAAAATCAAACATGTTAACCTAGGCTACAGTAACCTTTAAGAAATTTAGAAAAAGCTTACAAAGTGTCCCGTGAGCATTCAAAACCAAGAACCATGAACCAAACTGACCTAATATCTCCCATGAGATTCTAAAACCATGGCCCATCCATTTTTGACCATGCTCCAGCCTTACTCCAATATCTAAGATCAAATTCCTTCCCCCTTTGACTTTTGTTGACCAAATGCCAACTTTGATTGAAACTGAGTGGTGAGCTTACTACAAGCTATACACAGCTTTAATAAGCTCACTTATGCTATAAAAAAGACTTTTTGAAGCATGTATTTAGATTATTTAAAACTGCATAAATAAAAGAAAACTTAAAAACAAGAAATTTGGATAAACTTTTAATTAGAACTTGAACTGGATTACAAACGATTAAGTAACTTAAATTTAGTACATAGAAACTGGAAATTACAATTTAAGAATTAAACTAAGACATTAATAATAAAAACGATTTGCAAGAAAACTAGAAAATTAAAACTACTCCTTTGTCCTCCTTCTCTTCCTTCTATTTATGAATGAAAATACTCCCACTTGTCCTCTCAGATTTTCCCACCACTTTTTAGAGCCGTTGGATTACTTGGGCTCATTTTAGCCGTTTGATGAATTTTGGCGGGAAAACCATTTTTGCCAGTTGGGGTGGGTTGAGTGCAAGGAAGGAAGAAGCATTAATTTCATTTTGGCTGTTAGGTGAGGTGGAGGGTGATAGGGAGTGGAGTGTGAGCTGGAAGTATGGAGTTGGAGCTGGAATTGCAGAGAGGTGGGTGAAGGAGGTGAAGTGGAGGGAAAACGAGGGGCTGGGTTTGACCGAGATTTTATTAATAGGCAAAGGGTTCAAATAAGGGGGGGGTTCACGGGGTTTTGGCTAGGTCGGTTTGGATTTGGTATTAATAACAAGGACCAAAATTGCAATTCCACAAAAACCAAGGGACCGAAACTGTAATTATCCAATATTCATCATAGGGACCAATTATGAAAAGTTTAATTTTCCCAAGGACCAAAAATAATAATTTTCAAATTAAAAATGTACCGGGGTAATTTCTGTCAATCTTTGAAATTTCAGGGACTAAAGTTGCCATTTTGCAAAATTGAATTTTATAAGGCTAATTTTGACAACTTGAAAATTCCTGGGGGCCTTTTATGAAAAATTAACTTGTTTTGAATAACCAGGGACTAGATTTGACAATTTATGCATAAAATACAGTCTAAATATTTTTTCTGACTTTTCAAGACTTTTCAAAGTGTTTTTGACTGTTTTTGCAGTGTAGAAGGAACAAAAATGATGAGTATTTACACACTAATCAATAACCCTCACTTGAGGGTTGGTTGTTCATTTTATTCACTCCTTTACACCTTTACGCATAACCGGTCTAGCTTTATACGTGTGTGTGTGTTTAACGTGTTCAACCACCTCTCTATCTCTTTCTACGTTCTTTGCATCAATCTAAACATAGGTTTTAAATCGTTTCTCAACCTAACAGTGGTATCAATCGCCAAATAGTTGGGTTAACACTTTCGTTTTTGAAGTTTTTGTTTTCGGTCTTACGCGTAAACGTGGTTAACACTTTGGATCACTTAAAAACACGTTTTTTACACTTTTTAATCCAAGATTCTTGTACTTTCAATGTTTTAAGGTGTTAAAATAACTGTTTTTGGCAAAAAGTTTCAAACTTTATGCGTGGATCATAGTTTTTAAGCTTGTTTTTGTTCGTGGGTGTCGTTCTACGCGTAACCTGTTTAGCCGTTTTTGATTCATCAAGTTTCACACTTTTGTGTTATTTTGGTGATATTGAAGCTATTCCATAACAAAAATCTGGTTTAGAAACAACTTTGGGCAAAATCACTTTTACGAGTAAAGCTACGCGTATCAAAACCCTAGTTCTACGCGTAACTTTATCCGTGGTTTGATCTTCAGTTTCGTGGTTTACTCCGTGTTTTCTTGCTTGGATAAGCCTAAAAATACGTCGAATTTGGATATCTTTTGCACTGTGATAGTGTAAAAGATCACTTGGGATAAAACCCTAAACTTACGCATAAGCATAAAGCTTACGCGTAGAAATCCTACGCATAAGATTCATCTTACGCCTAAGCCTAGTCTTACGCATAAGGTAATCCTACGCCTAAGTTTCTACGCCTAACTTTGTGTCTACGTATAACTTTAGTGTCTTTTCCCTACTTACGCGTAAGCTAAACCTACGTGTAACTCTTGATTGTTACGCGTAACTTTGGTGTTTTTACGCATAAGTGCTACTTGGTTTATTGTGATTTCTACGCCTAAGGATACTTCATCAACAAAGGTTCATTCGACTACAAAGATCCATTTTTACCAACACAAGTTTTCAACATGTCACAACCACCATACTCTAACTATTTCCCTTACACTTATTCTCAATGACAACAACAACTAAGTCCACAACATCAACAATGGAATCAACAACAAACAACAATTTAATCAACAACATACTCCACAACTTGGAGCAATTCCTCCACCACAAATGGTTCAAACACCACCAAGTCTTCAAGTTCAACCCTACACAAACAATTTCAATCAACATCCATCAAGGAACACTATGAAGGAACCCACTTGGTTTGCAAAGATGTGTGAAGCTTTAAGCAGCCAACAATTAATTCATGAGGCTGGATCACTTGATAGACCTCCAATGCTCACTCCAGGAAACTACGATCAATGGGTAATTAGGTTCTTTAGGTTTTGTGATCTGAAGAAGCCACATGGAAAGTTCTTAAAGAAGGTTATCTTGGAAGGTCCATTTCAGATGCCTATTGTCATTGTACCCGGAGATCCAAATGCTAATCCACCAAGAGATGAACAATCAAACATTGCTACTGTTGCAGACCTGAATCCAGAAGAACTTCTACACTATGAAGTTGATGAGCTTGCAATGCAGTTAATACCAAGTTCCTGAGTAGTCTTGGTCCTGAATGGGATAAGTATGTCATTTTTCTCCGTCAAGCGAAGAACATGCATCATTCTACATACGGATTGTTGTATGATTACTTGAAGCCTCATAAAAAGGAAGTTGATAGGGAAAGGATTCTCCGTGCTCAAATTGCTTCAACAACAACTCCGGAAAATCAACAACTTGCCTTGTATGCTCAAAACAGTTATCCTCCTCAACAAGCAACTCAACCAACTGCCACTATCACACCAAATGATCAATCACAACAATCTCAACATAATCAATTGGTTCCATACAACAACAACAATGCTCAAGCGTTTGTCAGTGAAGCTAATGAGGAATCCTATCCGTTCGAAGCATTGCAACAAGGATTTGTTATGATTGCTAATGCTTTTAGCCGTTATACCAACAAATCCAACAATCGTATTCGTTCCTCATCTAACACACGAAATCAAGCTGTTGTGAACAATGGACGAGTTGAAGTTCAGAATCGTGGTTATGGTCGTCAGATGGGCGGTGGTCAAGGGTTTAATGTTGTGGGTAGGAATAACAACAGAGCTCAAGTGGTGGAACAGGGAAATGCTCAGAATGGGTTGAATGGTCTTCGATGCTACAACTGCAATGAGAAGGGACACCTGACTAATGCATGCCCAAAGCTGAGGACTAGGGGCAGTGCTTATCACAAAGAGGCTCTTCTTTTGGCTCTTAAGGATGAAGCTGGTGGAACTCTCACAGACAAAGAACAGAGTTTTATGGCAGATGCAGAATCAGATGATGATATGGAGGACTTGCAGGCCAATGCAGCTGTTATGTTGATGGCTAATATGCATGAGTTACACATGAGTGACACAGGCCCAGTGTATGACACTGATGGCTTGTCTCAGGTACCTGAACAAACCATATTTATCTCTGATCTAATATCTCCGCCAACATCTGAATCCGACAAGGCTCAGAATGTTCAAAATGAGTCATCCACATCTCATTCCGATGATTTTCAATTAGACCCCGTAGTTACATTTGATGATCAAAATGACCTTATGGTTTCCATTGATAATAAAATTGACTCCGTGGTTATACTTGAGGATCTAAGTAATGATCATGTTGTGACTCACGTTGAATACGTCGAACTTTTGCCTCATCCAGATCTTGCTCTTTTACTTAAAGACAAGCAATCCCAAATTGAAGAATGTTGTGCATTAAATCAGAACTTAAAAAGTAAAAATGCACTGTTAACCAAGGATTTTGAATGTTTAAAAATGCAACTCAACTTTTTCAAAACTCAAGAAAACTGTGAAAAAGGTTTTGAAGCCGCTTTTGCTAAATCTCATCAAAACGAAAAATATTTAGAGAGACAGATGCGTGATCTAGCCGCTTCGAAGAATGCTTTGTTGTCTGAGATAGAACAACTGAAACATGAACATAAAAAGCAAATTAACGCTCTCACCTTGGAAAATCAAAAAGCTAAGGCTGAGTTGTTAACTTGTCAAAAACAGTTCTCTGCATACAAAAAGCATTCAACGAAACGAATAGATGATCATCTTGAAGAAATCATCGGCTTGCAAAAAAAACTTAAAGAGTTTAAAATTGTTGTTTACAAACATGGTGAGTCAGTAACTGCTATTGAAAAGTTTACTTTAAAACCCAATCCAAATGGATATGGACTAAATCTTGCTGATTACAAACCTAAACTTTCAACCAAAGCATTCAAACCAAATCCTGAAGTTTCCAGTGCATAATATAAAATTGATAATTCTGTTATGAGTGTTGTTGAATATCATCGTTAAGAGGAATTAGATGCAGAAGACGAGAGTCGATCAAAATTAGAAACTGTTGTTTACAACAAACCTTTTAATTATTCAAAACCGGTCACTTTCGTCACACCAACGGATTCTTCTAACACACCAAGGGTTATCATAAAAATGTCTGAGTCTTCTAATGTTAATCCCCAACCAGATTATGCACAAATTTATGGTCCTTTACCTTCCATCAGTGAAGTAAACTCAAAACCTGAAAATCGCAAAATTCTTAGATATTTTGACATTTTCATGGCTGACCTCAAAACTTTACAACATGAGATAGAATATCATTTTGAAATCAAAGTTCAACATTTTCAATCGCCTCTGGCGCGAGAACAAAGAGACATTTTTCAGAAAAATCTTTTACCAAATGTTAAAAAATTGAAAAATTGTGCATTGTCTTGGGAACGGGACTTTCATAAGGAACTTGGAGTGATGAAGGTCATTTTCGAGAAAACAGAAACATCTATTTCTAATACTAAAAGTAAAAAGAAAATGTTGAGAAAAGATGTTGATCGACTCTTGAAAGATGTTATATGTGCTGATATCCATAATGTTGTGTTATTCAATTCTTTGCCACATGCATCTGATTATATCCCTGCTGATACTGTTGATAATGTTGTAACTGTTGAGAATACTGATAATGTGCTTTAGATCGAGTCTTTAAAAGTTGAAAACGAACGTCTCTTACACGAGCTTTCAAATGCAAAACGTCGTCTTCAATGGTGTCAAAAAGATTGTCAAAATCGTGAACTTGCTTTGCAAAACAAAATCCACCAGTTGCAATCCAACAATTTTAATCCAAAATCTGAGCAACTGGATGAGCAAAACGTGTCTTTGAAAAGTCAAATCTCAAAATATGAACAAGAACTTGTAAAAGTTAAACAGGAATATGGTGTCATATTTAATTTACTCAATAAGACTCGTCATGAAGCATCAAACGAACTTGATCACTATCTTGCACACACTAGAGAAGTAATGAATTTTGCTGGTAATATTCGTTCTGAAAATCAAGATTTGATTCACACTATCTCTAAGTTAAGAAAAATGTTAGGAAAGTATGAACAACTTCCGCCTACCGTGATTAAGAGAATAGCACCAGTAACACTTAGTAATCGTGAACCTAGAATCCCTACTGCCAAATCACAAGTTGCTAACGTGCTTCCTTCTACTGATACAGGAATAGTTGCGTCTTTTCCAAACGTCCGCACTTCACAGCCTAGGAGCACTACATCGAAGAATAGGAAGTTGCGACCTAAGAAAAGATCAATAAGGAATGCTAAAGTAGAAGAACACCCTAGGACTATGAATAAGACTCACGTTGCTTCCACTATAGATATTGCGTCTGGCAAATGTAATAGAAATAGTGATGTAACGAATGCTAAACCTTTAAGTACTTTTGATATTCAGTCTGATGCACCTTGTGTTATTTGTCGTAAAAGTATGAATTCTGATTGTCATGACAAATGTGTTACTAAAGCTATCATCTCTCGTTTACAGAATCCTAAGAATCAGAATACCTCTAGGCCCACTAATCTTTCTAAGTCTGTGCTTGGTAAACCGCCCTCTTTAGATTCTAAGAAACGCATTGCTGTCCCTGTAGCTCCAATTTCACCTCCTAAGAATGTAGTACCACCTAGTGCATTCACTAAAACTAAAGCAAATACTAGTTGGAGATGGCAGAAATGGATATATAACACACTAGGATTTAAATGGATGCCTAAAATTATTGATGTGTGTATGTCTACTATAACTGCTCCGGAACCCTCTAACATTTCTGGTTCCACATCTACTTCTATTCCATCTGTGTCGTCTGTGTGTAATGCAGGTGATACAGATCATTCTATGGATTGTTGATAGCGGATGTTCCCGACACATGACAGGCAACCTTAAACTGTTATCAAACTTTATTGCAAAGTTCATTGGCACTGTCAGATTCGGGAATGATCACTTCGCAGCTATCATGGGCTACGGAGACTATATCAATGGGAACATCGAAATTAGCAGGGTTTATTATGTGGAAGGCCTCGGTCACAATCTGTTTTCAGTAGGTCAGTTCTGTGATGGAGATTTGGAGGTTGCTTTCAGGGAGAAATCTTGTTTCATTCATGATCTACAAGGAAACGACCTTATGTCTGGCTCGCGTAACTCAAGTCTTTACACTATATCTATGCAAGACATGGTTGCTTCATCTCCCATCTGCTTACTTTCAAAGGCAACATCAACAAAATCCTGGCTATGGCACCGTCGTCTCTCACATTTAAACTTTCAAACTATAACCAATCTTTCTCGACACAAACTAGTTGAAGGTCTCCCACGATTCCGGTATTCTAAAGATCACCTTTCCTCAGCATGTGAACAAGGGAAAAGCACTCATGCTCATTTTCCTTCAAAGGTAGAACACAGCTCTAAGCATGTGCTTCATCTTCTTCACATGGATTTATGTGGCCCGATGCGCGTGCAAACGATTAATGGCAAATGCTACATCTTGGTAATAGTTGATGACTACTCACGCTGGACTTGGGTCTAATTTCTTCGAAGCAAAGACCAAGCTCCAAAGATGATCATCACCTTTCTCACAAAAATACAGGTTCAGCTCCGCAACACCGTCAGACTAATCTGAACAGACAAAGGAACTGAATTTGTTAACCAAACCCTTCGTGAATTTTATGAGAAAGTGGGAATTCAGCATCAAACATCTATTGCACGTACACCATAACAAAACGGAGTTGTTGAAAGACGAAACCGAACGTTAGTGGAAGCTGCAAGAACAATGTTAATCAATGCTAAACTTCCAGATTACTTGTGGGCAGAAGCTGTATCTACTGCATGCTATACTCAAAATCGTTCTATGATTACAAAACGCTACAACAAAACACCTTTCGAGCTTGTCCACAACCATAAACCGAATCTCAAACACTTTCATGTATTTGGATCCCTTTGCTATCCGAATAATGATCGTGATAATTTTAGAAAGCTCAAAGCCAAAGCTGACATTGGAGTCTTTATTGGATATTGTGAGAATTCTAAAGGTTACCGGATCTGGAATCGTCGTACAAAGCATGTTATGGAAATGATTCATGCTCATTTCGATGAACTTACGGAAATGGCTTCTGAGTATAACAACTTGGAACCCGGTCACAACCGCTTAAACTTCCCACAAACCCCATCATCAGCTGAACAAAGCCCCCAGCTCACTCGTCAACAAATGGAAAGGTTATTTGCTCCTCTGTTCAGTGACGATATTGATGAACGTGATCCAGGTGTATCCGTTGTTTCCGCTGCACAACCTGATAATACTCTTATACCTGATACACCTGCTACAACAACTACTGTTGAAGAAGCACCACCAGTTGACTCCACCACAACAGTTGAACAAACCGCTTCCAACAATGATGAACCGGCTGATGATGTTCTTAATGAAGTACCCCCACCTGCAGATTTTGATCCAAATGCGTTCTTTAACCCGTTTGCTAATGACACTGCTGCACCTGATGTCGCGGAATCATCAACAAACCATTTGAATCCTCAGAATCTGCACAATGTATACCAACGTCAACCCTCTACACATCGATGGACAAAAGACCATCCTCTGGCAAACATTATTGGCAACCCGAATCAACCAGTCGTTACGAGACAACGTCTTCACACAGATGGTGAACATTGCATTTATGCACTCACTGTCTGCCAATCTGAGCCTAAAAACATTAAAGACGCAATGACAAAAGACAACTGGATTGAATCCATGCAAGAAGAACTCAACCAATTCAAACGTCTTGAAGTATGGGAACTGGTTGAAAGACCAACAGGGGTCTACGTCATTGGTCTCAAATGGAATTGGAAAAACAAATTGGATGCTGAAGGGAACGTAATCCGAAACAAGTCACGTCTAGTTGCTAAGGGTTATCGTCAGGAAGAGGGAATAGACTTTGAAGAATCTTTTGCTCCGGTTGCTCGTCTTGAGGCTGTTCGGATATTTCTCGCGTTCGCGGCTCATATGAATATGACGGTATATCAGATGGATGTCAAAACTGCGTTTCTCAATGGACAACTTAAAGAAACGGTTTATGTCAGCCAACCAGATGGATTCGTTGATCTCGAGTTCCCGAACCATGTCTAAAAACTGAACAAAGCTCTGTATAGTCTCAAACAAGCTCCTCGGGCATGGTACGATAAGCTATCGTCTTTCCTCATTGCTAATAATTTCACCAAAGGTTCGGTCGACCCTACTCTTTTTATACAATATCACGGGGCACATATCTTAATTGTTCAAATTTACGTCGATGACATCATTTTTGGGTCTACACATAAAAAGTACTCAATCGCTTTTGCAAAACTAATGAAGAAAAATTTTGAAATGTCCATGATGGGTGAACTTACGTTCTTTCTAGGACTGCAAGTTCATCAATCACCCCGTGGTATTTTCTTGAGTCAGTCCAAATATGCCCTTGAATTGTTAAACAAATTTGGAATGAAAACCTGTGACACTTATGCCACACCAATGACTCATACCAACAAGCTAGACGCTGATTTACATGGGAAATTAGTAGACCCTACTAAATACCGAAGTATTATTGGGTCTCTCATGTATCTAACAGCTAGCAGACCTGATATTGTCTTTGCCGTTTATCTATGCTCCCGTTATCAGTCAAGACCAATTGAAACCCACCTCTCTGAGGCTAAAAGAATCCTCCGATACATCAAGGGAACCATTAACTTGGGGATCTGGTATCCAAAGGATTCTGGTTTTGAACTAATCGCTTTTTCAGACGCTAACCACGCAGGATGCTTAGATTCACGGAAAAGTACTTCAGGAGCACTACAATTTCTTGGTGATAAACTGGTGTCCTGGCAATCAAAGAAGCAGGATTGTACATCGCTGTCATCAACCGAAGCAGAATATGTATCCATGTCCGCGTGTTGTGCTCAAGTCATCTGGATGAGAACACAACTCAAAGACTATGGTTGCGTATTTGACAACTCAAGTCATCTGAATATGTAGCCATGTCCGCGTGTTGTGCTCAAGCCATTGCGATTTCGTGCAACTCAGTTCAGCATTCGAAATCAAAGCACATCGATCTTCGCTATCATTTCATCAAGGACCACGTGGAACAGGGTACAGTTGAATTATACTTCGTGGGTACAGAATACCAATTGGCAGATCTACTCACCAAAGCCTTGCCTCCCGCTAGGTTTAATGAGTTGGTCCACCAGATTGGTATGCGGTGTTTGACTCAAGAGGAATTGGATGACCTCTTAAAACAGTCTTAAAAACCTGTCAAACACCAAAATCTCTTTTGTAAATATTTTTCAAAAACAAAATACAAAAATATAAAACCTGATAAAACAACAAAAATATTCTTCTATCTATTTTTCTTTCAACATGTCAAGTACCTTTCTTCCGTCAACACTCTAATCTTTCAAAATTCAGTCATTTTCCGATCAAGTGTTGAGGGGGAGAAAATAAATACTTAACTGTTTCAAAACACCCGTGTAGTTGCATGTTATCCTATCCCGGCTGATTCTTAAAAATGGTGGTCTCATTTCTGGTTTACTGACACTCCTCAGACTAATATTTATAACCTTTCATTATTTCTTAAGTCGAGGGGGAGTGTCGTCAAGTTTCTTTCTTAAAATCTTTTGTTTGGTAACCAAAATGGAAGTTAAATGGCTTTGGATGAAAAAGAAAAAGGTGGAGGGACTGAAACTGCCAAAAGCACAAAGTCATTTTTAATAAAATACCTCCACCTAACTTTAACCTTTCACATTTATTACTTTCATCTAATATCATCTACGATCCAAAATCGTTTAACAAATCCGTGCTTTCATTCATCAATTTGTAAGTGTTTATACGTTCTTTGCATCAATCTAAACATGGGTTTTGAATCGTTTCTCAAACTAACGGTTAGATTTTCGCCTAGAAGGGATTTTGTGTTCTACGCATAAGCGTATGAACACATGATCAAATTTGTGTGTTTATGATTGAAATGATAGTGCCAAAATGTTTTTCTTACATCAATGAATACATTTTCATCGTTTAAACATACCCAGATACACGAATTGAGTGATTTCGAAAATTAGGGTTTATGCGTGGTTTTGGGTGTTTTCAAATGTGAATGTTTTTGGTCTAAAAGATTGTTGTGTGATGTTGATATAATGATGAATTGATGATATCCAGGCCCTAAAACAACCCAGAAACACTAATTGATTGAAAATTAGAGATTAGGGTTTAATGTTCATCGCTTTTGGGTATTTTTGATTCATTGGGAGTTTGATGTTAAAACTTGGTTATTACACTCACATGACATCTAATAACTATCAGAATAACTTTGGTGTAAATCCTATTGCTAAAATTCTTATGCGTAATCTGTGAACTATTAGGGTTTTGGCTTACGCGTAAGGTTTTCTACGCCTAACTGTTTAATTGAGTGATTGTGATTAAATCTGTTATAGAATGAGTGTTAGTGTCAAAATTGATGTTATGATGATTTTATTTAAGGCTTGCTACGCGTAAAACTCAGAATCAAGGTCATTGAAACTCTACGCATAAGGATCACCTTACGCGTAGAAAGTTATGCGTAAGAGTAATCTTACGCGTAACTGTTACGCGTAAGGTTCTACAAAGGGACTACGCGTATCCTGTGAAGGATATGCGTTAACAGTGACCTCTACGCATAAGGTCTACTCTTACGAGTAAGCCTTACGCGTAAGGTTTTTATACGCCTACGCGTAAGCTCTACGCATAAGGTTCCCTTTTCCTAAGCGTAATATTTCTTACGCGTAAGTAAGGATCCTACGCATAAGCTTGCGTCTACGTGTATACTTCTCCTGTTTACGCATAAGCTACCATTTCTACGCCTAAGCCTTGATCTTCATTATGAATTGTTACGTGTGCAAACTTGTAAATAAATAAATCATAACGTCACGAAACCAAAAATGTCACTAATAAGCTTAAACGTTTAATATGTTGTGTTAAATAAGTGATAACATAAACTTTAAAACTTAAAGTTAACTAACTCACGAAACTTATCACGACGTCATTGGACTATTGGACAAACAAGTGACTTTGGACTCGTAACAATCATTGACATTGTACATTCAATAATTAGACAATAAAACCTTCTGTTGACTAACATTATGTCTTTCGATATGTTAGTTCTTTTGGCTAATGTTATTTCAGATCAAGACATGGCAGCTCAAATGAATGTGGATGCACCAGATGTTCTTACCATTG
>BPTQ01000007.1:71396936-71809423 GCA_019973895.1 Chrysanthemum seticuspe | reverse complement strand
TGTGCATGTTCTCTCTAAATATGTGCTAAACTCTTTCGTATATTGATGAGTGTCTAAATACTCATCATTTTTGTACCATTTAAACTGCAAAAACATCTGAAAACACTCAGAAATGCATCAAAATGATAAAAATATCGCAAATAAGTGTTTTATGTGTTTTAAATGCAAAAATATCAAAATCTGGTGAAAAACGTATCAAGTTTGCATAATTGGCAGTTTTAGTCCCCCAAGTTTCAAAAGTTGTCAAAACAGTCCCTGGTAAATCTAAATAAAGAAAAATATCATTTTAAGTCCCTAGGGATTCATGAGTTGTCAAAATTAGTCCTTGAGAATTAAAATTACAAAATTACAACTTAAAGTCCCTAAACTTTCAAAAATGTCAAGTTTGGTCCCTGGAAATTTGAAAATGTCAAAATTGGTCCTTGTACTATTGAAACATGGCAGGATTGATCCTTGTGTAAACTTTGAGAAAATGGCAGAAATGGTCCCTCTAGTTTGACAGAATTGCAAAGTTAGTCCGTGTATTAATAAACCTTAAACCATGACCCTTTGCACATTTTAGACCCTGCCATATAACCTTTTTGACCCCCCTGTCAAAACCCTTTTTGGACCCCCTGGTCAAATCCAGTCAACCCAAACACCTTTCCCTCCCAAATGGTTTTCCCCACCACTTGCCCTGCTCCTCTGCAACTCCCAACACATCTCCCATCACAACACCTTATCCCTTCCAACTTTCAACCCCCTCATCATCATACCTAGCCACCCCCCCTACCTGCAAATTCAGAGCCAGAGGTCAAATTACCCTTTTCCCGCCAAAACTAATCAAACGGCCAAAACACACTCTACTCATCCATTGGCTCTCAAAAGTGGTGGGATGTGCTCAGAAGGACACGTGGGAGCCTTTTGCATATAAAAAGAAGAAAGAGGAGAAGAGAGAAAGTAGTAGTTAGTTTAGTTTTAAAATGTATGTCGTTTTTAATTTCTTATGTCTTAAATAGATTCATAGTTGTAATTTCAAGCTTATTTGTATCAAACCAAGTGGTCTAAGTGTATTATATATATATACTAAAACACATTGGGGCATGAACAGTAACATGCGCATGAACAGTACATGCGCATGAACAGTGCGCAAAAAAAAAAAAAAAAAAAAAAAAAAAAAAAAAAAAAAAAAAACTTTAGCAAATTCATTCCCGTGAATAAAATGATCGAGGGCAACGCACTCCCGTCGCAACGCGCGGGTTAACCCGCTAGTTACAACTGTTTTCAAATATTAATTCAAGTTTTCATATAAGTCTCAAGTTTCATGTTTACTGTTGCACATTTCAGTTTCGAATTCTCATGTACAAGCTTTTAGTATCTTATTTTTGAGCTCAAACAAGTTTATTGAAGCTTCTTATAGCTTTTTATAAACTCACAATTCAATTTTAAGCAATTTTGGCTTTTGGTCAATAAAAGTCAAACTGGGTTCATTTGATCTTGGAAATGGAAAAGGGTAATGCAGAGCTTGGATTTGGATTTATATTGGGTTGTTTCATGGTCTAGAATAGGTTGGTTGATCCTGTGTACTTTGGCAAGCCACTGTGGCTGGGACCAATTGTAAGTCCATTTTCAAGTTTGTTGCATAATCTGCATTTGTGGTGTAGAGTAGTTTTTATTTGTTGATTAATATGTTATTAGGTTAGTTAGAGTTAGCTTAAGTGTCTGCAAAAGATAGTTTAGCAGTTGGTTGAATTTTCATTGCAAATCAGTACTTAAAATGGTGTTTGGGTCATATGCTTAAACTGTGTTATAGGTGTGTTCAGTAGTTAAGCCTTGTTGCTTTAGGATTGTGTAGCTCATTTGTATTCATATCTGTCTTCATATTGCACCTGCAAGCTATCAAAGTCAAAATCCATTCTCATCTGTCTCATATGCATATATGTTGTGATTTTGCCTAATCAAAAGCTTATTTTGTGTTCAAAATACATAGAGTTAGATTGCATTAGGTCTATTTCATCATATAACATCATTCTCAGTTAGCAAATTGGTTTCAAATTTCATTTTGGTCCAAGTTTCATAACTGTCTCAAAAAGTCAAAAACTGAAAAATCAGTTTTGTGCCTAACTAGAGGGATTTTTCATGAGTTCATTTCTGGGTCAATTCCATTGAAACTTTGGGTTTATAAACTTAAGCTGGTCTATTTTCTTATCACCATTTTAGTATATTTTTGTGAATTTTTTTTAAGCTTCAAAAATGCTTGACAAAATGGGCAAAAATGCCCTGTGCATTGACTCAGTATTCACTGAGTCTGCACAGGGTCTTGCAGACCTTGCAGCCAGCTCTTGAGAGCTTGTCCAGGGCTAATCTTTGGTTTAGAAGTACCTAGCCAGGTCTAGTTTAGGTTCCATCATTTGTTTTCTAGTTTCCAGCTTATCTAGTTGCTTATTTTTAATCCACAAGTAGGCCTCATAAAACTGTTTTTAGCACTTGTAGCAAAATCATCAAATCTCATCAGTTTGGATCTCAGAGGTTTAGGATAGTTGTTTTTAGTTCATTTTGAGTTCTTGTAGCATATTAAAGCTTCTGTTACAGTTTGGTGTGCATTTGTGACCATTTGCTTATTTCAAGTGCTTATTTCTAAGCACTTGACATAGCAGTTTCATTTTCTTGCACACTAGCACCTGCTTTTATATTTTTCCTAGAATCATAATAATATTTTAGAGTTTTCCTGAATTTTTCAGATTTTTCCAAGTCAGTTTGCTATTTTTCTTAATTTAAATTAGTTTTTAAGTCTTTTTAAATAGCTTTTAATACAATTAATTAAGAAAAGGTTCAAAAAAATTATTTTTCATTTTTCTTAAGTTAAGATAAATATAAAAAGCCAAAAAAATGTTTTTTTAGATTTTTCTTAGTTAAATTTGTATTTTTAAGCAATTTAAGTAGTTTTAAATAGTTTTTAATTCCTAGAAAATACAAAAATATTCAGAAAAATACAAAAATAGTTTTGAAAATTCTCTTTTGTTATTTTAGATTTTTCTAAGTCATAATTTTATTTTTCTAGCCTTATTTCATATTTTCTTGTATTTTAAGCTATTATTAAATAGTTAAAAATAGTTTTTAATTAATAATAATTAGATAAATAGTTATAAAAATAATTTTCTTTTTCTATAAATTTTATTTTATCATTAGGTTTGTAAAAATGTCATTTTCATATTTTTAGGATTAATATTGTTTTAGTTTCATATTTTCTTTTGTATGTCGCGTAGTTTTAAATTCTAGTTTTATAAAAACATAAAATCAAAAACATCATTTTGCAAATAGTGATAGCGTTTATTTAATATAGTTTATCTTTTTTAATTTCCTTTAATTTGCATTTAAGCCCCTGTAGTTTATGTGCTCTTTCTTTAGTATAGATCAATCACAATCCTTGCCCGTTCAAATTCTCTCGATCACTATATGTTTGACCATTCTCGCACAGCTCGTTGGGACTTAACGACCTGGGGAAACATTATACTCTCCTGGACTTCATTGCATTGGTGTCTGAACTGTTTTAAGTTTCTTACGGTTAGCCATTCACAAGTGGCTAGCTTGTGTGAGATAACTTGACGGTTCGGGACCAATCAGTGAGTATCAAGTTTGGAGAATGTGAATGAGGCAATACATTCGCATGATTGATTACAACATCTGGGATGTTGTTGAGCAGGGTGATAAGCTACCAACCATGGGTCCTGATGGAAAACCTGTTGCAATTAAGAGTGAAACTGACAAGGCCCAGTAAAAGTTGGAGATTAAAGCTCACAGTATTCTCAGTATGGGAATACCTAATGAGTATGCTTTGGATTTTGAACAATATGAGACTGCTAAGGAGTTAATGGATGCCATTGAAACAAGGTTTGCTGGTAATGAAGCTACCATAAAATCAAGGAAGAACATGCTCAAGCATCAGCTTGAAAACTTCACTGCACTAAGTGGAGAAAGTCTAGATGGCACCTATAACAGATTGCAAAAGCTAATCAGTCATCTAAAATTGGTAGACTACAAAGTTGCTCAAGAAGATATCAATCTCAACTTCATCAGAAGTTTATCACCAGAATGGGCTGTGCATACTGTTGTGTGGAGGAACAAGGATGACTTTGAGAAGATGACTCTGGACAATCTATACAACAACTTGAAGGTTTATGAGCCTGAAAAGAACATTGCTGGTTCATGTTCATCTACTCAAAACATTGATTTTGTTTCTACAAACCACAAGGGTTCTCAAGAAGCATCCACTGCTGCTTATGGAATTTCCACTGCTATTGCTAATAATACCACTGTTAGTGATAATGTTAGTGATGGAGCCATATGTGCTTTTCTGGCTGATTTAACAACTAGTGTCACTGTGTTGAATCAAGATTTGGATCAAATTGATCCTGATGATCTTGATGAAATCAATCTTCAGTGGCAAATGGCAATGTTGACATTGCAAGCTAGGAGATTTCTAAGGAGAACAGGCAGGCAAGTCAAGTATGATGGTCAAAGGAGAGTTGGGTTTGACAAAAGCAAGATGGAGTGTTACAACTGCAAGAAGAAGGGACATTTTTCTAGGGAATGTAGAGCTCCCAAGAGGATTGGTGAAGACCACAAGAAGGCTACTGAAGATCCAAAGCCTTCTTCAGCATTGGTTGCTCAGGATGGATTGGAAGATTATGACTGGAGTGATCAAATTGAAGAAGGTCCTAATGCAGCTTTTCTTGCTAGTGAAGCTTCCAAAGAGCACAACTTTGCTCTCATGGCATATGCATCATCTTCTGGTTCAGACTCTGAGGTATCTAATGAGTCAAATAATTCTACTTGTTCATTTAAATCATGTCAAGATAATTTAGAATCTCTTAAAGCAATTAATGAGAGTCTAAGAAAAGAGGTAGAAAGACTTGCATTAGATAACTTAGGATATAAAGTTGGTCTTGAGAGTGTTGAAGAGAAACTTAAATTCTGTATTAAATGTGAGTTTGAGTATGTAGATAAGATTAACATACTAGGTGGTGAAATTTATCTTAAGGATAGAGAAATTAAAGTGCTTAAACAGAAACTAGAAGAAGCAGAAAGTGTAAAACAAGAAGCTCTTGAAGAAAAAGAAAAACATGTTGTTAGGGTTGCTAAAACACAATATGCTTCTGATTTAGTAAATAAGCCAATTGGACAAAAATTGTTCAAAGATGGTACTGGCCTAGGTTACAACAATATGCCACCACCCTCTCTTATGAAACATGCACCACTAACAAAATAACTGTCATTTAGTAGTGAATTCATTTTCAACAAACCTGTAGGAGAGATTAGTAAGATTGAATCACCTAAGATAGGTTCTGATAAGTCATCTGATGGTCCAATTATTGAGGATTGAGAATCAGATTATGAGGAAGATAGGTCTGAATCAACACAGTCTGAGAAGTTAGAAAATGTTAAGCCTGTTGATTCTAAACAAGCCAACCTTATGCCTAGATTTGGAGCACCATTTTCTAGGAAAGTGGTAGATTATAATGAGGTACCTAGGCAACAAATGAAAAGATACATACCTAGGGGTAATCAGAGAAACTTCAATGGCCTAATTTCAAACAGATTAGGAGATGAGTTTCAATGTGATAAAAAGGCTTGTTTTAAATGTGGTAGTTTTGAGCATCTACAAAGAAATTGTTATAAATATCAACCACAAGTTTGGAACCATTGGAGGAGGGTAAATCATCAAAACTTTTCAAAGAATACAATCCCTCATTCTAACAAAAATATGGTTCCCAGAGCAGTGCTAATGAGGAATGGTAAAACAAAATCTATAATCACTGCTGCACCCAAATCGTATCCACTGCTAAGCAAACTGTTTCCACTGCTAAGCAGAATATCACCACTGAAACAAAAGAAGTTTTAACTATTCCAAAGGTGATAACTGACACAGTGGTTGGAAACCATTTTTATGCTGTAAAGGCCTCAGCTAGCTGGCAATGGAAGCCTAAGACCAAGGTTTTTCACAATGCCAGTAGTGCATCAATGGACCTAAAGAAATTTGATTATGTTGATGCACAGGGCAGACCCAAGTCATTATTGGCTTGGGTCCACAAAAGGAACTAACTTGTTTAAAATCATGTGCAGGGCAATCTACAAGAGGAGCTACAAGACAAGGGAATTTTTTATAGTGGTTGCTATGGGCACATGACATGGGATGGGAGCAAACTTGAGGATTTTGAAGCTTATGATGGAGGACATGTGGCTTTTGGCAATGATCCAAAGGGATGAAAAATAGTTGGCAGAGGAACTATCAGAACAGGAAAGCTGGATTTTGAGAAGGTTTATTTGGTACAAGGACTAAAGTACAATCTATTCAGTGTTTCTCAAATGTGTGATAAGAAAAATTGGGTACTTTTTGGGGAAACTGAGTGTGTGGTGTTGTCTCTTGATTTTAAAATGCCTGATGAGAAATATGTGCAGTTAAGAGTACCTAGGAAAGAAAACATATATTGCTTTAACATGAAAGATGTAATTCCTAATAGGTCCTTAACTTGTTTGTTTGCTAAGGCATCAATTGATGAGTCAAAATTATGGCATAGAAGGCTAGGTCACCTTAATTTCAAAACAATCAATAAACTAGTAAAGGGCAACTTAGTGAGAGGGTTACCTTCTAAGGTTTTTGAGTGTAAAGAACTTTGTGTGGCTTGTCAGAAAGGAAAACAACATAGAGCCTCTTGTAAGACCAAGACTGTAAACACCATTACACAACCACTGTTTATGCTTCATATGGACTTATTTGGCCCTACCTTTGTTAGAAGTTTGAACCATAAGCAGTATTGCCTAGTGATTACTGATGATGATAGTAGATTTTCTTGGGTATACTTTTTAGCTGCTAAGAGTGAAACTAGTGAGATCCTCAAGAGTTTCATTACTAAGATAGAAAATCAAGTAAACCATAAGGTCAAAGTAATCAGATGTGATAATGGAACTGAGTTTAAAAATGATGTGATGAATTAGTTTTGTGTGGCTAAGGGTATAGAAAGACAGTTTAGTGTTGCTAGGACACCACAACAGAATGGTGTGGCTGAAAGGAAAAATAGAACACTAATTGAGGCTGCTAGAACAATGTTGTCAGAATCTAAGTTACCAACTAGCTTTTGTGTTGAAGTTGTAGGCACTGCATGTTATGTGCAGAATAGAAGCAAGGTAGTGAAGCCTCATAACAAGACCCCCTATGAGTTGTTACATGATAGGAAGCCTATGATTGCATTCCTAAAACCTTTTGGGTGTCCTGTTACTATCTTGAATACCATAGACTACCTAGGCGAATTTTAAGAAAAAGCAGATGATGGATACTTTCTTGGCTATTCTTCCAATAGCAAAGCCTTTAGAGTATACAATAGGAGGACCAGAATTGTAGAAGAAAACTTACATGTTAAGTTTAGTGAAGAGACTCCTAGTGTTGAGACAAAAGGACCTGAGTGGCTGTTTAACGTTGATATGCTAACCAAATCTATGATATATGAGCCTATCATTGCAGGTACATCCACTAATGTTGATGCAGGTACTCAAAAGGATTCTGAAAGAGAAGCAAATTCTAAGGAAGCTGATTCTTCAAAAGAGTTCTATTTGATTGAGAAGTAGAAAGCTGGTCCTGTCTCACCCATCATTGAAAAGAAGAGTCCCACTGATGATGATGATTTGGATTCTGGAAGCAAGGGTGATCATCATCAAGATAAAGAAGATAACTCAGTGTCGGCAGAAGAAATTGAAAGAAAGAAGAAAAATTCTGAAAGCACTGCTAAGCCAAGTTCTACCACTGCTAGTACTAGTGCAACCCCGGCTGTAGATTCTGATGACAGTACTTTCTTTGGACCCACTGCTAAGCCACTTTTTGGTGAAGATGAGTATCCAACTGATCCCGATATGCCTGGTTTGGAAGAAAGGTATACTCCCACTAATGATGAAAATATGGATGACTTTTTCAACAATGTTGATATTACAAATTTGGATACAGTCATCATAGAAAGTCCAATTCCTACCACCAGGGTGCATAAGAATCATCCCAAAGAACAAATTCTTGGAGATCTAAATACTCCAGTTCAAACAAGAAGCAAAGCTTTAAACAATAAAACCTTTCCTGAACAATGTTTCTTTGCCAGATCACTTCATAAAAGGAATAGTCACAAAGATCTGCAAAATTGTTTGTTTGCCTATTTTCTGTCTCAAAAGGAGCCCAAGAGAGTTGAAGAAGCTTTATCAAAAGAAGGATGGGTTGAATCAATGCAAGAGGAGCTATTGCAGTTTAAGCTTCAAGAGGTATGGACATTGGTTGACCTTCCAAATGGAAAAAGGGCTATTGGAACTAAATGGGTTTTCAGAAATAAAAGGGATGAAAGAGGTATAATGGTAAGGAATAAATCAAGGTTGGTTGATCAAGGATACACACAAACTGAAGGTTTGGATTATGATGAAGTATTTGCACCAGTTTCCAGAATTGAAGCTATAAGATTGTTTTTAGCATATGCTTCATTCAAAAACTTTGTTGTATATCAAATGGATGTTAAAAGTGCCTTTCTGTATGGTACTATTGATGAGGAGGTTTATGTTTGTCAACCTCCTGGTTTTGAAGATCCTGATCATCCTGATAAGGTCTACAGGGTGAAAAAGGCTATGTATGGTTTGCATCAAACTTCCAAGGGCATGGTATGAATGCCTTTCTACTTATTTGATGGAGAATGGTTTCAAGAGGGGACTGATTGATAAGACTTTGTTCATAAGGAATCTAAAGGATGAAATATTGTTAGTTCAGGTTTATGTTGATGACATCATCTTTAGCTCAACCAATAAGGAGCTGTGCAAAGACTTTTAGAAACTTATGCATAATAAGTTTCAGATGAGTTCTATGGGTGAACTCACTTTCTTTTTGGGGCTACAGGTTCAACAAAGGACTGATGGTATTTTCATTAGTCAAGACAAGTATGTAGCAGATGTTTTGAAGAAGTTTGGGTTTCAGGATATAAAGAGTGCTAGTACACCAATGGAGACTCAGAAACCACTGCTACCAGATGATGGAAGTCCCAATGTTGATTTGAAGCTGTATAGATCCATGATTGGATCTTTGATGTATCTCACTACATCTAGGCCATATATTATGTTCTCAGTATGTGTGTGTGCAAGGTTCCAAGTCACACCTAACACATCACACTTGAATGATGGCGATAACGTATTTATTTCCCCAAATCATAGCCAGATCATTTAGTTGATCTTCAAATCACTTCCAAATTGGCGCTTAACACAAACCCTAACCACTCCCAACTGCTTAATTCACAATCCCACATCATATCACATCACTAATCACAATGCCGTCATTATATTCCAAAACCCACAACCTAGTTGCATATTTGATCAAGAACAATCACTCAGAAGGCTTTCATGAAATGATTGATTTCCTTAACCATTGTCCTATTCACTTTGCTTTAACCGTAGCACCCACCATTCTTAAAACTTATGTGCATGAATTTTGGTGGAATACTGAGATACAGGAGAGAGATGGTTTGGAGGTACTTAGAACTGTAGTGGATGAAAATGAGATTTTGGTCAATGAGGATGTAATTAGAGGTATTTTGAAGCTGGATGATGCTGATGGTATAGTTAATCTTTCTAATGATGATATTTTTTAAGGTTTAGAAAGGTTAGGTTATGAAAGGAGATGAGATAAAATTAAATTTCTTAAAGGTATGTTTTCCCCTCAATGGAAGTTTTTGATTCACACTTTGTTGATGTGTGTGAGTAATAAGACCACAGGGTTTGATGAGTTTCCATCCAAGATTGCAACTGCAATTATTTATCTTTCTGAGGGGAAGGAATTTAATTGGTCTAGGATGATTTTTGATAGCTTTTTGAAGAATATTAGGGAGAAGGGTAAGTATTATTTGTACCCTAGGTTTGTGCAATTAATTGTGGATAGTCAGATTGCCGAACCTATTGATCATCATAGGAAGTATGAGGTTCATTATATGCTTCCTAAAGTTTTTGCACACATGAGGCATCATAATCCCAATTTCACAGGAAGGGTTACTCCATTATTCCCTAATATGATACCTTTGCCAGATCTTCCTGAATTTGATGATGTACCTGAACACCAACCTTCCCAACCCACTGAAGCTGAAACCTCTGCTACTACAACTGAAACCCCGTCTATCACACTTACACCCATTGCTATTACACTTGAACCCACTGCTGGACCCTTAACTTCAACCTCTGAACCCACTAGGATTTTGTTTACTAGGAGAAGGAGGAAGGGCACCAAGCTACCTCAGGCTGGTGTTAGTGGTGTAGCTAATGAGGCTGTCACAAGGAGTGGAGGTGACTTGACTGTAAGGGCTTCCACTACTGACTCATGCTTAGATGCTGGTCAGGACAGTGGAATCATCAATAAGACCCAATCTTTGGCAACTCCTAATGTGGAGAGTTCCTTGGAACTCAACACAAGTGGAGGAATCCCTAGCCAAATGGCTAATTCAGGGTGCATAGATGATCAGGCTAGGTCTGATGCTATGTTTTCTTTACCCAAGGATTCACCTCTCGGAGCAGGTTACACAGCTCGAAGTGATGAGGGTAGTTTGGAACATGATATTGAATTGACGGATCCTGAACAGGTACATGATGACTTTTCCAATGAACCACCTCTCGGGCCAGTTAACACAGGTCGAAGTGGGGAGGATATTCTTGAACAATTAACTAAATTGACGGCTAAATGTACTAAGATGGAGGAAACAATCTCTAGTCTTCAAGAACTTGTTGTGTTTCAGGGAAGACATATTAGAAATTTGAAGCATAGGGTGTTTGTTTTGGAGAAGGTTAAGAGACCAGGGATTGCTGTTGTAAAGAGAATTAGAGAGTAGAGAAAGAAGGTGCACTTCTCTCAGGATGTGAATTTGGAGGATGTAACCAAACAGGGGTGGAGTGAGTGCATAGATTCAGGGGAGGCTGCTGTGAACATGGATGATGATTTGGATAGTGGAGATCAAGGAGGTGATTATGTGGTGTCTGATAAAGATGGAAATGAAGCAGTACTTGAAATTGTGTGAGTGTAGTAGAAGACAAGGAGAAGGAGGTGGTGCAGGAAACAACCACTGTTAGTGTTGCTGCAACCACGGCTAGTTCAATTAAAACCACTGCTGCAACTTCATCTGAGGTAATCTTATCCACTGCTACTTTAAACACATCCATTGCTGTAACAACCACATCTACAATAGTCACAACCACTGCAATTTCATCACCCAAACCTAAAGAAGTTGAGAAGGAAGTTGCTAGTACCTTGATAAACTTAAGTCAAACCTCACCCAATCCTACACCTACAATTGCACCTGTTCCATTATTTCTTAAACCTACTGGACCTAAACCCTTAAGTAAAAGTTTGACAATTGGCGAGCCTTTGAAGACCAAAGTGGTTTTACCAGAAATTGGAAAAGGGAAATGTATTGCTGAGCCAGTTTTGAAGTTTAAGAATAGGCAAGAGCAGATTGCTTATGATAAGGAGTTTTCTGAAAGATTGCTAGCTGAAGAAGAGGCAGCTGCAGAAAAGAAAAAGAAAGAAGATGAAGAAGCTACTCAAAAATTGATAGCAGAATGGAATGATCATCAGTTTCTTCTTGAAGCCTCTTAAGTGATAAAGACAGAGTATTCTACTCAAGAATGGGCATTGTTATCTATTGATGAGAGGGATAACGTGTTGGCTACAAGGGCAAGGAAGTTGAGTCAAGAGAGAAAGCAAGTTAAAAGGAAGAAACCTCCTACAAAGAGTCAAATGAGAAATTCAATGATGAAGATTATCAGAAACATGGACTTGTATAGGGGTGAAGATTTAAGAAAGTGTACATATGAGAGAATTGAAGAGATTTATCAGAGATGTATGAAAATTAATGAAGATTTCCTTCCTATGAACTATGAAAAAGAAGCTGAGTGGTTAAAGAATAAACAAAAGAGAAAAGCTGAAGTTCATGAGGAATCTAGTTCTAAGAAGCAAAAGGTGGATGAAGAGATGGAGAAGAAAGTAAGATCAGAAAAGTATCTTCTAGAGTGTAATAAACCTGCACCTATTAATCATATTCCAGTAAGAGCAATTCATCCTATTGAAGATTGGCAGATTATCATAGAGCATGGTAATGAAGTAATTGAGATTACAAGAGCTGATGGGTGGAAAAGTACATATCTCAATTTTGGATTGTTATTGGACTGTATGACTAAAGGTGATCTGGAACAACTGTGGAAGGTAATGGAAAGTTTGGTCCAACTGGAGAGTTAGCTAAATTTGTATGGAGTTCTGTAAAGAATTTGTGTCAGCCTAATCCTAGTGATGAATTTTGGGAAGATTGTGAGGTGGTTGAGTGGCTGCTGTATTCATATTGCAAAGTTCATGTTGTGCAGACTACAAAAGAGAAGTTTTTTATGTTTGCTGATAAGGATTATCCATTATCAAAGAAAGTGGCCAGAAAAATGTTGGAAGCTAAACTTACTCCACAAGGAACAAAGGCTACACATCATATTATTGATAAACTGTTTCAGAAGATTGAAAAGATTGCAAACATACAAGGACCTTTGGCAATTAAGGCTAAACCTCAAGGAAGACTGAAGAGAAAGGCTGATATGTCTAAAGCTGTAGATTACACATCTGAGTGAGACTGAAGAGGAGGTTGAAGAAAGCAAGAAAAGGTTGATGGTTCTCACTAAATTGTCAAAAGAAACAGAACCAGAGGTTAGTGGTACAATATCTCTTACAAGTCATCATCAGATAATTTCTTATACATTTGGGTTTACTATGAATGGAGGATATTGGGAGTTTGAAAGAGCCAATGGTAAGAGTTTTGGTTGTATCAAATTTTCACAAATGCTTTACTATTTGGAAAGAGATGATCTGATGGCTATCTGGAAGTTATATAAAGATAGATTTGGAGGTGTGGCACCAGCTGACTATCATGAGAGGATTGTTTATTATAATTTGAAGATGATTTTTGAACCTACTCATGATGAACCTGAATGGAAAGGACTCTACAATGGTAGTGTTTCAAGTTGGTATTTGTATCAGTCTTGTGGAGTTCATGTACTATCTGTTTCTGGAGAAGTTATTCATGTGTGTGTAGAAACTGATTATCCAAATTTGAATACTCATCCAGAAGTCATTATTCAGATGTTACAGCCTCGTAGATTGAAATTGCAGAAACCCTTTGATTATCAAGCTTACAGGTTGCTGAGGAAATTTGAAAAGACTTTGAATCCTGATAAGTGTTTGGATACATCCTCTAAGTAAGAAGTTTTGGGCTTAAAAGAAACTTGATGTTTTTATTGGTAAATATCAAGTTTAGGGGAGGATTGTTGGGTTTTAGGTTCCACTGACAAGAATTATACTAAGTATGGAACCACTGCTAGTACAAAAGAAACCACGGCCAGAAGAAGGAATCCACTGCTGGAGTTAAACCACGGCTAGTAGTATTGTATAACCACGGCTAATATATTGTAACCACTGCTAGTCTGTTTAGTTGGTTTAATATTTTGTATTAGATAAATATGGAAAAGATATTTATCTTGTAGTTTACGTATTGTATCTTGAAAAGGACTCCTTAGCCTATAAAAGGAGGTCCTAGGTTAGATTAGATATACGCGTGTTTTGATATATCTAAGGTCGATACACTTCAAGGTTGTAAAACCCTAATACTGGTTAGAGTATTCGTTATTAATATAATTGAGGTGTTTAAGTGTTATTACTGTTCTTCTTCTTAAGGTTAAATATTATATTTCGCGTAGTATTTAACAAGTTATTATTAAGTCAGTTTCTATAAGGATCGTTTGCTCAACTGGGATCAACAAAGTTGACTCTCGCCAACTTCAGCCCAACAAACAGGAGAACGAAATTTGTGGCCATACAATGCCTCAAATGGAGCGGCCTTAATGCTAGCATGATAACTATTGTTGTAGGAGAATTCAGCCAAAGGGAGATGTCTCTCACAGCCTTTGCCGAAATCAATGACACATGATCTAAGCATATCCTCTAAGGTCTAAATGGTTCTCTCGCTCTGACCATCGGTTTGAGGATGATAAGCAGTGCTCATATCCAGGTTTGTTCCTAAGGCTGACTGTAAGGATCTCCAAAAGTGGGATGTAAAACGGCTATCTCGATCAGAAATGATAGATACCGGTACTCCATGACGCGATACTGTCTCCTTAATGTACAGCCGAGCGAGCTTGTTGAGGCTATCGACCTCGCTAATGGCTAAGAAGTGAGCAGACTTAGTCAAACGATCTACGATTACCCAGATAGCGTCATTGCCGCTAGCTGTTCTTGGTAATTTAGTGATAAAGTCCATGGTCATTCGCTCCCATTTCCATTCTAGGAGTTCGGGTTGAACTAAGAGTCCTGAGGGTTTTTGATGTTCGGCTTTTACCTTAGAACAAGTCAAGCACCAACTGACATACTGAGCTATGTAGGCTTTCATGTTAGGCCACCAGTAAAGTTTCTTCAAGTCCTGATACATCTTATCGGCTCCAGGATGAATAGAGTATTTTGACTTATGCGACTTGTGCATAATCAACTCACGGATTCCACCATGAAATGGTATCTAGCTTCTGTCTCTGAAGCATAAGGTTTTTTCGGAAAGCTTCAAGAAGCCGTTTTCACTTTCTACCATTCCAAGCAGATTCTCATAAGGACGGTTCTCTTCCGCCAATGCCGCAGCTTGGGCGGCTAAGATTTGAGATGGTAGAGGCAAACTAATGGTCATTCCTAGGGATCGAACGAGTAATGGTGGAATGTTCTCTTTACGAATAAGTGCATCAGCAACAACATTGGCCTTACCAGGATGATAACGAATCTCGCAGTCATAATCACTGAGCAACTCTAACCAATGACGCTGTCTCATATTCAGCTCCTTCTGATCTAAGATATGCTTCAAGCTCTTATGGTTGGTAAACACTAAACACTTGGTTCCATACAGATAATGTCTCCAGATTCTAAGGGCAAACACTACAACACCTAACTCTAGATCATGGGTGGTGTAGTTTTTCTCATGCTTCTTAAGTTGTCGGGATGCATAAGCTATCACCTTCTCCCGTTGCATCAAAACAGCACCTAAGCCTTTATGCGAAGCGTTGCAGTACACGACAAAGTCTTCGCTTCCTTCAGGCAAAGCTAGGATGGGCGCACTACACAACTTCTCTTTCATAAGTTGGAATGCTTCTTCCTCCTTTTCTCCCCATTCATACTTAACATCCTTCTGCGTCAGTTTGGTCAGTGACTTAGCTATTTTGGAGAATCCCTCAATGAACCTCCGGTAATAGCCTACTAAACCTAGAAACTGGCGAACTTCTGATGGGTTCCTAGAGGCTGCCCATTCCTTAATGGCCTCAATCTTGGTTGGGTCAACTTGAACTCCTCGACTATCTATCACGTGACCTAAGAATTGCACAGACGGAATCCAAAATTCACACTTAGAGAACTTGGCATACAACTTCTCTTCTCTCAACAACTCTAAAATGAGCCTCAAATGCTCTTCATGCTCCTCTCTACTCTTGGAGTATATCAAGATGTCGTCTATGAATACTATCACAAATTTATCCAGGTATGTCTTACATACTCGGTTCATGAGATCCATGAATACCGCTGGCGCGTTGGTCAAACCAAACGACATCACTTGGAGTTCATAGTGCCCATAACGAGTCCTAAATGCCGTCTTAGGGATATCCTCCTCTCGAACTCTAAGCTGGTGATAACCAGACCGTAAGTTGATCTTGGAAAAGACACTAGCTCCCTGGAGTTGATCAAATAGGTCATCTATTCTAGGTAACGGGTATCGGTTCTTCACCGTCAACTTATTCAACTCCCTATAGTCAATATACATCCAAAACGATCCATCCTTCTTCTTCACAAACAACACCGGTGCTCCCCACAGTGATGAGCTTGGTCAAATGAATCCCTTCTCAGACAACTCTGCCAACTGTTTAGACAGTTCCTCCAATTCTCTTGGAGCAAGTCGATAGGGTGCCCGAGCTACGGGTGCAGCACCGGGTATCAACTCGATTTGGAATTACACTTGTCGGACAAGTGGAATCCCTGGTAGATCGTCGGGAAACACATCTGGAAACTCTCTAACGACGGGTACATCATTAAGGTGTCTTTCACTCTTCTCATCGCTTTTCTTTTCAGAAATTCGAGCCAAGAAAAGACAACCTCCTCTATCGATGTACTTCTGGTCCTTAATACAAGAGATGATGCTTAACCATGAAGGACTCCCATAGTCACTCCGATCTCCTTGTATGCTTAGAACTTTTCCGCCAAATGGTACACGCACGACCTTCTCATCGCAGATGATGTGTGCACCGTTCTTCGACAACCAATCCATTCCGATGATGACGTCAAAACTTCCTAGGGTAACTGGCAATAGGTCTATGCTAAACGGGTGGTCTAGGAAACTCAAGGTACAACCTCGGACTACGGTGTCTATCTTCTCCCTATTCCCATTAGCTAATTCCACATCGTAACTGAACCCTAGAGGTGTTTGGGAAATTCCTAGTAATGGCATAAAGTCGGTGGATACGAAACTCATATCGGCACCAGTATCAAACAGTATGGAAGAATAACGGTTATTGAGAAGGAACGTACCCGTAACTACGTTAGGGTCCTCACCAGCTTCCTTCCCAATAGCATACACATGCGTTGTTCCTATGTCTCTATGTTGATTCCTAGCACTCTGATTTCCCTGATTCTCCACAACCTCACGCTTCACAGGGTTTAAGCCATTACTTCCCACACCTCGGTTAACAAATCCTCCTCCATTACCGGGGGTTCCTTTCATCTACGGCTCTCGGCACTCATTCTTGTAGTGCCCTTTCTTTCCATATCCAAAACAGGTAACAGTGGCCTTCCAGTCCGCTCCTTATGCAGTTTGAGCCGCAGCAAGTGGACGGGTCCTACAATCTTTGGCCATGTGTCCTACCTTAGAGCAATTCCTACACACAATTGAGCACGGTCCATGGTGGTGTCGATTGCAACGACCACACAAGGGCTTGCTACCTTCATACCCCTTCTTCTCTCCATTTCTTATGGCGAACACCCTGGCTATCTCTTGCCGTTTGTTGCCATTCCATTTAACAACTTCATTCCTCTTCCTCTTATCGCTCTTATCATTCTTACCCTTGTCTCCTACTTCCAATACATAAGTGTCCATCAAACGCTGAGCCACGGTAATTTCCTCATGCAAGTTAACTGGCTTTGCAGCGATGACATCATTCCTGGTAGATAAAGGCAATCCATCAGTATACCTCTCAATCTTAAGGGCTTCAATGCGAACCATATCAGGGCAAAACAATGACAGCTCTTGAAAACGACGATTGTAAGTCGTCATGTCGGTACCCTTAACCTTATGGTTCCAGAACTCAATCTCTAGCTTCTTAACTTCATTCCTAGGACAGTAAGTCTTGATCAAGAGAGCCTTAAACTGGTTCCAAGTCATGCTATAAGCTACATCACTTCCTACGGATCTGTGATAGTTGTTCCACCAGGTCAACGCTTCGTCCTTCAAGGTAAATGTTGCATACTTAACCTTACAATCCTCTTCACAATTGCTAACGGTAAACATAGACTCAGTTTTCTCCATCCACCTAGTTAGGTAAACCACTCCCTCTGTTCCTCCGAACTCGATGGGACCACAGAATCGGAACTCTTTGTAGGTACAACCTCGAGTCCGATTAAATAGTGGGGTTCCACCAGAGGTGTTAGAGAGATTAGGCTCAGCTAGCAGTTCAGCTACATGCTGCGTCACAAGCTGGTCGATGTGGGATGGGTCCAAAGGTGGAGGGTTTTGTGGAACAGGACCATTCTCAGCACGGTCGTTCACATTATGGTTCTCTACAGATGGGTTATCAGTGTTCAGGTTCTCAACAGGTGGAGTGGTCGGGGTCGGACAACGACCTCGATGGACAGGGGCAACCACAACAGCAGGGGCTGCTCGGTTAGTCCTAGGCGGGTTTCGTCTTGGTGCCATCATTCTGAAGGCAAGAATAACAGTTTCATAAGTTCACAATTAACGCTCTAAAAGACCGAGTTGGGTTCCAAGGATCACCAAATAACGCTCGAATACATAATCAAGGTTAACAAGGATAACGCTATACCATAACGAAACAATTAGAGACCGAATCACAACTAAAGGATGCACGTTCTAATAACCATAACTCATAGCTTCCAACGGAGAAATAAAAAATGATCCTAACAACGATACTAATAAGATAACTAGGATAGATCTACATCTCAAACTAGAGACTACTCAGTTTCAAGATGGTACAATGCCATGAATCTAACTCAATCTAGCCACGACTACGAGCGCTCCTAAATGATCTCCAGACACCGTCCATCACTCTCCATAGTGACAGGACCTCCAGACGCTGAGAGTCGTGATCTTTCTTAAGATTTACAACCTCCTCCTCCTACTCGCCGACCTTGCACTGAAGTGCTTGGTCTGCCTCCTGGGCTATCGAATACTCTGCTTCCCGGTTCCCTACCAGCTCATAGAGTTCTGACATGCCCTCTCTCAAGGCCATCAACTTCTTCTCCATCTTAGTCATATCCACTCTCAAATCCTCTACACCGATCCGCGTCACTCCATCCAGTCGATCAGACAACTGACTTAGACTAATATTCTAGGATATAATCCCCTCCCAAATCAGACCCGTACCTCCATAGTCCTCGGGCTCTGAAGCAATCTCCGATGGTATCTCTGAACCAAATGGGCTACCTATCTCAGGTGAGTATGGAGGTGAACCAAAATCAAAAGGCTGCCCAGATGAATCAGGCTCAGGCAAAGGTAAGGGAGAGCCTGGTCCTGGAGAATGTGCAGGACTCTGCAATGGAGGAGTACCCCCTTCTGGGATATCCTCATCATCCACCTCCTGAGGATCCTCATCCCCATCTACATACTCCTCCTCAATCTCATGCTCCTCCTCGATCTCATGCTCCTCCTCGCCCTCATCTTCGGAGGGAGAGTCCATGAGTCGAAGTCTCTGTGTGAGTGAATCCTGAGGTGGTACAGTAGGAGATCTAGGTCTTCTAAGACATGGTGATGCTGGTGGTGATGACATAAGAGAGTGAGCTGCTAGGTGAATAGGTGATGATGGTGGTCGCACGGACATGCGGGCAGTACCACGAGTAAGTCTAGGAGTCTGGGCTCGTGCTAAGACCTGATGCAAAGTGAGCTGCCTAGATGAGCTAGGGCGATCTGATAATGATGATGAACTAGAGTGACAGGCAATCACATAAGGATCACCCTGCGCAACAGTCATGAGAGTCAATGCTAGGGAACTATCAGCAGCAAGGACATCCTCAGACACATCATAAGCTAGTGAAGGCATAGTTTGTGACAATGGCATAGGGTAGGTATAAATGTTTGAAAACGACTAGTTCTAATAAGCGCATCAACTCAGCCAAAACATATATCACATAATGAAAGCTGTAAAGTAGAGGTACCGCATTACTCAAAATATGCCTTTAAATAAAACACGTAAGTTCTGTTCTATCACATAATCCATGCATCATATAATCCCAAATCATAACATATCAATAATCCAATCAAGTTCGTAATATCTCGATAATCGAATCACATTTACTCAAAATCAATAATCATATCTCAAAATATAACATCTCAATAAACAATTCACAATTCATAATATCTCATAAATCAAATCGCAGTTCATACCATAATCAAATAAGAAGCTTCGGCTTGGCAGGCGGGCATGCGTCGGTCGAGGATCAATTTTCTTAAAAAGTGGTTATAGTTTAGGTTTTTTTAAATACCTAGTTCTCTATAACCTTGAGCTCTGATACCAATCTGTAACACCCCCAAATCTCGGTACATCGGAAGACTTAATCAAGTTTTCAGGGCGTTACAATTAGATTGGTATCTCACACAAGTATAGCAAACAATATAGTCATTTATCGTTCAAACCAATCCCAAATTTAAATATTCAAAACATTAATCCCAAAATGTAAATATTAGGCCCAAACATGATTTAATAAAATAGGTCCCTATAAATTATCAGAGTTGATTATGATCCTTGAACAATGCATTCTTGCCAAGCTTCCACAGAACACGTACTCCAAACATCACTTAATTACCTGAGAAAACATGCTAAAAGGTCAGCTAACGCTGGTGAGTTCATAGGTTTAAATTCAAGTTAAAAGTTGTGGACCTGTAGGAGTTAATTTGCTATGCGAGACCTAAGATAGATACACAACAATCACATACAAATATCATATCCAATATCATAATGGGCCCCTAGTGACACTAGCCAGCACAGTCGTAGCAAAGTCTAGAACGATTGCTAACCCTGGAGTAGGTCGAGGTAGAAGTCTATACTTAGCTAGGCAAGTGCTATAGCAATTAGGATTGCTACCCTAGACTAAGGCAACAGCTACCACATATCTATCTAATCAGTCAAGCACATAAGCAAATCAAAATAGTTTAGAAGGTCCAAAAATAGTAGCATGATTCTCACCCCAATTTAGTTAAAAACATAGATAAAAGTGGGGCTATACTCACCTCAAGGAAGCAACGCAAAAATAAACACTAGCAGAAGATAACAACTAATCACGGCTCAGCAACTATCGACGTTTGGTATCATCACGTGGGTGTATCGACTCAATATGATGTTATGAATGCACTCAAACAACCACAATGTGACTCAATGCAATACAATGAGACATCTAAGCGATAAGCTCCATAGTCCAATAAGTTTCGGAATAAATAGTAGACCTTATCGAATTCGTCAACTCGATAAACTCAATTATTTATTCGTGTCGCTTATTATCCCATAAACCGGTCGCATCCTAACGAGTCATAAGGATAATTAACCTATTAATATTGTTATCCAACGTGCCTAACGGGCTCTTATTAGATTCCTCAACCTAATAAGTCCGTTATCCACCTGGATCGACACTATTAATGTTAGGTTATCCGTAACCCATGCACACAACGTAAATAAATAACTACTTAAAAATAGTATTAAATGCTCATAATTGGCACATTTCGATAAACGTGCACTCGAAACATTAATTACTTATTTATTAGAAAACCTTTCCATTTTTAGTCGTTAGTTTCCATTTAAAATAGTAAATAACAAGACAAGTCTTGTTATCCATAGTTTTGGTATAAAAGCCTTTTATTATTTATGTTTCATAGTTTTATTAACCCTTTTATATACATTACGTCAATTCATTATTAGTTTCCAAATCGTTATTCTTTTCGAGTCCACAAGCACGAGTCATGACTTCTCGGATTTTAATCAATCTAAAGTCCAAAATATACTAAAGTCTATGTTACGGCGTTGTCGGGGTCAACTATTGACTAAAAAGTAAAAGTAACACCGATGTTGCTCAAAGTTGACAATTTATATAATAAGTCCAAATAAAAGTCATAATAGCCCAATTCAATCTCAAATCAACCCAAATCAACTCGCCAACCAATCAACCAACCAAATATACCCGAAACCAATGTTATGACCCTAATGGTCATGACACGGTCACGGTTAAGACCACGTGAACCAAACAAGCTTTAGAAGCTTTTCGGCTCCACGCGTCTCATCCAAACACCAACAATATCAACCAACAAGCTACCACAACAATCTGACCCGGGCCCGTGGTTCATGAGGGTCACGTACGCCACCAACCACAACCCATACATGGGTTTGGTGGCACGTACGCCTCAACAAACACTCCCAAACGCTACCGAATGGCTCCTACTACAACCAAACACAGTCAATCAACCTCCAATCATCATCCAAACATCAAACCCACAACTAATCTAGACATATTTCATGAAACTAAACCTAAAATGCGAAAACCCGACAATATGATACACTACATGATACCAAATCACTTGCTACATGTTTATTTAAGTGTAAATTAGTTTTAATCCCATGTTTCACCCAAAACCCACCAGGGTCGAGCCATAAAGAAGCCATACGAGGCTTGTCATAGCTTAAACAAGCTTGACCCATGTTCCATTTACCTTTTTACAACCCGATCTACAAGATTTAATGAAAACCCTAGAATCACGAATCATATTTATAAGATTTGGAGGTGTTAATGTAGGCTTTTGTGAGAGATTTTTATATGGATGGAAAGAGGAAAGAGAGATCTACAAAATGGTGGTGGAGTGATGCAGGTTTTACTGACCAGGTTTTAATATTTATAATGTCTCGTTATACCTATGGTCTACCCTAATGCACTAACGGGCAGTGTACCCGGTTGTGTGTAGTGTATTATAAGGTAAAACCGAGGTCGTCCCAAGAGCTATGTGTGTTGGATTAATACTAAGTCTAGGTGTCACAGATTTTAATATGATTTAATTAATTAACTACTGAAGCAAATAAAGGAAAGGGTGTGATCAAATAGAGGAGAGTGGTGCTAACCTATTTATTCATCCTAGCTAGTAATGTCTACGTCTAATTACTTCCAGTTACTTCAGGTGGGGTCAAAGTCGAGAGGACAACATTTGGTCAATTCGCCCTAACCTATCAGCAAAGATGCCACCACTGGAGAAGCCAGGTGTCCCTTCATAAGTCCAGTTGTTCCTGGTCCCCTAAGCCGAGTCATTAAGTTCCACTACATGCTAGATTTATAATAGTGAGTGCCCGGGCGTTAGCAACTTCAACACTCACCCCCTAATTCTTAAGTTCATCCAAACGGTAGGTGATCAGTTGGTCAAATCGCACAAGTAGAAAGTGTCGTCAGTTGGTCATATCTTACCCTTCCCGTCTCAGTCTACTCACTTAGGGTCAGTTGGTCATATCTCCTAAGCAACTAGCCTCTACCGCCATTCAAAACTACCGAAACAAGGATAGCTACCAATAAACTATGCATGCATACACTTAGAAATAATTATACGGAAGTAATGTAAACGCAAACAAAACAATTAAGGAATCATAACCAGGCCAGCACCAAGAGGTGCTTAGCCGCTCATATTAACCATACAAATCAATTCAATATTCAATGTTACGAAATACATGAATCGAAAGTAAAGAAAAGATAAAATGCTAATGCTTATTGTAGGGGAGTGATTTCTCCCTTGGAGATAGCTCCGTATGCTCCTCTAGACCTGCCTTTGGCTTCTTCCCACTTTCTTTGGTTGTGGTGTGTGAAATGGGATGCTTTGAAATGCTGGAAATCTTGGGGTATTTATAGGCCAGATCTTGGTTACGGCGTAACTAATAAAATAGTTACGCCGTAATCATCTATTTCTTTGTAAATTACACTAGATCTGCTGGTTACGGCGTAACCTTAGAAGTGGTTACGCCGTATCTTCAATAATTTTTGGTTACGCCGTAGTTTATGCACGAGTTACGGCGTAGTTATCAGCGGCGCGGATCCTCATTTGACCTAATATAGTTATGTCGTAATCTTTTAGGAGAGTTACGCCGTAATCTTCTGATAAGTTGGTTTTCTGAGTCACGCTTTAGTTACGACATAATGTGAGAGATGAGTTACGTCGTAACTTCTTTAAAGTGAGCATACTATGATAAATCTTTAATAATTCTCCAATTCCGCGTCTCTTTAGTTCCAATGCTCGTAATTTACCTGAAAGTGGAATATAATGGAAAACAAGCGTAAATCCATATAAATGATATAAATTACAAGCATTATCAGGGGAAATTGACACTTAATATTCAGGATAATTTGATGTTATTAAATATCCCCCCACTTGAACTCTACTTGCCCTTAAATAGACCTTATTAGATAGATTCCTAAAAAGATATCTCCCATGACCTGGAAAATATAAGTTTACAAATCCCTTATGCTAGAATAAAACAAAGCCGAACACTTCACGAAATGGGAACGAAACACTCAAATCTCTCAACAATTCTATATGTCAATTTCGGGGTGATCACTCAATCGCACAGTCATAGCATGTATTCTATTATAAGCTTGGCGGTTACACAAATCTCCACCACTAGAGTTAAGGGCTAAACAATATTCGAAGGCAATATGGGTAGACACGACAAAGGTTAAGGGTAACTCGTCATTACTAACATGTCACGGGAAAGTGGACAAAATCAATGATACATGACCAAATCCATGGCCAAGACACCAAAGATTACTCGCTGCATCACCTAGACACGCTTCATGACTCAAGGGTAGGATAAGACATGGGATATATAAATGGTGTAAAATAAAAATCAAGCAGATAGTCTAAATCTATAACCAAGTCATCACCACTTACCGTCCGCCCAAAGTTAAAGCTTTGAAGTAAAGAAACCGGATCATGAAATACTAGGTAGATGTGTCATTAGAGGACGTCATGATGGGCACACTAACTTTTCTTCAACTGTTGGCGCAATTACCAACTCCAATCTTCAAATGTGACCGAGGTGGCCTCCTCGATACTAAATCTATATAAAGCTCATAACATAGTGCTTATAACATCGCACTTTACAATAAACTAAATAACATAACTATATTTTTTTTGAATCACTTTTTTTTTCACCATAAATAAACATAACATCCCCCCACTTGAGATGAACAATGGGAATTCGGGGGGTCTTCAATGATCTTTAAGAATATGTCGTCGACGAAAGCGTGATTCCCGAACCTTTCCACTTTAACCTTGAACTTAGGCAAATGATGACTTCCCAATCACAAATAAATACTACAGGGTAGGCTAAGGTGTAAAGGTGTAACGAAACAATATATAAGGTTAACAAAATGAAAGGAATGGCTCAGATGGGTGTATCTAGGGGTATCTTGCACTAAAGGTGAGTGCAACAAAAGGGTTTCACATGGGGGTCGAGAAGTCGAGGTGATTAATCGATAGACACACAATGGTAGGTTATTTGGGTGATAATCCTATAATACTGCCTTCTTAAACTGAAAAGTCCAAATACATCGAGCCAACTCAACATACCTCGTCTATGGTATCGAAATGATGCAAATGCCAAGTTCTAAAGTTTACAAGCTACCGGCACACTCATAATTTGGTGGATTTGGGGTAAAATATTGGAAACGGATAAGGCTAATCTCACCATATAATATCAAGGGTTGTATGTGCTCGGCTAAGGTCTAATCTAGTTAGGTTAAGAAAAATATGTCAAAATTTTAAAAATGGCATAATTTTTCAAAATAAACTAGAAAAACGAGGGCAAAATAAAGTTCAAGAGACAATTCTACTCCCGTCCCCCCACTTGAATTGTACAAAGTCCCTTTTGTACTAAGCGTTAAATAAAGGTGAAGAGAAAAGTAGAATTAGAGCGAGAACTTCCCTGAAATTTGCTTCAAAAAGAAAGAAGGCCCACGAAAAAGAGTCGTGCCTTCGTATAAGCATCCATGAGCAAACTTCAATCCTTGAAATCACACTACCGACAAGCATAATTCTAAAAAGAAAAAAAATGAAAAATTTAAAACAAACCTAACTCACTTTCGTAGGAATCACGATTGCATTTAGCATATGCAACAAGCCTTTTAAACCACTTGGTGTCCCAAGTGGACGAGTGAAGTCTCGTGAGGGTTTACAGGGAACACACCTACAAAGTTCATTTAAAATACTAATACAAGGTTATTGTGTTTTAAAATGAAAGAAGTAAAGCAGAGGATAGTTACGTCGTAACTCTTATAAGGAGTTACGTCGTAACTAGGCAAAACCTGGCATACGCTGCAAGAGTGTAGCTACGGCGTAACCACTGAGGTGGGATTACGCCGTAATTGGTAGTGCATCTGAAATTCTGCTGCAAAGGGTTTGTTACAGCGTAACCACTGAGATGAGTTACGCCGTAACTATAGTCAGATCAGATGCTGCAGCAGCAATCACTCTCCGTTTCCTGCAAAAATGGTTAAAAACACAAAACCCAACAGAAATGGAAATAAAATAAAAGAAATGGATAATTCGGGTTGTCTCTCGAAAGAGCACTTTTCTTTATTTATGAGTCTTTAAGTTAGACTCAGAGCCTCGGGGCTTTATGGTGGCCTTTGAACTTGGCCCACCTCCTCCATGTCTTTCTTTCGCTCTTATCAAGGAAGGAGGCCACCAAACCAAAGGGGAGGTCTTTGCTTGCTTTTCCTGTTAGAGATGCTAGTCTTTTTGTAATAACTGATCTGAAGATGTTTTCAGGAATAAGAGAAGACGATGCTCTTTCATCAGCTCTTTGGCTATTTGCTTGCGATAAAGAAAGAGTGAATTGATCCGAGCCAAGTAGTTCGGCTAAGCCGGAAAGAAAGAGTTAGATCCTATTTGAGATGAAATGCGGTAATGTCCTAATCGACCGACCGACCCGGGTTTTCACGAGCGTTGGCGGGTTCTGGAGTGTCTGTCAAGGGCGCTAGCGCATACCCCGGGGTGATCATCACCACCTGCACCTCAAATCTCGCCACAGTGGAACGTGTAACCCGCCTGCTGTTCCATTCAACTACATTTGTTCCTGTAATCCATAGCCTAACAGAATGCAGCAGCGAGGGAAAACCCGCCCATACAGCCAGCGGGGAGGATGACACTACTAGCAAAGACCGTCTGGCGAAAACGCCCCAGGCGCGAAGCGGGGTAGGCCTGCGTCGGGGGAGCATAGGGAGGAAAGGGAGCCTGGATGGTGGAAGAACCAGGGGAGGCCGGGTCATTTGACGGAAATGGAAGGCTTTGGACTATGAACCTATTAAAGAAGGCCCTATGGAGTAAAGGGAGGGCTTGTCCCAAACACGTGGAGAAATAAACCGAGTTATGGAATATCGATTTTCTTGCAAAATATTAGCCTTTGCCCACTCACAACGAAATTTAGTCTCTTCTTCCCATTTTAATTTAACAGCTCCAAACTTTACTCGTAACCAGTTTTCAAATGAGATTCCCTTGTATCCAACTTCCCTTCTCTTTTCCTCATCAAAACATGCCCATTCCTTGCGTTTGAGCCAGTCATGATCGGGTAACTCTCCTCCATCGCAGATCTTGCGGTTAGGTTCGCATGTAGGCCATGCCATGGTGAATTCATCAGACATCATAGTTGGTTTAAAAAATGAATAGTCCAATTAGTCTCAACGAACCACTCGTTTAGAATATTATGCCCTTGCAGCCACTTTTTCATGATAAGCTTTTCGTCTTCCCAGCACCACCAAACTTCTGCAGCCTCTTTTATTATCCGAATGAGATAATGTCCTCCTCCATTACATCGTTTTTGAAAAGGAGAACACGTAGGTAACGTAACTTTAGACCTTTCAATCAAAGAGGTTTCAGGAGTACAACAATGAAGTTTCCCAGTAACAACATAACTCGGTACCGAAGGCTGAAAATCATCATCTTCCCCTCCGCTGTTGTCATCATCACTTGACTCGGTTCCTTGCAAATGTCTTGTTATACCTATGGTCTACCCTAATGCACTAACGGGCAGTGTACCCGGTCGTGCGTAGTGTAGTATTCGGTAAAACCGAGGTCGTCCCAAGAGCTATGTGTGTTGGATTAATACTAAGTCTAGGTGTCACAGATTTTAATATGATTTAATTAATTAACTACTAAAGCAAATAAAGGTAAAGGTGTGATCAAATAGAGGAGAGTGGTGCTAACCTTGTTATTCATCCTAACTGGTAATGTCTACGTCTAATTACTTCCAATTACTTCAGGTGGGGTCAAAGTCGAGAGGACAGCATTTGGTCAATTCGCCCTAACCTATCAGCAAAGATGCCACCACTGGAGAAGTCAGGTGTCCCTTCATAAGTCCAGTTATTCCTGGTCCCCTAAGCCGAGTCATTAAGTTCCACTACATGCTAGATTTATAATAGTGAGTGTCGGGGCATTAGCAACTTAAACACTCACCCCCTAATTCTTAAGTTCATCCAAACGGTAGGTGATCAGTTGGTCAAATCGCACAAGTAGAAAGGGTCTTCAGTTGGTCATATCTTACCCTTCCCGTCTCAGTCTACTCACTTAGGGTCAGTTGGTCATATCTCCTAAGCAACTAGCCTCTACCGCCATTCAAAACTACCAAAACAAGGGTAACTACTAATAAACTATGCATGCATACACTTAGAAATAATTATACGGAAGTAATGTAAACGCAAACAAAACAATTAAGGAATCATAACCAGGCCAGCACCAAGAGGTGCTTAGCCGCTCATATTAACCATACAAATCAATTCAATATTCAATGTTACGAAATACATGAATTGAAAGTAAAGAAAAGATAAAATGCTAATGCTTATCGTAGGGGAGTCATTTCTCCCTTGGAGATAGCTCCGTATGCTCCTTTAGACCTGCCTTTGGCTTCTTCCCACTTTCTTTGGTTGTGGTGTGTGAAATGGGATGCTTTCAAATGCTGGAAATCATGGGGTATTTATAGGCCAGATCTTGGTTACGGCGTAACTAATAAAATAGTTACGCCGTAATCATCTATTTCTTCGTAAATTGCACTAGATCTGCTGGTTACGGCGTAACCTTAGAAGTGGTTATGCCGTATCTTCAATAATTCTTGGTTACGCCGTAGTTTATGCATGAGTTACGGCGTAGTTATCAGCGGCGCGGATCCTCATTTGACCTAATATAGTTATGTCGTAATCTTTTAGGAGAGTTACGCCGTAATCTTTAGATAAATTAGTTTTCTGAGTCACGCTTTAGTTACGGCGTAATGTGAGAGATGAGTTACGCCGTAACTTCTTCAAAGTGAGCATACTATGATAAATCTTTAATAATTCTCCAATTTCGCGTCTCTTTAGCTCCAATGCTCGTAATTTACCTGAAAGTGGAATATAACGGAAAACAAGTGTAAATCCATATAAATGATATAAATTACAAGCATTATCGGGGGAAATTGACACTTAATATTCATGATAATTTGATGTTATCATGGAGGTGTATGTTCACTCACCGGAAGTTGGCCGGAAAATGGCCGGAAGTGGCCGGATTTTATAAGGGCGGCTAGGGTTTATTTTAGGGTTAGGGTTTGTAGAGAGAGAAAGTAGTGAGAGAGAAGGGTGTGTGTGTGTTTTAGAGAGAGAACTAAAAGAGTGAAATGAGAGTTAGGGGGGTATTTATATGTGGTGCTAGGGACCAAAATAAAAATGGTAGGGGAGGGGAGGGTGGCCGGCTAAGGTAGAAATAGGGGGACCGAAGCCGTAATTTTTCGTAAACTATCCCGTTTACCCATTCTCGAGCTCATATATTGTCCTACGAATGTCCCGAGACGTTCATTCGACTTTCTATTATGTTTATTTATGTTTTTCCACGAGTTTTGACTATTTATTTGCCAATTTTCGAGTTACGGTCTAAAAGTTACGTTATTTCTTGTTTTAGGCTTTTATTGTGCCGAATCGAATAGTGTCTAACAAAAAGAGTTAAAACTCACACGATAACTCATCCAATAATAAAATAAATCATAAAAACCAATAAACGATATCAAATCAAGTCATGGTCGATAAAAATAGTGATAAAGGCAAAAGCTCGGTTTAGTTTAACGTAATGCGGTTACCTAAAATAGACTCCCTAATTTGCCAGTTGTCACACAGCCCATTAAATGTATTAATTAGTACAAAACGGGTATAAAAACCCACAAATAAACACACACAAAATACCAATCATATCTCACACTCTCTCTCTCTCTCAAAAACGTAAATTGCCACTCTTGTGCTAAATAGCAACCGGCGCCACCAACTAAATCTGCCGCCACCACTAACGGCATGTGTCGGCATCACCACGTACCCCTTGACATGGTCTAGGTGGCCTTCGCTGGTTGTATTGGATTAATTTTGTGGCTTCACTATTTTTGTGTTTTGAGATCCCGTTAAAATCGTTAAAGTTTTGGTGATGTTTTTAGTTCGATTGGTTTGTGTTTGTTGAGCTCGATATCTACTACGGAGTAATATCTTATTAAATTTTCTATGATCTTTAGTAGTTTACATTACTTGGTGGTTTTGATGTTTTATGTGGTTTCAACTTTCAGGATATGTTCATATCTTTATTTAAGATTTTTTTTTATCTCTTTTTCTATCTTTTGGCTATGTTGATAAAATGAATATAAATTTGAGATGTATGCCGGTGGAGGGCACTACATGAAACGAGCCAAAAAAGAAAAGCTTTTAAGAAGTATGATTTTTTTTATATTTTTTATTTCTGTTAAGTGTTCTCACATTTTTTGTTGTTGAAAGTATTGGTTGACTTTGATTGATATTGAAACAAGGAAATCATCAATTTGAGTTGTAGAGGGAAGCAAAAGAAACACACGGGAAAGCGAAATGACAAAAAAAATGTAAAATGCCAAAAAAAAAAGCAATAGTGTTTTTTTATGATAGTTTTGACTATAAAAAAATGTTCGACACTTGTTACTACTTTTGAAGGACACTAAATTTGAGTTTGTCAATTCAAAATGGCAAGGCAATGCAAAGATGATAGACATTAAAAGAAATTTGATTAGCCTTCCAATGACAAAACTAGCATATTTTCATCCATATCTCATGAAAATGACGATGGTTTTATTAGATTTTGAAACCAAAAAATAAAAAATGTGAGGTTATGCAATTTTGAAGTTTTCTTTTTATCAAAAAAAAGTTTTGATATTTTGCCGGGTGGAATGCCCTTTATCAAAAAAAAAGTTTTGATGATTTCTAACATCTGTAATTTGAAAACACGCATACCACAAATTACACGCACAAGTGAAAGACATATATCAAGTCTTGCGGCAACTTTTACTAGAGAATTTGGGAGTAAAATGTATTACTATATTGAATTTAAAGCTCGTGCAAAGTAAGTTTATTATATTTTCCATTGAGTTTTAAGCAATATATGCTCTATGGCTATATGATAAAAGTGGACGATGTAAATATATATTAATGAAAGCACCGGTATGTATATGCATCAATTCAAAGAAGGTCAAACAAGAAAAACACATAAGCTGTTAATAATACAAGTTTTAAAATCCGATATGGTGCAAATATATTTTAAATAAAATTTCATATTCAGTTACTAAAGGGTGTAAATGTGTATTTTAATACTCCATAAATTGTAATAAAATTTTTTACGTTGTCTCCTACCTGCACTCGGTCACAAGACACTACTTCGCATTAGTTTGACTTTCTACCACCATAATATTAACGAGTACCGACTCTAATATAACAGCGTGCATCCACCTTGGCTTTTTATATGAAATAACTTGATATTTCATAAAGTTATTTCAGTCTAAAGTTCTCATCATCTCTAATGTTATAATCACGAAAAACGTGTATATAAACCCAAATAATTGCTCGCCCAAAACTTTTAGTATAATCGAAAAACATTGTACGCCAAAAAATTTAATTTCAGGGTACCCACCGCCGCAACGCGCGGGTACCATGCTAGTAACATTAAATGCACTCAAAAACTTAAAATTAAGATATACAACGTATAGAGCTTTTGATACAAACCAATTAAACACACAATCTATGGTACAATATAAGCTAATTAAACACACTAATTAATGCTATTTTTAAAACACCCATAAAAATGAAAATTACATGTTATGATACATAATGTACAAACTAGTAAAAATACAAAGCTTTATGCTAACAAGTTGGTGGTACATATAAATTTGAAAACCCGATCGGACCAACAGTTCGGCTCGCCAATAAAAGACGCTAAAAACGAACGGAGAGGACCAGCCGAAACCGGTAAAAATGGGTGAATTGGGTCAGACTGGGATCAAATTTTTTTCTCCGATTAATCAGTTCGTCATTATTATTTTGTTGGCACCTAGACTTTATTTACAGAGTAACCCGCCGCTGCAACGCCCTGCACGTGTGATACAAATGGAACATATACATAATACATCCATTATATTTGAAAAGATTGTAACTAACGTCATTAACTTGTTCAATCAATCAAAATGGTTAGAAAAATTGTAACTGAGAGTTACACAGTCGTAAGTCCAAACTGTTACTCATAAAGATTTAAAACCTGCGTTTTTAGAGGGTCATTTAAGCTCTAAACTCGTACATTTGTGATCAATTCTTACCATAAATTGTTCATTTTCACATTTTAGGTACTTGGGACGTAAAAGATGAAAACCGGAATGTTTTGGGCTAAAATGGACAAGAAAGTGAAGAAAACGACAAAGTCAAGAATCTTTCTGGAAAAGGGCTCCAGACGGCGTCACATCTCACACGCGACACTGTCACTTGCATTTGGGCGAGATGATTTGATGGAAATTTTACAAGCAACGACTCATAAATTTTGAAGACCCTAACACCTGACGACGTCACTTGTATTTGAAGACCATTATTCAGAGTAAAACTTATACGTGACGACTCAGATCTTTTATTAAGCAACGGCGTCAAGACGTATCATAACGGCATCAGAGTCTCAAGGCGACGACGTCACACCAGCAACTTGCAAAGGACGAAACCCTAATGGCGGCGAGCAGACGACGTCACAGTCATAAAGTGATGTCGTCACAGTTGTAATACTATATATATTTTCGCATGTTTTTCAGCCACTTTGGCTCATGTTTAGTTGAAGTTAAGTAATCCCTCTTTAATCATTCAATATGTCTATGTGTTGTTTATTATATGTTTTTTTTATTCATTTTAACATGCTATTCTAGATTTATTAGTGTTTGCTTAAATCTAATGAAACCTAGTTATTAATTATTAATTGTCGTCTCTTGTTTAATTGGTTGTCTCGCGTTTGGGTAAGAAAACTAGCTTAATTCTTATATGTAACTAGCTTGTCCATCTTATTAAACGCAACCCTAAAGTGACTAGTGGTTTTTCTCATTGTATTTATTCCGTGAATTGCGGCTTGTAGATACTATGAGACTTAATAGACTTTAAGCTTCTTAAGGGAGACTTATAGGTTCATAAAGTTAGGGCATTTAGCACCTCCCTACGACTAATAATAAGGAATACAACACTCCAATTAAAACAAGGACGTGACAATTCGATTAATCAATAAAAGATAACTAGGGAGTAAATAAATCTAAGTAAACATATTTTCCTATCATAAGAGTTACCACCAATTTACTTTTCTTGCACGTAGTTTAATTTTAATTTATTTAGTTTTTTTTGGCTAATTAGTCATTAAAACGCCCACTATTCAAACCCCGAGATTTTAAATTTCTTTCTAAAAAATATAAAAATACAAAAAGACTCATCCCTCACCTTTAGACCTATATCGACATACATTTCGGCCTTCAGAACACTATTCCCCTAGAAAACGATCAATCCCCCGTGTCCTACCTATACTAAACTACAACGATTAGGTACACTGCCTAGGAGGATTGTACAACTTTTGTGGTTTTGTAAAATTCCGCTATCAAGTTTTTTGCGCCACTTTCGGGGAATAGTTTAGATTTTGATTTCTATCTCGTTTAGGTCTACTCACTATATTCCTATCAAATGAGATTTTTCTTTCTATTTTATTAGCTTTCGTTTATTCTATTTTTGTCTTTGTGCCCTTTTCTTGTAAAACCATTTTCAATTGTCCCCATGGAGGATGAAATTCCATTTAGATCATTAACAATAGAGGAACAATTGTATTTCACTGATAGATTGGCTTTTTGTTGGTCCAATGAATATTTGAGTGATCTTAGAGATACCTAAGAGGAGATGAGGGTAAAGTTATATGGGTTTGATGAATTATGTGCATGTGTGGCTTTTATTAAACAATCATTGTTAGGATCAACTCCTTTTACTGAGACTCTTTGGAAAAAATTTAGGACAGCTTCCTAACCGTGAACCATAAGTTGAATGAATTGATAGGTTTGTATACATCACAACTTGAGGAAAAAAATGAAGATTTATCCGAATATAGGCACCATGAACAAAAAGACCTAGTTTTTAAGAATATGAACTTTAAATCGGACCAATATTGTGAGATGGTTAGAGTTGAGCTACCTAGTTGCATGCATGGGATAGATTTCACCAAATCATATGACACGCATGAGGAATCCTTTAGGCCAATGGAACATAGTGATCAAGTTATTGAGAACGATTCTTATGAATCGGACTAAGAATTTGAAATGGCTAAAGAAGGATTTGAGATACTTAGGTGATCCAGATATAATAGAGAATGAGGTAAAAACTCCAAGCCCACAAGTAATATTATCATATAGTAGCAACGAGATCGGCCACAACGAGGAAATGGAAGTTCGTATCGGTGACCAGATTCTTCAACCAAATGAGTCTTTTAGATATTTGGGTTAAGTGATACACAAGTTAGGGAGGATAAACTATGACGTACCTACCGTATTAGAGCAGGTTGGGCAAAATGGAGGGCGGCGTCAGGAGTACTATGTGACAAGAAAGTCCCCTTTAAGTTAAATGAAACATTTTATAAGGTGTCAATTAGACCATCTATCTTGTACGGGTCAGAGTGTTAGCGTATCATGTAAGCTCAAGATAACAGGGTGGAAGTGGCAGAACTGTAAGACCATGCTTGACATGATTCAGAACAGAGTTTTCAGAGCAGAACTTGAAGTAAAAACTATAATCTCAAAGATGCGAGAAGGAAGGTCGAGGTGGTTCGATCATGTCAGGAGAATGCCACAATTAGCGCCAATAAGGAGAGTCGAAACATTGATAGTTGAAGTTTTGAGAATGAGGGGTAAACCTAAACTTATGTGGGAGGATAGACTTAAGCAAGACATGAAAGAGCTCATCATTCGAGGACATGACCTCATATAGGAATGCGTAGAAAGATAAGATTGGAATTTGCGAGTAGTTCGGGCTAAGGTTGGAGGTAGTCTTTGTGTCTAGGTCTTTTTAGAATTCTCTTAGTTGCCTTGCCTTTTTGTGTTTTAGGTGTTTCTTAGCTTTTTTATTTTAGGTTTTTGGGAGTTTAATGGCCTCCCTTTTTTCCTTTTGATTTACTTTAGCTTTAGGCCCCTTTGCGTTGCCATGCTTTGTTTATGTGCTGCTCTCTTTGGTTTTGGTTTTGGTTTTTCTTTTTGCATTTTGCCCATTTTCTTTTCTTGCTTTTTCCTAGGTGTTTTTGCCCTCTTGTTTTATGCTTTTTTGCTTGTATTTGTTGTTTTGTCGTGCCCCCTGTCTGTTTTGTGCTTTTCTTTTTCTATTTATGTTTCTCCTGGGGTGTTTCCTTTTATTTGTTTTTGCCCTTTTTCTCTTATGTTCCTTTTGTTGGTTTCGTGCCTTTCTTATTTGTATGATTGTTTCCTTGTTTTGCCCTTTGTCTTTTGTATGCTTTTATGCTCCTAGGTGTTTGCTTGTATATGTTTAGATCTTTTTTCTCTTATGTTCCTTGTTCGTTGGTTCCCTTGTTTGTTTATTTTTTTCCTTTTGTCTTTGAATGCTTATACTTGTTTGCTCTCTTGCTCCTTGCACTTATTTATTTTCTCTCTTACCTGCACATTTGCACTGGCGAGAGGTCTCTCTGGAAGCAATCTCTCTACTCTTAGATTTATCCCAAGGTAGGGGTAGGATCTGTCTACATTCTACCTCTCTCATAACTCGCTCTGGCGGGATTGGGTATGTTGTTGTTGTTTGGTTATTTATACCCCCCTTAAATACAAGTAATACCCCCAGATTTTTATTTTTTTCTAATTTTTTATATTATAAAACTGCGAAATAAAATAATCGACACATAAAATGTAAAATTTGATAAGTCAAAAGTATAAAACACAAGAAAAATAGAACAGAAAATCATAAAAGGCCGTCATGTCCTGTTAATAAAGTGGGTAAAACTGCTGAAAAAAGTGCAGAACATAAACTATATAGTATGACAAGTCAAAAATAGTAAACGAAAAAATAAATGGAACAAAAAAAACGTAAAAAAGTTGTCTTGTCTTGTCAATAAAGAAGATATTAGGAGAGGTATTAGATGTATTTTTAGCATAGAGGTACAAATAGTACCACCCTTTTGAAAAGGGAAATTATTTGCACACTTCATTAATTGATTTACACACTCAAAATTATTGTGTCTTGACATTAATACTCTTACATTACTTTTATTCGTTTATGCCCTTATAAAGATATGAATATCAAGACACAATAATTTTGAGTGTGCAAAACAATTAATGAAGTGTGCAAATCACCTCTCTTTTGAAAATGAATGTTGAAACAAGCCTTGTTAACTACTTAATTGACTTTTTCAGAACACTTTATAACATGCCCCCAATCCACATCACTACTCACAACTCACCCAAACCTTCCCTTCCCACCCCAACCAAAACCATTACAAAATGCATACACACACACAATTCATCCATTTCATTTCACATTCTTCGCAACCATAAAGTCAAACCAAATCAAACCCTAAAAACTCACAAAAAATGATGGAAACAAGGCGCGACTCATCATCATCCAAACGCACACTCTCACCACCACCATCCTCCTCATCTTCACAACAACCACCTACCAAAAATCAAAAGTAATTTTGTTTAGAAACTTTTTTCACAAAACCCTAGATTTGTTTATAACAATGTGTGGTTTTTCCAATTACAGGCGGCAACGGCGTCGGCCAACCGCGAAAATGAGGCGGTGCTTAAGGACTCTGGTGATCATGAACAAGAGGTACGATCATCTGACACGTGTAAAAAGAGGTTGAAAATGAGGACGATAAGTTGAGAGTTGTTGTTGTTGAAGGTGAAGTGTTTTTTGTGTTGTTTAGATTATTGAATGTGATCGTGTTTATGTAACGAATTTTTTGTGGCGATTTTTTAGGGGAGGAGACTTCGAAGATTTCTCAAGTTTCTAAAGTTGTATGTTAATCAAGTTAGTTTATTTTAGTGTAATAGTGATGACATTGGTACAAATGTATATATTTTCTTTAACATGTTGTAATTGTATCTAGTTTATTTTAGCATAATAGTGACGACATTGATACGAAATGTATCTAGTTTTTTAAGATGTTGTAATCGTATTTGTATGTATTAAAAGTTATTGTTTTTATCGCAATGTGTCATGGTAACTTATGGTATCATCTCTCTTCTTTTTAAACTTTTTCTTCTATTTGCATTCATTAAATAACATACACATCATTGCATGGATTTGTTTTTTTGTTTGTAAAACTTATGCGGATATATCATTTCTCATTTTAAAATATGTTTAGTTTGTAATAAATATTCTATTTTCTAAAGAAAGTTTTCAAATATAACTGAAAAAACAGTCACACATTTTTTCAAAAGATTTAAAAAAACAATGAAAATCATACTTCTAAAAATCTAAAAAGTCTAATTTACCCTTCTCTACTTTTATCTCTCTCAAAAACTAAAACACGTAACATCATTTAAATGAGTTTCCAAAGTTATCAACACTTCTCCAAAGAATAAAACCTCTTCCATTCTCGAGGAAACTAAAAATGAGAAAGTGACAAAAAATCTACAATTAAACGCAACCTTATAAATTAGTATTTATTTATATTTGTTTATGTTACTCTGTATTCATGAATACTTAGACCACATATAATATATTGACTGCATCCAACATCATCATGTTAACATTTACTCCTTTCACCGAATCAACCGCCATACTTATAATGGTGACCACCAAACCAACCATATAAACATGTCACACTTAAATGCAAATATACTACACAACACGCTCACACATACACAAACAACAAACATTTCATTTGATACCTCCACGCCCCTTCACACATGAAGGGGGCTTCCACTTCCACTGGTTTAGTTATGGATGTTATTTCACATTTTCATAAACTTTTTATATGTATTCATAATGATTGTACCTATAGTGATTATTAGAATTTTTTTTTCTTTTTTTTCGAAAATTGTTGTATTGAAAATGAATCACAAAAGGATCCAAACAATGAAACACACCTGAAGGATGCAAGATGACATCCTAAATTACAATGGCTTGAGAACAAAGGAAATTGCTACCGATACTCGTGAAATTGAGGCTAAATGTAATCGACAAAGTGAGAACTACCAGCTAAAATTGAGATCATGAGCTCAACTTGAACTCTCGAGCACCATAGATGAACTTGAAAATTATAGTAGATTCTTGAACCAACTTTAACCAGGATTGATGAAAAATCTTGATCATACGATGGTTGGTGCACATTAATTGCTAAAGAAGAATAAAGAACTTGCAACCTTGATAAAGATAAACGGTTGTTCTTCTTAATACCACCATTGTTGTTCACAAAGGGAGAGGTAGTATGTCGTTGTTGCTCACCTCGGACAAAAAGTCAATAAACACGTCATGTTTTGAACGAGCTGGTTTTCCATCTAGAGTGATGCCCAATGAAGCCCCAAGACTATACATTGAAATAGATTTATTATTTTCCGAATCCCCTTGAGATAGTGAACACACCTGATCGTCGTCACCTTCATACACAATGTTGTTGTTCCTTACTTTAACTCTACCTTTTTTCTTGATTCTAGCTGAGATCTTTACGATATCATTCTCTTTGTTCTTTGAAATGGATTTCTTTTCTTGCACTATCTTTAGCAAATCTCAATGCCTTGCTGCAGATCGCATGACATTCCGAAGTTTTTTTAATATAGTTTTCAAATCAAGCCGAGTTACAGCTTGAGAAGCATCGGTAAAAAAAATATAACATGTTTTTTAGTCAACTAATCATTTACTAATTATACTATGATAGAACGATCTTCAACCATTTAGGCCTCTATTTAAACATGTAAAATCGATTTTCTTAGAATTGCTTTGATTGTAATGTTTAGAATAAACTGTGTAAGCAACGTCTATGATTCTTGAGTAGTTGACGAGACTAGTTGTATCGTTTAAGGTAATATTCGAATCATTATGCATCCTTTTAATGGTATTGGTTAAGTGATATGTGAACAAGTATCTTGTCAAACAAAATGTGTCTTAGGTACTAAATTTTGGCGTGATCGCCTCATTTTATTATATTAAAGACGTATTTTAGTTAAGTTTTAATAGCGAGTACTCACGTTTGAATTAGCATATATGCTATTGAGTTGCGCACCTATGTTCAAAACTTATAGTAGATGACTATTAAATTAGTCATCCAAATAAAAGTAGTATACTCACACGTAGAGGTGCACAAAGCCTGTGCCAGGTCGGGCTTGGACCGGGCCAAAAAAAACTCAGGCCTCAAAAATCTCGGGTTGGGCTAAACCCGAGCCTTAACCAAAATAAAAGGCCTATTTTGGCCCAAATAGTCTAGACCGGTCCAAATCGGGCTTAGCCCAACCCAGGCCCGAGCTTATTTTTATGTCCTTTTTCTTATAGAGGGTGTTAAATTTGTATTACTAAGTTAGGCCCAACTTATATAATGTTACACCATAGTATTGACGTTACTAAATTTTAGGGAAAATGTTGCCTAATGGTAACAAAGTTTCACAACTGTTCCAATTTACTCATTTGAACTTTATATAGCTACAATAACCATTCAAGTTTCAATAGTGTTCTATTTTTGTGTAAATGTTCAAAATAAGTGCCTTGTTTGATAATACCTTAATAATAAACACTACCCCCTGATTAGTTAGTTATTGATGTGTTATTAGGAGGGAGATGAGGTGGCGCTGAGGTTGCAGACGAATAACGTGTTATCCGCGCATACCACACCAAGCACTCTAACAGTTGTAATAACAACATAATACAATGAACATAGAAATCTAAAATAAAAGACAATAATGTAGCAAAAATCAAAATCAACAAGACCCATGTTTAACAAAGTTTTCTTAAAACATGTACGCTAGTCACTTTACCTGTCTCTAATCAAGAGTGCAAGGGTGAGAACAAATGTACACCCGGACTTGACTAACACGATATGTGACACTTGTCTAGAACTTCAATGTAGCATTTGTGTGTTCAAAAACTCTTTACATATGTGATACAGATGGAACATATGCATCCAATATATCTGAAAAGATTGTAAATGATGCCATTAACTTGTTTAGTCATAGAAAATGGTTAGAGAAATTGTAACCAAGAGTTACGGTCTTAGGCTGCTCCCAATGGTTGTGAGGGAGAGCCGATGAGGAGCATCAGTCACGCGCCACCCCATTAGGGGGAGGCTTGCCACACGTGAGGGCTAAGAAAAAAGAGGACAAACGGTGAGGCTCTCATTAAATATGGTTGTGTGCAAAGTGAGCATCCATTGAATGTTTTTATTATTAATTATTTGTTTGTAGGTGTGTGTGGTATTTTGTGTAGCATGTTTGTATAAAAATAGGTATTTTAATAAAAAGTGGGGGAGTGGTGATCAATGTGGGTGAAAAACGAGAGAGAGTGAGGAGAGGTAAATGGAGAAACAAAGTTGATATGGCACTGAGGTAAAATGTGAAATGGTGTGACGGTGTGACCATTGAGAGTGACGTTCAAAATAAGTTAAAATAATATTACTCGTACTTGTATGCTATTTCCTAGTATCTTTTTAGCCTAATCATTCTTGTAACTATATATATTAGTGCATGTCTAAATGAATTAAAAAGAGAATTCAGCACATTAGAGATTAGAATACATGACTAGGAAAATAAATTAGCATGATAAATTAGAAATTTATAGCAATGACTAAAGCATAATTCGAGTATAAGCTCAATTTTTCTGTACAACACTCGTATTCGCAAACATGAGCACTAGTCCAATGATTGTAGCCATGCCGATACTATAATCCATGTATTGAACAACATATTCTTATTCTAGTTAACTGAGTATATTGAAGTGTGAAATGAATAAAAATGTGTTAAAGAGATTATGGCTTAGATGCATATGAGTGAATATTCATAGTCAAATTGTTATGGGTCCAACTCTCATCAAGACGAATGTATAATTTGTATGAGAAAATAAGGTGTCATTTATTTGTTATAAATAAGAGCTTCTTGGCTCTCATGTTTACAAGCACGTAGACAATAGAACTGCATATGTTTGTTTTCACCTCTTCGTCACTCCCTTTGTTTTGTAGTGGCGTTTAGTGGTTTTCCAGCGGCGGTTGATGGAGGTGCAGGTGGTGTAGTGGCAGTTGTTGGTGGTGTTGAGGGTTCTTGAAGTAAAGATCTTCAAGATATCAGATAAAAAAAATTATGAACATGAAGCACTTTTTACGAAGTTTTTTTTTTTTTTTTTTTTTTTTTTTAAGGTGGAGTAAGTGATAAGAGAATTTACATCATAAAAACGCCACCGCCTAAGTGTGTGGTTATGCAAAAAAGTTTGCCTAAAAATTACATTGCATCAACTTACGAGGTGTTTGTTAAAGCTTATTGGTAGAGCTAGATAGTTCGTTGAACTTCTAAAATGTTAATAAGTTTTGTTTGTTAGGTTTATAAACTTATGAACTTGAGCATATTAACTTATATAAGCCATAAAATTGATAAGTAAAAAATTAAGCTTGTTATCTTTTGGAAAATTATTACCAGAAGCAATCACTTTGGCATCAAATAAAGATAGGGATAATTGCTTGGAAATGTATATAACTTGTAATGTTTTGTAGTTTTGTGTAGCCCACTATGATGTTTTTTTTTTTTTTTTTTTTTTTCAAATCGGTATAGCCTACATTTGAATTTTGTCTGCTCTGTGTATTCGGTGACCTCGTAAGCAGGTTACAGGTTAATTTATACATTAAACATTAATTTTTGTGTGCCACGTCACTAAATAATATATACAATTGACATTATTTATTCTAGTTCCGTGTATCCTACTTTATAAAACCCATTTCCAAACACCATCTTCACCTTTACCCTTACATTCACCCTCTTCACAACCATAGCAGCCACCTCTACCCTTCACCTGCAGCCACCACACTTCAGCCAACACCATTGAAAAACCCGACCCATTCACACCTCACCTTCATCAAACCCGAAACAATAACAACAAAATTCCCTTCGTCATGACATCATCAACCATCACCTTCATCATCCTTCACCGGGAAAACGACTTTTATGGCTCAAATTTTATCATACAATATAAGGTGGTACTGATTTACGAAAAAACCTCATTTACGAAGAAAACGCTTTCAACCAATCTTCATCATCATTCGCTTGAAAAAACGACTTCAACCGGAAAAAACATCAGCAACCACCACCATGTGACTCATTTGCGGTCATACAGTATAACCATGTGTTCCTTGCTTGTTGCCAAATCCAGATATTAACCCCAATCGGACATACACATTCAACATATGAAAAACCTGCTAGAACTTGAAACTTTTTTGGTGGGTTTTATATTGGGCTAATTACCTGTAAATGTATCTAATTTGTCATTCCATGCAGTTATGTGTAACCTACTTTGCAATTGTATATCAAGAAATTATATTTACATGAAAAAAAAAAAACCTGCTCCATGTAGACATTATCATGTTGGACGGTCACCGAATACACGAAACAGACATAATTCAAAAATAAACTACACCAATTTGAAAAAAAAAGAAAGAATACAAAATGTGACAAGTTAGATACACTCTCTTTCTCATATCTCATACTTCGCTCCCACTTAAAACAAGCCCTGTTAACTACTTAGTTGACTTTTGCGGAACACTTTATAAGAGCATCGGGTGTAACCGCGAATTCGCTCGCCAATTCCGACGTGGCAGCTTGCCGAGTCTCGCCGTTTCCTCACAACGACACCATGGTACCTCGCCACTTGTGTCTTCATCGGATTTTCAACGACAAGATTGAATTTTGTGTTTGTTTTGTTTGTTTTTTTTGTATATTTATAATGGGTTGTGTGTGAACTGTGTATGTGTTTGATGAGGAAGAATATGTCTGTAGTGTAGTGTTTATGTTTGTGTAATTTTTTTTTACTATTATATAATTTTGTAAACGTTTTTTTAGATGTTTTTTGTATTTTAATTTGAATGAAATGATTTAGTCTGTTTGTAAAATGGAAAAGCAAATAAAAATAAAGGTGACTGAGACTGAAATAGTTGTGTTGTGTTTAATTGAGAGTAAAAGAGTAATTTGAAGTATTAGTGTTGATGTGATACCCGATCCACATCACACTACTCTCTCACAACGCACCCAAACCTTCCCCTTCCTACCCCATAATCACTATAAATACACACACACACAAACACAAATTCATTTCATTTCATTTCACCTTCTTAACAACCACAAAACCAAACCCTAAAAACTCATAAAAATGGTGGAAACAAAAAGCGGCTCATCCTCATCCAAACGCCAACTTTCACCACCACCATCCTCTTCATCTTCACAACAACAACCACTTGCCAAAAAATCAAAAGTAATTTGTTTTTACAAAATCCTAGATATTCTTTATAACAATGTGTGGTTTTTCCAATTATAGGCGGCAACGGCTTAAGGACTTTGGTGGTGGTAAGTGTGTTAATGATTTACCCTTCATGTGGCTTGATCTTAACCATCCTTCCTTTAGATCTTTACAAGTGTCCTAACTTAACCATGGTTAACATTTAACCCAATATATGGTTAACAAAACCCTTCCTCCTATAAACAGCAAGAGAAAACTTCATAAACTTCTCATCCCCTCCCCTCTTTTGTCATTTATCACATAACACAAACACACCTTTCCTAATTTGATTCATAACTCCAAGTTTATGCTAAGAAGTTTCAAGTAATAAGTTACTACATCAAATCCTTAGCAAGTTTAAGTGATCTTCTTGAGTTTAGATCTACTCAAGTCACTTAGAACTTCATCACCAATCCTTCAAGATTACAAGAGGTATAGAAGGGTGCCAAGGTGTGGAAATCTTGCTCTATCAAAAGTCCTATGTTCCCGAGTATAAAATTGAAAGAAGAGAAATGAAGAGGGAAAAAAAGAGAGAAAAAAAGAGGATAGGAAATAAATTTTATTTTTTAACTTGTGTTACTGAGTTGGAAAGAAAAGAAGAGGGATATAAGCATAAAAAGGCTTAAAAATCACTTTCTCTCCAAATCATCCCAATTTAGGAAGAAGATTAGGAGAGAAGTTTTGGCTTAATTTCCTCTCCTCTTCTCTTCTCTCTAGAAAAAACTCGGGAATGCAACTTTTTTTTAGTTTCCTCTCCACTTCTCTTTTTTTCTCTCCAAATTAAAACTCGGGAACAGAGTGTAAGTGTTCAATCAAAGTCCTAATCCTTACTAAGTTACTCATTTCATTAGAAAGCCAAAAGTTGTAAGCAAACTAATCACCACCATCATCTCGTGTTTATTATTCCTAATCTTGTCAAATACATGCTATATATATGGTTACTATGTTGATTCATGATGTACATATACTCAATCATATATTTTAATTCACATATTGTCGTAAAAGTAACAAACTAGTAAACTAGTCATATTCTACACGTTTGAGACTATTAAAACCAGTTACATATAGACTTGGTAACTTACATATTATAGTAGACAAGATAAAAAGGGAAACATAGCAACTTGATTCACCCGAAACGGACAAACAAGTCAAAAGTTATAGTGAAAAGAAGTTAGCGAAAACCTAGAAACGCCAAAATGCTTACTGCCTAATCTATCCAAAAATAAGTGTCACTTCTAGTCCGAATCATCAAAAAGTTAAAGCACGAAATTCGTCCGGAACGATGTTTTACAAGTATCTAAAGGGAACTCGGCCTAAAAAGACCAAACGATATCATTTTTTTCCTAAAATTTGTAAAACAGTTTTTACCGGCAAAAGTTGGATTTTCACAAGTTAAGGATATAGAAACTATGTTATTTTCATAGCTAGTTACATATTAAATCAACAAACTTCATTCAACCTTCGGAATAGTGTTTTCGCAAATAACGGAAAAATGACCATTTTACCATTTTCCACCGATTTTGTCCAAACTTCGTTTTTTTTTACCATGTTAATAAGTTATGATCACTAGTAATGGACGAGAACTTGTAAAAACTAGATATTTACTAAAGACATGATAAACTTGCAACTTGTGTTTACAAAACGTATGTTTTATCTACTAAGTGCTACAATACTAGGGAGCTTCATGTGAGGGGTTTCATTTGAGTAAAACGTATAGACGAGTTGCTGGATTTACGATTTAAAGTGTCCTAGCTCCTCGAACGTTTACTGCATGACCTCTAAATTATGATGGCCCGAACAGAAGTACGATATCTATAAACTAAATACGTTTTCACATACTAAACTATTACTATAAGCAACAAACTATAAATGACTACATCATGATCAACATAGAGACGTATATAGGTTGGTTTATGTTTTCCTAAACATTACTCCAAACCTAAGTCGCAACATTCCATTTTTAGGTTGCACGTAGAGGTTTCCCGGCTTATCCATCATATTCGTAAAAGCACTAATCATCATCAAACTCACGGTGAGTTCATAGCCCCACTTTCTATTACTTAATTGTTTTACAAACCCTTGGGGGAAATACATGCTATATTTTAAACCGAACACATTGCTTTGAAACTGTATGCTTATCTGATTGTTTTATTAGCACTAAGTTACCGCGTTTGCCAAACATAAGTCCCTAAATCATGAACCATTAATCACTAGAGAGAGTGAGCACGAATATTGTGAATAGATCTATTGGGATTGACGAATCCCGTTTGTGTTGGCCCCGTTAAAGGCAAAAAAACGCACTATATTTTAGTAACATTAGGTAAAAATGGCAATTTTACCTATTAGGGCTGGTACCAACAATTTCACCAATTAATATTGGAACACGTTAACGCCTTGGTTGCATGAGCTTAGTGAAATACTAAAGTGGGCTCAAGTAACACATACTTGAGGCAACTGTATCAAACAAAAGCGGGCTCAGATATCACATACTTGAGGCAGCCGTATAAAACAAAAGCGGACTCAAGTATCATATACTTGAGGCAGTCGTACCAAGCATTAAAGCAGACCAAGCAATAATAATTGTTTTGTTTTCAAACCATTGGTGTGAGTCTAATTAACTCACACTACCAACATAATGTGTTCAACCATCAAACAAACTCTATGAATTTCACTCAACCTTTGTGTTGCCAGTTTTAAGCATGTATTTCAGGTCCAAAATGTCGGAAGCAGGCACAGAAGAGCAAGGACTAGATCAAGAAGGCTATAATTATTTTATCATTCAGTCAAGACATCAAAAGACTTTATATTGATGCATTTTGTAAACAATGGAACCAACTGGGACCTATTTTGTAAACTCTGATATACTTTAATAATTTGAATGATAAATCATTTTTAAAACGACTCCTTTAGAGATCGTTTTCTATTATTATGACTGTTGTGCCATCGAGTAACATCCCAGTTTGAATTCCGTTGCGTATCACAAAATTGGGGGTGTTACAGATTGGTATCCGAGCCACAGTTATAGAGAAACGGGTCTAATCGAGACCTAAACTATAACCACTTTTACAAAAAAAACATTTTATAGCCTTTCGCTCTCCGTGCCTTCCATCCTCAGACGATTATGTGACTTCTAGGTAGTTTATGCTAAACAAACATACTAGTATATTGATATATACACTCGACATATTTTCAATCATTTTAGCTAAACGATAAACTAAACATATCTGCGTATGCCTATTCTAAGGCATTGCGGCACAGTCATATTTTCCCAATCATGTATCTACTCGTGCATTTTAGGATTACGAAACTTTATCCAAGACATTGTGTTAATACAAATAAGCCGTAAAAATGTTTATTTATATTTTACGATCTTCTAATATTTTGTCGATAACAAACGTAAAATCATTTTAACAAAACAAATAAAATACTTAAATGGTTTGAGCCAATAGTTTACTAACACACTTACGTTTTCACATAAAAAACTAAACAAGTAATAGTGTTTTCATGATTTAGTAATACATATGTACAACAACCAGTGTTTACATATTGGGTAGATATATACATAATTAGTATGTATTATAATTGATAATATAATGGGTAAAAGTTTAAGAATTTGACCCATTGACCAAATACATTGAATGTAGTTGGATATAACCCAAAGCCCATGACTCATACCCATGGAGCATAACCCATAACCCATTGCATGACATCATGCATAAGTCATAAATGGGTATTATCCATGACCCATGGATTTAACCCATTACACATGGACTAGATGCATTGCATCTTCTAGATACATTGTATCTACTTGGATACCCATGGTCCAAAGTCCAGGACCCATGACCCATAAACCATGACTCAAAACCCATGGGCAAAGAGGAGCGTCCCACAGTTCCCCCAGTTTACACTGGACGGATCCCTTAAGTAAGAGATCCGTGGGATCCGTGGAACAGTAGCAATATTTTGTCTATAGATAGTGAGCCATTTCTTCATTGTTAGAGACCCCTTTTCACACATATTTTCTCTTTGTGTTGTAAACTCTCTAACCACAGATCCAAGTGATCTTTCAATGTAGTTTTGTGTTTATGTGATTCAATAGGTTCCTCTTAAAGGCGAGATCACCACCTCTTGAATTCGAGCAAGCTCAAGTCCATGAGTTGCCTAGCTTCGTCATTATCAAGACTACTATTGGTATCTTGTTGATAGTTCTTCTCTTTCTCATTAGAAGTGTAGTGTCGAAGACATAGGTGAAAGATGTCTAAAGAGTCAAGACAAAGACATTAGTGAAAAGTGTCGAAAAGTCAAAGTAAAGGCATTAGTGAAAGGTGCCGAAAGTCCATGTTGAAGGCATTAGTTAAAGGTGCCTAGAAGTCAAGTCAAAAGGCATTAGTGAAGGGTGCCTAGAAGTCAAGTCACAAGGCATTAGTGAAAGGTGCCTAGAAGTCGAGTCAAAGGCATTAGTGAAAGGTGCCTAAGGTGTACATTCGATATGGTGTGTCAATGTACAAGATAAATTTGTATTGGGTCAAAGGATATTGATATCCTTGTTGATATTTTCATAATGAGTAGATCTTATTTGGGATAGAAGTTGTGTAGTGTTGGGTAGTAGTTCCACCTTTGTAAATGGAACTCGGTATCTAGCCTTGTACCGGATAAAGTGTAGGCGACGTAGTGATAGGTTTGGTTCTACCTCATGGAAGAACCCGGTGTCTAGCCTTGTACCGGATAAAGAGTAGGTGACGTTGTAAAGGCTTCTCCGCCACAAGGAGTTTCTGTTGTGTAGTGATTACGAACTCTCGAGGAGGTGACTCGGGGAGTGGAGTAGGGCAAGGAAGGTGTCCTTGTAGCCGAACCACTATAAATACTCTCGTTGTGGTTTTGTGCTTCTTACTCTTTATCTTAGCTTTTATTTATCTATACGCTTGTTTATCAACATCCAACACACACGTTCAACTAGATTGACATAAGTCGATCTAAATAGTTTAAAACCAAGTTTTAATCGGTAAAACTATTCAACCCCCCCTTCTAGTTTTCCACAATTGGCATCAGAGCTTCGTTACCAAGTTTCTTAGAGTATGTTGTACTTTAAAAACTTGATACGATCCGTGTATAATTGAAAACTACAAAGAAGGTGTTTTACAAAATTAAACATCATGTCTTAAAAACACTTTTGTAGGATGTTGATTAGATGACAACAATATTTTTTTCTCTTATTTTATCTTACTAAATTACACTAACCTTCATTGTCATTTTCCTTAGTTAAAGCTCATGTTTATCAAGCCATAGGAATTGCTTGGTAACAATATTACCTTCCCTAAGAAGGTATCTTAATCACGAAGGAACCGAAGTTGTCTATTGACATTTTTTCTTGTCAAAAGAAAGACACTCATAATTGCATTAGAGGTATGACTTCCTACTTATCTCTAAATAACATTATCTTAAGAATAAGTATGCTCACATAGGAGTTTATATGTTTTTTTTATACTCATATATTACACATAGCTTCGTTAGGAAACTTTTCTTGCATACGTGTTATTCTTCCGTATATATTCTAGTTATAAACATGTGTCTTATTTTACTTAATCCAAAAAATCAAATCTTCCTAATAATAAAACAAAACACATATCTCAAAAATTCCTTCTTCCCCATAAATACCTCCTCCGATCGTCAACTCCACCAAACCCTCATTTTTCAAATCTTCCACTTTCAAAAATTACCTCTCATTCAAACTTTATCTTCCTACTCATCTCATCTCATCTCAAATCAAAACCAAAGAAAAACTTCATCATCATGGTTTACATCGCCTTCGTGATCATCGTCTTGACACTCATCGCTCTCGTGTTCCCCATGATCAAGTTTTCTCATGGAGACATGCACTTTGTGTTGTTAATCTACATTGGTGTTATATACCCAATCATTTGTATCGTTCTTAGCATTGAAATGAAATATTACTAATGTTTTAGTTTATCTAATTTATTTTTAATAATGTGTTTGTCATTTCTTCTACTTTTTGTCCTTCGTACATTTGGCCTTGAGATATCTTAGAAACCTACAATGCATGCTTAACTAAGTAAATATTGGCTAAAATACATTTCTTTTTATAAACCTATAAGATGCAAAAACCTATTTTTTCGTCAAAATCTTTTATGTCACTACAGATCCACGGATCCGTGTAGTTCAACTAGCCGGATCCCTCTTGGAAGGGAACCGTGAGAACCGTGTAACTGGGAAACAGATTCTCGTGCAACATAAAAACAGTTTTCATCTTAAAAAAACTCCCACTAGAATGTTAAATACTAAGTGAGTTAATTGTCATTGTTAATAGAAATCTAGTAAAAACGTTAGGTGGTCATCTTTTTTTTTTTGCTTTAATGCGTCTCATCATATTCTTTTCACTTCCATAGGTCTCGTCATGTCCGTGGCAATCATGTCCGTGGGTTCAATAATCTCGAAACTCGTTACTTCCATGAAGGACGTATTGTCGATACACCTCTACTATACGAAGAAGGTACAATACCTCTTTCTGAACCATAGGACTAGAAGGCCTTCTCGGAATTAACAAGAAAATCTGTCCAAGGTTTGTATTGGAATTCTTCCGTCAAGTTAAACTCGTTCGTAACGAGGATCGATCTCTATCTCTTTGGTTTTGGATCAAAAACCAAAAGTTTGTTTTAACCCTTGGGCAATTTGCTCACATTCTCCGAATTCCAAATCATCGACAATGTGCCTTCACTGAAGATTGGTCGCTTGATTCTCTCTTCAACCATCGTGAAGAAAAAGTCCATATTGTTCACACATACCTTCCCCTCAAGACTTGACTCGCATGTTATGCAAACCTCGACCCTATTACTCTGATCCAAACATAATCTATACATGGGATATCCGAGATGAGTTTAAACCTCTCGCACTCATCCTACGTGAAAATGTTTGGAGTCTTAGGGGAAATCGAGAAATCCTTCCCGCTTGTTGTGCCCACATAATGTATTGTTTGCTAACACAACAACCATACAATCTCGCCTATTTCTTCGCAAGGCGAATTGTAAACCTTCAAGGCAACAAGAACAAACTAATCCCTTATGGAATGTTCTTAACACGCCTTTATCATCACATCATGTACTTCCACCCTCAATTTCAAAGTCCGTTGTACGTACTCGTGAATAAGATGATGGAACCTCTAAACACATCTCTCATCAAGCCTTTCTTCATCCCTGAATCGGAAAATACTTATCATCCATTTGACGATCCATCTAGCGAAAATGCTCAAGAAACTTAGTTTCCTTTCCAAATAGGCTCAATCCTTAGATTTCATCTTTTATCATTGTAATGTGATTTTTCTCATGAAATAAAACATTTAACGTTTGATGTCTCGTTTATATAGTTGTTCAAACTTCTTAGAAAACACTAGCTTTGAAATACGATACCTTGTGCAACTTTTGCATACCTTCTGTGAAGGTACTGTTTAGCAGGAGACGGATCCCTCACTTTGTACTAAACGGATCCCTCCACTTAGGGAACCGTGGGATCCGGGCAAACAGAAATACAGTTGCTAACTTTATACATCAAACCATGTCCTTAGATCACTTCACACTAGCTAAACATAATGCCTTAGGACCACTTAAGTCTTTCTCAAGCTCAGTAAGCTTCACACTCACTCATAGCTCATTTAGGATCACACTCAAGGTGCTTTTCAATTTATCATTTCACCAAAAACTCATCATTCTTCTGCTCCTATACTCACACATCATCTCTCACATGTCAACACATCTAGTTTTATAAATCTATCAATTTTAGCAAATTGATTTTAGTCATCTCTACCTCAAAATGAGTCAAATACTAGTTTTTCATTTCCTTTAAGATATTTTTCAAAATTATCTTAAGTTACTATCTGGTCTCTAGGATCATTTAGCTCCACTTGACACTCTCAAAATTTTCTAGTTTCATCTTTGGTCATTCATTGGTACTCATAAAGTTCCATTTTCTTCCATAAAAGGCAATCACTAGCTACCTTCACTCATTGCCCTTGATCATTTAAGTACCCTTTCATTTAGGACACTTAGGAAGACTGAAACGCTCAAGAGGTATAGGTATTAGACCTTACAAACATCATTTTTCTCCTTTCTTAGCTGCTGAGAGCCGGATCCCTAGGATTAGCCTAGACGGATCCCTCATTGGAGGGAACCGTGGGATCCGGGTGACAGATTCATCCAAACTCTAGCTAAAACAATCATTTCAAGCTCTCATTGCTAACCTGAACACTCCATCTTGTTTTAATTAAACTCTTAGATCAGTACAACTCTGAAGTTGACTCTTGTGCATGCAAATCATCACATTCCAAAGGATCATAGTGGCTTAAGTCTTGAATGCACTTGCCAAATCCTTCCCCTTATAAACCATCTTGTTAAGACTCCTAAAGTCATCATCTACATCCTCATTCTCAGCATTTAGAAACTCTTATAACCCTAATTTCTTTATCATCTCATCATGAGGAAAGCTCCTAGTGGTAACTCGTCCACCAAAGGACCACCCAAGAAACTTGCTCGTGTTGTTCACAAAATTTCTTCAACCGAATCATCTCCTGTTAAATCCACAAATGCTAGGATCTCCCCTCCACCTATCAAACCAATCCCCAAAAGGAGTGTTCCCACTAAACTACCAATGCCATACACCACTATACCCCCTAAACCAAACACTCCTATTTCCACTAAACCATCACCCTTATTGCCTAGAGCCATGTCATTCACCACTCCACTCTCATCACTACACCTCTACAATCTAGAGGACTTGCCTCCTAGGCCATCTTATCCTCCACCATTGCCAACATTCTCAATGGAAAGAATAGAGCAACAAAATCAAGGTGTTGAATCAACACTAGCCCCGACATCTTTTTCTCTGTCACCCTCAAATAATCCCTTTTGGATCATGAGGAATCATCAAAGTCAACCACCCGATCACATGGAAATAGATCCCTCTCTACCACCATCCTCATCACATATTCCACCACCACCTTTGGTTGAATCCCCTCCAAATATACCTCCACATATTCCTCCTTCTTTTGTGGAATCTCAACCAAACCTTCCATCTCATGTCATTTCTTTTCTACCACCACCATTTCCATGTAATGACAAAGATTGTTATCATTGTCAACATGTTGAAAGTTTGATACATGAAGTACGTGAAGATCAACGTTTCATGTTTTATCACCTCCTCGAATGTTTTGACGAGATCAACAAACCCAAACAACCTTGAGCTTAAGGATTCAAGTGGTGTCCTAGTCTTAAGCTTATCTTAGATAGTTTAGGAATCACATTTCATGTTTAAATCATTCTCTTAGTTTTAGAGATATGTAGATCATTTCTCGTATGTTTTATTGAATGAAATTACATGTTTTATGCCATATTGTCTTGAGTATATGTTTAGTACCTTAATACATATATCATTTTGGTGTTGACATTACTTTTTCACATCATCATTGCTGTCTTAAGCTTTTAGACAGACTGGTCCCTAAGTTTTGCCTAGACGGATCCCTCCAAAGAGGGAACCGTGGGATCCGTGCAACAGAAGACTTGTTTACTACTAAATTGAGTCTTATTTGCAAGAAATTATGCATTATATACTTGTTTTCTAACCTTTGTTTTGCAGATTTTCAATATACACATGAAGACTTTGACACCCTAAGCTAGGGGGAGTTTCGTGTCAAAGCAATACATTGCAAAATCATTTGCAATATCGTAGGATTATATGAAATGACGTCCTCCTTGTAAAGTTGCAATCATCAAGGGGGAGCATATTCGTCACAAAGACGAAGCCATTTTCAAACTTAGTTGCAATGCACTAGTTTAGTATCTCTTCTTACTTGACGCCCTCACAAAGAGATGAACTCGTCAAGGGGGAGCTAAGTCGAGAATACTTCTCCTCACTTACTCTCTATTTTTCATTTTTTCACATGTTTTTCTTATAACAATGTGTTAGTTTCTTTTCGACGATCTTTTTGTTTCGACAAAAAGGGGGAGAAGAGAGTAAAAACTCCAATTCAAACTTTTACGAATTTTAGTTTTTCCTTAAAATAATCTTATGTTTTGTCATCAACAAAAAAGGGGAGATTGTTAATACAAATAAGCCGTAAAAACGTTTATTTATATTTTACGATCTTCTAATGTTTTGTCAATAACAAACGTAAAATCATTTTAACAAAACAAATAAAATACGTAAATGGTTTGAGCCAATAGTTTACTAACACACTTACGTTTTCACATAAAACACAAAACAAGTAATAGTGTTTTCATGATTTAGTAATACATATGTACAACAACTAGTGTTTACATATTGGGTAGATATATACATAATTAGTATGTATTATAATGGATAATATAATAGGTAGAAGTTTAAGTATTTGATCCATTGACCAAATACATTGAATGTAGTTGGGTATAACCCAAAGCCCATGACCCATACCCATGGAGCATAACCCATAACCCATTGCATGACATCATGCATAAGTCATAAATGGGTATTATCCATGACCCATGGATTTAACCCATTACCCATGGACTAGATGCATTGCATCTTCTAGATACATTGTATCTACTTTGATACCCATGGTCCAAAGTCTAGGACCCATGACCCATAACCCATGACCCATGACCCAAAACCCATGGGCAAAGAGGAGCGTCCCACGGTTCCCCCAGTTTACACTGGACGGATCCCTCAAGTAAGGGATCCGTGGGATCGTAGCAATATTTTGTCTAAAAATAGTGAGTCATTTCTTCATTGTTAGAGACCCCTTTTCACACATATTTTCTCTTTGTGTTGTAAACTCTCTAACCACAGATCCAAGTGATCTTTCTATGTAGTTTTGTGTTTGTGTGATTCCTAGGTTCCTCTTAAAGGCGAGATCACCACCTCTTGAAGTCGAGCAAGCTCAAGTCCATGAGTTTCCTAGCTTCGTCATCATCAAGACTACTATTGGTATCTTGTTGATAGTTCTTCTCTTTCTCATTAGAAGTGTAGTGTCGAAGACATAGTTGAAAGATGTCTAAAGGGTCAAGACGAAGACATTAGTGAAAAGTGTCGAAAAGTCAAAGTAAAGGCATTAGTGAAAGGTGCCGAAAGTCCATGTTGAAGGCATTAGTGAAAGGTGCCTAGAAGTCAAGTCAAAAGGCATTAGTGAAGGGTGCCTAGAAGTCAAGTCACAAGGTATTAGTGAAGGGTGCCTAGAAGTCGAGTCAAAGGCATTAGTGAAAGGTGCCTAAGGTGTACATTCGATATGGTGTGTCAATGTACAAGATAGATTTGTATTGGGTCAAAGGATATTGATATCCTTGTTGATATTGTCATAAGGAGTAGGTCTCCTTTGGGATAGAAGTTGTGTAGTGTTGGGTAGTAGTTCCACCTTTGTAAATGGAACTCGGTATCTAGCCTTGTACCGGATAAAGTGTAGGCGACGTAGTGATAGGTTTGGTTCTACCTCGTGGAAGAACCCGGTGTCTAGCCTTGTACCGGATAAAGAGTAGGCGATGTTGTGAAGGCTTCTCCGCCACAAGGAGTTTGTGTTGTGTAGTGATTACGAACTCTCGAGTAGGTGACTCGGGGAGTGGAGTAGGGCAAGGAAGGTGTCCTTGTAGCCGAACCACTATAAATACTCGCGTTGTGGTTTTGTTCTTCTTACTCTTTATCTTAGCTTTTATTTATCTATACGCTTGTCTATCAACATCCAACACACACGTTCAACTAGATTGACATAAGTCGATCTAAATAGTTTAAAACCAAGTTTTAATCGATAAAACTATTCAACCCCCCCTTCTAGTTTTCCACACATTGTAACTGATTATAATGGTCTTTCCTACTTCCCAGACATTGTAAGTTACACAATGACCTTTCCATCATTTCTCAAGACATTGTGAGTTACACAATGATCTCTCCATCATTTATAAGATATTGTGAGTTACACAATGATCTCTCCATCATTTCTCAAGACATTATGAGTCAATGCCCTCTCTATCATTTCTCAAGACATTGTGAGTTACACAATGATCTCTCCATCATTTCTCAAGACATTGTGAGTTACAAAATGGTCTAATTTACTTCACAGACATTGTAAGTTATACAAAGTCTCTAGAAATTATCTTATAAACCTTATATGATATTGTTTTACATAAAACCCGTCACAGTCTATCAATTTCCCTAATGGAAATACAAGAAATGGGATTTCTAAAGGACAAACTGATTCATCATCTACAAAAGCTGAAGTTCAGCAACTTTCTCTACATTCATCAAAGTCCAATTTTGAAACCTTCATTGTTATAATTTCGTGATTCTAGCCAAGTATGTACTATTTTAGAATTACTTAAGACTTCCTTTCCACATGTATCTACCCATACTATCTTCTATGCAATGGAATGTGAAAACATAGGTTACAAGTCTTGTATGGCCGAGACTTGCAACTAAATGGTTTGATATCGCCTTTGCTTTGTGATATTTTCTCAAAAGCTATGGACATATCACGAGTATACCTAATTTAGGTATTTGGAAAATTTATCGAACCTCGGCTAAATATAGTCTAGTCACCTATATTTAACCTAGGGACAGTGGAACATAGTCTGACTAACTATGTTCGACTTAAATTTTTCAAACACTGAGAATAGTTATACAAGGGTTAAATTCAGGTTAATTTCCTACTTAAACTCGATAAACCACCAGAATTTATTAAAAAGATCTAGAGACACGATAGTGTCTTACCACTCAGCGAGATCTTAACACTTATTTATACTACCTAATTTCAATCTTGAAAGTTTTCATTTATGAGATAATCCTAACTACTATCTTGGGATAGCCATCAAATATTCTCGTCATTTCTTAGAAGTACTAGCCTGATTAGGTTTCAAGGCTATCATTCCGCCATAATCCTTTACAATCCACTTATGATTTTAAAGCAAACTTGACATCTCTACCTAAGAATAATGGTAAAACATACACTACACTCTTCTAAATCATCAAACATATCACATCATTATTTGAACCCCATTATAAGTCAGTATGTAAAACTTCACAGTACCACGTTTCTTTCAAACACTAGTAGACATAAACACTATACGATATAGCCTTCATCCCGAAACCACCTAAGACATGATCAACTTTGGAACTGGTTTGGATAACCACTTGCCACTAGCATGACTTTCCTACAACGACAATTATCACATCATTATAAACCATTTCACATCAACAATATCTTACACCTCTGTTTAACAATAGTTACCCTAACAACAACAAAACTATTCCATTTGAGACACTATATAGACGAAAGTGTCAGTCGACCATTTGTTGGACTAAGGTGTTCAGAGATCACACACGAAACAACTAATGAAACCATACAAACACAAATTAGGCTGCATGCCGCACACTATCGCCAGAAATGAAAATTTCATAGATGTAAGGCGTTAAAATTTAACAAAAACTCCATGTTAGAAATTAATATTTTGTTGAAAGCCTCGATACAATATGATTCATTTTGAGAATCGGAAAAAGCCAAACTTGAGGTATATTGGACACTGTAAGATTTTACCAAAACCCTTTAGATTATCAACTTAAGACACCACCAAAAACTTAGAATGGTACATGACACATTCTATGACCAGAAACTTGAGAACGCAAAGATGAAAATTTGGCGCATACACCCACATTTTCCTAGAACACTTCAACATTGGATAACACATACTGAATTCCGGGGCGGAATTCCCATTAAGGTGGTGTGACTGTAACAACCCGCATTTTCGGGTTACTTTTCATATTTTTAAAAAAGTTACTATTCACTTTTACTATTCATCCCGTAAATTTTTTTATTTTTATTTTACCATGATGACAAGATAAATGAAACTCGACAAGTCGTCCTGACGACGTAAGTCGAATCCATTCAGAACCGATTTCACAAAACCGTGTCTGAGAATTTCTTTAGGGTTTAAACGTCATTCGGGCATCCCGTTAAGTCTATAAAACACAGTAAACATTAGAAATATGAAATTCTACCATTTTACGACAATTCCACAAGTTTTGGAATTTTACGTTTTTCAGTTATGCGTTTTACGCGAATTACGCGTTTTTGACCCTCGTTTCCAGCTCTAAACAGCGTTTTAGCACCCAATGAGACTTATCACTCATTTTATATTTTTATATGGAGTATAATAATGAGTTTCCTCATTCTTACAAGTTTTGTATTTTTATGATACCCGGTTTTACATTTTATGGCTTAACAATTTACGGTTGGCATTTAACGGAACCAAAACACATTCTAAAATCAAGATAAGACCATGACTCATCATCCTAGCCACCTAGCCATATGCGACCGCCTCTTTGGGGGATGATTCACCCTTCATGTGGCTTGATCTTAACCATCCTTCCTTTAGATCTTTACAAGTGTCCTAACTTAACCATGGTTAACATTTAACCCAATATATGGTTAACAAAACCCTTCCTCCTATAAATAGCAAGAGAAAACTTCATAAACTTCTCATCCCCTCCCCTCTTTTGTCATTTATCACATAACACAAACACACCTTTCCTAATTTGATTTATAACTCCAAGTTTATGCTAAGAAGTTTCAAGTAACAAGTTACTACATCAAATCCTTAGCAAGTTTAAGTGATCTTCTTGAGTTTAGATCTACTCAAGTCACTTAGAACTTCATCACCAATCCTTCAAGATTACAAGAGGTATAGAAGGGTGCCAAGGTGTGGAAATCTTGCTCTATCTAAAGTCCAACACTGTGTTCCCGAGTATAAAATTGAAAGAAAAGAAATGAAGAGGGAAAAAATTAGAGAAAATAAGAGGATAGGAAATAAATTTTATTTTTTATCTTGTGTTCCTGAGTTGGAAAGAAAAGAAGAGGGTTATAAGCATAAAAAGGCTTAAAAATCACTTTCTCTCCAAATCATCCCAATTTAGGAAGAAGATTAGGAGAGAAGTTTTGGCTTAATTTCCTCTTCTCTTCTCTCCAGAAAAAACTCGTGAATGCAACATTTTTTTAGTTTCCTCTCCACTTCTCTTCTTTTCTCTCCAAATTAAAACTCGGGAGCAGAGAGTGTTCAATCAAAATCCTTACTAAGTTACTCCTTTCGTTAGAAACCCAAAAGTTGTAAGCAAACTAATCACCACCATCATCTCATGTTTATTATTCCTAATATTGTCAAATACATGCTATATATATGGTTACTATGTTGATTCATGATGTACATATACTCAATCATATGTTTTAATTCACATATTGTCGTAAAAGTAACAAACTAGTAAACTAGTCATATTCTACACGTTTGAGACCATTAAAACCAATTACATATAGACTTGGTAACTTACATATTATAGTATACAAGATAAAAAGGGAAACATAGCAACTTGAATCACTCGAAACGGACAAACGAGTCAAAAGTTATAGTAAAAAGAAGTTAGCGAAAACCTAGAAACGCCAAAATGCTTACTGCCTAATATGTCCAAAAATAAGTGTCACTTCTGGTCCGAATCATCAAAAAGTTAAAACTTGAAAGTTGTCCGGAACGATGTTTTACGGCTACCATGAGAGAACTCGGCTTAAAAAGACCACATGATATCATTTTTTGCCTAAAATTTGTAAAACAGTTTTTACCGGCAAAAGTTGGATTTTCACAAGTTAAGGATATAGAAACTATGTTAATTTCATAGCTAGTTACATATTAAATCAACAAACTTCATTCAACCTTCGGAATAGTGTTTTCGCAAATAGCGGAAAAATGACCATTTTACCATTTTCCACCGATTTTGTCCAAACTTTGTTTTTTTTACCATGTTAATAAGTTATGATCACTAGTAATTGACGAGAACTTGTAAAAACTAGATATTTACTAAAGACATGATAAACTTGCAACTTGTGTTTACAAAACGTATGTTTTATCTACCAAGTGCTACAATACTAGGGAGCTTCATGTGAGGGGTTTCATTTGAGTAAAACGTATCGACGAGTTGCTGGATTTACGATTTAAAGTGTCCTAGCTCCTCAAATGTTTACTACATGACCTATAAATTATGATGGCCCGAACAGTAGTACGATATCTATAAATTAAATACGTTTTCACATACTAAACTGTTACTATAAGCAAAAAACTATAAATGACTACATCATGATCAACATAGAGACGTATATAGGCTGGTTTATGTTTTCCTAAACATTACTCCAAACCTAAGTCGCACCATTCCATTTTTAGGTTGAACGTAGAGGTTTCCCGGCTTATCCATCATATTCGTAAAAGCACTAATCATCATCAAACTCACGGTGAGTTCATAGCCCCACTTTCTATTACTTAATTGTTTTACAAACCCTTGGGGGAAATACATGCTATATTTTAAACCGAACACATTGCTTTGAAACTGTATGCTTATCTGATTGTTTTATTAGCACTAAGTTACCGCGTTTGCCAAACATAAGTCCCTAAATCATGAACCATTAATCACTAGAGAGAGTGAGCACGAATATTATGAATATATCTATTGGGATTGACGAATCCCGTTTGTGTTGGCCCCGTTAAAGGCAAACAAAACGCACTATATTTGAGTAACATTAGGTAAAAACGGCAATTTTACCTATTAGGGCTGGTACCAACAATTTCACCAATTAATATTGGAACACGTTAACGCTTTGGTTGCATGAGCTTAGTGAAATACCAAAGCGGGCTCAAGTATCACATACTTGAGGCAGTTGTGTCAAACAAAAGCGGGCTCAAGTATCACATACTTGAGGCAACCATATAAAAAAAATCGGGCTCAAGTATCATATACTTGAGGCAGGCGTACCAAGCATCAAAGCAGACCAAGCAATAATAACTGTTTTGTTTTCAAACAATTGGTGTGAGTCTAATTAACTCACACTACCAACATAATGTGTTCAACCATCAAACAAACTCTATGAATTTCACTCAACCTTTGTGTTGACAGTTTTAAGCATGTATTTTAGGTCCATAATGTCGGAAGCTGGCACGGAAGAGCAAGGACTAGATCAAGAAGGTTTTATAATTATTTTATCATTCAGTAAAGACATCAAAAGACTTTATATTGATGCATTTTGTAAACAATAGAACCAACTGGGACCTATTTTGTAAACTCTGATATATTTTAATAATTTGAATGATAAATCCTTTTTAAGACGACTCATTTAGAGATCGTTTTCTATTATTATGACTGTTGTGCCATCGAGTAACACCCAGTTTGAATTTCGCTGCGTATCACAAAATTGGGGGTGTTACATGGAGTTGAACAAGAAGTACGATCACCCGACACGTGTAAGAAAGAAGTTGAGAATGAGAACGATAAGTCCAGAGTTGCTGTTGTTGAAGGTGATTTTTATTTATTTTTTATTTTTTATAAAGATTATCGAATTTTATCATACAGTATAAGGTGGTATTGATTTACGAAAAAATGTCGTTTGCAGTCATACTTCGCAGGAAAAACAACTTCAACCTATCTTCGTCATCCTTCGCAAGAAAAATCGACTTCAACCAGAAAAACGTCATCAACCACCACCATGTGACTGATTTGCGGTCATACAATATAAACATGTGTTCCTTGCTTGTTGCCAAATCCGGATATTACCCCAATCGAACATACACATTCAACATATGAAAAAACTCAAATAAATTTAGCTAGACTTGAAACTTTTTTGGTGGGTTTTATATTGGGCTAATTACCTGAAATGTATCTAATTTGTCACTCCAAAGTTCTGTGTAACCTACTTTGCAGTTGTATTTTAAAAAAATATATTTACATGGAAAAAACCTGCTCCACATAGACATTAGCATGCTGGCCAGTCACTGAATACACGAAACAAACAAATGGAATTCAAAAATAAACTACAAGAATTTGGAAAAAAAAGCTATATAAAAATACAAAACGTGACAAGTTAGATACACTCTTTTTCTCATACCTCGCTCCCGCATAAAACAAGTCTTGTTAACTACTTAGGGTGCTTTTGGCATCTCACTATAGAAATGAGACTATGACTATGAAAGTGACTAAAGGTGTTTGTTTTGTGGGCCCAATAATAAAATAGGTATAACATAGTCATAGATTTATTACATACCAATTTGGTGTCTATGAAATCCATTCCCGCAGGTCTCTCTCTTTATAACTACAAAATTCAAATATCTATACACTTTTTCATTCCATATTTTATCAACCAAACATAGACAATCGTAATAATACACTTTTTCATATCCATTATCATTTTACCTCATATCAAATCCGATACCCATTATAATTCCTAGCAACAAACCAAACTAACTCTACTTTTGTTCAAACACTATATATGCCCCCAATCCACCCTCACACTACTCTTACAACTCACCCAAACCTTCCCTTCCTACCCCGGAATCACTATAAATACACACACACACACACACACACAAAATTCATTCCATTTCATTCACCTTCTTACCAACCACAAAACCAAACCCTAATAACTCACAAACATGGTGGAAACCAGACGCGGCTCATCATCATCCAAACGTCCACTCTCACCACCACCATCCTCCTCATCTTCACAACCACCTGCCAAAAAATCAAAAGTATCTTTTTTTTACAAACTTTTTTTCACAAAACCCTAGGTTTTCTTTATAACAATGTGTGGTTTTTCCAATTACAGGCGGCAACGGCTTCGTCAACCGAGGCGGTGCTTAAGGATGAAGTTGAACAAGAGGTGCGATCACCTGACACGTGTGGTAAGGATGAAGTTGAACAAGAGGTGTGATCGCCCGACACGTGTAAGAAAGAAGTTGAAAATGAGGATGATAAGTCGAGAGTTGTTGTTGTTGTTGAAGGTGAATTGTTGTTTTTTTTGTGTGATTATTGGATTTGATCGTGTTTGTGTAACGAGTTTTTTGTGGCGTGTTTTTAGGGAATTCGGTTGTGGAGACGCCGAAGAAGAAACCGTGGGGGAAGGTTATTTCTCAAGTGCCAAAGGTTGTGTTAAACTAGTAGTTTAAGCATTATATGTTACTAATCAAGTTAGAAGGCATTGATATGAAACGTATGTCATTTTTTTTAACATAGTGTAACTGTATGTATCGAAAGTTACTGTTTTTAAAACCACCCAGCGGTAAGAATACCAGCCTTCTAAAGAACGATCAAAATAGCGTTGTTCCAGATTGCTATTAAAAATTTGTGTTTGTGCTTTTGTTCCTCTTGGTCAGTAAGAAAAAAATACACGCGCATTTAATAATTTTGTATAAGTAAAGCGACGGTTAAGGATAAGGGTAACCTATAAAAGCATATTTTCAAATATGTACGATGTATTAGGTAAGAACTACTACTCACTTTGAGCCTGAACGTCGATCGGTCTTGCACGTTCATATTCTGCACCATAGGTCAGCAAAGAACCATAAGAACGTCCTTGTTCTAGATCGCTATGAACAACCTATGGACCTCTATTAGGTCCTCTCATACCGTAAGCTGATGCCTGCATCCAATGATTTTGCAAAACGAAAACAACATGTAACTATGAGGATAAATTCTAACAATTTATTAAGTAGTAGGGATCGAAATTGCAACTAATAGTTGGTTTAGGTACTTGTATTCCATAAGAAAAGATTACTTCGACAAACTTGTTTAGAATTAGTGAACAGACACTTACATATTGGTTGCCCCCGAGTATGAAGAATGAAGCAGGGGAACTCCAAAGCCAGTTCTAACGCCCCAAACTCAAATGGTAATCCATCTGAATAAAAGCAAACAGCACGATGAAAAACCTTATGCAGCCTAACTAAAACTGTTAACGTGGATTGTGTTATTAGAGTACAAAGTGGGACAAAAGGCAAAGCCTGATTGGCTTACCAATCTAACGGGAACTGTTCCCATCCGTTTTTCTCCACTCATACATTTGCAATAACCTTTCTTCCCCATTGACACACATGATTTGCTAGAGCCCTCCTTCCCCATTTCCGCATAACAAACATATCAAAACACAATAAACACTCACACTCCAACCTATTCAATCGGAACACCCTTCCAAGTCTGTGAGTTTGTGGTTCAACCCGACTCATAAAAATAATACAAAATCAATAACTAAAAGTCACCATGAAGCTAAAATCCCTCTATAGCTTAACACACAAAACACGTTCAAACATAACAATTGCAATTCGAGTTAACAAAAAAATAAGGTATACCTTTCCCTCAGTTGCGAGCAACACGCTTTCTTGGAAGAAATCCAAAGGAACCCTGTGTCGGGGAGCTCAAAATCCCTGTGCGACATTCTACTCCTCCTTTACCTTCATACATAGATTAAACATCCAAATCAACACATTAAAACATGACATTAATCATAGTAAAATATTCTTAAACAACCTTAAACATCAATATTTCATCATTCACATTAAAATGAACCTTTTTGTTGTGTATATTATAAACTAATGTAAGGGGTATTTGTTTCAGCTTGTTTTTTAGGAAGAGTTTATAATGTTTAGTGATGTTGTCAATTACCAAATAATAAAAACCACTTCTTTGTTCTTCTACACACTTCTACATAGATTATTTGCAAAAGTATAACCAATGTCTCTTGCATCGTGTTTTATTACAGGTGTTTTTTTAGGTGTAAAGGAAATTCAGAACCAACCTCCTGGCAATCCTTGACCAATTAGTCGGGCTTTCCGGCCTGTCTGCTCCAAGGCTTCAGTCATGGTCTTTACTGGTGATGACCCAAAATTCTAACCACTTGATTGTTCAAATCAACATCAACGCTCTTAATCCCTAAAGCAAGTTAAAAAAATAGAAGCAACTTAGGTAGGTAAGATACTGATCACATAAACCAAGTCTTCCTACATATTAATTTCATAACACTCACCATCAACTGTTTGTAACTTATTCTTGACATTTTTAACACAACCTTCACAGATCATATCCACCATATACTCTGTCTGCAACCACAAAAATACAACGTCTCAGAATACCATCAACTGTGATTCTAAAATGTTTAATATCGAAAAGTTAACATTAGATTAACTATTTCCAAAAGAAGAAAAAAGTGAATTAAAACCTCTCCAATCCCTACTGTATAATGACATTCAATAACCCTTTACTTAGGTGACCAGGATTGCTAATGGAAACTGCTTATACTTTTTCAAATAATCAAAACCAGCTGTAACAAAACGCGATGCAAGAGACATTGGTTGAACTTGCTTTTACAGTAAACACGATGATTATTAGTATTATCATTTGTACTTATAGAATCGCGCTTATCTGATAATCGTATTAAACAACGATTGAAACTAATCATTTCATCCTCAACTAATTTTACTTAAAGTTAAGTATTTCAATCCTCAAATACTCATAAGCAGTTTCACTTCACCCATATGCTAAAAAAATATGAGGTATTGCATCAAAACTCAATTCAAATCAAATTAACAACTAAACAAATAATCCAACACAAAACAAAAATAGAAATCTGACCATAACTTCAGGTAACTCCGCATCAACCTGCAAAAAACAACCAAAACACAAATTAAAACCCAAAACCAAAAACCCAAAAACCCAAAAACACCTACAAATTATATATAAAAAAGTTAAAAAGTTAAACCTTTGTGGCTACTTTATCTTCCATTTGAACAGCAGAATGAGTGTTTGTAAAATTCTTGATTAACCCAATTCGATTTGGGCTTAAAAATGATGAATTTGAAATGGGTTTTATAAAATTATTATTTTTATAATGTAATGATGAAGATGAAGATGAAGATGGAGATAATGAGTTAAAAGCAAGAGCTGCTGTTATGGCCGTCGTTGTTGACGTTAGTGCAACTGCTATTCTAAACAAACCCATTTTAGATTATTTATTTTTAAGATGTTGTGGAATTACTAAATGTTGTTGTGTTGGTACTTCTAGATGTGTCTTGAATGTGTCATGCTGTGTCATCATGTATTTGTGGTTTAGAAAAAACGTGCACTGTTCATTTTATCCCACTAAATGTACTATATACTAATGACTAGGAAAATAAATTAGCAGAATAAATTAGAAATTTATAGCAATGACTAAAGCATAATTCGAGTATGAGCTCAAATTTTCGGTACAACATTCGTATTCGCAAACATGCGCACTAATCGAATGGTTGTAGCCATGCCGATACTATAATCCATGTATTGAACAACATATTCTTAATCTAGTTAACCGAGTATATTGAAGTGTGAAATTAATAAAAATGTGCCAAAGAGATTGTGGCTTAAATGCATATGAGTGAATATCCCTAGTCAATTTTTTATGGATCCAAGTCCTGTCAAGATAAATGTATAATTTGTACGAGAAAATAAGGTGTCATTTATTTGTTATAAATAAGAGCTTCGTGGCTCTCATGTCTACAAGCACGTAGACAATAGAACTGCATATGTATTTTTCATTAAGACAAAAGTGACAAAAATCACTTCTATTTCCTTTTATTTCACAAACATAAAATATGTCTTACCTCTCGTTTCTCTTATCTTTTGAAAACCCACCTACACAACCATAACCATCTCTTGTTTATCAACACCACCACCAACATGAACATACAACACCATTAGCTTCGGCGATCTCACTGCCGCCGATGAATACCTACGGCGACCTCTTCGTCACTCCCTTTGTTTTGTAGTGGCGTTTAGTGGTTTTCCAGTGGCGGTTGATGGAGGTGCAGGTGGTGTAGTGGCAGTTGTTGGTAGTGTTGAGGGTTCTTAAAGTACAAATCTTGAAGATATCAAATTTAGAAAGGAAACTTTTTTTCTTCTATGAACATGAAGCAGTTTGTACCAAATTTTTTTTTTAATTAAAGGTAGAGTAAGTGATAAGAGAATTTACATCTAAAAAAAAACCACTGCCTAAGTGTGTGGTTATGCGAAAAAGTTTGCCTAAAAATTACATTGCTTCAACTTACAAGGTGTTTGTTTAAGCTTATTGGTAGAGCTAGATAGTTCGTTGAACTTCTAAAATATTAATAAGTTTTGTTTATGAACTTGAATATATTAACTTAAATAAGCCATCAAATTGATAAGTAAAAAATTAAGATTGTTATCTTTTGAAAAATTATTACAAGAAGCAATCACTTTGGCATCAAATAAAGATAGGGATAATTGCTTGAAAATTGTAATGTTTTGTAGTTCTGTGTAGCTTACTATGGTTTTTGCAAATCCATGTAGCCTACATTTGATTCTGTTTGCTCTGTGTATTTGGTGACCTTGTTAGCAGGTTACAGGTTAATTTATACATTTAACATTAAATTTTGTGTGCCACGTCACTAAATAATATATACAATTGACATCATTTTTTTCTAGTTCCGTGTAGCCTACTTTATAAAACCCATTTCCAAACACCCTCTTCACATTTACCCTCACCTTCACCACCATAGCAGCCACATCTACCCTTCACCTGCTGCAACCACACTTCAACCAACACCATGGAAAACCCGACCCTTCTCACCTCACCTTCATCAAATCCAAAACAATAACAAAAAATTCCCTTCGTCATGACGTCATCAACCATCACTGGAAAAACGACTTCAACCAATCTTCATTGATTTTATGGCTCGAATTTTATCATACAGTATAAGGTGACACTGATATAAGAAAAAAAAACGTCGTTTGTGGTCATACTTCGCAGGAAAAACAACTTCAACCAATGTTCATCATCCTTCGCCAGAAAAAACTACTTCAACCAGAAAAACATCATCAACCACCACCATGTGACTGATTTGCAATCATACAGTATAAACATGTGTTCATTGCTTGTTGCCAAATCTAGATATTAACCCAATTGAACATACACATTCAACATATGAAAAACCTCAATGAATTTAGCTAGAACTTGAAACTTTTTTGGTGGGTTTTATATTGGGCTAATTACTTGAAAATGTATATAAATTTGTCATTCTATGCAGTTCTGTGTAACTTACTTTGTAGTTGTATTTTAAAAAATTATATTTACATGGAAAAAACGTGCTCCACGTAGACAGTAGCATGTTGGCCAGTCACCGAATACACGAAACAAACGGAATTCAAAAATAAACTACACAAATTTGCAAAAAAATAATAATAATAAGCCACATAAAATTACAAAACATGACAAATTAGATATACACACCTTTTCTTACACCTCATACTAAGGGTGGCAATTCAGGTTGGGTTCGGGTTGGCGGGTTCTGGTTGTCAGGTTGGCGGGTCAGAAAACCTAAACCCGAACCTGACGCATTTAAATCATCGGGTCAGCTATGTCAACCCTAACTTGTTTACACATAAACCGAACCTAACCCATTTAACGCGTATATATATTTGGGTTGATGGGTTAAATAGGTTACAAGGGTTGAATAGGTTAAAATGATTTCGTGTTGACCCATTTAACCCGTTTTATATAACAAAGTTGGCACATTACACGAGTTAAACGGGTTTGCGGGTCGACCCGTTTAACCCATTTAAGCCGTATAATAAAATATAAATAATTTTTAATTTAAGAAAAAAAATCCTAAACGGGTTGGCGGATCGACCCGTTTAATTTATTCCTAATCCGAACATGACTTGTTTATAAACGTGTTATATAGGTCGATCCAAACTCGACCCGAAATCTATTTAAAATTAACCCGAACCTACTAATTTTCGTGTAAATTTCAGATCAAATTTCGTTTCGGAGCAAGAAAATTGCCCTCCCTACCTCATACCTTATACCTCCCACATAGAACAAGCCTTGTTAACTACTTTAGTTTGCTTTTGCCGAACACTTTATAAAGTATGCCCCAATCCACCCTCACACTACTCTCACAACTCACCCAAAACCTTCCCCTTCCTACCCCGAATCACTATAAATACACACACACACACACACAATTCATTCCATTTCATTTCATTTCACCTTCTTCACAACCACAAAACCAAACCCTAAAAACTCACACAAAAATGGTGGAAACCAGACGCGGATCATCATCATCCAAACGCCCACTCTCACCACCACCATCCTCATCATCTTCACAACCACCTGCCAAAAAATCAAAAGTAACTTTTTTTTACAAACTTTTTTCACAAAACTTTAAATTTTCTTTATAACAATGTGTGGTTTTTCCAATTACAGGCGGCAACGGCTTCGTCAACCGAGGCGGTGCTTAAGGACTCTGGTGGTGGTAATAAGTGCGTTGATGAAGTTGAACAAGAGGTGCGATCACCTGACACGTGTGGTAAGGATGAAGTTGAACAAGAGGTGCGATCGCCCGAAACGTGTAAGAAAGAAGTTGAAAATGAGGATGATAAGTCGAGAGTTGCTGTTGTTGAAGGTGAATTTTTTTGTTTTTTTTTTGTTTGGGTTATTGGATGTGATCGGGTTTGTGTAACGAGTTTTTTGTGGCTTGTTTTTAGGGAATTCGGCTGTGGAGACGCCGAAGAAGAAACCGTGGGGGAAGCTTATTTCTCAAGTGCCTAAGGTTGTGTTAAACTAGTAGTTTACGCGTTATATGTTGTTTATCAAGTTAGTTTATTTTAGTGTTGTGAAACTTAAACGGCATTGATATGAAATGTATGTCGGGTGGAATTTGCCAAAAGCTTATAAATGGTCATTTCACAAGAGGTAAAATGGTTCAAATCCTATGAGTTACACAGGATGACCAAGTTAAAAGTTAGAAACAAAACGTGATACCTTAAGTAAGGAAAACCTCATTAATTTTCTTTTTTTCTCTTTTTTTCTTGCGGTTTATACGACACCAAATTAAAAGTTGAGTGTCATCTTTTGACAAATTGAGTTCTTTTAAAGCACTTTAGAGATTCTCATAAACCTAGGTAACCCAAAAAAAGAAAAAAGTTACTGTTTTTAACGGAATGTGGAACATGACAGATGATGATAGTTTGATAGTGCTGAAAACTGTTTCTCAGATTGAGTTATGTTATGTGGGTCATTTTTAGCATTGGGTATAAAAAAATATATATAATGTGGGTCCTGGTTATATGTGAAATCCTAACTGTGCTTAAAGTTTGAAACTTTAAAGAGACCCGTAACCTGTATCCTTACTATTGAATGATCAATCATATTAGCTGTGTTGTATTTCTACTACATTTTTTTTTCCTTTAAAATGTAAAACAGTATTTTCACCATTGTAACTTCCTTAAAAAAACTTTATCAGAACAAAAATGCAATGTTATGTTTTTACACATTTTGGTATTTCACTTTTACTATGAACATTTTATACATACTCATCAATGCTTTTTGCCTCATTGTATTTATATTAAGCCTTACTATGGGGACTGTCCTTAGAATTTGTTTGGTTTTATATACGTAAATATGTGATGTAGTAAGTAATATAATTCCCCTTTTTGATGTCCAGTTTCCTCATGTTGATATGGACCGTCCTGTATTCACTGTTGGCCATGGAAGCCAATGTGACTTGGTGGTTGGTGATCCATTTATCAGTGAATTATTGTGCAGTCTGAAGCACGTAGATTCAAAGGTATCATACTTATCTTTCTGGTTATTGCATTATTGTAAACACATCTCTTTCAGTAAAGTCTTATCTATTGGGTTTTTATTATCAATTCAGTTTGTTATTTACATACTAGGTTACTTACCTAATGCAAAGTTACATGTTCCCCTATGTGCATTTCTACTATGTTAATTTGGCAAAGGTCACTAGAATTATTCTGTTTATTTTACATAGAGAGGACGTCCATCTTATACGTTGCTAGAAGTCAACGGTGGCACAGGTATTGTCCAAGTCAACGGCAAGATCTATCCTAAAAATGCAACCGTCCCACTTAAAGCAGGAGATGAAGTGGTCTTCACCTCATCCGGACAGCATAATTATGTATCCTAGATACAGTGTTTCATGTTTTCTTGTTTCAATAATTATCTTTCTCGCATTGTACATTATATGAAAACAAGTTCCTTAGCATAGTATCAGATATTTCAGAAGCTATCAAATGAAGCTGTTACTACAAGCGTCACACCTTCATTGAATATGTCGGAAGCACATAATACTGGGACATTGGAAGGACAGCAGTTAGAGGCAACATCTAGAGATACATCTGCTGTTGCAGGAGCATCAATATTAGCATCTTTGTCAAACTTGCGAAAACAGTTACTTGACATGCAGGCTGGTTCCGATCCTAATGATGGGAAAAGTGGTCCATTGAATGAGAAAGGTGTTGATGCAGAAACGGGAAATGTTCCGGGAGGAAGTCACGAGCTAAGGCCATTACTGAAGACATTAAAACTTCTTGAGGAGCAAAGACAATCAAAAAAACTTGTGGAGGATATTAATAATCCAACGTCTTTATCAGCACGGCGTCAAGCATACAAGGACAGCTTAAAACAACGTATTCTTGATCCTAATATGATTGAAGTTTCATTTGATGAATTTCCATATTACCTGAGGTGCAATTTCCTTATGATTGAATTTACTTGATGAATTTCCATGTTTACGATATGTATGATGCTATGTGTTCAGCTTTTTTCTGTTAAGTTTGTTCTGTTCTTTCCAGTGCTAGATTTTTTTCAATTACAACTTTATAGACATAAATAAGAGCTTAACTTAGATACCAAAAGTTCTCCCCTTCTTTGTTTTGCTTTGCATTTTCTATATTTGTTAGGCCATTTTTGTAAACGAGCGGCTGCTTTCAATGTTTCTTGCTGTAAAACAGGCAATAAAATACATCAAGTGGCAGTTCACAGGAGTTTCAACTTTTTTTTTTTGTCTAACAGAGTAGACCTTCTATTCCCAACTAAGCAATTTTAGCGGTGGGCTTTCTTTTGCAAGTATTTTAGTTTTATTTGTAAACCTGTTGAAGAATACTCCTTTGCCATTAACCTGGTTTATATTATTTCTTACTAATTTCTATTATAACTCGATGATTCTTAATTGAAAATAAAGAGCTCCTCCTCCCTTCCCAGAAAACTCTATAGTTCCGTTTCAACCTGACTTGTTTTAGACCATATGCCATGCTTATGTTTTGCACTTCTGTAAATACCATGTACAATTGACTTTGGGTTGTATAGCGTGTACCTTTTACAACAACGGACATTACGCTATATTGCTATATGAATATGAGAAACACTTACGTTGTATATGTCAAGAGTTCAATGATTTTCATTCATGTTGCTATTTTGTTTGAACTCTACAGTGAAACCACAAAAAGTGTGCTGATTGCTTCGACATTTTTACATCTGAAGTGTGACAAGTTTGTAAAGTACACCTCAGATCTGCCTACTGTGTGCCCCAGGATACTGTTATCTGGTCCAGCAGGTAGACCTTCAAACTGTTTGTTAAAGAAGTCAATACTTATTGTTATCTACTGACATTATATTATTGAATGTTTCTCAGGCTCAGAAATATACCAAGAAACATTGACAAAGGCTCTTGCAAAACATTTTGGTGCTCGGTTACTCTTAGTTGATTCCTTATTATTACCGGGTGTAAGCTTCGTATCCAATATTCAATTTACACTATGACATTTATGTTATAATAATTTCTATTCATCTTGATGATATCAGGGATCGGCAGCTAAGGAAACAGACACCCCTGTGAAGGAGAGCACAAAGCCAGACCGGGCGAGCTTTTTTACAAAAAGGGTTACACATACAAGTTTTATGCATTCAAGAAAACCAACATCCAGTGTTGGACCTGATATAGCTGGTGGTGGACCGTTGGCATACTCAAGTGCTAAGCCAAAGCAGGAGGCGTCATCATCAAAAAGTTACACTTTCAAGGAAGGTACATAGTTATTTTTTTTTTTAATTATTTTTTTAATATAATGTATGCTACTCATGTCTCCATTAGGATATATTTTATGTAATGAATACAATCATTTGACAGGTGATAGAGTTAAATATGTGGGTTCCTTGCCATCTGGATTGTCACCTCTGCAACCTCCTGCAAGGTATCTTCACTGCTACATCTAATTAGCTCCTACAATTATGTATCGACTAGATATGATTCTATCACCGTTATGTCTAATATTTGAGCTATATACATTATGAGTTAAACTGTTTATGCTGGTGCTTTAGTTAAATGAAGGAATGCATTGGTTTTTTTAGAGGTACTGGTAGTTACATAACTTACATATGCGTAAGTAATGAAGTTTGGTTTCCAAATATTTGAGTTTTATTGTCATCTTTCTTCTGGATAATTGATAGTATTAGTTTATGATTAGATAATTAGTCTGAGATAAACATATATTAGGATACTTTCGGAAGTAAATAGCAACTGAGGTAAGTTTACAGCTTTTTGTATCTGCATATTCAGTTGTTATAAACATTAATCAATAAAGCATCATAGTTATAGTTCTCACAACTTAAAATGTTTTGCATGTATTTTGTAGGGGTCCAGGATATGGTTATAAGGGAAAAGTTTTGCTTGCATTTGGTGACAATGGCTCTTCCAAGATTGGAGTTAGATTCGATAAACAAATACAAGAAGGCAATGATCTTGGAGGCATTTGTGAAGGAGATCATGGTTTTTTCTGTGCTGGTAAAATCGTAACATTCAACCAATTCTTAATCTGACATTATGTTAGCTACGTTAATTACTTTTTGACAAGAAAATTTCTTTTGGGGATTTATTTGCAGCTTCTTTACTTCGCCTTGATTCTTCAAGTTCTGATGATGTTGAGAAGCTTGCCATTAATCAGCTTTTTGAGGCATGTTTGAACCCTTTCTCTTTCAGTATACCACATTATGTTATGATAGTTTAATTCGTAATATACATAATTCACTGGATATATGTTCAGCTTTCTTTCTGTGATAATATTGAACCAGATTCATTATCACCATGAAATTTGATTTAGCATAACACAACTGGCTTCTTAAAAAGGTCTACTCATCTTGCAGGTTGCTTTAAAAGAATGTGAAACTAGTCCTTTGCTTTTATTCATAAAAGATATTGAGAAATCAATGCTGGCGAACCCAGAAACCTATACTCTATTCAAAACTAAGCTTGAGAAATTGCCTTGGAATGTGGTAGTCATTGCTTCACATGCTCAGATGGACAATCGAAAAGAGAAAGTAAGATCATCGTCAGACTTTATTTTGTCAATTATATCAAATTCTTATGCCTGGTTTTTTAAAATAAAATTGCAGTCTCATTCTGGTGGATTACTGTTTACAAAGTTTACGACATTGCTCGACCTGACTTTTCCGGTATGCATTGACTTTCCCCAGTGGTCAGCTTTTGTATAGTAATGCCCACATATCAAATGTTGCTGTTGGTAATTTGAAATTTTAGTTTGATTCACTGTCTTAGGTATTATACATCCATGTGACTATTTGAAAAAGCACATGCTGTCAAATAACATCAATAGTGTTGTGATGAAACGGTGCTAGTTTTTTTCAGGATAGTTATGGCAGATCGCATGATAAAAGCAAAGAAACCCCTAAAACCGGGAAGCAACTCTCACGCCTTTTTCCTAACAAAGTGACGATACAGACACCTCAGGTAACTGAAAAGCCATTTTAGTCTGGTGGTCTGTATTTGTACATGTTTGAGGATATTCATTGATGTCTTCTTTATATTAAATGGTAGGATGAAGCATTACTTTCAGATTGGAAGCAACAGTTAGACCGGGACACTGAAACCCTAAAATTGCAGTCAAATATTGTCAGTATTCGTAAGGTGAGTAATACCCTGTCTGTAGCACTAAGAGTAGCATTACCTTCCTCATCTGTTTTTAAATTTGTTAATAAATTTTTTTTTTCAACTTGTATTTACACAATATAGTGTTGTGACGACGAATTTAATATTCCCCCAAAAATGCGTTAAATTGGTTAAATAAAGCATAAAAGAATACAATTTTACACTTTACATGTAAAATAATTCAAGTCGTAAAAAGGTATAAAATAGCATATGGGAACCAGAAAGTCACATCTGATGATACATAAAAAAATAGTTTTACTTATTATGCCGGGCCTATGACCTGTTTCTGGCCCAGACTCATTTGTGCGCTTTACTTTAACCAGGCGCTGACTTGGATGACAAGATGTGTTTTTTCTTTGTGTAGTATATGAATCTCTCCTGATGTTGTATTTCAGGTTCTGGATCGTGTTGGTCTTGATTGCTCCAATCTAGAAGAGACCTGCATGAAAGACCAAGTCTTGACAAATGAAAGTTAGTCTCATTTCTTTATTTTCCAATTGTTGCTATGGTTTCTTTACATGTTTAGTTTTCCAGTAATTTATCTCTATTATGGATAATTGGATATATTAGATGCGGAAAAGGTTGTTGGATGGGCTCTTAGTCATCACATCATGCAGAGTTCAGAACCTTTTGCTGAAGAGGCCAAACTTGTACTTTCTAGTAAAAGGTACCCTTTATAGAAGGAAAGCGATGCACTTGATTTGTTGTATATGCATATGCTTACTTTCTATTTTGTGCTGATTATTGTAGCATCAAGTATGGGCTCGATATATTGCAGAGTATCAAGAATGAGAGCAAAAGTTCCAAAAAGACACTTAAGGTAAAAGATTAGACCTGATTTTCCATTATATGGGTCCCGCTTTAATATATATGAACAATACATGGGAACTCTAAATTACGGAGTAATATTTTGATGAATTTTCAGGATGTTGTTACTGAAAATGATTTTGAAAAAAGAATACTAGCTGAAGTTATTCCACCGAAAGAAATTGGTGTTTCCTTCGATGATATTGGTGCTTTAGAAACAGTGAAGGATACTTTAAAAGAATTGGTGATGCTACCTCTTCAAAGGCCTGAATTGTTTTGTAAAGGACAGTTAACAAAGGTAAGCGCCAGATGATATACTATTAAAAAATATAATTTTTTAATTGATAAAGTGTTAGTCAATGCTAAACAGTGTGTTTTTTCAGCCTTGCAAAGGGATTTTGCTTTTTGGGCCACCTGGTACAGGTAAGACGATGCTTGCAAAAGCTGTTGCAACAGAAGCGGGTGCTAATTTTATCAACATATCAATGTCAACCATTACTTCAAAGGTACTTGTTATTTCTTATACTGGCTTGAATATCTGATGGAAATCTAATTGACTTCTTTCTGATGTTGATTGTAGTGGTTTGGTGAAGGAGAGAAGTATGTTAAAGCGGTTTTCAGTCTTGCTAGTAAAATCGCTCCTAGCATTGTGTTTGTTGATGAGGTTAGTTAAGTTATAAGCACTTTGACAGTTTAACAAAATGAGGTATAACTTTAGCTGGGTTCCAGTAATATTTTTGTTAAGTCTAGCAATACAAATAGTCATATCTGGCATCAAAGAAAAGCAATCTTAGAACCATATTTCTCTTAATTCAGTTGTCAAACAAATATAAGTATTATTGGATAACAATCAATGCTCTTTTTGTCCAATCGATCAATCTGTTTATGGTTTTTTGGTAGTTTGTCCTAAATGAAAACTTCTGCGAATTTTTAGTGGGTATTCGTCCTCATCTTACTCTCTCTCTTACTGAAATCAAATTCAATAATCGTACACTTGATTTGTACTTTTGCAATAGTTTGATAACTTTTCCATGATGATCGCATTATAATGTGCTTTATATTTTTATTTGTTTTCTATTTTTGAGAATTTTGGAATATAGTAAAAACATAAATAGCCAAGAGAGCCATGATCTCTTTTTGGTATCTGAACTGTATCAGTCAGTGTACTGATATTTCTTGGATGTTTAACTTCAAATCCTGTTTTTCCCTTTATCCTTATCTCATTTTTTGTCTTCGTTCTTTTGGTTTATAGGTGGACAGCATGTTGGGAAGACGCGAGAATCCACATGAACATGAAGCAACGAGAAAGATAAAAAATGAGTTTATGATGAACTGGGATGGTTTGCGTACAAAGGAAAGTGAGCGTGTTCTTGTACTTGGTGCAACCAATAGGCCATTTGATCTTGATGAGGCTGTTATTAGGAGACTACCTCGTAGGTACGTGGTTTCTTATTTCCCGTCTTACTAGTGGTGGCAAAATGGGTTGATTGGATAATGGAAATACGCTCATTTTAGAATATGTTAGCATTAAGTTTGGGTCAAAACTAGCTGCGTTGACCGGTCAACACTTTTTTTGTCCATCTTTTTAGTTTAATCGCTAGTAGTATTAATGTACTGTTACAAAAATAAATTATCAAATATATATATTTTTTTTAATTGTCAGATTGGATGATTTTTAGTATTAATGTTGAGTCTCTCTCTGTCGAAGGGTCTTTCAGATACTTCAAAGATATTTAAACAAGTCATTTGCCACATGTATGTGTGGATTTCTTTTTGTAAACATTATGTGGGTGTAGCATTTCTCTTTAAACAATTCTTATGAACCAAGTTCGGTTTTTTAAAGAAATATTTTGTTCAATATACTTTGGCTTAACGGTGCAGGTTGATGGTGAATCTACCAGATGCCTCAAACAGGGAGAAAATTTTGAAAGTAATATTGGCAAAAGAGGAAATGGCACCTGATGTTGATCTTGAAGCAGTGGCTAATATGACTGATGGCTACTCCGGAAGCGATTTAAAGGTTTTTATTGTCCCTTCTCAATTTGTGAAAAATGTTTAGAACATTTCCCATTTTGGTGTTTTGCAGACAGCATTTACACATGTTATTACAACTGTTATGTTTTTGACATTGTGTTTGGTTATCTTATGAAATTTCAGAATCTTTGTGTGGCAGCTGCCCATTATCCGATAAGAGAAATTTTGGACAAGGAAAAGAAGGTTTGTCTCTTTGATAATTAATTAATCCATACCTACTATAATTTATCGTGATTAGGTTTAATTTTTATGTGAACATAAAAAATCAGCTTAAAATTATTACACATTTAAACCTCACATTTGGAGTTTTGTCCACATTTTTATTATAACTTGTGCTCATTATACAGGCCAAGGCTTCTGCTTTAGCTGAAAATAGACCATTGCCTCCTTTGCTTACCAGCGAAGATGTTCGCCCTTTGAGTTTGGATGATTTTAAAAAGGCACATGAACAGGTATGGGACATAAGAATCAAGTTAATTTATTGAAAATGTTATTGTGGTTGCTTCTTAGTTCTTACTTTGAGACTGGTCAAATTTCACCGTGGAGTTGAAACTGATTGAAAATGATTAGTAATGTTTTAGTTTCAAGTCAATACCATCAAATGTAGTTTGTAATGATGGTAGTGGATCGAAGTTTAATATTTACAAAAAAAGTTTCTACAAAAGGATTGTCTCAAACAAATTTCATGGGATTTACATACAAGGAAAGTTGTTCTCTTTTCTTTGAAAAAGATGATAACAGACATTTTGGAGTTACTTCGATTATACTAAATAGAATCCTATTTGCAGGTATGCGCGAGTGTATCATCAGATTCAGCAAATATGAACGAACTGGTGCAATGGAATGAACTATATGGAGAAGGTGGATCAAGGAAGAAGCAGCCCTTGAGCTATTTCATGTGATTAATTGCCTGCATCAAGTCATTAATAATTCCTTTGTTCGTTACTAATTTATCTCACCCGAATCCTCACCCAAGAGCCACTTTTTGTCTATCAGTTAACTATTAGGCTCCTCTACCTGTATAGGAATCTAACTAATCTATCTCATTATCATATCTAATACTTACCAAATTGCTAACTCTAACTTGGTTTTTATCTTCTAGAATATTAATGAATCAACTTGGAATGGTAGTTCTTGAGCTCTAATAGTATGATGTTGCATGTTTTTGGCCCTTATGCCGCGAAGTGTGTTCATTCAGTGTAGCAGATATATATGGCTAGTCTTTCATTAACCATCACAGACTATTGCCACCTAGTGATACATTGATTTGTCTTGAATAAAGTTCATCTAACAAAACACGGAAAAAAAAAAAAAAAAAAAAAAAACGGATTATATTGGCCAGTGATTACGGTGCTAGAACCAATGGCGCTACCTGACGTATTCGACTAGGGAATTCCCGAGTTGACCGGGGATGGGGAATCCCCGAAATATACAGTCGGGGGTGGGGCGGGTATGGGGATAACATAAATCCTCGAACCCGACCTCGACCTCGATCTTTCTAGTGTATAAGTATTTAGAATTTATACGTTAGAGGATAACATAAATCCTCGAACCCGACCTCGACCTCGATCTTTCTAGTGTATAAGTATTTAGAATTTATACGTTATATCGATACTCGATTAACTTGTATATGTATATCTATATATGTTTATGAGTATCGACATGTATATTTTTTATGCATATGTGATATTTATAGAATCAAACACCTTTAGAGCACACGGTTGTCATCCCTAAATGAGGGCCACCCGCCAATAATACCGTGTGCTCTAAAACAAACACATCATATTAAATAAAATAAAAATTAGAAGATATTCGACTAGGGAATTCCCGAGTTGACCGGGGATGGGGAATCCCCGAAATATACAGTCGGGGGTGGGGCGGGTATGGGGATAACATAAATCCTCGAACCCGACCTCGACCTCGATCTTTCTAGTGTATAAGTATTTAGAATTTATACGTTATATCGATACTCGATTAACTTGTATATGTATATCTATATATGTTTATGAGTATCGACATGTATATTTTTTATGCATATGTGATATTTATAGAATCAAACACCTTTAGAATTAGAAATATAAACACCAACTACGTATTACTTAAGTATTTTTCCGAATACATACATATGATACATATTTTTTTTTATAGTATATGTGATGTTACAATACTTAATGTGTTTAAAGTTGAAGTAAAATTGTAATTAATCCAAACTATGTGCAATGTAGGTACATTTGTTGAGACACTTTATGAGTCAAAATTATTTATATTTTCGACGAGTTTGTGGATTTTTTATGTTACTTCATAAGGGTGGAAAATTCCCGTGGGGATCCTCGATGGGGATGGAGAGTGAAAATAACGATGGAGATGAGAAATACAATCCCCGATATTCCCCCACCCCGTTGTCATCCCTAAATGAGGGCCACCCGCCAATAATACCGTGTGCTCTAAAACAAACACATCATATTAAATAAAATAAAAATTAGAAGATATTTACACAAGTTTCTTTCCAAGCTTCTTGTTTATAATCTCTCAACAAGGTTGCTATTTGGTAATGTCTAGCACCTAGCAAATACGTTTATTTGAATTACTGGACCAACCCAGATGATCACGCAAATCGAAGTTGGAGTGGTATGCAAACAGAATTCATTTGAAGTTTATATAGTTTGACTAGCATTTCAATTCTGACAATTTGAATTATTGGAGGAACCGAAAATTAAAAACCCAAAGTTCTAGTCTGCAGGTTAAAAAAATAAAAATGAAATGGCTTCGCCCGGGTTCGAACCGGAGACCTTCAGTGTGTTAGACTGACGTGATAACCAACTACACCACGAAACCTTTTTGTCTCATAAACTAATTTTAAAAGGAAGACACATGGTTCAGATAAACGGTGACAGTTCTCTTGACCAGAATATTTCGAGGTCGATATGCACATAGTACTATAGTAGTAACATTTAACCAATAAAAACTATATTTTGATTAAAACAAGCAAAACAGGTGGCTAATCGAAAGATCCAGAAAAAAAGAAATTTTTTATAGTTAGGAAATATTATAATAAACCTTAATATTTTATAGCTTTCTTTGGGATGAAGGACCGTTTGTCAAATGATATATATATATATAATGTCTTGAGCTTATGCAATCTTTTGAGCTCAAAAGACAATTATTAACGTTTATGTAAACTTGAAAGCCTTTATTAGACTTTAATTCATATGTCATTAGAGCATTGATTCAGTGGTATCATTCTCTCACCGCAAATGTATAGTTGACCTGAAAAGCTTTTGAAGAAATAGTTCATGTGTTTTAATCGCAACTTCTAGCTAAAAGGTCATTGGAAGTCTGAACATGTGCTCATTGCGTAAAGCGATACTTGGGTAGTCGGGTTAGAGTCGGTCAGTACCCAAAAATGATGAACATGTCGAGTTTCCCTGTTTTATGTTTTGGAGACTAATTCATATGCTTACAAACTCAAGCTCTATGTTTCTTACTAAGTTCTTAAACTCGAGCTCAAATAATTTTATGTTTTTGCTTTCTAGCGCACATGACTCGATATGCTACAGCTCAAATCCGTACATGCACATAAAACATTACACGAACTTTAACCTTATTACATCATAAGACATCGATGTTTGAAACTTTTGACACTAAGATACAAGGTTAGTTAGAGCTGGAACATGATGAAACAAGCACTAAAACTTATAGATGCATATTGCATCGAAATTGAATGATTTTGATTAAAAAAGTGAAAACAAAAATAATAGAGCTTGCATTGTCATGAAAAAGGGAAAAAAAACACTAAAAATTAACTTAAAGGTAAAAAAAAAGGGTTAATTATGGTACAACATACACCAAAATCTTATCAATACTAGCACTCTAATACGGCCTATGCCTATTTTTCTTGCTTTTCTTGGTGTTCTTTTCAACCAACGAAGTTGATATCCATGAATGATTGATGTCAGATGAGTCATCAGACAACCAGCAACACAAGCGTCCGTCTTCGCCTCCTGTCCACCCGAAAATCCCTTGGGTTTGGTTAATCCCAGATTTTATGGTGGCTGAAGGTAACACACTCCTCACTACACCCGTATGACCACCATGAAGAACTGCTTCGGGAGATAGTATTGATCTCATTCCTCCTTTATAAGCTACAGGGAAGTAGCCCAAACTGCCGGCGCCATTTGTGGCACCTATAACCCATAAATGATCATTGGCAGCTGAGTAGTGACAGTCAACAAAATAGTCAACCTGCATGATTAAACAACACGACAATGAATATTCAAAATCTAAATGTGTTATTATACGTTATGTCTTACGGAAAACAAAAATGCTCATAAACCATTAAACTTGCCATTTTTGTCCAAAACAAGTCATCTTCACAGATATTAGAATTTCATTGCCAATATGCTTGCATAATAATTTTAAAAGCTTATTCAATCTAAAAGCACAAAGTGAGACGTCGCGTACTTGATCTAGAGCCCAGCTGTTTGAGGCCAAGGTCCGAGCATCCTCAAAGTTGGCTTCAAGTCTTGACTCATTCAAATCCCAAATACTGAAAAGGAAGACATACTTGTTAACACTTTCTCATCCATCTTTTACGATTCACTATAAGCCATGAATGTGTCATCGACGATTACAAAAACCAATATACAATGATATAAATCCTTGTATAAAGTTATTTAAAAGGTGGTATTCATAGATAATAGACTTTCAGCCAGTGTTGCACCGAAACTCCGTCGAGGCCCGCGTACCCGTTTCGAAACGTGGTGGGAACGGGAACGGCCCCGAAACGCTCCCGAAACGTTTCCCCGACGTTTCCCTATCCGTTCCTGGATTCCCATGGCGTTTCCCTTGCAGTTTCCTGAATTTAAGGCGTTTCCATGGCAGTTTCTTGGTTTTCTTGCCGTTTCTGTATTTAGGATGGGTTTTAATGGTTTTAATGGGCTTTTTGTATTCCAAACCCATGCATCAAGAACCCAACCGTCATATGCATTAGGTCATGGATCTATATATAATATATATACCATGAAACAAAACCGGCATATACAATAATACAAATTATACAATACATCTCTACGTCGAATATCTATTAATCTATTATGGCTTCTTCTCAAGAAACACAACAAACACAAGGATCATCATAACTAATTATCTTTGGAACATGTAATACTTTTGGAGTTTACAATTTACATCAACATATATCTATACTGGATTTTCTTTAATATATTTTTAATTTTTTTATATTTTTTATTGCCGTATCTATGCCGTTCCCGTATCTTGAATTTTTGATTTTTGCCGTTTCCCGTTCCCGTATCCTTTTGCCGTTCCCGTTTCGGTGCTACACTGCTTTCAGCGACCTTTTTGCCTATTTGGCTCCTTCCCCTTTTAGCTAAAATTTTAATTTTATGCATTTGGTATATAACATTCAAACTCGGCCACAATTTCACATTTAGAGGCCCTCCTATACTAAGTTATTTTATAAGGTTACATTGTAAAAAGGCCTAGTCTAACCATTTCATGATTAATTTTTGTAAGTAGTAAACATCAAATTACTAACATAAAGCTATACAGGAAAGTACCTTAAAGTTTCAATATGAGTCAAACACCACAACTTGTCGTATGTCCCTCCAAAGAAACCCACCTTCCCAATCGATGTCCCCACATTCATCACCTTCATAACATCAATTGTGAATACAGAATCATATCAAACTTACAAAATGAAGATAAACAATTTAAATAATTTGTATCAAATAGCACCAAGAAGATACTTAAAATGAGAAATCTGTTAAATCAATACTTACTGATTCCATATGATCTTCGTCATTGATTTCTCCACTGGTATCAAAAGTACAAATTAATCCATCAATAGAAGCAGATACAAGCTTATTCTGCTGACCCGGTACAAAACGAACCTATACAATTGCCCAGATACAAGAATTCTTAAAAAAATAAAAAAATAAATAAAAATAATGAAAGCTATTAACTAGTTCAAGTGGACATAAATAAAGCTGGATCCATATTCATCTAAATCATTTGTGCTTAACATAAACAGAATCATAGAATTAGAACACACACCTGTGTAACGTCATCCATATGAGACTCCTCTAAGCAGGCTACCTGATTCTTGCTTCTCCAATCCCAACAAAGTATCTATGCATATGAGAAAGAAAATCAAACGACAAAATGGCTGCTAAAGAGACGCTAGCATGTATAACGTATGCTCTTACTGCACGTCATTTGTGCATATATAGGTTACAAGAACTACATACTACTTAAAATCTTGTATTGTTGGTAATAATAATCCATTATGAACTCAAACTGCAAGCAACTTAGCATTCAAATTCTATTATTGAAGTATGAGTTCCATATACTACGTTGTTATTTCATATGCTAAGATATACTTGTGTATGGAGAAAAAAAGTTTCTATCGTTCGTGTTTAGTTTCAGTATTCTGCTTAATGTGATTATGCTTTTATGACACTAAATTTTCGATCATATTGACTATACAGCCGGAACTAATCATAGGGCCATATGGAAGTCTAATAACATATATGTGTCATAACAAAATGTAGTGCAAATACAACATCGTTTACTTTGTTACATATATATCACAACCTTTTTTGGCAGTGGACACCAATATGATATGAAAGGTTGCTAATTCAATGCGTTTTTTATCAAGTACTCTTAAAACTTAAAACACGAAATATGTCAATTGTTGCATATTCGCAACTCTAATTTGAATAATAAGCCAGTGCAGCTAAACGCATTTCGATATAACACCATTACCTGAGATTTACAACCTGCAGCAAGAAGGTTATCCCCACTCCCACCAAACGAAAAGCTAAATATTTCTTGCGACGGACCAGCATTAAGACAAGCTACCTACAATTCACGTAAATAACATCAACCAAACTTTACCACTACACTTACACAAAACTAAAAACGGATCGCACAAAACGCTACCAAATCACAAATTCATTAAAAAAGCAAACGATAAGCACCTGTTGATACGACCGCGTATCCCAAGCTCTAAGAGTCCCATCAGACGAACACGAATACAACACATTCCCACTCAACAATATCTCATTAATACTATCCGAATGTTCTCCTTTACAACATTCTCCAACAAACTGTCCTGTCACAGGCGAATACAGTTTCACCGTGTTCGATGACAACGATACCGCCATCATTGTCCAATCCTCCCTATAAAAAAACAAAAACATTAAACACAATTATATGTTTTTAAGGTTAGAATTTTAATAAATTAAAAAAAAATGTGTTATTAAAGGTTGAAATTGGGTTTTTATATAACGTACTTGTGAACAATTTGGAAAATGTAATCATCACCGAAATTAGTTTGGATTGTGTTTTTTAAGGCGAATTTTTTGGATGATGACGTGGCGGTAATGGGTTGTTGTTGGTGGTGGGTGTTTGGTTCTATGTCCATGTCGGTGGTCTCCATGTGCGGCGGGGATGTTATGGTTTTTTTTTCCGGCAAGGGTTTATGTTTCTTCAATGTTTTTGCATTTTGTGTTTGTTGAAATAGGTTTTTGTGTTTTGCGATTTTGCCCCCACTAAGTTTATAAGGTGTACAAAGAAACCTTTAAGAATTCTACACCATGCTTTTTCTCCACTATTAAGATATGTGGTAATGGTGACCAAATATGTCACCGCCATATCAACTCCACGTCGTCTTTAAGAATATCTCTAGACAGTTATAGTGGTGAATACCAAACAAACCATCATTCACACACAATGACCAAACCATTGTTTGGTCCGTCATACAACCAAACCCACAAGAAATGACTACCACCCCACGTGATGGTGGTGGTGAAGGTGTAAAGGGGTTAATGTGTGGGAGGGGGTTAAAGAGTCGTGTGCAATACCATGACCACCAGTTTAATGAGTTTATCTATATAAATATTGGTTTTTAATTAGAGATGTATATGATACGAGACAACTCGTAAATTACTAGAGATCTACATGCAAAATATTCAAGCCTAACTGGTTTGAGTTAGTCAAGTTTAAACTACTTGTGTTGATTTTATTTTTACCTTCTTTTATATACATATAGTTACTTACAGAGTAACTTATATACATAGTAATTGTCAAATGCCAATCATTAAAAAAAAATAAAAATAAAAAAAAAATAAAAAATTACTGCCAAACCTACTTTATACTCAAGACATTGGTGCACGTGCTGCTACCTATATTTTTAGTAGGATTTGATTTGCTATAGCTAGAGGAGTTGGGGCCCCAGATTGTTTCTCGGCTTCTCACTAATTTCTTATAAATCCTATAATTTTCTAACAAAGTGATGTTATAATAATAATAATAATAATAATAATAATAATAATAAAATTAAAAAAAAATCTGGCAAAAATTAATAGCCACATGGCCATTTGCACTTAAATAGTTAAACTAAAACTAATAAAAAATAAAAAATAAAAAATAAAAAAATTTCAAAAATGAAATACAAACATAACCGAATCATACCCTTTTTTTTTTTTTTTAACTTCGAATCATATACCATCCCTTATTTCCCGTATACCCTCAATACAAATCCATAACAACGAACACTCCACTTTTCACTATAAATACCCCCGCACCTCTTCCCCAATTCTCATTCACAATCATTTTACATCTCTTTCAATCAATCTTTTTTATAAATAAAAAAAATGGATATGGATTTATCACCAAAGCTGGCTAAGAAGTTGTACGGAGGAGCAGGTGGATCATACCATGCATGGTCACCCGATGAGTTACCCATGTTACGTCAAGGTAACATCGGCGCTGGTAAGCTTTTGTTGAGCAAGAATGGCTTGGCTCTTCCACGCTATTCTGATTCTGCCAAGGTTGCTTATGTTCTTCAAGGTATATATATATATATATCAATCTTCTTTTTATTTGATGATCAGTTGTTTATTTTAGAAAAAACATGATATATACACTAGTTTATTATACTGATTATAATTTTAATTAGTGGAATGATATATTTTAGTTTCAAAATTAGTAAAATCCAAAAGGGATCAGGAAATAATATTAGAATAATTGTTAATTATTTTTTCAACCTTGTGTGTTTTAATTTTTTTTATAATTATGTTTTGTTGACTTTTATTTTTGTAATTTTGTTACTGAGAGTGTGCAATTATAGCTGAAGAATATTAGTATTTAATTAGTTATTTAAAAAAATTATTGGAAGCCTTTCTTTCAGTTAATGTTTATTTATGTTAGTTGTTTTAACTTCTGATTAGAAATGCTGCAAGTTATGTTTATGGTAGTTTATTTTTTATAGACTTGTAGTTCGTGTAAAGATATCAAAAATGTACACAAAAGTAATGCATATTCTGTGTCCGTTTGCTTATTGTTGAAATGTTATCAACTTTTCACAGTAGAATAGTTTTTGATAGTTTGTTATTATATGTGCTCTGTTTATATCATAGATGCTGCAGATTATTCGTTAGCTATAAACTAGTACACACATACATTGTATTTTCTATGCAATTCTATAGTTTATTTTGTTATGATCTGTGTAAGTGACTTTAGTTTATAAAATTTTGATGTTCTTTTGGGCAATACAAGTTCTGTGGTTCTGTTTATTTAACTTTATCATTGCTTTACAATTTAAATAAAATATTTGTTGCTGGTTTGTTCTGATATGTTTTATGATTTTATCATGGATGTTGCAAATGGATTTTTTGTTCACAATAAGTCTATGAATGTCAAAGTGTGATACAGTTTAGTAGTTAACGTGTTAATGTGTTATTAGTAATTGTCGGATCTTGTAATGCAATGTGAAATGGCTTATGAACCTAAGAATAATGCACATTGTGTATTTGTTCAATTGGTGTTGAATCCTCATCAACGTTTCACAGTAGAATGATTCTTTATCGTCTGCTATGATACATGTTCTGTTTTAACTTCATAGGTGAACTTCATAGGTGCTGCAGGTTAATTTTTGCTAACTATACATGTGTTCTGTTTCTATCATAGATGCTGCAGATTATTCTGTTAGCTATAAGTTAAAGCACACGGTCATTGTTTTTTCTATACAATTTTGTACTTTATAGGTTGATCTGGTTTAAATAGCTGTAAATTAAATCAAAACATGTCTTTTGAATCCATAAACAACATACATTATTTTTTTTTGTTGTCTAATTTCGATTAACACACGCATAATGATGGTTATCAGGTAGTGGAGTTGCTGGTATTGTTTTACCTGAGAAGGAAGAGAAGGTCTTGGAAATAAAGGCTGGTGATACCATTGCTCTTCCTTTTGGTGTGATCACATGGTGGTACAACAAAGACGACACTGAGCTCCAAGTCCTTTTCTTGGGTGACACCAAAACCTCCCACAAAGCTGGCTCGTTCACCGACTTCTTCCTAACTGGTTCCAATGGCATCTTCACTGGTTTCTCCACTGAGTTTGTCTGTCGTGCCTGGGACGTAGATGAAGCCACTGCCAAATCACTTGTTGGAAACCAAAAAGACAATGGAATCATCAAAGTTGATGCTGGTGCTAAGATGCCTGAACCCAACAAAGACCATAGGAATGGGATGGCTTTGAACTGTTTGGAGGCTCCGTTGGATGTTGACATTAATGGTGGTGGCAGGGTTGTTGTTTTGAACACAAAGAATTTGCCGTTGGTTGGTGAAGTTGGTTTGGGGGCTGATCTTGTGAGGTTGGATGGTAATGCTATGTGTTCTCCTGGTTTCTCGTGTGACTCTGCTCTTCAGGTGACTTATATTGTTAGGGGAAGTGGGCGTGCTCAAGTTGTTGGTGTTGATGGCAAACGTGTGCTTGAAACTACTGTTAAGGGAGGGGATTTGTTCATTGTCCCGAGGTTTTTTGTTGTTTCCAAGATTGCTGATAATGAAGGCTTGGAGTGGTTCTCTATCATCAGCACTCCCAAGTAAGTATGCTGTTTTTGCTTTATCATCTGAGTATTTCCGTTTGCCTATATATTTATTTGATTACTTGGTTGCTCCAAATAACATAAGCACTTCCGAAAACTACTTTTGACAACCAATTTCAGTAGCTTGATTATGTGATAACTTCCAAACACATAAGCACATATAAAATACAACTGAAACTGTCTTCTTTTATCTCAGTTGATTCGTGTTTGTTCATGATCAACACATCTTAATGCTCAATGCGTAAAGCTTCTTATTACTAACAATTGCAAAATATCTTGTAATGCAGCCCAATATTCACTCATATGGCTGGAAGGACATCGGCATGGAAGGCGTTGTCTCCTGAGGTGCTCCAGGCTTCCTTCAATGTTACCCCCGAGGTGGAGAAAACGTTCCGCTCCAAGAGGATGAACAGTGAAATCTTCTTTGCTCCATCCAAATGAGTGCTTCCTTTTTAATGGGTTATGGTTCTGGAAATAAAGCTTTTAGGTTTTTTACATAATAATCTCTGGATTTTGGATGTCTGGTTTTGCTCCATACAGTTTTAGTTGTTTGTTTGTGTTCTGTTAATACAACCTTTATGGAACTATTTTGAGTTTTGTCTCTGTCTCTGTTAATACAACCTTTAACTATTGAAAGACTGAATAACATGTGATATTGTTTAGATTTAACAATTTATTAACTTGGCTTATCTTTGTCTTTATTTCATTTTTCAAATAATAGCTTATTAATTCATTTGTAAATTTCAAATAAACATGTTAATAAGACTCTTGTTGAATTCTAGTTTATCCCAAGTCCTAACTTGTTATTTAGTCGATAGTAATGGTACTATATGCACAGTAAGTCTATGGTTATTCACACTTAACTGATGTCTACAGTCTTTGTGATGAAGACATGCCCTTTTTTTTATATTTTCTCAGCATATCAAATTTCATTATTCTATTGGTGTCATCTGCGAGAGTTGTGACGTGCATAATGCTAGTCATATAAGGTTTGATCAACATAATTAAATACAGGAACACAAATATTATTGGAAGTTTGAGTGTTTGACTGTCAAACTTTGAGATATTTGTACTAAACACATATATCGAGCCTCTAGTGGATCGGATTTCTTTCACTCTTTACGTTGTCCCTCATTAGCGACATGTCAGAAGACTCTTATTGCCTTTTTGATATGCATGTACAACTTAATAGATTTGTTACCTGTTTTCGCTGCACAGTTGAAGATTTCTTAGTTCATGACGTGAACATGTTGGTGGCTTCAGCAGAGAAATACACTAATTCAGATAGATTAAAGCAGGTTTCTTCGTTAGCTATTGTTTGTTTTAACACATGGTTCTCTTATATTATACATGTAGTAATGTGTCATGCCCTCTACTGCGCGACAGGGTATTAACCAGCTCCTCTCTATAGTAGAAACGTGCCATCAACCATGGGTGGATGGTCTGGTGTTATTGGAAGATAGAGAACGAAATAAACATTATCTACCAACGGGGTGTGAAAGGTATATCTTGTTATTTATGTTTCGCCGATTTTATTATAGGAATACCATCAGAAGGAATTACTGACTGCATATATTGGACCAGCTTTGATATGTTACTCCAAGCTGGATTCCGTGAAGGACATGTAACTGAGTTAGTGGGCCCATCATCGTCTGGAAAAACACAAGTTAGCATCAAACCTATGGCATAACAAACAGTATCCAGATTTTTTCGGTCTGTTTATCATGAAAGCAGAATTTTTACATTAGCACCGTCATATTGTTGTTCTGATCTCTAAATTGTTCAGGTTTGCTTTCATGTCGCATCAAATGTTGCTATGAAGTTGGGTGGTGTTGTCTTTCTTGACTCAGGAAACTCATTTTCGCCCACACGCATTAAGCAAATAGTTACTCATATATCTGGGATACCTGAGAATCAGGTAACTATGGAATTTGTCTTGCTATCATAAATATTCCCTTTTTTTCTCAAATAAAGTAATTGGTTTGACATCATAAATAGTTGTTTACTCGATTCTGGTGTATGATTGTTACTGAAAACTCAAATGAATTCACCTCTCTATAGATAATCCATGTGGGTTTGTATATTCGCATCTACTACATAATTTGTGTACAACACTGTAACTAACACTTCAGGGCACTCAGTATATGTCTATTGAATTTTCAAAATAATACTCAACATAGAAGTGCTTATATGAGATTGAGCCAGAACTTTGTTTCACAATCATCAGGATTCTTTTACATGAAAGAAAGAAACGGTACATGTTACTTTTATGTACCAATGAACGACTTGTTACTTGCTTAGCTGATTTTTTTGTGTGAATGACTGATTAGATGATTTTGGTTATCTAACTAAGCAGAATGCAGTCTTATATATGTAACTTCAATCTTTGGATTTTCATTCATGGAATGCTCAATAAAATTGGACCAAGCATTACCAGATGAGGTGTGCTAAATTCGATATCAAAATGGTTTTGCAACTCTCATGTGCGTTATCTTGTAGGTTGACGGAAATCTTCAACAAGCAATGAAAAACATAGAATGCCATTCTGTTTTTGACATTTATGCCTTGCTGAATGTTCTTCGTCAGCTAAAGTTGAATTTAAAATCCCAGGTTTGATGAATAAGAGAGAAACTTTTCTTTCTATCTTGTTTATTTTTACTGTTTTATTGTCTTCTTTATTTGTTGTTTGACACAAGGGATGTTGATGCCCCTTTTTTATTAACTTTCTATCCTAATGCACAGGCAGGATACCAAGTACGATTGATAATCATTGATTCAATATCGTCACTTATTTCTCCAATTCTTGGGGGCAGCAACGCACAAGGTACATATTTCTGTATTTAATATTATCTCTAGCCTGTTATATGAAGGTAGACCATCCATGGTTATATTGATGCATATTCTGTGACCATCCATGGGTGCTATATGTTAATTTGATAACACCATAGCATATATGAGTAACCAAGTGTTCATTATAGTGCTCTTTTGATGTTGACAGATAAGTAGTTAGTGGTTAAGATCGATTTGGAACTTGCTAGTAGCTGCAATGCCAGCATCTAAACAATATTTGTTAATTGTACTTTTTTAACAGATTTTAGTCACTAATCTTTTTGCTCTTTCTACTTTCTGGAGTTTCTTCTTTGTCAAACTCAATAAGATGTTAATACTGATTTTGCTGTCAAACTCAAGATGTCAATACTGATTTTACTAAGCTTCATGTAGCTTTGATTTACGAAGGGTATGAAGAATAATTTACAGACCAACATCTCTTCATTAGGTAGTCAGTATAGGCATTTGATAATTGGTATTAGTGTGTAATTCTTATATCCAAATTGGGAACTACAGGTGATACGAAAACGTTACCTGCATGGCAGTTTTCAACATTTGGAAAATTTTACCAGTGTCTCATACTCTGATAATCGGAGCTATTGACATGCTAAAATGGCAAAAGAAGAAAAGGGACTTTAAATATGTAATAGCCTCTAAATTGATTAATATTGGAAAATTTTTTGCCTGATTATTTCTACTCCCCTGTTCAATATATTGCCTGTTCTCAAGGAACTACTAGTTTTTTTTAGCATCTAAAAGTATTTAGCTGTAGGTCCATGAATACATAGGCCAAACGATAAACTCAGAAGTTGATGATGGCTGCTTGATTGGGTAACATGTAGGACATGCTTTGATGGTTTCTATTGGATACTTGCTCAAGGAGTTAGCAGACAGACACAACATCGCTGTGGTGGTAAGCAATCTTTTAATATTGTACTTCTATCTTGCTGCTGTTGTAATTAGTACAATTTGTATATATATTATTAAATTTCAATCTTTCTAGTATCTTATGACACTATTTTTCCCTCTTCATGACCTTGTTAGGAATTTTAATCTTTCTTTAAGCCAGTAGCTATGTCGGCTCTATTTATGACGGCTCTATTTATGATATGCTATTTTAAATATGTAGTCACGAACCTACATCTACAAGTATATAACCCATGAAAACCGATTATAGAATCCGTGGGAAGGATGGCTACACAATATAGTAAATGTCTTATATTTACAGAACTGTTGATGCATGTTCTGTCCTTGCGTTGCAATAATACTATGATATTTTTAATATGTTTTCAAGGTTACAAATCATATGGTCAGTGGTGAAGGAGGTACTCTTAAACCGGCTCTTGGAGAGAGTTGGAAAAACGTCCCACATGTACGACTGCAGTTTTCTCGAGACCATGCAAGCAACTTCTATGTCTTGCATGTTCTTAGGCATCCATTCATGGTATGCCTACCTTGACTACAGACTTTGTCCTACTCATATTTTGTTTGTTTCCATAATTACAAGGATATCGAATAACAAAGTCGGGTTGAAGCGAGTTTCTTTCTCTAAGGGTAAAAATTGGTCAGTTCGGCTTGGGTTAACCCGTAAACATGCTTTCGCTCTTTTTTGTTTCAACAATTAATGCATCTATAAAGATTTACTAGAAGTTATAGTTAGAATAATAATATGTATCTTCGAATAAAAAAGAGGATGTTGTATGCTTTTAAAATAGCATTAACATGTTTGACTCGTTCCTCTTTTAGCTATATTGTTTAATTTGACCCATTTGGATAAAGCATAACCCATATCGACTCTTTCGCTAGTAAATGAGTTTAAGCTTTCCCCTGTTTTTCGCAGGCATCTGGCAGAAGTGTGAAGGTCATGATTCCATGACATTTAGTATGGCAAGAGCAATGCAGCATAAGGTCAGTAAATGTTTGACTAAAGACATAGTTTGGTTTTTTCAAACATTTTTAGGGAATGAAGCAGTGGTATGATGATTTTATCTCTGTAGACAATAGTGATTATGGTATAGCTGGTCCCTTTTGCTTTGGTTCTTTCACTCCCTGAGTGCCCGCTTGGTGAAACATCGTGTTTTACCTCCAAATCATGAAATCTTCAGTCTATTAGACACAAGTTCGTGAAGTTTGTCCATAAATATTGAATTACCATAGCAACATATTAAATTTACTAATATATCACTGATTGAACAGTCAAGCATATATTTATACAAGGGATGTACTGTGCTGTTTCCATTTCAAGTGATGAATCTTGTAATTTTTTGGATGAGAAAATCTTTTTGTACGATTGACATAAAAGGTTGAGCGATAGTTTTTGTTATTTACCTATCTATTAATAGTCCTTTTAGCTGTCAAAGAATTAAGATCTGTAATGTAAGCATGAAGATTACATATAGCATAATGCGTGGTCAGATTACATATAGCATAATGCGCGGTCAGCTACCAAAGAGAGACCGTGTTATAATTCTACTTTGATAAATTATTGGTTTTTGCATATTAGACTTTTGATATACGCAGGGCATAGGAATTAAAAAATGTGTTTGTTATCGTTTGGTATCATACATCCATTGGTAACACATCTAAGGGTTTAAGCACAAGTATGATTACATACAGACACCACGGTTAGAGCCTTAAACTCAGGTCCACGTTGAGGACTAACTCAGAAAAAACGTCTATCTAAATGAGCTGTTGTTACCATTTCCTCTAAATGTTTTTTTACTCCATATGCTTGTATCATTCTTCAGTTATTTTCTTTTGACTTTTGACATTTATTTGCCTTTCTCTTTGTTCATAGATTCAATTGAAAACAAATGCCACAGGTGATAAAATTATAAAAGTATAATTAGGAGATTCGATATGAATTTAAGTTTTATAAACAGTCGAGTAGAAACTATATTAAGATTTTCTCAAAAATATTATAAAATATTTGACATAATTTATTTGAAATGTTTCACAGATTTGTGTGATAATTGCTATTTATTTAAAACTTTAGTTTTATTTACTTGATATGCAGGTAGGGGTGTCAAAAAGGCCGACCCGACTCGACCCCGAATTAGACTATTCGGGTCGGGTCAATCGGGTCCAAAATTATATTCGGGTCAATCGGGTCAACCCGACTAACCCGAGTTTTAAATAGGGTCGGGTTCGGGTCTAATATATGTTTCTTATTCGGGTTCGGGTCAACCCGAATGACCCGAATTTGATTTTTTTTTTCTTTCTGATTTTATACGTAAACTAAGGCCCATATTTATGATTTTATGGAAAAAGAAGAAGATTTCGAAACAATAATAACTGGTACGTTTCTTTTTATTTTTAGTATTTGTCAATTTAGATGTATTGTGCCTTGCTAATTATGCCTCTTTCATGTAGATTCGAGCGACGATGAAAGTTAGAAGGTTCTTTTGTGTGGAGAATGGAAGCTTATTTTGTGGATTGAAAGCTTATTTTGGGGGTTGAAAGCTTATTTGTAAATTGTAAGTTTTTACTCCGTAATAGACTAGTAGTAGTGGTACTGGTAGGTATTGTAAATGTTGGCATGTTGCTGCAACTTTTAGGTACCGTAAAATATAAGTTGTAGTACCTAAAATGGTAAAGCCTTGCAGTTTCTTTTGGTAACATAAAACTTTTATGCAACTTGTATTTGAATGGTAAATGGTAAAGCCTTGAAAAGCTTTTTTTAGTATTTGTATATGATATTTTTCGTCTGCACTTTTTTTTTGTTTCAATCTTGTCGTTTGCCTGTTGCTGTCTACTACTTATGGCAAGAAAGAAACTGTAGAATGTTTCAGAATGTGGTAAGAAACGCAGATGTTTTCGTTAATATTGTGGTGGAGACTGAAAGAGGCACGATTAAATCATTATCAACAAGCTGCAATCAGCACCCAGAAGACTGAAAGAGGCCCAACTGCAAACAGGCACGATTATGGTCGGTCAATGTCCACAGAAGCACCAAGGCGCTATGGGACCATGCCAAATGACGCCAATAGATCAATGCCTGTAGAACCACCAAGGCCCTATGGAACCGGGCCAAACGACACACATAGATCTATGCCAGCAGAACCACCAAGACCATATGGAACCATGCCAAATGACTCACATAGGTTGATGGCCTTAGAACCACCGATGCCATATGGAACCATGCCAAATGACTCCCATAGATTAATTGCCACAGAACCACCAAGGTCCGATGGATCCATGCCATATGACTCCCATAGATCGATGCCTGCAGAACCACCAAGGCCATATGGTATTATGGCCACAGAACCACCAAAGCTCTATGGAACCATGCTAAGCGAATCCTATAGAGAGCATTTCCAGTGCTATGAATATTCTTTACTGAAGTAATGTACCGTTATCAAGCTTATCCAATGCTATGAATATTCTTTACTGATCTTGGGGTATCTATTTATATCATGGTGTAAAGGTCACTTGTTTAAATTAGAACTATATCAAGGATCGAATGTGCTCTGTGTTAATCTTCTATCTGTAACAACAATGACACAACATGTATGCAATGAAAAGCTATACATTTAAAAAGCTGGTGATCCAATACAAATCCTATATTACTAGTCCTAACTAAAGATGCATTGACAAAATGAAGTAATATAAATGCTTAAGTTTGCAGATATATATTTTGCAGATCTATTTATACTGGGTTGTTATTATGAGCCGTTTTATCATTGTGATTACAATGTCACACACAAAGGTTACAGCTTATAATGAAATGGATACAAGCATAGTAGCATTACTAATCTGAATTTGAAATCTGAAGTATTTATTTGGATTTCGGACCATTCCTACCACAGCTAGTTTACATCTACAAAGCACTTCCTCCAAAGAAAGATGTCACAAAACTAACAACCATGCTACCTATCGATAACACGAGCAGAGTCAAAGATTGTATAATGCTGAGATAAAATTTGCAGCTTATCCGGAAGTGATTGTTGTCAAATAAAGGTCTTGTTAATATCGATACTTATTCCTTTTTTTAGTAAAATCACATTCCTTCTTCGAGACTTATCATCTCCAGCGACATAATTTATCATCTTCATTGCTTTTAGTCTCATGCCGGGTCATCATTTATGGCTACATCTTCACCACACACGGTGTCCACCACCCCAATTTGGGTGCCTCGGTTAGGGTCTCATTTCCATATGTATGTTATGGTGCAAAGTTTTTGAGAGTTTTAGCTTTTAAAATCAAGCTTTTTTAGCTCTTCAGATAGAAAGCTCCGATCCTCAGACCACACCTCCCAACCGTGATGCGTCGGGTTCAAGCAAACATCAAATTAAAGTCATATATATGCAAAAGCCATAACATACAATCACGACTATAATATCACATGTCAAAATTCTTAAAAAATAATACTAGTATACTACTTCTTTATAGCAGCTTTTACATAATGTAAAATACAAATCTGAGTATATCAATTTTCTTTAAAATATGTATAATTCTTAAACAGCCTTGACCCGAACCCGACTTGACCCGACCCAAATTGACCCGAACCCGAGTAACCCGAGTTCTAAACAAGGTCGGGTTCGGGTATGTTTTTTTTGAACCTTGACCCGAGTTGACCCGACCCGACCGGGTCAACCCAAATGATACCCCTATATGCAGGTATTGTTTATGTTTGTGTGCTAAATCACTAAAGACTGTTTTTTCGTTTATAATATCCGATTGAGGTATTATTTTTATCGTCTCACAATGTAAGATTTTCGGTTTGATTTGATATATTTAGTTTACTTATTGGTTTGGACAAAGGTTTCTTTTGGTGACACTCATGCTTTTTCGGCTTGTAGGAAAAGATTATTTTTTTTTTTTTGCCCCCTCTCAGAAAATATCTTAGCTCCGCCCCTGGTTGCAGCCTTCCTCCATAACCTTGCAAAATTAAGGACAACGTGCCAAACATAATATAATCACTTGCACAAAAGACATTTATCACCTACACATAAACTCATAAGAACAATTATGAGCTCCTTATCTTTTTGCATGCTAGCTGCCCTCTCATTCTTCAATTTTCTAAAGACCACGTCGATCACCAAAAGAAAAGTAGTATGAGTAATCATCGAACTTGGGTTTATTATTACGGAATAAAAATGAACGAGGCATCAAACCTATAAGGTGGGTCTTTACACAAATTTCACTTTTTGACATGATTGCTAATTCACGCATTTGTCTGCTATTAAAAGCAATTTTGACTAAATCATGGTTATGGCACAAACGTCTTTCACATTTAAACTTTAAAACCATCATTGAACTCGCAAAACACAAGTTAGTCAACGGTCTTCCCAGATTCTGGTATTACAAGGATCACTTATGTTCGGCATGTGAACAAGGAAAAAACACACGAGCTAAATTTCAATCAATACAAGAACAACGTACTGATCATGTGCTAGAACTTCTTCATATGGATTTGTGTGGCTCGATGCGCGTGCAGGCTATCAGTGGCAAACGCTACATTTTGATAATTGTCGATGATTATTCCAGATGGACTTGGGTCTATTTTTTTCGAAGTAAAAATCAAGCTCCGGATATGATAATCACCTTTCTTACAAAGATTCAAGTTCAACTTAAGAATACATAATAGTTAGAACAGACAATGGAACTGAATTCAAAAATCAGAAGCTTCGTGGATACTTTGAGAAAGTGGGAATTACGCATCACACATCAATTGCTCGGACTCTTGAACAGAATGGTGTAGTTGAAAGACGCAACAGGACGTAGTGGAAGCTGCTAGGACGATGTTGGTTTTCTCTCAATTACCAGACTACTTATGGGCCGAAGCCGAAGACGTCTTTAACTCTTTACTTCTTTGTTCTTTGTTCTTGTTGTTGTGATTTGGTTTCTTCTTCCTTTCATCAACGTCTTTGTCATCGGTGTCTTTGTGTCTTTTCCAACATGCTCACACTTCTTTTTTGACTTTGGTGCTTCATACATATATTATTCTCATTCTTTTGCTTTGATCTTTGTCTCTTAACTTTGTAGATTCTTCGGATTTTACGTAGAATCTTTCTAAACTTTGATTTGATTTGATCTTTGATGAGAACTTTCTTTGAACTTTGGGTGACTTAATGATATTGGCATGAGCATGTGGACATGGAAGGACGTTGATAATTTTGGTGATGGTAATGGTCTTTTCTGAAACTTTGGGCCTCCATGGGTAGCTTGATAGAAAGGTTAGTAATCAAGTTTCTGACGTTTATGTTTAGATGTCTTATACAAATACATCCTTGCTTGCTGGCGCGTTCTTTAAGTATTCTTATAACGGATACACGAGTGCTGGCGCGTTCCTTGAATACTCTCAGACCGGATGGTCACTTGGATGTATCGTACTTGATATTTTCACACTGTCGTTCCTACATCCGAATACCCAAGTGTTGGATATCGAAAGTAGATGAGCCGTTGAAGTATCCCAAGAGATCACTTCACGAATGTAGACCGTTTGAGACAACCACTAGGAAGGATGATACTCGATGTTGATCATGTAGCCATAAAAACTTTTAGTAAAATGTCTCAAAGCATTTATGATTATAAAACATATTTTTCTAATACTTTGAGAGTTTTGTATTTTTTGAAATACCCCCTTCACATATGCTCATGAGTTTTTAAGGAAAATCTGCACATTGAGGGTAGAGCGGGTAATTTTGAATTGGTGGATTTTCAATAGACTAGACATTTGCGAGACACGTTTACATCACTGGTTAGACCAGCTTGAAATTATTACCTGTCCAAGTGTTCGTCCAGAGAAAATCTCTCGAGATGGTACATTCTACTATGACAAGTCTTTTGCGAGACATGTTTACATCACTGGTTAGACCAGCTTGAAATTATGACCCATCTAGGAACAAGTCTTCTCAATTTCTAACATTGTTTTCTCGTCAATTCGTAGGTGATATCTTAGTCCTTTTGACATGGTACATTCTACTCTAACAAGTCCTTTGCGAGACATGTTTACATCACTGATTAGATCAGCTTGAAATTATTACCCATCCAGGAACAAGTCATTTCGATTACTGACATTTATTATCGTCAGTTCATTGGTTAACTATGAGTCGAACTCGATATGGTATACATTGCGAGACACGTTTACATTACTAGATAAACTAGCTTGAAATTATTACTCGTCCAGGAACAAGTCATTTCGATTACTGACGTATTTTCCATCAATTCTTTGGTTATATCTGAGTTGTACTCTTTTGAAGTTTCGCACTGATCAACATCATGAGATTCCACACTGGCCAATATATTTTAATCTCATTTATCCTCCTTAAAAATAGCATATAAATGTTGTTTTTAAAAAACAATGATGATTTAAAATATGCTTTTTGAGGTTTTGTAAATTTCTTGGGGAGAAACGAATCACAAGAACGTTTACTGAGAACAAAGATGTTTTGTTTTAAGTACCCTAACTCCAACACGACCTGTTTAATACATGGGTTAAGTGGGCCACTTCAAACATCACTCAAAAACTATTGTATTCAACCCTAGCTCGTTTGTTTTTATATCGGTCTCGGGTCATGTGAGGAAGTGCCACCATAGGTGGGTTTTCCTTATATTACAAAAGGGCTTGTGTTTCAATTGTATCATTTGTTGTGTGAGAAGCTCATAACAAAATAGTTGCGGTTTAAGTCTTGCTTAGGACATGTAAGATATATTTGTGGTGTAAATGTGAGATAGTTAAAATTGATGTTTTAAAAATTAAAAAAAATAAAAATAAATATTTTATATTAACTCATACTTTATACGAATATGTCAAAAAGAAAAAAGAGGATTCATGTAAGGAATTGCACCTACGAACTAAATGTAAAACACGAGTCGTGTCAAGCTTGATATCCTGATGATTTATTTAGACTAAGCTTAAAATGTAACCTCATCAGAGCTCAAATTTTAGAAGAAAAGTTGACCTCAAACTTAATATCTAAAGCTCAATCTCACATCTTTTTATTTCGAGTGTATCTGGATGCAAGTTTATATGAGCATGTGAGAATTAAAGATTCTTAAATAAGTTATTAGCTCTTATGAGTTTTGTTTTTTGTTTTATTTTTTTATTTTTTTTAACCATGATTTTCGACCTTTTAGTTGATTAATCCACGGGATTTGGATCCATCGCCACACATAATCAAACAGGGTAAAGTTCTTCCTTTTCAGGAGGCTTGCGTGGCTACTTCAGAGTTATTTACACCTGAAAGAAATTAAACTCGAGACCTCGTAATTTTTAGTGTAATAGTCATAAGCCCCTTTACCACTAGGGCACCTTTAAGCTCAAGCTAATGAAAAAGAGATTTTAGAAATGAGTAGAGTTGTATTTAGTTAAATTTATTAAGCATTTTTCAAAACATTTTAATCTGATTTTACAATAAATTTTTTTGGCTACAACTATTTCACCAAATACCTTTATAAAAACTAAAACTTTAGCTTTTGGCGTATAATATAGGCTCTAATTCCAACTTCAGTTTCACTTTCAGCTAGGGATGGCAAAAAAATCCGAACCCAATGGAGAAACCTGAAACCAAACTTTTTGAGGCGGGGCGAGGCATGCTTATCGGATTTCGGGACATTAGCAAAGATTTTTATCGTGTACGGGGCAGAGGGTGGGCACAACATCCCCAATCTGCCCTGCCCCGAAACATATATATGCGTATAAATCTATTAAATTCATATATTGGTATGTTAGTATTAATGTATTTAAAATAGGTTTCTCGAATTTTTGTTAGTTTTGTTATCTTATGACAAATTATGATTATAAATGGCTTTTTTTTTTGTCATATATGTTTAAAAGAAGTTTTTGTTATGAATAATATTATGTGGATGCTCATATAATCTATAAGAAGCCCATGGCTCAATTAACTATTAGGGTTTTACCTTAATGTTTATCTTATATATACCTTTTGTATCTCATACATTATAATCAATTGAAAAATATTTTTCATTCCCTCAACTCTTGTTCACAACACGTTATCAGCACGCTCTACGATTGTCAACTTCGAAAAGGTTGAGCACGCTAGGTCTAAGAGAAAATTTCATAGCCGTCAAAATTGAGGTATGTCATGCCAAATTAAATAATATCAAGCTCATATATGTGTCGTTCTGCTCACTATCTTGACACTTTAACAGTAATAAATACATGTTATTAATTAAACTGTTAGATCATATTAATGCTTAATTTAAACAAAATTGTAGACCACTTAATTCCTATATGCCTTTAATATATCAATTCAAAGTACGTGATCGATAGATTAATTATGTTTCCCTTAAGTTTAATATGACGTGTCCTTCACTTGATGTTCTACTCAGATTATTGTTACTTTACTTGTAATTGTCTATTTTTAAGACACCCTTAACTGATTTAATTTTTTTTTTAATTGTTTCGTTTTAGTAAGTGTCGGTTTTTATATGTTACTTATTATTATGCATCAATACATCTTGTTCTATGCTCATTGCATGATGTTATTTATTTTAGATTCTTAAGTTTGTTATGGATCTCATAATGTTGTGTATGCTATTAGTTGTTGAGTTTGACGTATGTAAAATTTTATCACTGAAAAAGAAAAGATGCAAATGTTGCATAATGTTGAATGTTTTATATAAAAAATTCCTAAGAATTACGTCGTTCATTCTGTAAGTGATTTTTTTTACATCCTTAATTTTGTTAACCGTAAAGCATACAAACAATGATTTGTTTATTGCCTAAAACAAAAGTAAATGCATTGCTAGATTAGATCGCAAGTTTCAAACATATTTTTTTTATAAATCTTATTAGCAAAGAAAGTGTATTTGAATATTATTCATAGTGGGTCTACCGTTATCACTAATAATATTTATCAGTTTATATAAAAATTGATGATTGATATTTTACACGTTCATGAGTAATTGTTTTATAATATTAAAGAATAAAGATCACAAAAATTATATGTTTTATAGGAGCATCCACAATAGTGGACCTTTTACAAGGTCTAAATATTAATTAAATCATTAAGTTATAAAGTTTTTGATTTTATAAATCTTGTTGCACTATGTATAAATCTTTCAAGTTTATAAAATGCTTAACAATTACAAATGCATTAGATTATGAAAAGGTTCAAGATTTCAAACATCTTCATTCCACATGAACATAAAACATCAACTTACTATGGTTAAAAGAAATTATAAACCACGTGTATTAAACTTTTTACTGAAATCACTATAGCGGATGCCCTAAGTTTATATTGTTGTTATTTATATCTGGAAACAAGGATTAATAGTTATGCTATTGTTATTTTTGTTTCGACAAATCTCATGTCTTACAAAATTTGTTTTGATTAGACACAAATTTTTGCAAACGCAATGTATGTAAGTTTAATACATAAAAGGTTAAATATTAATGACTTATCATTGTCGTTTTTAAATAAAGTCAACTATTTATTCTTTTCACGTACATAAGAGGCATACATTATTTGAAAATAAGTAAATTATTATATACTTATGTACGTGCAAATAGTATGTGTATATGTGAATCATAATATTAATACTTATAATACAATGTGCTTTACATATTGATCACGTATGACCTTCCTGGCACCAATACGGGCGAGACGCGGACTAAATACTCCCGGCACTCATATGTATGGGTCGCGGACCAAATACGCACCCCGGCAATGGCCACTAAGTCATTCCGCAGATGATAGACGCGTCCGAAGAGGAACACAACCGCGTCCAACGTAAAAGGTAGGGAATCTCGCTCGGGCTCAACGTACTGCAACCTGCAGTCCCCAAATAGGGAAAGCGGGACAATTCCCGCCCAAAAGCATCGCTATCACAGCAACACGACGAGCTCTGGAGTTGACCTACGTCACTCCCCACTCCCAAGCTGTCGTTCTCATGGCCCGTGACCTCGAGAACACGACAGAAAGGTCAACCATATAAATAGAGGCCTCGCCAATATTCAAACGGTAACAAATACATACACTCTCTCTCTAGAATCAACTTTATCTCTCTAAACACTATCACTTACTCTCACGCCGGAGGTTGACCGCGGAACCCCGTTCCGCGGTGAGACTAACGGTGTTGGTTTTCTTAGCAGCTTGCAATCAAGAACTTCACTTAATACAAGATCTATTTCCTGGGGAGTTAGCCTACACTAATCTTCATCAGGGGAGCGCCCAGAATTGTATTAACAAGTTGGCGCCATCCGTGGGACCAGTAACATAACTGCGTTTCCAAAAAACCAAGAAAAAAAAACTCTAATGAGCAGTTTGGCAGAAAACCCCTCCCCTTCTCCTGAGCCGTCCACGGTCAGAAACACGGGAGGGAATGAAAAAGTGCAAACCACAGAACAATACCACCCTAAGACCGCGACAGACGCGTCAATAAGGGAGTTCTGCGAAAAGCACTACCATCAGATTTTACCCTTCATGGCAGAAAGAGTCCATCAGGAAAAACTGGACCGGGTCAAAACCCGGCTGGATTTTGACGATGAGGTTCGAAATGAGAGATCTCAAGAACACGCCCGGACTACTCGTCCAGCATCTGAAAGAAAAGAGGCACCAAAGAGGAGGCGCGAAGCCAGTCCTAGTGCCAGGTCGGACCCGTCGGAGTATTCCAAGTCGCGAAGTGTCTTCTCAAGACTTAGCAGTCGAGACGAGGGAGGTTCTAGAGAGAAGAGACGGTTGGAGGCCAAGAGGCCGCGGCCAGATGTATTCTCAAGACTGGAAAAGGAACGTCCGCACGTGTCCACGAGACTTGGTGACCAAAAACCAACCGTGTTCTCCAGACTCCAGTCAAAGGTCACTTCCCGTAGGCAACGCAAAAGAGAAGTGGAGAAGCGAAGTAAACGGGACATGACCGAAAAAGGCTCCGCCGATAGACACCAGCGAAGCCGAAGTCCTACCCACGGCAGAGCTTCCTATTCGAAGTCTGGCAGAGGAGAAACATACCACTCGTGCCGCAGTAGAACTAGGGAAGTGTCTCCTCCGGAAAGCGAGGAAAGCACTGGAGGACACTGGAAGTCCACCCCGAAAAGCAAGAAACGGGAATCTGATGACCTCTACTCCCCGTATGACGTGGCTGACACAGACCCCTTTACCCGTCGTATACGGAATTTTGAGTTCCCGGAAAGAACAAGAATGCCAGCTCACATTCGAACGTATGACGGGACAGGAGATCCGGAGGATCATCTGAAAATCTTCCAGACCGCGGCCAAGGTGGAAAGATGGGCCATGCCCACATGGTGCCACATGTTCAACTCCACCCTTGTAGGGCACGCCCGCGGCTGGTTTGACGAGCTGCGTCCGAAAAGCATTAACAACTTTGAGGAGTTGAGGTCGAGTTTTCTCTCATACTTCCTACAGCAGAAGAAGTATACGAAAGACCCTGTGAAATTACACCACATAAAGCAGCGGGAAGGGGAGTCCACAGAAGCATTCGTGGAACGCTTCAAGACAGAAAGCATGTATGTGAAGGGAGCCCCCGAGTGCATGAGAGTGTCTGGCTTTATGCACGGGATAACGAACCCGGAGCTGATCAGGAGGCTCAATGACAACATCCCCCAGTCGCAGGATGAAATGTGGAAGGTCGTGAAAGCATTCCTCAGAGGTGAGGTGGCCGCGGCCAACCAGTCAAAGAAGAAGCACTCCCAGTGGAAAAACCAGGATGGAGGACAGAAAAGCATCCAGATCTTTGAAAGAAAAGGGGAGTTCAAGACCCGCTTAAGGCCAGAGAAGAAGAGGGGGGACAGGTTCACCCCCCTCACAAAGACGCCAAAAGAAATACTGGCCATGGATACGGTCAAGTTCACAGCTCCCCCGCCAATGTCCAGTCCGGTCGAGTCTAGGAATAAAGACAAGTACTGTGACTTCCACAGAGAAAAGGGGCACAACACGGACGAATGCTATCAATTGAAGAAACAGATAGAGGAGGCAGTCAGATCCGGACAGCTCGCACATCTGGTCAAAGAGATCAAGAATGGGGCGCAAAAGAATGGCGGCCCCAAGGGCGGAAAGAAGGATACCGCGGCCAAGGACAAAGCCCATGCCATATACATGGTCAACACCTGGCAACGGTCAGTCAAACCCAAGTTGGGTCCGGACGCGGTCTTAAATATGGAAATATCTTTTCCCCCCATATCCGGAGATGACTGGGACGACCACCCGCTGGTAATCAAGGCAGATGTAGAAGGGTGTACAATTCACAGGATGTACGTGGATAACGGAAGCGCTTCAGAAGTTCTATACGAACATTGCTTCAACAAGCTAAGCCCAGACATCCGCAAAAGACTAATCCCCGCTTCATCACCACTCCTGGGTTTCAGCGGAGAACTCTCATGGCCGCTAGGGCAGATCCTCTTGGAAGTGACATTGGGAGACGAAGAGAGGTCGGCCAGTGCGTGGATGAACTTCATGGTGGTACGATCTCCTTCTCCCTACAACGGGATAATTGGACGTCCGGGGATTAGGCTGTTGAGAATAGTGCCATCCACGGCGCATGGGATGCTGAAATTTCCTACTTGTGACGGAGTCGTGACTTTGCACAGTGACAAGGTGGTTCCAGTTGAATGCAGAATGGTTGCGGAACCAGAACCCTACCATATAACCGCAGAAGCAGAAGAGAAGGAAGGAGTCGCGGTGGCAATCAACCCCAGATTCCCCGACCAAACGGTCACCATTGGAGGGGGGTTGAGCGAGCAAGGGAAGAAAAGCCTCTGCGACCTGCTCAGGAATAACTTGGATATCTTTGCTTGGGAGCCCTCCGACATAACTGGAGTTCCGCGGACAATAGCGGAACACAAACTGAATTTCCGGGACGGTTATGACCCTGTGCGACAAAAGAAGAGGGGACAGGCCCCAGAAAGAAACAAAGCAATCAATGAAGATGTTACCAAGCTAGTGGCGGCGGGGATCATGAAAGAAGTACACTACCACGACTGGTTGTCTAACCCCGTGCTAGTTAAAAAGAGTGACGGAAGCTAGAGAATGTGTGTGGACTTCAAGGACTTAAACAAAGCCTGCCCAAAAGATTGCTACCCCTTGCCGGAGATCGACTGGAAGGTCGAATCCCTCTGCGGATACCCATTCAAGTGCTTTCTTGACGCGTACAAAGGGTATCACCAGATACAAATGGCAGCCGGGGACGAGGAAAAGACAGCGTTTCACACAAACCTAGGCATCTTTTGTTACACCAAAATGCCCTTCGGTCTAAAGAACGATGGTGCCACATACCAAAGGCTCGTGGACAGGGCATTTGAGAAACAGATTGGAAGAAATATGGAAGTGTACATCGACGATCTAGTCATCAAGAGCCATTCAGAGGAAGAAGTACTCAGAGATATGAATGAAACCTTCAAGACCCTAAGGAACATCAACATGAAGCTTAACCCCAAGAAGTGCACATTTGGGGCGGAACAGGGCATGTTTCTAGGTCATGTGGTAAGCATGGAAGGCATCAGAGCTTGCCCAGACAAGTCTGCGGCCGTAACTACTCTCAGATCCCCGACGACCAAAAAGGAAGTACAGTCTCTGAATGGAAAGTTAGCCAGCCTCAGTCGTTTCATGTCCAAATCAGAGGAAAGGTCCCTTCCATTCTTCAAAACGCTGAAGAAATGTATTAAAAAGAGTGACTTCTACTGGACACCGGACGCAGAGCAGGGGTTCAAAGAAATGAAGCAACACATTGCCAATCTGCCAATGGTCATCGCTCCACAACCAAAGGAGGAGCTGATCATGTTGATAAGGTTTTAAAAGGTACCTTTTTAAGGGGTCATTTAAGCCCTTATTCGATCACTTCTGTATCCGTTATTGCTTAATATCGTTCCTTTTCACTTTTTAGGTCTCTTGAAGGCAAAATGCTGGAATGATGCTTATTTGGACGAAAAGGCGCAAATATACGAAGAAAATGGCCAAAGTCAGAATCGAGACACTCAAAGCTGCTGAAACATAAGGCGACGGCGTCACTGCATATCTGCGACGCCGTCGGGAAGGAATTTTGCGACGGGTCAGAAGCGAAATTGCATGTTTTCAAGGGACGACGTCAGGTTTTAAAGGAGTAGGCCGTCGTTACTCAGACGGCCTAGATGCAGCCAAGACGGCGTCAGAGCTGAAGGGGACGGCGTCACAGTCATAAGGTGACGCCGTCGCAAGGTTTACGTGGCCAAGACGAAACCCTAATGACGGCGACACGACGGCGTCACGAAACATAAGGTGACGCCGTCGCAGATGTAATCTTATATATAGAATCCGAATTTTTCAGTTTTGTGTGTAGTCTTTTGGAGTAAAAACCTAAAACCGAACCAAGGCTTTCTTGTGCAGTATTTTAGGGTTCTAAACCCTATTATACATCAAGATAAGTATTTACTTCATTAATTTAATTATGTCTTTGATTATTTGTGTGTATGCTTGCATGTTCTCCATGTCCGGCTAATTTATTTGTGTGTTTGCTTAGGGAATATGAAACTTAATTATTGAATATTGATTGGTTGATACTTATCTTAGTTGACTAATGATCTAGAGTGCGCTAGATTATTCGTTGTGTACTTAATGCTTGACTTTTCTTTGTGAACTTTAGAATATAATTATCTAGGTAATTGTAGGATAAAGTATTCAAGGACAACCGTAGAGTAGGCGTCTATAAATCACTAGAGGATTTGTAAACAAGACCCTTTGGTAATTTCAAAGAGTTAGGGAAACAAGCACGCCCTATAGCCTTAGAATCACAACGCAACTAGGAATAAGGACGTGACAAATCAACCATCAATAGGAGATAATTAAGGAGTAGTAAAACCTAAGTAAACACATCTTTAAACTATCATACGAGTACACATCAATTAGACATAGACTATCACAACCTTAGCTTAGATAATTAGATAATAGTAGAGTAATCGGTAGCAATACCAACCCCCCAAATCCAATACCCGAGATTCGTACCTTTTCATTTTCTAAAAAATATAAAAAGATAAAAAATAATCTTCCTCAACCTCAACCTTAGCGTAGTAACTTCTCACTAGCATTCCTATTCCCCTAGAGAACGATATCAATACCCGTGGCTTACCCTAATTACTACACTACAACGATTAGGTTCACTGCCTAGGGTGTTATAAAACTTGCTCGAAGAAAAGGAAGTTTCCTTGACCCCGAACGACGCGTGTAGCGTTATCACATGTACTTAGCCGCGTCCCAAGAAGCTGTAAGCGCGGTTTTGTTAGCGCAAAGGGAGTCGAGGCAACAGCCAGTGTACTTCGTCAGCCGCGCCCTAAAAGGCCCGGAGGTGAATTACACTCCGCTTGAGAAGCTTGTCCTGGCACTAGTATATGCATCCCGCAGGTTGCGGCGATACTTCCAGGCACATCCAGTAGCGGTCATCACAGACCAGCCACTGAAGCAAGTCTTGACTAAGACAGAAAAGAGCGGAAGAATGGCTGGATGGGCAATAGAGCTGGACGAACATGACATCACCTTTCGACCCCGGACAGCCATAAAGGGACAGGTGCTAGCGGACTTCATTGCTGAGATCCCAGAGGAAGAAACTCTTGACAAGAAAAAGGACCAGCAACAATACTCAGAGCCGTGGAAACTATTCACGGACGAATCTTCGTGCATAGAAGGGTCCGGAGCAGGCTTAATCCTGACAAGCCCGGAGGGGCAGGAGTTCACCTACGCCCTCCGTTTCGAGTTCGAGGCATCCAACAACGAAGCCGAGTACGAGGCACTAATCGCAGGACTAAGGATTGCTGAACAAATGCGGGTAAAAGACTTATCAGCAAATGTTGACTCCCGTCTCATGGCAAACCAGATAAACGGAGCATACGAAGTGAAGGAGGAAAGCATGGTGCGCTACTTGGCGAAGGCCAAAGCATTGATTGAAGGGTTTCGGACGTTCTCCATCAGACAGATTCCCCGGAGTCAAAACAAACAAGCAGACCCGCTAAGCAAAATTGCATCCACCAGCTTTGTCCACCTGACAAAACAGGTCCTTGTGGAAGTTTTAAAAGAAAAATCCATCGAAGAAAAGGAAGTACTGGCTATCGTGGAAGAAGACGGGGATACATGGATGACACCCCTGATCGAATATCTAAGGGATGAAATGCTACCAGCGGATGACAACAAGGCAAGAAAACTACGGATCAAGGCAAGGCAGTACGCGTTGAGAGATGGAATCCTGTTCCGGAAATCCTTCCTAGAACCTTGGCTCCGATGTGTAGGCCCCACCCAAGCCAACTACGTGCTGCGAGAGATCCACGAAGGGTCGTGTAGCATGCACTCCGGCCCAAGGGCAGTGGTAGCCAAAGCAATTAGATCCGGATATTATTGGCCGACGATGCACAGGGATGCACGTGAGCTAATACAGAAGTGCGAAGATTGCCAAGTCCACCGCCCGGTACCAAAACATCCGCAGCAAAATCTGACCCCAATCACCTCTCCTTGGCCTTTTTACAAGTGGGGTATAGACATCTGCGGACCTTTCCCAGAAGGCCCCGGCAAGGTAAAGTTTATGATTGTAGCAATAGACTACTTCACCAAATGGATCGAAGCCAAGCCCTTAGCCTCCATCACAGGAAGGCAAGTGAAGAAGTTTGTTTGGGACAACATACTCTGCCGCTTCGGCCTGCCGGGAGAGTTAGTGTCGGACAACGGAAAGCAATTCCGCGACAACCCATTCAAGGACTGGTGCCAGAAGCTCAACATCAAACAACGGTTTGCATCGGTGAAACATCCGCAGGCAAACGGGCTGGTCGAAAGCGCGAACAAAAGTCTGGGAGAAGGCATCAAAGCGAGATTGGAGAAGGGAAGTAAAGACTGGGTGGAAGAAGTGCCTCATGTGCTCTGGACACACAGAACTATGATCAAAACAAGCAACGGCGAAACCCCATTTTCCCTCACATATGGCACTGAGGCAGTTATCCCGGTAGAGATTGGAATGCCAAGTCTCCGATGTACACCATAAACCAAATCTCCAATGACCAAGAGCTTCGCCTAAATCTGGACATCCTGGAAGAAAAACGAGAAGCCGCGGCCATTGAAGAGGCGCGAAGCAAAGCAAGGATGGAGGGGTACTACAACGCCAAAGTACGAAGCACGGCCTTCAGACCCGGAGAATTTGTCTACCGCAGCAACGAAGCTAGTAGAGCGGAGGACACCGGAAAGCTTGGTCCCAAATGGGAAGGACCATATGAAGTGATGGAGGCACTAGGGAATGGAACGTACAAGCTCAGAGCCGCGGATGGGGAGATACTCCCGAGAACATGGAACATCCGCAACTTGAAGAAATGTTACATCTAAGCGTAAGTAGGTTTTCCCCGCCTTTTGTAAGTTGATCACGGATCAGGTCCGGACAACAGGGGAACTTTAACTTTTCATATTTCGTATTTATATTGTAATGTTTTCTAAGTAATGAAACGTAGATGCCTGGCCCGCTCTACAAATTTTCCAAAATAAAGATGCAACCATATTTTTTACTCTTACATCTTATGCATGATTCTCACAACCGCGACAGACAGTGTCACACATAAAGGGCGAGCAACCTTAAAATTGACTCGGGCATATAAGTAGTATTGCAAACCCATTGACCATTGTTTGATACCCCCGGACTCCCAAAGTGCGGCCAAGGGTACAACTCAAAGCCCGGAACAACTAAGTCCGGCAAATATAAAAAAAAAACACGCGTACAACTAAAACAAGAAGTTTCACTAAATTCACAAGACCTTTTTTACAAGTACACAGGGCATACCCCCGGCTTACAAAAAATGGCGTCGCAACAACCACGACCCTATCAAACATAAATAAAGCTTCACAACAGAGGGAAAAGGCGGCATAGTCTAAATGCCGCCAATAAGAGACCAACTCAAGCATTCCCAGCACCATCAAGAACGCTGGCGTCAAACATATCATCGTGGGCAGCCGTTTCTTCTTCTTCTTTTTCATCCTCCCCGGTAGGACCTGTAACCGCGGAAGAAGGGGTTGGACCAGGAGAAACGATCACCATGGAAGGCTCTCCAGTAGAAGTAACCTGATGCTCAACCTCTGAAACAAGCAGCTCAGGATTCCAAACATTAAACTTCTTACCATACGCCCGGTGCTTCCTCTCCTTGTACGCGGCAATGGCGCGTGGGCGTCTAGTAATGGTTTGAAGCAAAGAGGTGGGAAGAGCAACCTCTTCCGCCACCGGGGGATTAAAAACGAATTCCCCCGCACTACCTGGCCTCTCCTCTTGTAACACAAGCTGCGACATAAGGAATTCTAAAGAGGAATCCTTGCAAGCCTCCAAGGAATCGAGAAGGGGGAAGGGAACATCACTAAGGCGAATGACAGCCTCGCGGTAAACCTCCTTAGCCCGCGGATTGTAGGCCTTGATCTGTTCCAGCTTTCGACCCTTAGAACCATAGACAATCCCAGCTTCCAAACCCTGCCTCAGGCCCTCAGCGATGGCCTTGCTAATACAATCCCCCAACCGCGTCTGAAGCTCATCAGACTGTTTGAAGGCCATCCAAGCCCGGCGGAAACCATGCCCGATCACCCAGCTCTTACCCTCAATAGCCATCACTCATCAGAGTGCTTGGGAATAGCTCCTCATCAAAGTCACGGTTGAGTTCCGCCAACCTCTGATCTAACTTCGCAAGTTGACTATCATACTCACCGCGGACTCTTTCCTCGCACTCCTTCAATTTTTCTTCTAACAAACCAGCACCCTCAACCTGCCCTTTGAGTTCCTCACAAACAGAAGTAAGCCCGACCACTTTACCCTTTAGCTCGGCATTTTCAACAGTAAGATTGGCCAGCTGTTCATCCTTCGGCGCGATCATACCCTCCAACTGCGCCACGCGCTCACGCAACCTCTTAAGCTCTTCAGCTTCGGACTCAAGCGACCCAACCCGCTCGCGGAGACCCTTTGCCTCCGCGGCTTCAACCTCGAGCTCTTGAATTTTCCCCTTTAGAGCCTCAACCCTTTTCTCTTTTCTCTCGAGCCTCCTGTTCAACTTGTTAGTCTAGTTAAGCTCAAACTGTAGCCGCAAACGTACCTCGGAAGACATACACGCTTGCTGAACAGTCATTATGTTGTACTGCTCCAGCAAGTCCGTGTGGGGCATGTTGCGCAATGTAGACAAATACCCAGGAGTTGCAAGATTGTCCAGCATACTCTGACAAACCCAAGGGTCATTCATGCGGAACTCATTAGTCGGTAACCACTTCGGAACATACGTATTCTTTGCCTCCGCAGTATCCACAGACAAAGACTCATAGAAGTCGTCGTTGGATGCGGGGGGCGGTGGCCAGATGGGTCCTGCAGTGGGGATCCAACCCCAAAAAAGCTCTCCTGAAAGGGTGGTGGCTGAGAAGGCCCGGACATATCCACATCCAAGTTCTCCTGATGGGCAGTGGTGGAAGTCTTTGAAGTAGAGTCCGGGACTGCCTGAACGTCCGAAGTAGCCTCAGAGGAAATATTAATCTCCTCCTGCGGACGAGGTCCAGAATCAGATTCGTCGCGCAACTCCATAACAGGAGTAGACCCCGCGGCCGCATCTCCTACATAACACACAACATTTGAGTTTCAAAAGAAGGGGGAGAAAATAATAAAGAAAAAAGAAAAAAAACTGTACTCGCCGCGGATCCAGAGCCCTTCTCCGACAGAGGAGTAATTCTCTTCTTCTCTGGCTGCTTGGAAGGAACATCGAGCTTGACCCTTTTCTTCCCAGTCGGCTTATTAGCCTTAGCCGCCTTTACATTGTCCACAATAGTCTCTTGGACTAAGGTGATAGTATTTTCGGAAGGCTCAATAACACGGTTAACAGTTTCATCTTGAAGGGTCTTCTCCCCCTCTAGCAAAGTCCTCTCACCAGATGTCACCTCGAATGGATCCGGCTGATTGATAAAGGCAAACAAAGACATCTCTGCAAGACAACAAATAAAAACACAGACGTTAGTAAAAGAAACAAGGAAAGGAAAAAAGATAATAAGGCGCGGCAAACCCTAAAAAGAAAAACCCACCCTCGGTATCCGAAGCCATAAAGGTAGGCCGCGACGTAGTATCGTCCCAGGCACGGCTAAGGCCAACCATGCAAAGAAGGGGCTCCGGCAACTTCTTAAAAGGAGCGCGCATCGTGTCAAGACGACGCAACAACTCAAGGTCAACATCGTCGCCACTCGGAGGTGGATCACGGTCAACAGAAACTTTCTCATTCCACGAGATTGCTAATGGAAAAACGGTCGCGTCAACCCAAAAGAAAAACTCCTTCCAATTCTTCACAGAATCCAAAGGAGCGGTGTAACACACCGGAACAATCAAGGACTTGGTACCCTTACGCTTCTCTAGGGTCATCCAACCATCCTTCATCCCCGAATAATAAAATTTCCTAAATAAAGGCACGGTGGGTGTTCCACCGTGAGCGCGGCAAAGGATCTCAAAGTGACTAATCCTAGCGGCAGCCAGTACAGATAACTGCGACAGATGAATTTGAAAATATTCCAAAACCCTACATAGGAACGCGGAAAGGGGTATCCTAAAATTGCAAAATTCAAAGAACCTAGTATACACTCCTATCTTACCCTCAGGAGCATCCTTTATGGTATCGTTAGGACCAGGAAGAAGAGGGTGAACAGTCGAAGGGATATGATATCTAGAACAAAAATCACTCAAATCTTTCTGGGACAACTTACAGGTAAAGTCACTTAGGAGTTTTTTAGCCATGGAACCATAAGGAAGGAAGAAAAACCTAACCTGATAAAGTAGGAACGAGCACACAGAACTTGGAGAGCGTTTTTCTTTTTTACTTGCGAAGAGGAAATGGCAACAGTAGCCAATAAAGTAAAAAAGGCCTGGTATTTATACCCCATAGATGCAAACCCAACGGGGCAATCGAACGGTCAAACAAGCGTCACGTCTCCGGCCTGTATCCAACGGTCCAACATCACCTAGATCAACGGATGAGATGGAAGCAGCCAAAACGTCTTGTCAGTCAGAAAACACGCGGCTAGGGGCAGTTCACGAATCCCAAGGGACAGATGTAACGCTTATCTTTGGAACGAGTGGAAAGTACAGTCAGCAATGACTAGGACTATCCGCGGAACACACTACCGTGGGTAATCGAAACAATTTAGTCTAGAAGCGCTTGTCATGGACCAACAAGCACACTAGACTGGGGGGACTTGATCACGTATGACCCTCCTGGCACCAATACGGGCGAGACGCGGACTAAATACTCCCGGTACTCATATGTGTGGGTCGCGGACCAAATACGCACCCCGACAATGGCCACTAAGTCATTCCGCAGATGATAGACGCGTCCGAAGAGGAACACAACCGCGTCCAACGTAAAAGGTAGGGAATCTCGCTCGGGCTCAACGTACTGCAACCTGCAGTCCCCAAATAGGGAAAGCGGGACAATTCCCGCCCAAAAGCATCGCTATCACAGCAACACGACGAACTCTGGAGTTGACCTACGTTACTCCCCACTCCCAAGCTGTCGTTCTCATGGCCCGTGACCTCGAGAACATGACAGAAAGGTCAACCATATAAATAGAGGCCTCGCCACTATTCAAACGGTAACACATACATACACTCTCTCTCTAGAATCAACTTTATCTCTCTAAACACTATCACTTACTCTCACGCCGGAGGTTGACCGCGGAACCCCGTTCCGCGGTGAGACTAACGGTGTTGGTTTTCTTAGCAGCTTGCAATCAAGAACTTCACTTAATACAAGATCTATTTCCTGGGGAGTTAGCCTACACTAATCTTCATCAGGGGAGCGCCCAGAATTGTATTAACACATATATTTTTATTAAAGATGAGGCTTACTCTTAAACTATATATTGAACACATCCCCACTATGACTACTTTATTCGATTAGCATATATTACAACATTTCAAACGAGTAAGATGTATTAAAACTCTAAACCTCACAATCATGAATGATTTCAGCAAAGTAACTCATGTCATAATGTGGATGTTGCTGTGGTGTTTAAAATTGATTTGCATACTTGTGATACAATTGAGCTATTAAGTATAAAAAAAATATGTCTTAGTTGACTTAATTTGTGCCATTGAACTTCTTATATATATGTGATTTATTTAAAATGTGATTTTCTTTGATTATAAGGCATTTGAGTAATCGAGTAATGGCATGCACGTGTTTTACATTTGTGCAACTTGACTAATAAATGGATATGTTATATTGAACTATATGAAAGCCATAAAAGAGCTGTAAGATTTTGATTGGAGAATGTGATTATATATTAAGTTCTCCATATTATTCGAGTTTTACATAAAAAGTGCAATTAAAACACATGTGGTCATAAACTAGAGTTTATGAGTCAGGATTATTTATTGGCATGACCGGTTGAACCATCCCGGATCAATAATGATGCGAACCATATACAAGAACCTTGAGTTCTTCAAAGGTAATTTGATTAGTTTTATTGTTCTCAATGGAAGTGCATTGTTCACTTATTATCACCAAATTAAAGTAAGGACTTTGTCCTACGAAGTTTTGAAAATAATATAAAGGGGATGCATGTAGGCCTATACATCTGCTATGTGGATCATTTTGAGTTTTAAAATCGATGCATCGTCAAAATGATCATCAAATACGCAACTTAAGGGTAGCGTAATTAGTGGCTCGACTTATAAAATGAGAGCACGGTTTTCCACATTGTATTATTGAGAATGGTGGTGAAAACTTATAAGTACTGGGCGATTATTAGAATAAGTGTTGAACTTTATGTAGCCCAAGTTCATACGCGAATTGCTTTTGTTGAAACGTTCATAAAATGTCTTCAGTTGATTGCAAAGCCAACAATTATGAGAACAAAAATCTTAGATTATGGGGCATGTTATAAAATATGAATTCGCATCATACCAACAAGATTAATGAATACTCCCCAATAAAATGGTTTATGGTCACGAACCATATGTTTCCCATTAAAGTTTTTGTAAATGTGCGAAACTTGTATTGAAAATCCACCACAACGCACAACAATGGGATATTGTAATTGATAATTCATTCAAGGGAAGAATGAGCAGCGAAAGATATGGAATGAATTATAATATAAATGTTGATCCTCAGACAAATGAATATGAACTTGAAGGGACAATTTACATTCCAGATCTAGTAATTGCCAGACTTGTTTAGTGACATAAAGAAGTGACTAGATCATATATATGCTGCTAGTGCTCCAATTATAATGTATGTCCCAAAATGAAAACCAATGATTGGTAGTAAGTCTATGGCACGTCTGCAACGTGATAGACTAATCGATTCCAAATAAAATTCCTCGAATGAATGGTTAAAATGGAGCAAGAAAATTCAGATGGTTTAATCGAGGTAATAAAGACCCCATAATAATTATCCTATAGAGACACTAGACATGAAGGTAATTGAAAACCCCGGGTACTTGAAAAACTATGAGATATCAATAAATGATATATTGCAATGTCTAGTAAAGTGTGGAATCGAAAATATAAATGAATCGACGTCGATGGTGATATTGTATACAATAATACATATGGTAATGATTATGTAAATAAATAAGATAGCGCTATAATCATGGTGAGGATCATGGAAGCATACCTGCAGGAAGTGCAGATGTATAAATGAATGACCAAAAGAAGTAAAGACGCAAAGAACTAATGAAAGATTGAAGTTTCTTGTGACGAGACATGGTTACTGGGACTTGAAGTCCGTACATATGAGTGTGTAAAATTATTGGATATGCATTGGTCATTATGAGAGAGCGAAATTAAAGTATTGAAACTATGATATTTAAGGCATAATTGATGGCATACAAATATTTTCGCAAAGACTTTGCATATTGATACATGATCTCATGTGGTGGATCCAATAATCTATTTAATATCTATAAGTCTAATGATATGATAACTAATCGATATGCATCTAAAAGAAAATGAATAGAGCTCATTTGAAGTTGAGATTCCATGAGGGATATAAAATGCACGAAGCATGTCTCGTGATTTAAAATGTTGAAAGCATATAAGAAAGTTTTCAAGAATAACACTTGATCAAGTTGAATAAATCACTATATAAGTGAAAGGCAATATGGTATTGGTTTGAAATGAGCCATTTAAATAATAAAGTTTACCCATGTTAGTTTTAAAGATATTTGTATTTGAATATGGTATAAGTTACATATGGTTTGATGAGGTAAATGTGAATGGAACTCATGAGGAGATTTTCAAGACGGTTGAATACCTTGAAATTAAATACAAAGTTTTGTCTTGTTTTATGAATTAAATATCTTAAAGATGAAATCATTGTTCATAATAAAAACTAAAGAAAGATGCTATATATCTTTATATGGATAAACGACGCTCATGTTTATAAGGTCAATTGATGAAGAAAGACCCCTTTACTTATAAAGATGATGATCACAATATTGATTTATGGGTGTCATAGTTATAATGTATATAAAACATTGATTGTTCTCACTAGTGGTCATAAATGATATAATGTATCATTTACTTTGCATTCGTTGATACTATATAACTTGTAAAGTACGAGGATGTACTCGTACAATGATAAATATGACATATGCTTAATCCTTCTTGATATGTGAAGGTTAAGAGGAGAACACTTGTTTATATAAGAATCAAACATATATTCTTTCAAGACAGTTACCATATTAACATTAAAGAAGTCAGTTTATTATATTGGATTGCACCAACTAGGAGATTTAAGTGATGTGATCATCAGGGGGAGAGAAGATACGCATTGCACTCTTTTTCCCTTGACCATGGTTTTGTCCCCAGAGGGTTTTCCGGCAAGGTTTTTAATGAGGCAACATCCCCGAGCGTATAAAGGAATATGTTTTTTCCTTCACTAGATTTTTGTCCCACTGGGTTTTGTCTAGTAAGGTTTTAATGAGGCATAATCATTAAATGGACATCCAAGGGGGAGTGTTATGGATAATTATAATATGAATGTCCATATCTTATAAGATACTGATTAAAGGTATTTGAGTTATATTATAAGATTACATATATTCCAGAATGTCTGACCCTCCAATGGTCGATCATAAACTGGATATGTATTTACAAATAGAGGAACCGCAATTTCATGACATTCAGTTAAGAAGACGATCTCAGCGATATTATCCAACCATGCAGAAATTCTAAAGATACATGAAGCAAGTCGAGAATGTGTTTGGCTAAGAAGTGTGATACAACACATACGTAAATCATGTGGTAATTATTCAGAAAAGGTGGCACCAACAGTTTTGCATGAAGATAATGTAACATGTATTGCTCAAATTAAAGAAGGTCATATCAAGGGCGATAGGACGAAATATATTTTACCAAAATTCTTCTTCACTCATGACTTACAGAAGAATGGTGATATTAACAAGTTCGTTCAAGCAACAATTTGAAATATCTATTTACCAAGACACTTCCTACATCAACATTTAGGAAACTAAGTTACAACATTGGAATGCGATGACTCAAAGAGCTCAAGTGATAAAGTCATCAGAGGGAGACAATAAGCGCTGCACTCTTTTTGTCCTTAGTCATGGTTTTGTCCCACTGGGTTTTCTTGACAAGGTTTTTAATGAGGCAGCATTCTTAAAGCGTATAAATAATATGGACATCCAAGAGGGAGTGTTATGAATTATATTATGTGGATGCCCATATAACCCATAAGAAGCCCATGGCTCAATTAGCTATTAGGGTTTTACCCTAATGTTTATCTTATATATACCCTTTTGTATCTCATACATTATGATCAATTGAAAAATACTTTTCATTCCCTCAACTCTTGTTCACAATAATTTTTGATTTTTGAGGGGATTGTCGTTATTTATGTTTTTTTTTTAACTTATTAAAGTTAGTACTTATTGTGTTATTAGTCAGTTCTTGATTCTTGATGTTATTACATATAATCATATTGCTATTATATGGTGTAAAATAATAATAAATGGGAAATAATGTATATCTGGTGGAGCATTGCACCAAAAAAGACGCCCCGATAAGATTCTAACGAGGATCAGGGTGGGTTGGGAGTGTAGTTTACTAATCGAGTTTGTGGATGGGGATAGTCGTTGTTAGTACAAAAAGTGTGACGGGTTGTAATGGGTGTTAGTATTGCTTGTTGGATTGGGCTAACAAGCTGTTGGTGGGCTGATCTTGTATTAATCCAAGTAGTTTAATTGAATTCCCTGCACAAGAAAGAGTAAACCGTTAGCCTTACCGTGAGGACGGACCCCATGATTAGACTCCGGCGTGAGATTAAGTACACATTCTTGTCAGAGAAATAAGAGTATGTGTGTGTTATTATGAGAGAGAAAGTTGTACCTTGTATGGGGATTAGAGCCTCTTTTATAGGCGAGGTTTACCGCTAGGGTTTCCTGATTACTCGCATATAGTAGTTGGCTGCCGGAGCCGGACTCTTGTCGGACAAGATTCCGTGTTAATCGCGGATGCGAACACAGATTACCTTCCGCGGCCAGAGGTTTGGTCTGCTAAGTATCCTGCATGCGTCTTTTAGTCTGGACTATAGCCAATTTTATTATTGGGCTTACTGTTGGTCCAGCGTTCGCAGTAATTCTCGTTGTTGGGCCTGGGCCCAGTATGTGTATAGCACGAATCAGGCCCAGTAAGCCTGCTATACGTGTTATACGTCATCAAGTCCCCCTATTCTAGTGTGTTCACTGCATGAGGATATTGTCGCGTGCGGTGAATGTTACTAGACTTAAGTTGACTGAGCAATATTTACTTTCCGCACTTTCTGAAGCGTCTTTCTGACACTTCCCTTTCTTGGGATGTGTTTCGTGCGACTGGATGTTTGTCGAATTTTCGTTTTCTGCTTGATTTGACCTAATGTCCCACGCGCTTCTGTTGTTCTTATCTTTTTACTTTTGATCCTGGTCGTTTATTCCGATTTTCGTTGCCACGTGCCATCATCTTAATTTGGGTATTTTCTTAGTATAAATACTACCCATGTTTTTACTATTTTCAGTTTTCTTCTTTTGCCGTATTTTCGCCATCGCCGCTTTGTTTTATCTTTTGGAGAAGAGAATCCCTTCGTTTGTCCGTTTTGATTTTTGATTTCATCCGCTCGCTATTAGTGCAATTGTTGATATAAAGTGTGGTACTCCTCCATAGATGTTTGACCCTTTCTTTGATAAATTCAATATTCCTTCTGAGGTTCATCCGGAGCTTCCTTCTCCCAACCATACTATGCATGAGCATCCCCCCAAGAAAATTGGCTTATACACCCGGTTTTTTGCCCTTGCGAATTTTTGCCTACCGCTGTCAATTTTTCTCGCTGACTTGATTAGGTATTATCGTATTAATATTTCCCAGCTTTCAATCTTTGGTGCGTGCAAGATTTCTCACTTTGAAATCTTGTGTCGTGCTCATGGCATTACGCCTTATGTCATTACGAAGGCCAAAGGGTGGTTCTCTTTCAGTAAGCGTGATGGTGTTCCGGTGGGTTATACTAAATCCGTTGATTATGTGAAGAATTGGAATGACCGTTTTTTCTGGGTTGATGACTTTTCCTGTCCTGCTTTATTTTCTTGGAGTTCCAATAAGAATTGTTTGAAGGATCCTATTCCTCGTGCTGATGAGTATAATGTTGAACATTATGCTACTCTTGTTGCCCATCCTGCTCTTTTTCGGGTATTTTCTGAAGTATTTCTTTGCTGGGTTGGTTTGAGCCGCCACTATTCTTTGGGCGAGGACATGTATCCTGAGTTTCTTCATGATGATGGAACGGGTAAGGGTTTTTTTTCATCAAAATTTTGATTTGTTTTCCTTATTTTGTAGTGATGAGTTGGCCTGATTATATTCAGTCTCCGGATCCTGCTAAAGTCAGAATGGTTGCGCGTCCTCGTCGTGAGGGGGAGCCTAGCCTCTTGAAGGTTGTTGTTCGTCGTACAGTGTCGCTTCTTCCTATTGATCCTCTTTTTATTGAGGATGAATTGGAGGCTGGCGTTAATGTTCTTTTTGGGCCTAAAGGTGTTGATGTTAATATCGGAAGTGGATCAGCCCTCGAGGCTACTGATTCTGATGCTGATCCTGCTACTTTTGGTCCTTCATTGAAAAGGAAAGAGAATCCTTCGCTAATTATTGGGGAACCCTCTAGTTCGGCTAAGAGGTTTCGTCCTGACTTCCCTCAAGGGCGGTCTGTCAGTAGCGTTCCTGCTGGTGATTTTGAGGCTTTGTTGAATAGCAGTGTCTTGGATGCTGATTTTGGTTTTACAGCTCCCCAAATTGTGCCTTTTATTACTTCTTCTATTTCGACGACCCCTAAGCGCGAGGCTGGGTTTTTTGCTGATTATTCTATCAGGTGTGAGCCTTTTATTGGCCCTCTTCAAAGGTTTGTTATTTCCTTCAATTCTTCTTCTGATTCTAGTACCTCTGTTGCTGGGGCTGAGGTTACTTCTTGTACCAGGTCTGAAACTGCTTTAGGTGTTATTGCCACTACTGTTGTAACGATTGTTTCTGTTCCGGTACTGAGGAATGCCCTTCCTAATTCCTCCCCTTTTTTAAGTGGTTCGCCCTCAGGTGGAGGTGCCGCCCGAAATGTCAGAGATCTTCCTGGTCCTTCTTCTAGTCAGCCCTTGGCTGATTACATTCGAGTTGCTGTTAGTTTGGACCCTTTGCGGTCACAGGAGCGCTATCTTCCGGATTGGAAGGTGTCCAATGGGTCCCTTCTTGATAGTCCCTTAGTCTGTCGTGAAGTTTTTGACAGGGTTGCCCCTCCCAAAATTTTTTCTTCACTCTGCGAAATGAGTTACGACCAGTTACTTTTGGGATTTGATGTCTTGTCAGCTCACCATCTGTGCTTTGGTTCTGAAGTTCGGATGCGTGCGAAACATGATTTTCAGGAGAAGGAGAGGTTGTCTGATAGGTGTAATTGTCAAGCTGACATGATTTTCAGACTAAAGTCCAGGTTGTCTCAGACTGAATTTGAAGCTTCTAAGACGCTTTCTCTTTGCGATCACGTATCCTTTCTTGAGGCAGCTGGGAGAGAGAATGAGATGTTGCTTGCTCGGGTCAAGGAACTTGAGTCCTGTATTTCTGACAAGGATGACGAGCTTGGGCAGCTGACGTGTAAACTCCTCTCTCGAATCCCATAATGTTGAACTTGTTAAGCAGGTTTGTCTCCCTCCTTCTCTCTTTTTTATTTTTTATTTATTTATTATTATTATCATTTTTTTATATGGTCTTGTTGCTTTCAGGTGCAAGCTTTGGAGAGTGAATGTTTGGACCTTCGTCCTCGCGCCTTAGAGCTTAACCGTTTGAGGGAGCTTTTTCTAAAGGTTGCCCTTTATTTGGAGGAGAAGCTTCATCCTTGTTTGCTTGATGTTGTCTCGGTCCACCGATGGTTGCTTTCTGAGGGTTTTAGACTTGCAGTGTCCAAGTGCTGGCATTCTCCATATTATCTTGGTGCTTTAAGTGCAGCCATCAGTCGTGCTATTGAAAAGGGAATGCAAGATGGGCTTGTTGTCGGGCATTGTCATGGCATGGCTGGTACACCTCTTTCTAGTGTAGAAGCTTTCAATTCTTCTACCAAGGTTGATTATGAGAATGCTCTGCAAGTGCTTCGTGATGTTCAATTCCCTTTGTTGTCTTCATTAGAGGCTCTTAAAAGGATTCTACTGTTGAAGATGTTATGAATTTACTTTACCCTGGAGCGTCCGTTTCTGATTCTTCTGCTATTAACCCTCAGTTATGTTTGGAGCGGCTGACCGTTCCTGTTCACCATTCCGGAAGTCCTACCATGGTAAGTGAGTCTTCTATGTCTGCTTCTATTAATGATTGCTTTAAGAGAGCCTGAAAGGCAAGGGAGGGTTCTCTTCAGAACTGGTTAGCTCTTGCGAATACATGGTATTCCTGGATTAGTCCTTTTTATGTGGGAACTTTGGCGGGTACGGCTTATGTGTCTGGTTCCGTGGCCGCTACCTTATTACTTGGTTCTTCTTGTTCCGTCCCTATTTCCGTATCCGATTATGAAGTGTCAAATATGCTTGATCAGAGTGGTAATGCTAGTGACACAGGTGCGGATGCTCTTAGGCAGTCTGGGGCGGACCCACTTCTTGACTCTTCCGACCAAGTTTAATGTGTCGTTATAATGCTTTTCATTTTACATGTTTTGTGGCCTGCCAAAGTGCGGCACTTTTGTTTTGTAGACTGTCTATCACATGTACATTTTGTTGTTTCGAAACTTTTTAATTTTTGCTATTTTAATCCTCACATTGATGTGCTTATTATAATAGTCTTAGTTGAATACTTGTGGGTTATTCTCCCGATACTGGACTTGCAATATCTCTTACGTATCTTGAGTTAATTTTGAGGTTACTCAACCTTTAGTTATTCAGAATAACGTTATATGGGTCCTGCCCAAATGTATGCGCGTCTTATTTACATATGTCGATATTTCTTTTAAAGTAAGTTATTAGAAGAATTTAAAGTAAAAGTTGGTGAAGGTAGCTAAGCTTCACCTTTTTTCATTCAAGATAAAAATATTACAATATAGAAAGATAAATTGCAATATCAACCCTCTTCTGCGGAGTCCACAGAGGGTGCGTTGCTTACACTTGATGTATATAACATCTTTTAAGATTGCAGACGTTCCATGTCCTCGGAATTGAGTTTCCTGCATGGTCTTTTAGCTTGTACGCGCCTTTTCCTAATGCTTATGTGACCTCGTAAGGTCATTCCCACTTAGGTCCCAATTTCATTCCTTCTTCTGCGTGGCTTGCATCATTTTTGCGGTACATCAAGTCTCCTGGCTTGAAGCTTGTGTTGCGAACTCTTGAATTATAATACTTCTCCATTTATGCTTTGCTTTTTGCTTCACGTATTGCTGCCTGCTCCCTTCTTTCTTCCAGAAGATCCAAATTCATTTCCAAGGCTTCATCATTTTCTTCTATGTTTGCTTCCGCTGTCCTCCATGTGGGCATTCCTATTTTGGCTGGGATGACAGCTTCCATTCCATATGTCAATGAGAATGGAGTGTCTCCATTACTGGATTTTATCATTGTACGGTGTGCCCACAAAACGTGCGATAGCTCATCCAGCCATTTTTTTCTTCTTTCCTCCAACCGGGCTTTTATTCCTTCCCCTAGACTCCTATTCGCTCTTTCCGCCTGTCCATTTACCTGTAGATGTTTGACGAAAGCAAAGTGTTGTTTTATAATCATATTTCCGCACCAATCTTTGAATGGGTTGTCTCGGAATTGTTTTCCATTGTCGGATATTATTTCTCCTGGAAGTCCGAATCTACACACGTTGTTTTCCCATACGAATTTTTTGATTTTGTTTCATGTAGTAGTGGCAACCGACTTTGCTTCTATCCATTTTGTGAAGTAGTCTATTGCTACTATAAGGAATCTGACTTTTCCAGGCCCTTCTGGAAGGGGTCCTGCGATTTCAATTCCCCATTTGTAGAATGACCATGGGGAAGTGATTGGTGTTAGCTTTTCTTATGGATGTCTCGGGACTTGCATGTGTACCTGGCAGTTTTGCATGCTTGGATTAGCTTCCGAGCATCTTCATGCATGGTAGGCCAGTAGTATCCGGTATGTAAGGCTCTGGCCACCACGGACCTTGTTCCGGCGTGCATGCTGCAAGATCCTTCGTGGATTTCTCTTAGCACATAGTTTGCCTGGAGGGGTCCTAAACACCGTAACCACGATCCAAGAGAAGACTTCTTGTAAAGTGTCCCATTAAATACTGCAAACCTCTGTGATTTCTTTTTGATCTCCTTTGCTTTCTTTTCTTCTGCTGGGAGTATTTCCTTGGCCAGGTACTCATATATTGGGGTCATCCATGTGTATCCCTCTTCTTCCATTATTGCTATCACTGCTGCTTCTTCTACTGACTTTTGGTTGAGCTCTTCCACCAGCACTTGCTTTTTCAGATGTGCGAAGCTGGTAGACACCATTTTACTCAGGGCGTCCGCCTTTTTTTCACTTCTAAGGAATTGTTTGATTGAGAACATTCAGAAGTTGTTCAATAGTGCCTTTACCTTTTTCAGGTATTGAATCATCCTTGATTCTTTTGCAATATACGTTCCGTTGACTTGGTTGGCTACCAGTTTTGAGTCTACGTTTTCTTGTAAATTCTTGACTCCCAATTGTTCTGCTATCCTTAACCCAACTATTAAGGCCTCATACTCATCTTCGTTATTTGTTGCTCAAAAGCGGAACCTTAAGGCATAAGTGAACTCCGTTCCCTGTGGGTCTATCAGTATTAGCCCTGCTCCGCAGCCATCTATGCAAGATGAGTCGTCTGTGAACAGGATCCATGGTTGCGAAAGTTCTTCTTCTTCCATCGGTTCGTCTTCTTCATCATCCTTTGGACGTTCTACTATGAAATCCGCCAATATTTGTCCTTTGATTGATACCCTTGGCCTGTGATGTATGCCATTATCTCCTAACTCAATGCTCTATTTCTGCAGTTTGCCCGCAACCTCTGGCTTTGACAGTATTTGCTTTATTGGCTGATCCGTGATAACTACAACTGTGTGTGCTTTGAAGTATCTCTTCAGGCGTTTTGTAGCATGTACCAAGGATAATACCAGTTTTTCCATAAGTGTGTAGTTGATCTTCGGGCCTCGCAGGGCTCGGCTTACAAAGTATATCGGTGTTTGCTTACCTTCCCTTTTTGTCATTAAGACTGCACTGACTGCTTCTTTTGCTGCCGCAAGGTATATTATGAGCTCCTCTTTTTCCTAGGGCGCCGTGAGGGTCGGGAGGTTTTCTTCATCTACTTAAAAGCTTCTTCCGCTTCTTTTGTCCACTGAAAATCACTCTTTTTTGTACACTTCTTGTGTGTTTTAAAGAAAGGTAGTGACTTCTCGGCGGATTTAGCCAGGAACCTATTTAAGCTTGCCAGCTTCCCGTTCAGTTTTTGAACGTCCTTAAGGCACTTTAGGGATGGGAGGTTTAGTACCGCTTCTGCTTTGTCTGGGCATACCTTGATTCCTTTAGTATTCACGGTGTATCCCAGGAACATTCCCTCTTCCATTTCGAAGGTGCATTTCTTGGGATTCATCTTCATGTTTATTTCTCTTATTGTTTTAAAGGTTTCTGTTATGTCCTTTAGTATTTCTTCCTCCGGGCGGCTTTTGATTACCAGTTCATCAATATACACCTCTAGGTTTCTACCGATTTGCTTGTGGAAAGCCTTATCTACCAGTCGTTGGTATGTTGCTCCTGCGTTCTTTAGTCCGAACGACAATTTGGTATAACAGAATATTCCCTGACTTGTAATGAATGTTGTTTTTTCCTCATCTTCTTTTGCCATTTGTATCTGGTGATAGCCCTTATATGCGTCCAGGAAGCATTTGAAGGGATATCCGCAGAGTGATTCGACTTTCCAATTTATCTTTGGCAATGGGTAACCATCCTTTGGGCACGCTTTGTTGAGGTCTTTGAAGTCAACGCACATCCTCCAACTTCTGTCATGCTTTGCTACCATCACAGGGTTGGCCAACCAGCTGTGGTAATGTACTTCTTTCATGATTCCGCATTCACGAGTTTTTCTTCCTCCTCTTGGATCGCCTTATTTCTCTCTGGTGCCTGGCCTCCCTTCTTTTCCTTATTGGGGTGTATCCCTCACGTATGTTTAAGTTGTGCTCTGCTAAGTGCCTTGGGACTCCTTTCATATCCGCTGGGCACCAAGCGAATATGTCTAAGTTCTGCTTTAGTAGGTCACACAACTTCTTACGTCCTTCTATTGATAAGGTGGATCCAATGGCTATGGTTTGCTCTGGATGCTCTGGATGTATTGCTACGTGTATTCGTTGCTCTACTGGTTGTTTTTCTGTTGTGGCTTGTGCTGCTGGTTCGGAAACCATAGTGCATTCTAATGAAACAATTCGGCTACTTCGTATGGTGAGCACTCCCCCTTCTACCGGAAGTTTTACCATTCCGTGCGCTGTTGAAGGTATCGCCTGCAACTTTCAGACCCCTGGTCTTCCTATAATTCCATTATATGGTGACTGGGATCTGACGATTACGAAGTTCATCCACACCGATGTTGAGTGCTCATCATCACCTATTTTTGTTAACAATGATATTTGTCCTATCGGCCATATCACCTCTCCGCTGAACCCAATAAGGGGTGTTGTGGCGGGTATCATTTGCTTTCTTATTTCTGGCCGGAGCCTTTCAAAACAGTGTTCATATAGGATTTCAGATGCAGAACCTCCATCAATATACATGCAGTGTATGAAGTGCCCCTTATTTCTGCTTCAATAATCATTGGCCCGTCTCTGCTAGTGACGCGAATGAGATATTCGGATTAGGAGAGAAGCTTTGTGTAACCCTTTGTCGCGTCACTTGTTGTTGGGCTTGCACCATTAGGATCACAAAAGGTTTATCCTTTCCAGATGTTTCTCCTTTTTTGGGCATTTTGGATTGATCCTTTCCGCTGTTTTGTTTTAGTTCCTTTATTACGTTTGATAGCTTCTCAGTTCTTAGCAATTCTTCTATTTGTCTTTTCAGATGCATGCACTCATCTGTATTGTGTCCCACCTCTCCGTGAAACTCACAATATTTGTTTGCGTTTCTTTTTTCGATTGGTGTGATCATTGGTGGAGGAGTTTTGAATTTCGCTTTTTCCAACGCCAATATTTCCTTTGGTGTCTTGGAGAGGAGAGTAAACCTATCTTGCTTCCTTTCCGTCCTGAGCTGGTTTCTGTATCCCTTTTTGAAGCATTGCTTCTGCCCAGGTTCGTGTGACTTCCATGGCGCTTGGGGAAACGATCTCTTCTTTTCGTGATTACCTGCGGCCACTTCTCCTCGTAAGAAGGATGCAGTTACCCTCATCATTTCATCTACCGACTTGGCTATTTTATCATGCAAGCGCTTGATTAGCTCGGGGTTAGTAATCCCGTGCATGAAGCTGGAGATTTTCATGACTTCTTGGGCTCCTTTGACATCCCTACTTTCTGCCTTGAATCTCTTCACGAAGTCTTCCGTAGTTTCTCCTTCTTTCTGTTTGATGTGGTGGAGTTCCACAGGATCTTTTATGCATTTCTTTTGCTGAAGGAAATTTGCTAGAAAGACCTCTTTCAACTCTTCATAACTATATACTGATTCTGACGGAAGATCGTCAAACCACACCCTAGCGGATCCAGTAAGCGTGGAATTGAACATGTGGCACCAGGTTGGCATGGCCCAACGTTCCACTTTTACAGCTGCTTGAAAGATTTTTAGGTGATCTTTCGGGTCTTTGCTTCCGTCGTACGTCTTTACATTAGTGGGCATTCGTGTCTTCTTGGGCATGTCGATATAGCGAATGCGCGGAGTGAATGGGTCGGTCTCCTTGCATACCCATGGCCTGGCTAAGTCCTCATCATCGACATCTGACTTTTGCTTTTTGGATCCGGACCTCCAGTGTTCGCCTCCGCTATCTTCACTTTCGGAAAGTCGATCAGTCCTCCGCGAGTATGCCCGGCTATCTTCGTGTCCTCCGGAATAGTGTTCTGTTCTCCGCGAATATAAGTTATGGTAACCACTTTCCTCCTCTTTTTGAGAGTCGCGACGACTAGGTTTCTTTGGATCTCTGGAGTACACGGAGAAACTTTTTTCCTTATCTCCTGTGGAACACATCCTTGCGCAGCCTTTTGAACACCTCTTCTGTTTCAGCATTTTTCTTTCTTGGTGACCTGAATCGGCTATGCTTTGGCTCGGAGCCTTCTCGTGCGTTCCGGCGCTTTCGAGATTCGATCTTTTTTCTCAGATCTCTCATTCTAGTCGGTCTTCCGGACTTGGAGTGATGTGACGTTTCACGGAAGTTCAGCCGAGTTTTTAGTGCCTCTGTAGCCTTGGCCCTTTCTTCTTGCTTCCGAACTTTCTCTGTCACAATCGGCAGGATCTGGTCATAGTACTTGTCACAGTACTTCTTGACAGCTGCGTTGGACGCGGGCCCCTCAAGTTCCACCAGAGCTACATCGTTTCCCTTTCCCGCCGTGTTCCGTACCGCAGATACGGGAGCGGGAGTTGGATCAGACCGAGTGCCTACGGTGAGCATTTTTCAAGAACGCAGTTGTGTACTGGGTCCCACGGATGGCGCCAACTTGTTAGTACAAAAAGTGTGACGGGTTGTAATGGGTGTTAGTATTGCTTGTTGGATTGGGCTAACAAGTTGTTGGTGGGCTGATCTTGTAATAATCCAAGTAGTTTGATTGAATTCCCTGCACAAGAAAGAGTAAACCGTTAGCCTTACCGTGGGGACGGACCCTACAATTAGACTCCGGCGTGAGAGTAAGTACACATTCTTGTCAGAGAAATAAGAGTATGTGTGTGCTATTATAAGAGAGAAAGTTGTACTTTGTATGGGGATTAAAGCCCCTTTTATAGGCGAGGTTTACCGCTAGGGTTTCCTGATTACTCGCATATAGTAGTTGGCTGCCGGAGCCGGACTCTTGTCAGACAAGATTCCGTGTTAATCGCGGATGCGGACACAAGATACCTTCTGCGGCCAGAGGTTTGGTCTGCTAAGTATCATGCATGCGTCTTTTAGTCTGGACTATAGCCAAATTCATTATTGGGCTACCTGTTGGTCCAACGTTTGTAGTAATTCTCGTTGTTGGGCCTGAGCCCAGTATGTGTATAGCACGAATCAGGCCCAGTAAGCCTGCCATACGTGCTATACGTCATCAGTCGCCTTTCTGCAAACACGCCCCATTACTATTCCTACTTTCAGCTACTTTCGCGAAACACATCCCTGATCGTTTCATAAAACCACTTTTAACTTGTAGTTACCTCCTTGTGTTAGCTCACAACATTTGATAGTTAGAAACCAAATTCATGATTTGGTATAAACTTCAAGGACCACTCATGTAGTTTAGTCCAAACTATATTAAACAAAGACAAAAAACACAACCCCAATCCTAAACCCTAATAAACCCTCCCTCCATCCATCACACACCACTTCTCCAGCCCCACTTGACAAAAACACAGACACAAATCATGGGTGGATCAAGAAGAAAATACAAGCGTTCAAGGGTCAACAAAGTCCGTGTAGGTCTCCCTAAGAAAAACCCAAACGTATTCAAACCAGCTTTCACAATCCCACCTAAGCTCAAATCAATAGTAGACTTATCAAAAATCAAATGGGATGACCAAGGCAGTGTTTTAGAAAACTATAAAACATTTGGCGTTGTTTCCAACCCCAACTTGTTGGGTGTTCGTAACCGTACTTCCAAGATTATTGAGAGTGAGTCCTTGCAGTTGCCTCCTCCAAAATTAGATGGACCTATGGATGAATTTGAGCCTATTGATTCGGGTAGCGAACTCGAAGAAGATGGTGAGTTTTTTCTTAAAAGAATGTCTTCTGTTTATTTTCGCCCGAATGAGCTTATTTGGTTTTGTGTTTTGATAAAAAAAAGACCCTTATATTAGTTTGATTGATTTAGGTTGTTGAATGTGTTTCGATGATGTCGATAGTTAATTGTGGAAATGTATTATGTGTATAACATTTTGGCGGTTACGGAAATAATTTTTGGTTAGATGCTTATTGCAACCTATTAAAGACGTGATTATTGTAAACTATCAAAAGTGATTTTATAAAGAGATTTGAAAGTAAAGGAGGGTAAAGTGATTTTAAATGTTTTTGGTACGCTCTCAACGCACACTCTTTGTTCTCTCGAGCTGATTATAATGCTGAACACAATGTGTTTCTAAGTATAGTTTTGCGCATCTTAGTTGGTTCACTATAACCGGCTAGTCGGTAGACTAGCAGGCTATGTTTTTGCTTCTTGGGTCTCATTATGAACAAGGGTCGATAAACGAGGTTCTATTTCACTATGAATTCTTTAGCAATATTAATGCTATATAATTCGGTTTTGAGTTTTGGGTTTTACAATTGAAGGTGGTAAGCGGGGTTAATTGTGATTCCTACAATCACCAAATCAATACACCTTTTTCGGGCTGCAAAAACATGGTTGTACATCTTTTAGATACAGATGTTAAAACACCTTAGTCAAATCATGAGCTAAATAAAGACTTCCTTATGCATTCACTATCTCATTTGTTATTCCACCGTCTCTAACATGTTAAGTGTTGGTTTCTTAGGTTGTTTTGGGTTGAAAAAACGATATAATTTTTCTTTTTATTTAGAACAATAGAATGGAAGTTATGAGTACATTATTTATGGATAATGTGTGAATGACTATAGGTTATATCATTCTTTAACTACATGTCTACATAAGAGCCAAATAAAACAATGATCTAATAGGGGTTTGCAACAATATTAAAGACACCGATTGAAATTACTATTGAGCTCAAGATGGGAGTAAGGTGTGTAGAATATTTGAAAGAAGATAGCCTCTATGTTTTGTAATCCAGAAATTTGTAGCAAAAATGAAATATCTTGTTCACTGACAAGATTGACTTGGTAGTTTGGTGTATACTTTTGACCCGTTTGTAACATTTTTCGAGATAAAACAAAATAACCTAGGACTATCAGGGAGTGATTATTGCTACTTAGAAAGTCAGGTAAACATTTGAAAGTTTGTTAATGTTATTAAGCGAGTAATTCTTCAATTTACTAAACAACCCATTTCTTGCTATTTCGATCTGATTACTTTGACGGAAAGAGTTTAAAAGTCACCAGTCCACAATAATTTGTTTCACAGAGCGTTTTACAATCAGAAGGGATCCTGAAAGAAATAAATTTTTTTCCTGACTTGGTGAAACATAGACTGAAAGTTTGTTTCTTGTTCATTTTATATTGGTTGTCATTGCATCCTAGTATCCTATTGCAGGTTAAGGCACATAAACATTTTTTTGAATCATCAACTACACCTGAACTTCTTCATTATGTGATATTATATTTTTGCAAGTTGGATAATTACTCCTTCGTTTCTTCTGCTCATGTATTTATTATCTTCTTTTTCGAGTTTTTGACGCCAACATTTTATATTTAGTTGATAAAGGGTCAGCCCTATAATGATATTATTACTTATTTGGCATCGCAGATGTAAAAACAGCGCTTGGGAAACACCGTACTGATGGAAAATCTGCCCCGTTGCAACCACTAACCGCTATTCAACGGCTTCATATCAAAAGACTCGTAGACAAATATGGGGATGATTATCAGGTGAGAAATTCACATGCTAGGATACATGATTTAATAATTAGCATGTGACATGGTAAAAGTTTAGCTGAGCGGGTAACATTTGGTATTTATCGGGTTAATCAAAGCTCTTCTTGTCGAGAAATAATAAACACATAGTTTGTCTGCTATGATTACAATAATCATATTACTCCAATAAGATTATTTTTTTCTTCTACTCACTCGCTTCTCATTGTGCAGCGCATGTTCATGGATACCAAACTTAACAAGTTGCAGCATTCAGTTGCTACACTTGAGAAGCTGTGCAAGAGATATGACATGTATAAAGATAAGAATCCAATGCTCGTGCCCCTTTGATTTATTACCTAGTTCGAGAACTATGCTAGAGATGGTACTCTGTTAGTCACCAGAAGTTGTATTTTACCGCAACATTTCAAATTTTTATCCTAGTTTTGACATTTCACTGTAATCGTATATGTTTACATGGTAATGTATGCAACTATTTACTTTGATTTATGAGGTCTCTCTATTATGTTTCGTTATTATTGTCTTCTGTCAAAATAACGAAATTTATATAGTACTAATGATTTGATATGCTGTATCATATCATATACTGAATTAAATGTTAGCTCAAAAAAATTATTCATATAAAGATGTATAATGTTTGTATGTACAAAACAATTTCGAAAATAAATCATAAAACAATATAAAACTTAAACAAGGCTTCCGCACAAATAATGCAGGTGCTAATTTATTCGAGGGCTTGAAATGAAAATACTTTTGTTTAAAAACCGAGAAATGCCCGTGACTGGGGATTCCCAGTGTTCTTTTGCCTGTCGAATCCTTTCTTCTTGTTGTAGTCTTGCCTCCCAATATTTAAATCATAAAACAATATAAAACTTAAACAAGGCTTCTGCACAAATAATGCAGGTGCTAATTTATTCGAGGGCTTGAAATGAAAATACTTCTGTTTAAATACCGAGAAATGCCCGTGACTGGGATTCCCAGTGTTCTTTTGCCTGTCGAATCCTTTCTACTCTTTCTTGTTGTAGTCTTTCCTCCCAATATTTAGGACAGCTGTTTAAGTATGCAAACTTTGGTAAGTAACGTTTATTTATTTATTTATATTTTTTTTCTGCAATTATGGTTGATTAAGTATAGAGTTAATAAAGTGACCTTCTACTCAGCAGAATGTTAAGCTCATCTAAATGAAGAGCTCCTTCATAAACACCCGCCTGTAAATAAACCAAAACGACATGCTCATTCTCTACAGACTACAGTAATAATGGGTTGATGGTGATTCATGAAAACCAGCATTGCTTGATTCATACCTCTCGACAAAGAGGACATTTTGAAGTTTGCCTTGCAGCTTTTAATCCATCTACAATTGTTACTGACCCAGACTTGCAAGCACACATGTAGCAGAAGATATGCCCACAAGTTAGAGACACTGAGTCGAATACGGTATCCTGATCAATAAAAAGTAAAATGAAAGGATAATCAGTCCATCGTTAGAAAATCAGCAGAATTTTGTTCTAATATGCACCCAGAAAAAATAAAATGAAAGGATAAGACGTTCATCGGTATAATATCAGCAGAATTTTGCAGAAAAATCATTCTTAAATCACTCATAGCACAAATAAATAAATAAAACATTCTACTTAGTCTGGTGTATTAAGGTCTCGCAAAAGAGGTACAGTATGACTATCAAGGTCAAAATTGTTTTGCATTGATAATTAAGAATTTCATGAAATCTTGAGTCAATCTAATGTTGGGAAAACTGTATTCCTGGTTTTTATCCATGAAATATGAAACACAAAGTTTACCAAACAGGCAAACAGTTGGAATTAGTCAATGCTTGGACCAATTTACAAGTGGAACATAAACAATGCAGACAGTAAAGGATGCATAATAATAAAGCGAAACATTAATAAAAGACTTACCAAACATATAGAACAAGTCAAATCAATCTCAAGTTTGAAGGTATCAGAAAGCTCACAGGAAAGTGATGGTTTGCCGTCATTGAACACAAGAGAACAACCCTCGAATAATTCAGAGGCTTTTTTCGTGTTTAGGTTTGTTTCCCTCAAATTAATATGGAAGGCGATAAGTTCACATAGCCATGGAGACTGAAGGATCTCCATGTGCATACTTTGGACTTGTGACCTAAACGCTTGCCCGTGCTTAGAGTAATGTACCTACGGTTAAAAATAGATAAGACACTTTGTAGTTGTGATAAGTTAAGTGGACGAGAAACACTTTTTGTTCAAGATTTCAACAGCAAAATTGTAGTGTTTCAGTAATAATCCAATCTTTTGTCACATACTCACATGTTGGCACTTTCAACATGATTCCATGTTCCTCATTTAGCTAAATTTTTTATATGACCAATATGACCCGTTTGAAAAAAAAAAAAAAAAAAAAAAAAAAAAAAAAAAAAAAAAAACCTACTGAATTTAACTCCTTAACCAGTAAATGAGCCAAAATAACCACATCCAACAACAATCGAAGATACTCACCTTGTCATATTTCTTGAGAATTTTACGCATAGCAATGGCATTGATAATTGCATACCCAACAAGGTCTTTTCCTTCTTTAACTAAAGCACCATGGTTTCCTTGTACCTTGTCTTTGCACCAAACATAGTACTTCCGAAACCCTGTTGCTAGATGTACATCAAGCAGTTTTCGTGCACGTTTGTTGAAACATCCAACCACTGCCGACATCTCTTTGAGAAGTGAAGGAAAGAACGTTCCATCGCACACTATACAAAAATGTAACAATCATAACACAGTTACACAAATACTGGTGTCTTATTGAAAAATTTTCTAAGTAAAATCATAACATTGTTGACTTAAATCCGTATTAACGATTCAAATGTGAAAACCATCGAAGACCTGCTAGAATAGTACTCAATATGAGCTAAAGTATAAATTTGCTCTATTAATCAAACACTGCACCTTAGGGGAAAACGCAACAAAATGTGACGAACAAAACAAAGCTCATCATTAGCTTGAAAAAAGTATATAATCCTATGTATATAAATTCGACAATACTATACATACGAATATAAACGCAAGAAAAAAATATTACCAGGGCAATGATGAGGGCAAACAGCGGAATTAGAAGGATCGATAAGAGGCAAAGACGACGATGATTGTGATCGATGAGAGTTTTGTGAAAGAGTGGTATCAGTACGACAACGCTTCAAGATCTTCTTTAGATTCTTAAAACCAACAGCAGGTAATTTCTTCTGATCTTGTGTTTGCATGTACTCCTGATATTTCTTGCAGAATTTCATCTTGTTTTAACAGATGTATATATATTGCTTAATTGTATTTCGATATATATAAGATTTTGATATGATTCCTATATGATCTTGTTAATTATATAGTTTTCAATGTATGATGAAGATGATGTTCATGAATATTTGGAAAAGGAAATTTACATGTATTCATACACTTTTATATGGTTTAATTAAATATTAGTTAAATTGAATAGATAGCAACGTAAATGATGTTTTAATGTACCAATTCGAAAAGACCAACAAGAAGTGCAACTTGGTCAATGTCACCTTTTTTAGCCTTTATCTTATCTTTTTCTGTTGTGTGAGTTATTAGCTGTAAAAATACGTAAGTAATACTTATCATTATGTAAAAGTGCATGTTTGTACTGTGGAGAGATGTTATGTCAAACTTTACGTGATTCCTTTAATGGTAGCTAACAGTTTATTTTGATTCTTGTGAGTTGCAAACTCTCGACTCCTAAAAAGAATCATAGCTTTTTGATGTAAGTAAAGCACCCCCATAAAATCAAACATTTTACATGAATATAGACACCCATCGTAACCTCATTTGACACAACTTGTAAAAGAGTGTAAAAAAAAAATATGTTTTATAATTTCTTAAATTAAATGCAATTAAATGCTATTTCATGTAGCTTATAAAAATATTTATTTTCATTCATAGCTCCATCTCCGATTACAACAACAATTATTTTTGCCAACATACTTGTATAGCCGTACAAATTGTGTCACAAACATTTGTTAGTTTATATAAAAAAGTTAATTTTATAAATGGTCCCTGTAGTCTGTCGGCTTTAACGAAAATGGTCCCTAATCTTTTTATTAACGGATCTTCTCCTTATGGTTATGACCCGTATCGGGTTTGGTCCCTTAACCAATATTTTCATTAGTTTGACCTTTAAACTAACATGAAACAACATAAATACCCTTAAAAGTAAGGTCCATGTGGTTGTGCGGTATCACAAATTTAGTCCATAATTTTTTTTATTACGTTTTCGTTTGTTTTCATACGTTTTTATCCGTTTTCGTCAGTTTTTCTTACGTTTTTATACGTCTTCGTCTGTTTTTATATGTTTCTGTCCGTTTTATACGTTTATCCGTATTTATACGTTTGATGCGTGGGTTCGGGGTCGAAAGGACTTCCTTTTCTACGAGCAAGTTTTTCAACCCTCTAGGCAGTGTACCTAATCGTTGTAGTGTAGTATGGGGTAAGCCCAGGGGGTTGATTCGTTCTCTAGGGGAATAGAGATGCTAGAAAGAGATGTATGACGAGAAGGTAAGATTGAGGGAGATTCTTTTTAGTCTTTTTATGTTTTTTAGAAAGCAAGTAAATATCTCGGGATATAGGAGTGGGGGGGGGGGGGGGGGGGGGGGGTGGTATTTCTACAGATTTTAACTACTTTTAATAACTAATTACTAATTAACTACATGAACTAAGGATAGATTATGCTAATGTAGGTGTGCTCGTATGATGATTAAAAATGTGTTTACTTAGATGTTCTTACTTCTTAGTAATCTCTTATTGGTCGGTTGAATTATCACATCCCCATCTTAATTGGTGGGTTGTATTCCGTTTGGTCATAGGGGGTGCCTAATTCCCTAGTTCTATGAATCGTAACTCTCCTTTAGACTATCCGGGATCGCCAAGTACCTAAGCATCTCCCCCGAATACTCTACTATCAACAAGCTACAACTCATGCAATAAACACAACGAATGGCCTAGGTGCACTCCTAAGCTTTATTGCTATTTAGGACGTTCAAGCTCGCAACAATTAAAGAAGAAGCCAGTTTTCCTTACTCTAGCGTCTACCAATTAAGACAAGAGACAACCTAACAATAATTAACAACTAGATTTCATAGATCTAAGCAAACACAAGGATAATTTAGCTACTCATGGTAAACAAGCAAGCATACACACATACAATTAAACATAGGGTAGACATAACGATAATATGGATAAACAAACTTATCTTATGATGTAAAGAATGATATGGAACCCTAAAATACTGTCCAAGTGGGACTACAACTGAATTAGGGTTTGCTCTCCAAAGTTCTACCTTTTAAAATATCGAAAAATCGAATTCTATATATAGATTTACAAATACGACGGCGTCACCTTTTGCTAGTGACGCGGTCAGGCCGCCGTCATCAGGGTTTCGTTTGGGCCAAGTCATCGTTGGGACGACGTCAGTTGCTATGTGTGACGTCGTCAGTCTTCATGAAGGACATCGTCTGAGATTGGTTCTTGGGCGTCTGGTGTGGAAAATGAGGGAGACGCCTTCCAGAGTTTAGGCGTGACGCTGTCAGGTTGTAGAACCAGAATTTGTTCTGACCCGTCACTTGTATTTTGATCAGATTTCTTTATGAGGGACGGTGTCGCCCTTTGGTTGGGACGCCGCCAGGTGCATTGAATGGCCTTTGATCTTGAATTTGCCATTTTCTTCATGTTTTCGCTCATTTTCGTCCAAATATGCTTCATTCCAACATTTTGCTTCCAAAAGACCTAAAATGTGAAAAGGAACGATTTTAAGTAGTAACGGATATAAAATGTGTCGATTTAGGGATTAAATGACCCCCTAAAAATGTATTTTTTAAATCCTTATCAAATATCCCTACACTTGGAATTTGCTTGTCCTCAAGAAATTGTGCTTTTGGCCAATCAATTTATAAGTTAGGGGGCATGAAGCATTGGTTTAAGATAGTCTACAACAAGTACAAGCGCCACAATAGTCATAACAAGCACATAAATTATACACTAGCACCTCACAATTGGTGTTTTGATTCTCTCATCTCTCAAGTTTATACGAAATATAGTATGAATGGAAATGGAAGATAAACACTCATTAACTGACCCGATTTGAAAGTCAAAACACTTGGAGTACTTAATTACGTAGATAAGGGGAATTTGAATTTATCGTTCTTTCCCGTTACTCCATAAAATATTACTTTAACCCATGAGTGTTGACTTCATTTTTCTTTAGATAGAAATGAAGACTTTGGAAGAGTCCTAGCTAGAAGATTTCTTAAAGAAGAATTGTTAGAATAATCTATCACTATCCAACAAAAAAAATTATTTAAAAGATTTCCTTCTTTGTAGTTTTCAATCATACACGGATCGTATCAAGTTTTTAAAGTACAACATACTCTAAAAGACTTGGCAACGAAGCTCTTATGGGGGGGTTGAATAGTTTTACCGAATAAAACTTCGTTTTAAACTATTTAGATCGACTTATGTCAATCTATTAAATGTGTGTATTGGATGTTGATAGATAAGCATATAAATAAGTATAGCAAAGATAAAGAGTAAGAAGCACAAAACCACAACGCGAGTATTTATAGTGGTTCGGCTACAAGGACACCTTCCTTTCCCTACTCCACTCCCTGAGTCACCTACTCGAGAGTTAGTAATCACTACACAACACAAGCTCCTTGTGGTGGAGAAGCCTTCACAACGTCACCTACTCTTTATCCGGTACAAGGCTAGACACCGGGTTCTTCCACGAGGTAGAACCAAACCTATCACAATGTCGCCTACACTTTATCCGGTACAAGGCTAGATACCGAGTTCCATTACAAAGGAGGAACTACTACCCAACACTACACAACACATATCCCGAAGGAGATCCACTCCTTATTACAACATCAACAAGGATATCAATATCCTTTGACCCAAACTAATCTATCTTGTACGTCGATGCACCATATCGAATGTACACCTTAGGTACCTTTCACTAATGCCTATGACACGACACCTAGGCACCCTTCACTAATGCCTTCAACATGGACCTTCGGCACCCTTCACTAATGCCTTTGACACGGATCTTCGACACCTTTCACTAATGCCTTCGACTTGACCCTTTAGACATCTTTCACTTATGTCTTCAACACAACACTTCTAATGAGAGAGGAAAGAACTATCAATAAGATAACATTAGTTGTCTTGATGATGACGAAGCTTGGCAACCCATGGACTTGAGCTTGCTCGACTTCAAGAGGTGGTGATCTCGCCTTTAAGAGGAACCTAGAGAATCACATAAACACAAAACTATATAGAAAGATCCTTTGGATATGAGGTTAGGGAGTTTACAACACTAAGAGAGAATGTGTATAAAAGGGGTGAGTTACAATGAGGAAATGACTCACTATTTATAGACAAAAATCAACTACTATTCCCTGGATCCCACAGATCCCTTGCTTGAGGGATTCGTCCAGTGTATTCCTGGGGATCCGCCAGACGCTCCTCCTATTTGGGTTATGGGTCATGAATCATGGGTTATGGACTTTGGGTCATGAGTAACCAAGTAGATACAATGTATCTAGACATTGGATCATGGGCATGGGTCATGGTCCATGGATAATACCCAACATGACTTCATGCAATGGGTCATGGGTTATGGATCATGCTCCATGGGTATGGGTCATGGACTTTGGGTTTTACCCAACTACATTAAATGTATCTAGTCAATGGGTCAAGTACTTAGATTTTTACCCATTACATTACCCATTACAATATATACTAAGTATATATATAAGTATATGTAAACACTAGTTGTTATACATATGCATTTCTATAACATGTGAATGTTATTACTTGGTTAGTGTTTTATATGAAAATGTAAGCGTGTTAGTAAACTATTGGCTCAAACCGTTTACGTATTTTATTTGTTTCGTTAAAATGATTTTACGTTTGTTATCGACAAAATATTAGAAGGTTGTAAGATATAAATAAACGTTTTTACGGCTTATTTGTATTAACACAACCTATGGCCGTGATCGGTTTGAACGGACTAGAGTATTAATCCTTTAGCTTATTGATTAGTTACTTCTAATGGTCTCCAAGTTGTTACGCTTATTCGGTATAGCTAGCGCGTCGCTTAATAGGATGGCATGACATTCTGTACTTATGTTTGCAACCATGGTGAATGCGCTTATAAACAAAGTTACAATTGAGGTGGGTCGCATCTTGTCAGGGCAAATTGTTGGATTTGCAGTCATGGCGTGTTCACTAGGCTGATGGTATTATTTTAAACGTTCTTTTATTTTTTTTAGGCGATGGATTTAGGTGACGTTGGTGGTATTATTTTAAACGTTGTTTTATACTCTTTTTTATTAAGCAATGGTATTTTAAACGTTCTTTTATATTTTTTAATTAAGGGATGGCTTATGTGTGTAGCGGCTGGGTTTTTTAACTCTTATTTGTTCGATAAAAAAGTAGCAGACAGACCAGAAAGATTTCCCCGTTATTAGCACAAAATGGTGTAATTTTTTGGGGCCCTTTTCAAGCAATATATATGTCGTTTGTGTGAACCTACGTGTCTTTTGGTTCTTCTACTGATTACGTGGTAGGCGTGCCGTTTGTTGGATCATTTGTTCATTGTTGTGTGCTCGATTTCTCTGTTTGTGTTTTTCTTTTGCAGGTTTTTTGTAGCTTGTTTCATCACTGTGTGTAAGTGAGAAGATGTTTAATGTTGTTTAGGAGCTATAGTGTCTATGGTTCTTTGTTATGTTTTTGCATTCACATTAGTTCGGCTATTGTTTTGCAGTGTGTGGGTTGCTTGCTCAGGGATTCTTGTATTCAGGTTGTTCTAACAGTAAGGCATGCAAGAATTTGGACGTTGTTGATAGACGGCTTCAAAATTTGCAACCCTATCACATAACAGTCAGTGCTATATTAGTTGCATGGGCTTTAATAGTCCAACGGCCATGAATGGAACAAAGACTCAAATCATTCTGTTTTGAAACAGTTTCGAGGCCGTTGCACTATTAAAGTCCGTGTGACTGATGCAACAACAACATGTCGTTAAAGCAGTGCATTGGAATATTAAGTTATCATAAAATTAGACAACATGATTGCAAACGTACATGGAAGCGAAATATCAAGGCGATGATGAACATCATATCCTAATTAACTACGTATTTTGGCATGGCAGTCACATTACAAATGTTGTTGCAGCCATAGCCGGAGTTTTATAGTGATGGTGTGACTGTGTGCCTGAGCCTATGTATTTGCGTATTCGTTTTTTGACGCTGTGCTTTCGGTTTGCATATGCTATGTGACATTATGTTACATAAAGTAATTGCGGTTGACCCACGTGGTGCTTTAGTGTGGATATATACCACTTACGTAGCGGTTTAATATAGGTATATAATACTATATAAACATTATATTCTAAGGTTGTGATGAGTTCATATGGGTCTGTTTAAAGTTGCGATTACCCACGTCTTGGCAAGGCAATCAACAAGGTTTGCAGCCATGGTGGGTGTATCCGCTTTTTATAACTTGGTACCCTATCTGAGCCTAAATAAAAAAAAACATTATAACAAGAGTATAATGTAGAACAACCTATGTCCGTGGTCAGTTTGAACGGATTTGGTAAAAAAAAATCCTGGGCCTTTGGCGTGGCAACTCCAAGTAATCAACAAACCTAGATTGCAACTATACAAATGGTTACCATTGGTTGTATCGGTGAGTGTTGCTATTGTTTCTATTGTTGCTGCCAATATCATTTACCGAGGGAATGAAGTGATGGTGCAACACGTTTAGGGCATTATTCTGTCACCGATGTTAACGCTGACAACTTAGCCTTGGATATGTGTAGTCTTGGCATTTTGCAATAGCAATAGGTAGCTCATTATAAAATTGCTAAAATATATACTTTTAATGTTTTATGATGGCTACCTATTGCTATTTTAAATTGTCTTGCGACCGTGACCATGCATATGTTGTTTGTAATCACTTTTGCCGTCGATTCTCTATACAGCAGGTAACACACATAAACGACTATATGCGTTAAGTGCTATAGGTGATGCCGATAATGTTGCGTTAATCTACATACACCTAGAACTAATGAGGTGATTGTTAAGTGGTGCAGGTAATGATGATAACGCTACAATAATCTCCATACACATACGACTGACTAGGTAATTCAAAATCGTGTTTTTTTTAGAGTTTTTCATTCCTTTTTTTGATACTTATTCGGGTTAATGAATTGCAGTAGGTTGAAGCCAAACGACAGTAAAATTTTTGTATTTTCTTACACGCTGATATTACAACGGGGAAAAAATATATGCGAAACAACAGCGAAAACAACTGAATTCGTTCTTAACGCTGTTTTTAAAGATAGAAGAATAGATGTGGTACCAGCTGCGCAGTAAGAACAGGAGCGAGGTAACAACATTTATATCATCAACATTTACTTTACTCAAAATATGCTTAACACATATGATGACCTAAACAACCAACTGTAAATAAAAAATAGGTACTCTCAAAACACCTACATCAAAAGAAAAATGTCTAGCAGTCGCTCACAAAGCCCAGGAACCAACTCAGAATAGGTCAGTCACATTAGCCTTATCTGAAAATGCAACAGCAGATTGTAACAAACAAAAAAATTAGTTCACAAAATTATTACTACATGGAAAACTCTTTTTATTGAACAAAATATCTTACAAACAAGTTACATGAAAATAGGTTGCATGATACATGCCACTTATTTCTAAATACAAATACCATCACATCACCATACACATAGAAACTACTAACAGGTGGCGAACCATAAGAAACTGCAACTTCATTAGACTGATACAATTTCCACAATGTTAAACCCTGGCAATTACAACGACAAAAGACCAGTAAGTCTCTCAGTAAACAAATCCTTATCACACGCACTCAACTCAAGCTTCCTTGCCATAATCTGCAACTCCAGCATTCTTTCATTGTCTTTCTTTTGAACTGTCCTAAGAAATTCAGCAGTTTTCTGAGGCACATTTTTTCCGACACTCTCTAGCTCACCAATCAAAGCATCTCTTTCACGAACCAGCTCAAGCATCTTTCCACAAATGCCGTAAATTTGCTGACCTAATTTTAGATCCTCACTTCTAGATTTACGACAGTACAAAACCATCATGTCTGTCCAGCTAGAGGAATTTTCCTCAGCTTTGAGCTCATCACATTTAGGAAGTATTACCATTCTGCTATGTTATTTCTAGAAGTTAAATTGCATCTGTAGATATGAATAACATTAGAAGCAAGCAGTCTGTTAAATAGGCATACCAACAAACAAAAAATAATCACATGCATTAGTTTTTCGTGGATGAAAATAAAGGTGCAGGGAATCAAAACAAGCTGAATAGGAAATAGCCTTTTTCAGACACTGAAAAGAGTTCTAAACCTCTCATATTCACCTAACTTTGCCAACAAAAAGTAAACTGATAGCCAAAAAATGACAACATTTACAGTTTATTAATTATACAAACATCTGAAACCGGATTATTAATAAACTTAGCTCATCATTTGTTTTGTTTACTCTACCTATGCAGGCCAGTCGAAAAGTTCACAGATTGTAGGACCTTAAATATCTCAACCTTATCACATTACTTAACCTTTATCACACGAGTAAAACACACGATAAACACAAAATATATGCGTAAAGATGAAGAAGAAAAGATAGAAAGATGGTGACTTGATGATGTTACTCGTGTATGTGTAGAGAAAGATGAAAAGAAGAACTTGTTATACTGCTTAAAGAAAACACACACACACACACTCAAGCACACCCCTCAAATGACCATTTGAGGGGTATATATAGTACAAGTACTAGACGCCCTAATGGGCTTTACATGGGCCTCGTGGTGGACTTGGATTGGATTGGGTTACATGAACTTATTCAAGGCTCGCTTAACATAACTTCTAGCCATTTAGCTTAGTCCAATCCACGAGCCCATTGACTATTCTAATACGATATCTAACACAAGTTACAAAGTTCTTAAATGTGAATGACCATCACTTCTAATAAAAATGTTACGGCTAACAATCTCCCCCTAAGGGGTGGTCATTCAAAAGATGCTCCACTTGATTAGGTCTTTACTTTCCTTGAGCTTGAACTTTGCGTGTAGATATAGAATAGTCTTGATTCTTTGTTCCTTCATGCTTTGTGATCAATTAATGTGGTTGTCTGCCGTTTTCAACTTCGTTGGGTAGGTGTCTCCACGTCTTTCTCCAACATGCTCACACTTCTATATGTCTTTTGGTTACCAATGATGTAGTTCTCGAGTCTTTAAACTTTGTAGATTCTTTGACATTGACGAAAAATCATCTTTGACTTTGTGTTGCCTTTGATTTTGATGAGACCATTTCATGTGTTGTTGGTATGAGCATGTGGAAAATCTGCACGATCTCTTCCTCAGGTGAGCATCCATAAGAAGAAAATATAAAACACGGGTTAGAAATAATCCAGCGCTTACAAGTTTGAATTTCGAGTGTGTTAACAGCATAGTGTGAAAACACGTCTCTAATTCTTACAAAGGCCGTTCCTGAACTTGAGTCCCACAAGTGAGATAACGCGATATAACGAAGTACATCTACAATTCAGATGAGTCGTTGAAGTACACCGAAGCATCACTCAACGACTGTAGACCGTTTGAGACACACTAAGCGTAATCCACGAGGAGTTACCGAAGTGACCTGCTGTCAGGGCTGCTTGATGTTGACCCTGGCAGGAGTTTCCATTCAATCATTGAAGATCACAGATGTGAAACTTCTCATAAATGTTCTGGCAGATTGCTAAGACCTGCGTAGGACTCTAAAATATATCACTTGTGCCCTTATTGATGAACAGCAAGCGATGTCATGTCAAGTGTTCCTATGAGATCTTTTGATGAATCTCGTGGCTCTGGACTCAATAGTGCATTTTGGTTTTCCTGAGCGGAGACTAGGGAGAGGGCCTCCTTCTTCAATACCAACGATCTCTAAGAGAAAGTCGATAGATTATGTAGGGTTCCCAGTGAGAATGAAACAAATCATTTTAAGAGGAATTGAGTACCTAGAAGGTTTAGTGCAGTGCGTCACTGGGTCCATGACGACTTTGTCTTCAATACAAGTGTCATCTAGTGACAACCAGTAGCAGATGAATTGAACCCGGTTTCTGCCCTAAGGTTGATTATGGAGGGCTATTTCTTTTCACCCTTTTTCATTACATTTCTTTTTTAATTCTTCAACCCCTTCTTTCTCCTTTCTCACATTACTCCTTTTTTCAATCATACCTAAGGACTTCTAATACTAACTATGGGTATTAGTCTTGGGTAGATCCTTCCGGCTCTGGCGGATCATAGGACGAATTTCCTATCCTTAGTCACCTTATAACTCCATGACTGTCCTATTGTTGCCATAAAACCATTTTTCTTGAAGATCTCTCAAAGTGTTTTTGATAGAAAACATGTTTGGAACACTTCGAGAGTTTTATATTTTCAGAAACACTCCCCCTTCACATGTGCTTATAAGTTTTGACAGAAATCTGCACATAGAGGGTAGAGTTCGCACTTTTTGAATTGATCGAATTTAAATGAACAAGACCGATTCGAGACACGTTTACATCACTAGAGAACAAGCTTGAAATTATTACCCGTTCTGGTCAAGTCCATAGAAAGTTTCTCGAGATGGTACATTATTCCTCGTCAATTCATTGGTTTCAACTGAGTCGAGCTCTTTTGAGATTCAAACAACGAACATTAAACTTTTTGATCACATTTTAATCACGTCTCCTCCCCCTCAAAAATAGCATATTCATGATATTTTTGATATCAACGGATTAAACAACATTTTAGAATCTTTTGGGCAGACAAACGGATTTGATTTAAGCATGAATTTGGAACATTTTAGTTTTATACTCCCCCTTTAATAAAGCATAATCAATTAAAGGGTTTTAGAGGGAGTTATCTTGAGAACAAAGTGTTTTGAAAGATTTTGAAAATCTTTTTGAACAATCTTGAAAAGGTGCTCAAGATGATGATGATTTCTCACCAGTTTTAAATGTAGTGCACTGAAGCGTACACTTGATTTTTCTTTAAAAACACGAGTTTTGATTTGAAATAATCAAAAGTCATCATTTTAGTTCGGGTTTCGTACTAAAGTATACGAAAGCCATTTTTTGAAGAAATTTTTGAGAAACGACATGTTTTAGAAAACATTTAAATAACTCTCGTTCAAGCATCTGTACATGTCCGTATCATTGTTGAATGACATTTCTAGAAACGTACAGAATATCGATTATACAAGAGACATGTCGTGAGAAGAATATTTTTGGATTTTTGATTTTCTATTGTTTTTGTATTTTTTGAAAGTTTTATATTTTTATATTTTGCTTTTGTTGATTTTTCAAATTGTGTATTTTGTTTTTCAAAAATATATACAACGAAGCTTTTTGGAAAATCATTTTCAAGAAGATTCGAGAAGACGTTCTAACTCCTCAGGGGTTAGGCTTCGCATTCCAATTCGTCGAACAAAATCGTTAAACCGTTCTTTTGGAAGGGCTTTAGTGAATAGATCGGCGAGTTGGTAATCAGTCTTCACAAAAAATAATTCAACAGTACCTTCTATCACATGTTCTTTTATGAAGTGATAGCAGATGCTGATATGCTTAGTCTTTGAGTGATGACCAGGATCGCATGATATGGCTATGGCACTTTTCAAGTCACAATACATAGGTATTTTATCGAAAGTAAAGCCATAATATGTGAGTTATGTTCTCATCCATAGAACTTGAGCACAACACGCAGATAGAGACACATACTCAGCTTCAGCGGTTGAAAGTGCAGTGCAATCTTGTTTCTTTGAAGACCAGCTTACTAACTTTTCACCCAAAAATTGTGCTCCTCCTGATGTACTTTTTGCTGTAACTTGGTCACCTGCGTGGTCCGCATCTGAAAAGGTGATTAGATCAAATCCGGATTCCTTCGGATACCAAAGACCCTTGTGAATGGATGTCTTCAGGTACCGAAAGATCCTTTTAACCTCTTTGAGGTGCAGTTCGGTAGGCTTTGCCTGAAACCGTGCTAATAAGCAAACAGCAAAATGAATATCGGGTTGACTAGCAGTGAGGTACATGAGAGAACCAATCATGCTCTGATATTTCTTCAGATCGATAGGTTTCTGTCACATCCCCAAATTACCTGTTTTGCACCGGAATGGAATTTCTGGGGATTGACTGTCATAGCATCACAATCACAGTTATATTGAACGACCTAAAGTGTCGTTTGAAAAGAACATCGTTTGATATATTAAAAACATTCAGAGTTACAAAGATAGGTCCCAAATGAAAATCAACATGTGCGGAAAAATAAGTTTGGTACAAGTCAAACGATGTTTTTAAAGTGTATAAATCCCATGTGAGACGCGTCGTCACCGCGACTCTATGATATGTCCACATGCATGCCATGAAGTGAATGCCTTGGTTACCTGAAAATACATTGCTAAAAGTGTCAACACAAAGGTTGAGTGAGTTCATAGAGTTCATGTAAAATGTTTTATACGACTACCACAAGTATAGGCCATGTATGACAATTATGTCACATAAAATGTTACAATTGCTTAAGCACATGACACCGAAGCTTGACTGATCATGATGTTCGCCCCAACAGAGTGTTTTGCCAAACAACTCAAATTCTGACATGAAGTGAAATGCATCCATTTGACCAGTTGGAATCCACCAACCCGGATGGAGGAGTCACCCTCAATAGATCTATCCACTCACCCTCGCTTACCCAGTAATTAACGGTTCATGATTTCTGATATGGGGACATTCAATTGGCAATGAAGTAACTTAAGCAATGTAATGAATTTGATATACTTGGCATCGTAATAAAAATGATGTGCAATGTATTCTCCCCCGTAGGTTTGAAATAATGTATAAACTTGAATAAATCGGGGCTATGAAAACTCACCTGTTGCAATGATAATGATGATATAATGGCAATACTGAAATGAGGCGCAACCTCTAACCGGGACCTATTATGAATGATATGATATGTAATAAGTTATGATGTAATGTTATGCATGCAATTCGTATGATATCTATACCACTTGTGAATTTTTGAAAATAATACTTATCGTCGAAAAATAATCTTATAACGTCTTGACACTTTATAAATTACTTTACAAGTATTTACGTCAAAATGACATCCTTCAATAGTTATTTAATGATTTATTATGAAATTATAACTTTTCGTCGTAAAATAATGTCGTTGAAAATTTCATGAAAGTGACTAAAACGGCTTCGAAAAGCTAGTCGTAAAATGGTGCACGTCAAGTGTTAGGAAACGAACTCAACGGTTTTGGGAAGCTTGTATCATTATCTAAAAGTTTTAGCATTTAAGTTTTCATCCTAGAGGTCTCGATCATGTAGAAAAATATAGGTAAAGTATGGTACTTTTGTCCAAAATATTGTTTAAGGGTGGTTTTCGGCAAAGTTTAAGTGACCGTATTTTATTCGTTACAACACCGCTTGACGAACGGTCGGACATTTTGGAAAATAGGCTAGGCGAACTCACTTTTACTAGGAGACATCGTTTTCTCAAAAGTATTCTATCGATATGAAAAATGGCTCCAAACATGGTCACTTGCGATAACCACTTTGGTCTAGTAGAAAATATATAAGTGTTAATACTTGTGAAAATAAGTACGATAGTCATAATTTATCCCAATTACAATTACACATTCAAAAGTATTAATCCGGTTCGTTAAGCCACAACAAGCTATCCATATGATTAGCCTCGTGTGCTAAAACAACACCGATCCAAACGCTCCTTTATGGACTCTAAAATGAGTAATTTAAGTAAGCAATCCAAACACTCCATTATATTTTAATAAACCCTTGTGCTTATAAAATATCATTTTTATAAAGTTTCTAACGTTCCCTAACAATTTATAGGTGATACAATAGCATTTGGTAAAGTTTTCAAAGCTCAAACGGACTCGAAAACGCTTAAAAACAACAATTTTATTTCCCATCAGCAATGGGTACTTTGACTTTTTCAGAAAAATCGTCCGTCTTTGACCATGCTTAAATCTCTCATTTTACACTTTTAAGCTTAAAAATCTCGCGATTAATAGTAAAACATCATTTCGGACAACTTTCGTGTTTTACACTTAAGCCAATTCGGACCTGAAAGGGGTCAAAACCTCGATTTAAAATCATATCAGCATGTATATTTTTACAAGTTGCTGTTTAAAAATATAAGTTTCGTTAAACTTTAATTGGCCACAATTTCTTCGTTTTAAGTCCGTTTTCTACGTTCTTTATATCCACGGTTTCGTATTAACATATACTAATATATTTTTGATAAGACGACACATTTAATAACGCTTAAGACCCATTTCTGACTCGTAAAAAGTTGAGAATACATGCTGAATTTTCTGAAACAATTAGTTTTCGTCGTCAAACTTGAAAAATTCATATCTTCTTCGTTATAACTCCGTTTTAATCCGTTCAAGCGGCCACGTTTTCATTTTAAAGTATATTTTCTAAATATCTAGGCCAAAAAATTTTATCTACTGTCGAAATTCCAGAATTCAAAAATATGGACAGACCCTTAATTAGACTTGTCGAAATGAGTTTTTCTCGCGCCAAAACTATTCTAACCAATTCAAAACAACTCCGAAGCTATTCTAATCCTACCATACACCTTCTTTGTTGGAAAATTTAGTGCACTTGTGGGATTAGTTCACACCTTGTAATGGGCTAGGAGGTACGGAGTGTACACCCATAAGGTCCATGAACACCCTGACTCTAATAGTGGTTTGTATTGAAAGTGCTTGGTGAAAGTACTGTTGTGGTTACCACTGATTATCAGTGTTTCCACTGAAGCAGTACTTCCACTGGATCAGTGTTTCCACTGAAGTGGTGTCTCACTGAAGTAGTGTTTACACTGAAGCAGTGGTGTTTCCACTGAAGCAGTGTAACCACTGATAACACTATGAAAGTACTGCTAGTGGTATGAAAGTACTGCTAATGTTAAGGTACTGCTTGTAACGGCTTTGACCTATTCAAGTGGCAGTTATAACTGCATTATTACCATGTTTAATTGGTCATGTAACCACTAACGGCTATAATGGGGATAATTATGAGGCTATTAATGGGCCGATTAATACTCATAATTCTATTTGACTAGCCAAGAGTATTTCCTATAAATAGGAGATCTGTTTGATGCATGAATACAGACAGAAACACTAAACACTTATAAGCGCAAGGATTATTGAATTGTGCCTAATTCTATAATTGCATTTGGTCTTATCCCAAGTAGATATTCGTGTAACCCAGGCATTAGGGTCGAATAGTTTACTTTGGAAAGTGATCACACGATTCCAAGTGATATTCGGTAACTACCAAGTGGTATCTGTTACTACTGACCTTTGTTTTGTTTCTGCTGAACAGTTGAGCATATCTGCTGAATTGATTATCTAACCCTGATACTGGGCTAACCACTCCAACAATCAAAGTAAACTATTTTGTGATAATCAATGGCTGCTGCTGCAATGAAACACATGGCTTCAAACTTTGCTAAGCTGGACAAGTTTGAAGGGGTGGACTTTAGGAGGTGGCAGAAGAAGATGCACTTCTTGCTGTCAAGCATGAGTGTGGTGTATGTGCTTACTACACCTATTCCTAATGATGGGGATTATGCTACTGTGGAGCAGATCAGAAGGAGGAGCAAATGGGAGAATGATGACTACATATGCAGAGGTCTTATTCTCAACGGTATGTCTGATGCTCTGTTTGATATTTATCAGAACTTTGAATCTTCCAAAGAACTGTGGGATTCCTTAGATGCCAAATATATGGCTGAGGATGCATCAAGTAAGAAGTTCCTTGTTAGTAATTTCACAAATTACAAAATGACTGATTCAAGACCAGTTATGGAACAATACAATGAACTTCTTGGAATACTTGGAAGGTTTACACAACACAATATGCACATGGATGAGGCTATTCAAGTCTCTTGTGTTATTGATAAACTTCCTCCTTCATGGAAAGATTTCAAGCATACCTTGAAACATATGAAGGAGGAGTTAACTCTTGTTGAGTTGGGCAGTCATCTGCACATTGAGGAATCTCTCAAGGTGCAGGATAATGACAAGCCAAAGAGTGGCAATGCTGCTGGACCATCTGTTGTCAATATGGTGGAGCATAACAACTCCACCAGGTACAATGACAACAAAGGCAAACGCAAATTTCATGATAACACAAGGGCAGATCCTAACAAGAAGGCAACACCTACTTGTTGGAAATGTGGCAAGACTGGTCACATTAAAAGGGACTGCAAGGGTGTTAAAGTTGGTGGTAAAACCAATGGATCAGGCACTAATGGTTCAGGGAGTGGTGGTTCAGCCAACTCACTGAAAGGTCAGAATATGTTTAATAAGTCTTTTCAGATTTATTATGTTACATATGTATCTGAATCTTTTTATGTGCAGGATGATGATGTTGCGTGGTGGGTTGACTCTGGTGCAACAGTTCATGTGTGTAAAGATAGAAGCTGGTTCAAGACTTATGAGTCACTGAATGATGGTTCTATTCTTCACATGGGAAATGAGTCAACAGCCTTGGTGCATGGTCGTGGTTGTGTAGATCTTAGGTTTAGTTCAGGAAAGATTGTAACTTTGTTTAATGTTATTCATGTTCCTGATATCAGGAAGAACTTGGTTTCAAGTAGTGTTTTGAATAATCATGGATATAAACAAGTTATTGAATCTGATAAATTTGTTCTTTCTAAATGTGGTGTTTTTATTGGTTTTGGTTATTTATGTAATCAAATGTTCAGGCTTAATATCTCTACTGACAATGTTAATTCAGCTTTTGTGACCACCACTGACACTGATTCTAGCCTTTGGCATGCTAGACTTGGCCATGTTCACTATAAAAGAATGCAAGATATGTCTAGGGATGGTTTAATCCCTGCTTTTGACATGGACACTAAAAAGTGTAAAACTTGCATGTTGACCAAGATAACCAAGAAACCCTTTCAGGGTGTTAGTCGTGAGACTAAGATCTTGGAGCTTATTCACAGTGACCTGTGTGATTTGCATGCCACTCCTTCTTTGGGAAATAAGAAGTACTTTGTGACATTTATTGATGATGCTTCTAGATTTTGTTATGTCTATCTTTTACATACCAAGGATGAAGCATTAGATAAATTCAAAGTGTTTAAAACTGAAGTTGAATTACAACTTGGGTCTTTGATCAAAAGATTAAGGACTGATAGGGGAGGTGAGTACATGGATACTCAGTACTTTCAGTCTGTTGGAATAATCCATGAAACGACTGCCCCTTATACTCCTCAGCAAAATGGTATTTCTGAAAGGAAAAACAGGGTGCTGAAGGAGATGGTTAATTCCGTGTTGTCCTATTCAGGACTGAGTCAAGGGTTCTGGGGTGAAGCTATGTTAACAGCTTGCTATTTGCTAAATAGGGTTCCCAACAAAAGGAACAAGGTTACCCCTTATGAACTCTGGACTAAAAGGAAACCCAACCTGAATTATCTCAAGGTTTGGGGTTGTAGGGCTGTTGTAAGACTCCCTGGTCCAAAGTTGAAAACTTTGGGTGAAAGAGGCATTGATTGCATCTTTGTTGGATATGCTGAGCATTCCAAGGCTTTTAGGTTCTATGTTATTGAACCTAATGAACATGTTTCAGTTAACACAATAATTGAATCAAGGGATGCAGATTTTGATGAGAATAGATTCTCATCAGTCCCTAGACCAAGTCAGAGGATTCCTAATGGAACTCATGACACTGGTGTATCAGAGGTACCTGATGATGAACCATCAGTGGTCCCTGATGAGGTTGTGGCACAACAACCTGAACCTGTGCTCAGGAAGAGCAAAAGGGTAAAGACTCCAAAGTCATTTGGACCTGAGTTTCAACTATACTTAGTTGAAGGAACCAGGGATGAGGTCTCAGACCAATACTCCTATTGCTTCATTGTTGAGGATGACCCCAAAACATTTGAAGAAGCAATGAAGTCCCAGGATATTGCTTTCTGGAAAGAAGCAATTAATGATGAGATGGATTCCATCATGGGCAACAACACTTGGGTGTTGGTTGATCTACCACCAGGTTGCAAACCTCTGGGTTGCAAATGGATTTTCAAAAGGAAAATGAAGGTAGATGGAACTATTAAAAAGTTCAAGGCTAGACTAGTCATTCAGGGCTTTAAACAAAAGTCAGGAATAGACTATTTTGATACTTATGCCCCTGTGGCTCGTATCAGTACCATAAGACTGCTGATTGCTATGGCATCTATTCACAATCTGGTTATTCATCAGATGGATGTGAAAACAGCTTTCTTGAATGGTGAATTGGAAGAGGAGGTTTATATGAACCAACCTCAGGGCTTCATCATGCCTGTTAATGAAAACAAGGTGTGCAAACTGATTAAGTCTCTTTATGGACTTAAGCAGGCACCTAAGCAATGGCATCAAAAGTTTGATGAAGTGGTTTTGTCTAGTGGTTATGTTCTTAACCAGGCTGACAAATGTGTATATAGCAAATTTGATGAATCTGGTAAAGGAGTCATCATTTGTCTATATGTTGATGACATGTTGATCTTTGGCACTGACCAAAATCAGGTTGACTTGACAAAGGAATTTTTGTCATCAAGGTTCTCCATGAAGGACATGGGGGAGGCTGGTGTTATCCTTGGTATAAGGATTAAACATGAAAGTAAAAGAATTTCTATCTCTCAGTCTCATTATATTGAGAAGGTACTGAGGAAATTCAATTACTTTGATTGTACTCCAGTGAGTACTCCTATGGATACTTGTGAGAAACTGATGCCTAATAATGGCAAAGCTGTATCTCAACTTGAGTATTCTAGGGTAATTGGCTGCCTGATGTATGCCATGACTTGTACAAGACCTGATATTGGTTTTGCAGTGGGAAAATTGAGCAGGTATACTAGTAATCCTAGTGCTCATCACTGGCAAGCAGTTCAGAGGGTACTGAAGTATTTGAAGAGAACTATGGATTATTGTCTCTCATATACTGGTTATCCTTCAGTGTTGGAAGGTTACACTGATGCAAGTTGGATCAGTAACACTGAAGACATTTCGTCTACCAGTGGCTGGGTATTCCTACTTGGTGGAGGTGCAACTTCTTGGGCATCCAAGAAGCAAACTTGTATCACCAGTTCACAATGGAATCTGAATTTGTGGCTCTAGCAGCTGCTGGTAAAGAAGCTGAATGGTTGAAAAACTTGCTTCTTGAGATTCCATTGTGGCCTAAACCTATAGCACCTCTTTCTATCCGGTGTGATAGTGCAGCTACATTGGCTAAGGCTTATAGCCAGATGTACAATGGTAAGTCTAGACACTTAGGTGTCAGACATAGCATGATTCGTGAGCTTATCATGAATGGGGTGGTATCTATTGAGTTTGTGAGATCTCAACAGAACTTAGCTGATCACTTGACGAAGGGTCTGGCTAGAGACTTGGTTATAAAGTCTGCTAAAGGGATGGGTTTAAGTCCAACTTAGTCACTGAATGCTAGGACACCCAACTCCCTCCTAAGGAAACTTAGGAGCTGAGTTCAATGTGGGAAGCTGAACATTCAGTGGACTGGAGCACATGTTTTATTTACATCCCAAGGTTGTGCTCAGAACCTGCTGAAAGGAGGATGAAGTCTTTACTTCTTAATGGTTATTTTTCTTTGAAAAAGTGCTTGGCAGGAGCATGAATAAAGAGGAACCACCTATGTAAATGTTGAAGTTTTGCCGCTTCAGGAAGATTTGGACTTTTAGCTTCTACAACATTTATGAATTTAGATATGGACACATGGCTTGTATAGTGTCAGGAGCTGATAAGTGTTTGAAAGCTTGTGTGTAGTTATCTTCAGGTATTCAAATGGGTTGAAGGGTTCAATTCTTAGAACACCCTGATTCTCGAATATTTGAACGTGTAATTACTAAGATGGAAATTCAATCCTCAGGACATTTTCATTTATGCACATGTTTTGCTTGATGTTTGTTTTTCATGCAAAGGAAGTGAACTAAATTTGGGGAGGATTGTTGGAAAATTTAGTGCACTTGTGGGATTAGTTCACACCTTGTAATGGGCTAGGAGGTACGGAGTGTACACCCATAAGGTCCATGAACACCCTGACTCTAATAGTGGTTTGTATTGAAAGTGCTTGGTGAAAGTACTGTTGTGGTTACCACTGATTATCAGTGTTTCCACTGAAGCAGTACTTCCACTGGATCAGTGTTTCCACTGAAGTGGTGTTTCCACTGAAGTGGTGTTTCCACTGAAGTGGTGTCTCACTGAAGTAGTGTTTACACTGAAGCAATGGTGTTTCCACTGAAGCAGTGTAACCACTGATAACACTATGAAAGTACTGCTAGTGGTATGAAAGTACTGCTAATGTTAAGGTACTGCTTGTAACGGCTTTGACCTATTCAAGTGGCAGTTATAACTGCATTATTACCATGTTTAATTGGTCATGTAACCACTAACGGCTATAATGGGGATAATTATGAGGCTATTAATGGGCCGATTAATACTCATAATTCTATTTGACTAGCCAAGAGTATTTCCTATAAATAGGAGATCTGTTTGATGCATGAATACAGACAGAAACACTAAACACTTATAAGCGCAAGGATTATTGAATTGTGCCTAATTCTATAATTGCATTTGGTCTTATCCCAAGTAGATATTCGTGTAACCCAGGCATTAGGTTCGAATAGTTTACTTTGGAAAGTGATCACACGATTCCAAGTGATATCCGGTAACCACCAAGTGGTATCTGTTACTACTGACCTTTGTTTTGTTTCTGCTGAACAGTTGAGCATATCTGCTGAATTGATTATCTAACCCTGATACTGGGCCAACCACTCCAACATTCTTAGGGTGTCATGGGTTCCTAGACATCACCAAAAGTGATATATTTCAAGGAATAATTATAGGATAACTTATATAAACTTATAGTGCTTAAAAACAATTTAAGTGGTATAAACATCCATATAAATAGCAAGCTTTACTCAAACATGATAAAATGAACACAACATGAATATGAAAGATGATGATGAATATGAAATGCTTACTAGTTACTTGATGAGGTTTTCTGAACAAAGGATTAATCCTAAACACCCAAGGTTTTTATTTCAAAACCTTACTAAAGAGTGTGTCTAGATTGTGATGAACTTGACTAGGAAAATTTTTATGGTTTCCTCTTGGAACATCAATATGGCCGGTTCATATGGAGGAAGAAGAAGAGAGAACAATTTTCTTCACACCTTTGATATTATCTAACTATGTGTTGTGTTGTAGTGTATAAAATAATATATGTATAAGTATTGTAGATATTTGGTTCAAGATATGATGTGAGTCATGAGGGTGTCGACATATGCATAAAAAAAAGATTAGATGAGTTTTGATATAGTTAATTACTTGTATATATAAATAGAAGTGTAGTTAGTTAAGAATTGTTAGTAACTTGTGTATTTATTTAAGTATTTAGGGTAGCGTTAAATAAAAATAAATTTTAACGGATCAAAATAAAATATATTGAAGTCATAAAATTATAAAAATACATTTCTCACAAGTATTGAGTGAAATAATAATTATCGTGTAGTTTTTACGAAAACCGTCGTAACTATATAAATATAACAATTTATATACAAAATAAATTTAAAACACTGGGTAAACTTATAATATTATTTTTATAATCTTAATATGAGTATAAAAATATATCGGAATAATTTTTGGAAGTATTGGATCAAATGTTCAAAATAATTAATTACGCGATAGCGTTTATTTAATAAGAAATTATGTGTTTAACGTAAAATGCAAAACCATGCATGAACTAATATGATGATAATGATGCTGATGATATGTAGACTAAACCTAGTCTATATGAAATATCCATGATGATTGCTCATGAATTCGCAGCTAAACCATTAAGGTTACGCGAATTTGATACTCGTAAACCTAGTTTACGATAAATGATGAAATAGTGAATTTTTCAAAGTTTGCAAAATGACCTGAAATTACGAGTTGTCATATTTGCCCATCCAAAAAGGAATTCAGTCCATGTTAGGTTCTACGGTGTTATCAGTGAAAGGTGAGGATATTTGAGTCGCATCGGGTCGTCCAATGTTTTCTGAATCATATCGCGCCTTTCCAAGACGGGACTTTTAACATAACTCTGTTGCCAACTTGAAATTCTAATGGTTTGCGACTTATGAAACATACTTCCAATATTTTGCGTCGTATATCGACGTAGCTTATCTAGCTATATGTTGTTACTTGTAACTGACTTTTGATTTGTACGATTACTTTGTTGTTTCATGAAATAGTTATGGACTAGGGAGTTGGACTTTCCTGATTTTTGGCCCGTGAATAAGTGATTGATATTTCAACCATGGGGTGCCTCAATTGGTATAGTCAATATGTTCATGTGTTGACTATTGTTGTAAGGGAACTTGTCGATGAAGAATGATTTGCCTAATCATTTCTAGAAAGTCACACATGCTAGAGCATATCATCTAATGTGGGAATTGTCCTCTCGCTCTAACCATTGAGCTGAGGATAATAGGCGGTAATTATGTCCTAGTAGGTTCCATGGAAATCTTGAATTGACTGTCAGCAGTCTAAGGTGAATCGAATAACTTATAATTGGTACAACTGGAATTGATACCACGTGACTCATGCCAAATTCCAAAATGTTAAGTCTGTCGAAAAGGACCTTATTGAAAAGAATATATTATAGGTAACAGTTGTGATTCCTCGCGTTTCTCGTTTTAGCGAATGTCATTACTTGAGTCTTACTAGTAACAATTGGGTATGATATTGGCACTTACATTCGGAGATTCCAAGAATTGGCCGCGTTATGCCCGTCTATGGTTTCGGATAACGAGAAGTTACTAGAGGCTTTTATCGGGGGACTTCCCGAGGTTATTCAAGGAGATGTGACTTCGTTTGATCCACAAACAATCGAGGAAGCTATTAGGGTGACTCAAAAGCTCATGGCCCAGGTAGTGAAGAGAGGTAAGTACACCAACACCAACCAAAACAACAACAACCCCAACAACCGCACCAACTACAACAATAACCAAAACAACAACAACGACGATAACCAAATCAACAACAACAAAAGGAAATGGGAAAACGACCAAGGAGATTATAACAACAACAACCAAAACCGCAACACTAACCATCATCAACAACAAAATAGAAGGCAAGAAGCGGGAATGGTTTATGTCGCTGCACCAATGAGAGGTAGAGGGTATGCTGGAACACACCCACTATGTAATCGATGTAATTTTCATCACTCAGGTCCTTGTCCTGCCAAGTGCCACAAATGCCAAAAACCGGGACATCTAGCCAGGGATTGTAAAGGTAAAGCCGTAGTCACATGCTTCGGATGTGGGGAACAAGGACACTATCGGAATCAATGTCCTCAAAATCAAGGTCAACCAGTTGAAGGTGCTCATGGGAATGCATACATGTTAGGAGGAGGAGAAGCTCGTCATGGTCACAACAACGCGGAAGACTGAAGAAGTTTGGAAACTAACAGTCTTAATTTTCCTTATGTACTATGTCGTACTAAGTTTATGTCTTTCATCGTATCCGAAACTTTATAACTTAAAGATGTACTACTTTTGATAAACCACTCGTTGTAATATATTCTCATCTATCGTACTTTATTTCCTTTCGATTCGATATCATTTACGAGAATTTTAATTCCTTTTACTTTAACTATCATTTTAACGACACGGTTTAAATCCTTGTAAGCATCGAGAGTTATAACAACTAAACCGAACGTCACATCATCGTTCCTTAATTATACATAGCCTAGCTAACTAAGTCTAATTCTGGAGGGGTCATGTTATGTTGGGAGCAGTTAATTATAAATCTTAGTGCAAGCAAAATCTTCACATATTTCAAAGTCAAAGTGTTACTTATGAGAGATTCATCCGATATTTTATTTACTACGATGTTTTGTACACTCTCAATCATCAATAACCGTAACGACACCTCTTCATGTCTTCTTTCCTCGGTATTCATCACAAACTCAAAAATTCGATAGACTAACACGAACTGAATTCAGGGACTGAATTCCTTTTTGGATGGGCGAATGTGACAACCCGAACTTTCAGGTCATTTCTCGAAACAATCCATGCTTTACAATTTCAACATTTATCATAAACTAGGTTTACGTGTTCCAAATTCGCGTAACCATTAATGGTTTAGCGGCGAATTCATGATCATATCATCACGAACATTTTATTTGGACTAAGTTTAGTCTACATTTCATTAACATCATTTGCATCATATTAGTTCATTCATGACATTGCATTTCGCATTAAACGCGTAAATTTTATATTAAATAAACGTTATCGCGTGAGTTATTATTTTGAACATTTAATCCGTTATTTCTAAAAATGATCCCGATATATTTTTATACTTATGTTTAGTTTATAAAACAATATTTTGAGTTTACCTTGTGTTTTAAATTTATTTTGTATATAAATCGTTAAAGTTATATTATTACGACACTTTTCTTAAAAACTACACGATAATTATTATATCACTCAAATTTTACAAGAAATGTATTTTTACAATTTATATGATCTCAATATACTTTACCTTGATCCATTAAAATTATTTTAGCTAACTCTACCTTAAATACTCCAATGTATATAAAAGTTACAATTTACTTTGACTTAATATCATTTTCTTACAACCAATTATATACAATAAATAAACAATAAAAAAAAAATTTGTATTTGAGATACATCCCCCCCCCCCAACCGGCCATGTGGGGAGGGTGTATTCATTTATTGATTGGTACACATTTTCTTCATATATAGATCTATACTCTATCTCCATTACTACACACACTTCATACAATTATTCAAGTTCAATCAAAATTTCTCTCTTTCTTTTCTTCTCTCTAGAACCGGCCTAACCAAGGTGAAGTAGAGATTCATCAAAAATTTTCAAGATCAAGTGTTAAACAATCTAGATTACACTCTTATTAAGGTTTTGAAATAAAAACCTAGGGTGTTTAGGTTAAACCTTTGTTCTTTGCACCTCATCATAGTAGCTTGTAAGCATTTCATTTTCATTTACATCTTTCACTTTCATTTCATATGTATTTCATCAATTTTTAGCAAGTATGCAAGACTTATGTTGATTTATACCATTTTTACATGATTTTTAGAGTTTTATATATATAAAGTCATCCTATAATTATTCCCTTGGTATATATTGGTCTTGATGATGTTTAGGAAACCATGACACCCTAAGAAGGTGTATGGTAGGATTAGATTAGCTTTGGAGTTGATTTGAAGGGATTAGAATAGGTTTAGTACGAGAAAAACTATTTTCGATAAGTATATAAAAGTGTTCTGTCCTTGTTTTATTTTTCTGGAAAATCCGACAGTAGGCACGAAATTTTGGCCTTGATATTTAGAAAATATACTTTAAAACGAATCCGTGGCCGCTTGAACGGATTAAAACGGAGTTATAACGAAGAAGTTATGAATTTTTCAAGTTGACGACGAAATATATATTTTCTGAAAAATTTCAGCAACATGTTTTTATTTTGTACGAGTCAAAAACGAGTCCTAAGCTTTGCAAATTATTTCGACTTATCAAAAATCTATTAGTATACTTTGATACGAAGCTAAGGACGTATAATACGTAGAAAACGGATTTGAAACGACTAAGATATGCACGTTTTCATAAAATTGCCGTAACTATTATTTTCAGAAAAACTATATTATTTTTACTAGACAAGTGTTACGGTAACTAAAACGACCATGTTGACGGCTGTTTTTATCGATGATGTGGAACTTTTTGGAACGAGATGTCTTCTAATAAAATCGAGATCACCAAGCATATTTTTCAAAACGATCAACCGTTTGTATAGCGGAGTTGTAATAAATTAATTACGGTTGCTTAAACTTTGCCGAAACTCACTTTTTACACAACACTTGGACAAAATCACCATCTTTAACCTCTATTATCTTTATGTTCGAGACCTCTATGACGAAAACTCATGAACTGAAACTTCTAGATTTTGATACAAACTTTCTAAAACTGTCGAGTTCGTTTCCTAACGATCGACGCACACCATTTTACGACTAGTTTTTCGAAGCCATTTTTGTCAATTTCATGAAATTTCCGACGACTTTATTTTACGACGAAAAGATAAAATTTCACTATAAATTATTACGAAACCATTGTAGGATGACATTTTGACGTAAAAACTTGTAAAGTGATTTAAGAACGGTCAAGACGTCAAAAGAGTATTTTTCGACGATAAGTATTATTTTCAAAACTCGCAAATGGTATAAATAACATACGAAATGCATGCATAACATTACATTGCAACTCATTACATATCATATCATATCATTTGTAATAGGTCCAGATTAAAGTTTCCCGCTATACCTCAGTGTACTCACTCTTGTCATCATACCAGTTTATCAAGTGAGTTCATAGCCCCACTTTTACTCTTTTAACTGTTTTACAAACTCTTGGGGGAGATACATGCTACATTTTTAACCGAACACAAATGCTTTGAACTGTATGCTATAACCGAATGTTTTATTGTCACTAAGTATTTGCCATGTTCGAAGTCCCTACATCATGAACCATTAGTCACTTGCGAGTGAGCGCGAATATTGTGAATAGGCCTATTGGAATTAACACTCCCGCTCTTATTGACCCAGTTAGGGGAAATCGAGCGCACTATATTTGAACCAGTAAGGTAAATTGGCAAGTTTACCTATTAGGGCGGCGATGAAACGATGATTACCAATTTTTATTGGTGCGATGTTTACGCTTTGGTGTCATGAACTTAGTGAAATAAATACGATTTTGTTTTCAACGATGAGTGTGAAACCATTTAACTCACACTACGATGATTGTGTTCAAACGAATTACTTAAACCTATGGATTTCACTCAACCTTTGTGTTGACCTTTTTAAGCATGTTTTATCTCAGGTATCTAAGGCATACTTCATGGCATGCATGTGGACATATCATAGAGTCGCGGTGACGACGCGTCTCACATGGGATTGATACAATTTAAAAACATCGTTTGACTTGTACTAAACCTATTTTCCGTGCATAGTAACTTTCATTTGGGACCTATCTTTGTAACTCTGATTGTTTTTATTAAATCAAGCGATGTATTTTCCAAACGACACTTTAGGTCGTTCAATATAACTGTGATTGTGATGCTATGACAGTCAATCCCCAGGAATTCCATTCCGCTGCAAAACAGGTAATTTGGGGGTGTGACAGTGTTGCTTAGGGTGTATTCGCTTCGTACTAAATATTGTAACTCGGTCTAGCTAGTACTTTTAAAATGATAGAATCTGGCTTCTAATCCAAAATAGTGTTTCGGAATGTCTCGTGATGTCTTAAGATTTTTGTTGAGTTTTGAAATGTCTTACTATATACTTCTAGTCCTTGTTGGTAGTCCTAGAATGCTTTCATTGTTTTCTTGTATCGAGGAATCCTCCTCATAGATTGTATAGGGAGCCTTTCCTAAAAAGGTCACTCGTCAAATTCTAACTTATCGGTTGAGTGAGGGATGAATGGCATAGGTTTCTGTAGAGTGTTAATAAAATAAATGTTTGTGAACAATTTATGTGATTGTAAAACTTTGCTTTTAAGTGAAGATTGTTTTAGGGAGTTTGAAAAGATGTTTGTTTCTTTCATGACATAATTCTTCCTAAATTATACATAGGTGATCAGGCTATGCATAATCGAGGACAAATGATGTGATGATTGGTTTTGTTGAAATGGTATTATGTTCCTCCGAAGTTTTAGATGGTATTCAACGTTTTGTTTTGTAAGATGATGGCTCAATAATTTTTCAGAGTAACATGAAAATCGTTTCGCATGATGGTATTAAATAGTTGATAAAATGACCGAAAGCCAATTGATAGGGTGGTAACGAAACAACTTGTTTTAAAACTTTATGAAACAATGTTTCTAAGATGGTGTAGAATAGCTTGAAATCAAATTAAGTGAAATAATGTTATAAATTAATAGCAAAATAACATGAAATAAGATTTGTTGGATGGTTGTGATTAACGTAGAGTTAATAAGGGATAAAGATTACATTAGATTGAAAGGTACCTATTATCTGTTCCTGTTGATGGTCAAATCGTGTTTCAAGTGTAGGAGTAGTAGGCGGTCTAGCAGCAATAGCCCTAGAACTCTCACAGTCCTCAAACCTATGAGATGGTGTAGTGTCTATAGTCTTAGTGATAGATGGTAATGATGTGTCAAATCATGCACGCTTCCCAAGCTGCAAGTCAGGTGTATGAGTAGTGTCTATGAGATGTGATGGCACAGATGGTACTTTAGATGACAATGATGATGAAAATGATGACAATGATGATAATGAAAATCCTTGTGGTGAGTTAAGAAAATAGGTTCATTAGGACTAAGCCTATAAGTTCTACCAAATGGTATAATCTGTCCCAACAGAATGATAAAAACTGTCCTGATCCTACAGTGAATCAATGGTGATCGTGATGGTGTAGGTGCGACTTTGCCCTCCTCAAAGGGTTCAGTCTCATCATCTGATGTTATCGGTGTTAAGTCAACTGATGTGAAAATTGTGATAGGGAATGACAGGGCATTCTCTACGTTGGAGTCTGATGTGAGTATGATGGGATGGGTATTTGAAGGCATCTATGTGACAATCGATTTTGAAATGAAAGTAAATAACTCGCAAAATGTGCGTATGAAACCGCATGTATAGTGACTACGCACTTATGATGAAATGATGAGATGCTATGATGATGTAGTTATAGTCTAGGGTCAATGATGCAACCTAGTTCTCTATAACCGAAGCTCTGATGCCAATCTGTCACACCCCCAAATTACCTGTTTTGCAGCGGAATGGAATTCCTGGGGATTGACTATCATAGCATCACAATCACAGTTGTATTGAACGACCTAAAGTGTCGTTTGAAAAGAACATCATTTGATATATTAAAAACATTCAGAGTTACAAAGATAGGTCCCAAATGAAAATCAACATGTACAGAAAAATAAGTTTGGTACAAGTCAAACGATGTTTTTAAAGTGTATAAATCCCATGTGAGACGCGTCGTCACCGCGACTCTATGATATGTCCACATGCATGCCATGAAGTGAATGCCTTGGTTCCTGAAAATACATTGCTAAAAGTGTCAACACAAAGGTTGAGTTAGTTCATAGAGTTCATGTAAAATGTTTTATACGACTACCACAAGTATAGGCCATGTATGACAATTATGTCACATAAAATGTTACAATTGCTTAAGCACATGACACCGAAGCTTGACTGATCATGATGTTCGCCCCAACAGAGTGTTTTGCCAAACAACTCAAATTCTGACATGAAGTGAAATGCATCCGTTTGACCAGTTGGAATCCACCAACCCGGATGGAGGAGTCACCCTCAATAGATCTATCCACTCACCCTCGCTTACCCAGTAATTAACGGTTCATGATTTCTGATATGGGGACATTCAATTGGCAATGAAGTAACTTAAGCAATGTAATGAATTTGATATACTTGGCATCGTAATAAAAATGATGTGCAATTTATTCTCCCCCGTAGGTTTGAAATAATGTATAAACTTGAATAAATCGGGGCTATGAAAACTCACTTGTTGCAATGATAATGATGATATAATGGCAATACTGAAATGAGGCGCAACCTCTAACCGTGACCTATTATGAATGATATGATATGTAATAAGTTATGATGTAATGTTATGCATGCAATTCGTATGATATCTATACCACTTGTGAATTTTTGAAAATAATACTTATCGTCGAAAAATAATCTTATAACGTCTTGACACTTTATAAATTACTTTACAAGTATTTACGTCAAAATGACATCCTTCAATAGTTATTTAATGATTTATTATGAAATTATAACTTTTCGTCGTAAAATAATGTCGTTGAAAATTTCATGAAAGTGACTAAAACGGCTTCGAAAAGCTAGTCGTAAAATGGTGCACGTCGAGTGTTAGGAAACGAACTCAATGGTTTTGGGAAGCTTGTATCATTATCTAAAAGTTTTAGCATTTAAGTTTTCATCCTAGAGGTCTCGATCATGTAGAAAAATATAGGTAAAGTATGGTACTTTTGTCCAAAATATTGTTTAAGGGTGGTTTTCGGCAAAGTTTAAGTGACCGTATTTTATTCGTTACAACACCGCTTGACGAACGATCGGACATTTTGGAAAATAGGCTAGCCGAACTCACTTTTACTAGGAGACATCGTTTTCTCAAAAGTATTCTATCGATATGAAAAATGGCTCCAAACATGGTCACTTGCGATAACCACTTTGGTCTAGTAGAAAATATATAAGTGTTAATACTTGTGAAAATAAGTACGATAGTCATAATTTATCCCAATTACAATTACACATTCAAAAATATTAATCCGGTTCGTTAAGCCACAACAAGCTATCCATAGGATTAGCCTCGTGTGCTAAAACAACACCGATCCAAACGCTCCTTTATGGACTCTAAAATGAGTAATTTAAGTAAGCAATCCAAACACTCCATTATATTTTAATAAACCCTCGTGCTTATAAAATATCGTTTTTATAAAGTTTCTAACGTTCTGATGAGTGTCTAAATACTCATCATTTTTGTACTGTTAAAATGCCAAAAACATCTGAAAACACTCAGTAATGCTTCAAAATGATAAAAATATCACAAACAAGTGTTTTATATGTTTTAAATGCAAAAACATCAAAATCTGATGAAAAACGTATCAAGTTTGCATAATTGGCAGTTTTAGTCCCCCAAGTTTGAAAATATGTCAAAAATAGTCCCTGGTAATTCAAAAACTTGCAAAATATCATTTTAGGTCCATAAGATTCAAAAGTTGTCAAAATAAACCCTTTAAAGTTCAAAAATCACAAAATGACAACTTTAGTCCCTGAACTTTGGAAAAATGTCAAAAATAGTCCTTGGTTAATTTAAAAAGTGAAAATTATCAAGTTTTAACCTTGTTCTATTCATAAATGGCAATATTGGTCCTTCATGATAACTTTGGAGAAAATTACAACTTTGGTCCTTGGAGTTTGAAAATTAACATAAAAGGCCCTTGGATTTTCAAAAATGGCAAATAATCAACAAAGGTCCTTGTTCTATTATCACTTGGCAGGTTTAGTCCTTATGAGAGCTTGGGGAAATGACCAAGTTCAGCCCTTCAACTTTCATAGAATTGCAAGATTGGTCCTTGTTGTTAACATAAGCCAAACCGGACCCTTTATTTAATATAAGCCCAAATCCAAGCCCAATATCCAACCCGGCCCAGATTTTAAATTCGAATAATACCGCGGTCACTGTAGACTGTCTCTCCCAAAGCAGTTTAGCCAAAACCAGTGGTTTTAACCACTGGTTTTCACCTTTCCACCTCACAACACCACTTGAGTATCTTCCCCCTCCACCTCCACACCAATCCAACTTCAATTAATGCAGAAAACCCACTCCTTGAAAAAATGGCGCCAAATTCGACATTTGGCATAGATGATTATCTGGATGATTTCAATGGTCAGGATTTGGTGGGAAATACTCAAGAGGTCGACAAGAGATGTGGGAAGTCAATAAATATCAAGAAGAAGGGCAAGAGAAAACATATCTAGTATAATTTTAATTTTCATTATCGTTTTAGCTTAATTCTTAATTCCAGTGCATTTTAAAGCTTTTAAATCTTGTATTTCATGTTTCCAGTGTAACATAAACCTTTTGATATCATCAATTTCACTTTTCAAGTCTTATCTCATGTTATGCCATTTTTACGAATTCAAAGAAATCTCAATATGGTGAATGTTGTTAATCAGTGGTTAGTATGGACTTAGAAGCTCATATAAGCTCCATATAAAGCTTATGCAAGCTTTTAGATACTCTAAAAAGCAGTGTGTTAGCAAAAGTCAGAAATTCACAAAAATAACAAATAAATAGCTTAAAAATAAAAATCCATGGTTCAAGGTTCTAGCAGGTTGGAGCAGGATATATAATGGATGGTCTTGGGTATAGTGCTTATTGGTAAGCTATAGGAGTTGTTGCTTGGTCCTAAATCTCAGTTTGTAACTCAAAGCCATTTGTAAGCAATTTTCTTTATTTTGGCATTTCACTGTTGGTGGTTCATAAGCTCTAAATTCTGTAAGTTCAAGTTTATTAGTGTTAGTTAAGCTAAAATTAACCATAAAACAGTAAGCTTATTCTATTTAAATCAGTAGTTAGTAAAATTCTCATTTTAACAGTCAATATAGCATTCTCATTAATCTTGAGTTTTATGGTATTAATACTGTTGTTTCATATTTCTTTAGTCCTATTAGATGATAATTTAAGGTTTGAAATCAGTTACAAGGTCTAGATAAGTGATTTTCTTTGAAAAAGTTCCAAGACAGTATCAAAAAGGGTGTTTGGTTGAATCTGTTTATCTATACTAGAAGTTGTGCAGACCTGTGCTTGTAGTTGTTTTGTGTCAAACTTAGTCTAAAGATCTCAGTTAAACAAGAAAACTAGTCCTTAGTTGCTAAAAAGTCAAAATTACCTTAATCATCACTTAGCTTGTTAACTGTTGGATTTTAGCTTATCAAATTCACTATACTAGATTAGAATCTTATAATTTAGCTTAATCTCATCTTATTCTAGCTTAATATATCATAGTCAGTCCTTAGAATTGATTTAAAACTCAATATAGTCAACTTAGTTATTTTATAAAAAGTCAATAAAGTGCCCTGTGCACAGGATTTCAAACCATTTTCATTAGCTTCTAAAGAGCTTGTTATTTGGTCAAACCTTGTGATTCTTGGTACTTTGGGAAGTCAACCTGGTCCTCTTTAGGTTCCAAGTTAAAAATCTCAATTTGGAGCTTATTTACCAGGGCTGCATGTGCTTATCATTCTGTCCCATATCATTCAGCATACACTGAGTCTTAAATCAGTGGGTTCTCAGGTTTTGTAAGAGCTTCTCCCAAGCTCATAAGAGCTTATTAAGGTCTGCTTTTTGGTATACTTGGTCTCAACCAGGTCTTAAACAAGTTCCAATTTCTACCTTTCATTTTTAGCTTATTGAGTGACCTGTGCAATAGCTTAAAGTAGTATACCATTTTCTGTTTTTATAAACAAGCTCAAACTTCAAATCTGTGTTAGCTAGTAATCCAGAAGTTCAAGCTTGTTATTTTTGGTTGAAATAGAGTTATTTTAGCTTAATATAGCTTCTGTGTAGGTTTGGTAGCTTTTGGTTATCATTTGGCTGTTTAAAGTGCTTATTAATAAGCAGTTTACATAGCAGTTGCTAATTTCTCCACACAAGACCATGTTTTTCTATTTTTCTTAGATTAAGCATATTAAAATAGACTTTTCCTGAAATTTTCATTATTTTTCATAACTGTTTGCTATTTTTCTTAATTTAAATTAGTTTTTAGGTATTTTTAAATAGCTTTTAATACTAAAAAATTATAAAAAGTCCAAAAAAATGATTTTTCAATTTTCTTAGGTTAAGATAAATACAAAAGTAATAAAAAGTATTTTTCCATAATTTTCTTAGTTTAAAAAGTATTTTTTAGCATTTTAATTAGTTTTAAATAGTTTTAAATTAATAATAAATACATAATAAGTCTAAAAAATATATTCTTAGTTTTAAAATAAATTTTATCATATTTTAGACTTTTCTAAGTTATAATTTCATTTTTCTAGGTTAATTTTGTATTTTCTTGTATTTTAGCACATTTTAAATACTTAATAAATAGTTTTTAATTAATAATAAATAAATAAATAGTTGTAAAAATAATTTTCTTTTTCTAATAATTTTCTTTTATTATTAGGATTGTCAAAATATCATTTTCATATTTGTAGCTCTTTTATTTTTTAAAACTCACTTTTTATTTTGTACGTAGACGTAATTTTATTTTAAACGTAAGTTTTAAGTTGTAGTTTTTAAACGTTCATCGCCTTTAAAAATAGTGATAGCGTTTATTTAATAGATTTTAACTTTTGAATCTTTTTAATTTGCATTTAAGTCGCTTTAATTTGTAGATTTTCTCTTTAGGTATAATTTTCCATCGAAAACCCTACTGATTGCTATCCTTAGTGATCATTCTACTATCTGATTAAGTGTTTTAACACCAATTCATCCTCCGTGGGACTTAACGACCCAGGAATTCCCTATATTCCTCTGATCTTAATTGCATTAGTGTTTGAGCTGTTTTAAGTCTATTTGACTTGACTGTTTAGCACCAATCACGTTCCCTAACAATTTATAGGTGATACAATAGCATTTGGTAAAGTTTTCAAAGCTCAAACGGACTCGAAAATGCTTAAAAACAACAATTTTATTTCCCATCAGCAATGGGTACTTTGACTTTTTCAGAAAAATCGTCCGTCTTTGACCATGCTTAAATCTCTCATTTTACACTTTTAAGCTTAAAAATCTCGCGATTATAGGTAAAACATCATTTCGGACAACTTTCGTGTTTTACACTTAAGCCAATTCGGACCCGAAAGGGGTCAAAACCTCGATTTAAAATAATATCAGCATGTATATTTTTACAAGTTGCTGTTTAAAAATATAAGTTTCGTTAAACTTTAATTGGCCACAATTTCTTCGTTTTAAGTCCGTTTTAGTTTGGAATTAGAAAATTCCAGTATTGAAGAGTCGGTCACCCCAACTATTATCTAGCATAAGTTAGCTCGTAGACTAATCGTTAGTTACTCATTTATGTTGTTATGTAAGTTAGTCAGTAGCATGAAATAGTTTAGTGCAACACCGTGGAGGAAGGACGGGTCTTTACCCACTGTATCCCTGATCCACAGGCCGTCAGGAGGTCGTTTAGTTTGTAACCTATAAATACCCTCTACCTTGCAAGGTAGAGGGTTGGATGTTCTTTGGTAATCTAATATTCCACAAGTTTCTCTCACTAGAATGTCCCACTCTTTCTCTCTCTAAAACCATCTATGTGCTCATTGTGTTAATGTTATGATGTGTATGTGAAATCTAATATCCTACAATTGGTATCAAGAGCCATGGTTAGATCATATCTTGCACATCTTTGGATTTATAGTGGTTTTTAGGTGGTTATTGAGTTTGAAAAATTTTAGTGGTTTTTGCATCATTTGGTTGATTTCTTGTGTTAAAGTTTGAATTTTGTTGGTACTTTTATGTTTAGAATCATCACAAGTGTTTAGGTTTTCATTTGGTAAGCTTGAATCATCTTGGTTGGGTTGTTTTTGGATTGAAAAGTGATGTTTATATGGTTTTTCAAGCTAGCGACTTAGCTCACGGAGTATTTTCTTGGTAGCGACTTGCTTCACATTTTTTTAGCGACTTACAGTGTTGGAGCTAGCGAGTTAGATCTAGCGAGTTAAAGTACAAGTAGTGGACTCTCCACTACGAGTAGCGACTTGGTGGTAGCGACTTGGTCTGTAGCGAGTTGCTCTTTAGCGACTTGCATTGTTAGCGACTTGTGTAGCGAATTGCTGCCGAAATTTTGCTAGCGACTTGAGTGTTAGCGAGTTACTACTTAGCGACTTACATCTGGCTAGCGACTTGGAACTCTAGCGACTTGGCATGGTAGCGAATTAAGTGTTGGCGACTTGGTGTAGTATCTTCTAGCGACTTGGGATTAGTGCTATTTAGTTGGTAGCGAGTTGATTCTAATTCTCTAGAGACTTGGGGAGTAATTCATAATAACACAATGTCAGTCATCATGGATCCTTTAATCACCAAAGTACTTGCTCTCTATGACATAGCACAGAATTGTGAAACAGAATCCCTATCTGAAAGCCACACACTTAATGATTCAGTATCGATCAATCAGAACAACTCAAATAAGTCACTCTTAATGTCTTCAGATGATGCTAAGAATGTGGAATGCACCAGTGAGCCGTTTCAACATCTCAGTCAGCTTCTCAAATTACTCTTATCAACAACCATGGATCGAACAAGTTGTGCCATCCTTCGTCAGGATTTTCCCACTTTAACAAGAACTGTTTTGCTTAACCTAGAACGACTGAGGTTTCAAATTACCAAAGAAAAGCTCTCAACGGATGATTCTCATGCTGCTCTCCAAACCATCTTCAACCAATTTCAGCCACTTACCCGGGAAGAATACTCCTCAGATTTTGATAATATCATGACTGGAATGTCTTTCAAGAAGCACACGGGAATGGAAATTCATGAGTTCAGAAACTCATTTATTCAACTTATGAGTAATATGGAAACATACATCGAGGAAGCTGCAAAAGAGAATAACAAGCTGAAGGAATTGAATGAGTGTCAAGAGTGTCCATGGAACAATGATGACGTGTCATGCTTCATTCCAGTTGAACCAGCAGAAGACACTGATTGCAGAATCTCAGTTGTGATGGAAAAGGATGTAGAAAACAACACTGATCTCAAATTCTCAGAGTCAGAAAAGGTATCAATCAACAAGGTACACTTATCTGATCACACTAATTCTCACAAAAAGGTACATGATTCTTACCCTGAACATAACAATGTGGAATCAATCTTTGTTTTGTCTGAATCTAATGCAAGTAACATGATTGAAAAAAGGGTATATGATGAGCTTTCAAACAAATTTTCAATTCTTGAAAAACACTGTATCTCTTTGCAAATTGAAATACAACATAAGAATGAAATGTTTTATGCAAAAAAACAGTGTAGTAATCTGGAACTTCCAGAATTTAGAGAATTTTTTGAAATTAATCAGTTAAAATCCCAGATTCAGGACAAAGATTCGACCATAAGAAATCTGAAATCACTTCTTTCAGAAGCCCAGAAATATGACTGTCATGAGATGAGTGATACACTAGAATCTAGGAATTCTGAACTAGCTCTATGTGTGTCCAACCTTCTAAGAGAAAATGAGCATTTAAGAAAGAACCTTGAGGAAACAAACTCTAAGTTAGTCAATCAATCTAACTTCTTGATGAAAGATATTGATGACCTCAAAGCACAAATTCAGGATAAGAGCTTCAATATTGTTGCCCTAAAAAATGAGCTCAGGAAGTATGTTGGAAATAGGATGAACGCTAAGTCTGCAAAACCTTCAACTTTGGGAAAGTCAACGGTTCAGAACCACTTGAAACAAACAGTTATTAAACAACCTAATGCCTTTAGGTCTGAAAGAGCTAAACCATTGAAATCTAAGCTTACATCCCAAGTTGATAATAAGTCTGTTTTGTCAAAACCAGTCACTTCATTGCCTAGTTCAGATATGATGAATCCCAAGCATAGGACTAATGAACATCACCCACAAATCAGAAATGCTATAAGCTTAACTAGGTATCATGCAAAACATAGTCTGACAGATCAATCCCCTAAGAAATTCTCTGATCACAAAAAGACAAATAGTCAAAACAAGGGTGTGCACTCATTTAGTTCAACTCACTGTGGCTTCAAATGGATTCCCACTGGTAGATTATTTAAGTTTACAGGACTTAAACGAACTTACATCCCTAGATCATGCCTCAAATGGATTCCTACAGGTAAACTTTTCAAGAATGTAGAGCCTAATAGGATCTCCATTAATGATAAGTCTGTAGTATACTGTGATGCATCCAAATGTGAGACTAATCATGTCACTAACTCTTCTATGTACAAATCTACATGTGCTTCCAGTACAATGTGCTCTCAGTCTTTTTCAGGTACAATGCTCAACTCAATCCGGAACTTCATGACTTGGTTCCCATCAGAAATGAACATAGCTCATTCAGGAGCTATAGCGTGCAACAATTGATGCACTACTTACTTTGACTCCTATTCATCATTGAATCAGGACTCGTTCATCCATATCTTTGTATAAATCGAGTTTCTTTTAAAACAAAAAAAAAAAAAAAAAAAAAAAAAAAATTATCCTGTTTAAATTCTTTAAATGTACAATTTTATCACGTTTTTCCTATCTAATAAAGAATATTTTCACTGTTATCGATAACATCTACGGTCCTAGAAATGTCATTCAATAATGGCACGGGATCATAGATGAAGTTCGAACAATTGAAATATTCTTGTTTCCATTTTATCAGGGTAAACTTATGTCAATCAATGTTCTTTAATGAACTTGATTGAGGGGGAGACTGTGTATATGTTTTTCTTGACTATCTATGCCATTGGCTTCTGTGTTGGTTATAATGCTTGCTCGTTTGCATGTTGAGGTCGTGTCTTGCCTCTGTAACTATCGAGTTATGGTTTTTGTTGGTTGTGGTCGTATCTTGCTCATAGGATTATCATTGTGTACCTTCGTATTAAGTGCCTAGTATTAAATGCTTATTGGTCTAAATGATTAATTGATTCATGTTGATCATTGTGATAATCTATGCTAGCGACTTAGTCTATATTCTGTGTTAGCATCTTACCACTCCTTCCTCAAAACCATAGGGACCAAACTTGTCTAATATGTGAATGTTGTGTTGCACTAGCGTTTTACCTCTCATTCTAAAACCACGAGGACCAAATGTGTCATAGTGCCAAAGTTAGTTTGAATACCCCTAGCGTATTACCTGATCTCTTCTCAAACAAGTTTCCTTTTTCTCTCTCTCGTTTCTTCTTCTCTTCGTATAATTGCTCTACCTAGCGACTTAGCAAGAGGTTTGTCTCGAATCACTCTTATCTTAGCTCTCTTAACCGTTTGTGTTGTGTTTCTAACTTGTCACGTTTACCAGATTCGAACGTGCATCTCGTGTACTGTGACTGTTGGATTCCCTCTTAGGTTCGAAGGGTTGATGATTATTATGATTGCATATATTCTAAGTGTTGGTGTATTATTTTGTGATTGTTGTATATGTTACCATGAAAGGATAATGATTGTTTGGTGGATTGGGTGGTTTGCCTGTTGAATTTTTTAGTGTTCTTGGTGGCGAGTTAAAGTGTTCTTGGTAGCGACTTAGTCTGAATGTTCTTCATAGCGAGTTAGTGTTCAAGATTAGCGACTACGTTTCTGTAGCGAATTAGTTCACTAAATTCTAGCAACTTGGTTAGCGAGTTAGTAGTTAGCGACTTGTATTTACAAGTTAGCGAATTAGTTACCTAGCGACTTAGTTGACTGTTTTGTAGCGACTTGGTTAGCGAGTTAGCAGTTAGCGACTTGTATTTACAAGTTAGCGAATTAGTAACCTAGTGACTTAGTTAACGAATTGATAGCGACTTGGGTGTGTTACTGTTCATGGCTACTTGACTTTACATGCTAGCGAATTAGCATAGCGACTTAGAGTGCTAATCTTTTAGCGACTTGTCTGTGGCTCTAGATGACGACTTGTCTTTACAAGTCTGCAACATTGTTCACTTTCATGTTGAGAATTAGTATTAGGGTCAAGGATTATTAAAATGTTCAAAGGTCTTTGTGCTAAAGATGATCTCACTCTCTCAACACTTAGGATCTCCTTATTCGACTTGTTGAGTCAACATACTCTATGTAATCTGTTATGACATCTCTGTTTAGGCAAAAGGTACTTGGCTTATCTCACGACTGCCAAATGTTACTTTTTGCCTCATACATATTTGTTATATCACTTCTACATTTGTATTGTGGCTCATGACATGATCCCTTTGTTATGCTCTCTTTTGCTTGTTATTCCCTTATCTGCTCGTCATGTGAATATTTATCTGTAAGATTATACTTCATTGTATTATCTCTCGTAAGGAAGTTGTCTTTTATGTCTCTGTATGTGTTTTTGGGAACTCCCTCTGAGTGACTACTTCTATGTGTCTATGTCATAAGGGTGCTCTCATTGTTGTCTCATCTACCATTTATCATCTAACCTGTTCCCATTCATTACTGTTGATTGTATGATTACTCAGACCATCAATGGCTAGTTCAATCCCAGAAAAGAGCGTTACCCCTTCGGCATCATCCAGAGTTCTCTCAGACGAAGAAATTCTTCCCAGGAGTCAATGGGCAGTTATTGGAAAAAGCAACTGTTACGTGGACCTACAAAGGCTTCAACAAAATCCGATACTCAAAGTTTCTATTGACATCCTTAAAAACACAAACTTCTTCGGAGCACTTTCCAAGAAATGCTCAATTCCATCCATTTACATTCAACAGTTCTGGAACACCATTCAATGGGACAAAATCACAGCTCGATACTCTTGCATGCTGGATGATATGGAGTACACAATTGATTCTGATATTCTGAGCAAGGCTCTTGGAATCACACCATGTAACCCTGACTTTCGTTCTGAATCTCCACCTGGTGCTGACGATTTGATTGTCTTTCTAATTGGATTGGGTTATCAGAACAGTATTTCAAGAGCATCTGACATCATCACTGGACACATGTTTCAACCATGGAGAGCCATTACAACAATTCTTAACTTGTGCCTATCTGGCAAAACATCAGGGTTCGATAAAGTGAGGATCCCCATCTTGCAAATCCTATGGGGAATCGTTAATAGGGTTGATGTGAATGTATCAGATCGTATTTGGGAAGAGTTTTCGTTATCAATGAACACATTCATATATGACAGAATCAATTTCCAGAACAAAGCTCAAGGCCGAAAGAAACAGAACAAGCTTGTAATTCCCAGTATCAGATTCTCTAAGCTTGTTATCCAGTACTTACAACAAACTCATAAATTCACTCCTAGGTCTGAATCAACTTTACACAAAGCAGAAGATGAATTTGTTTTAGGAAACCTAAAATATGTTCCCAGAGGTTCGGATAAAGAAGTATTTGGATTGCCAATTCCTGATTGTCTTCTCACAGAAGATATCAAGAAGATGGACTACTTCAAGCAATACATGAAAAGAGCAACCAAACTCTCTGCTAATGTCACACCATCTCCTTTACAACCAAATGCTCCCATGACCAAGTCAGCCTCACAAGCATCCTATGCCTCTCTTCCTAAAAAGAGACTTGAAAGGTCTCAACAGTCTGACACCGCATCCAAGAAGCGGAGTGTAAAAAGAAAGAAAGTGGAAAAGGAGATTGGTGAGAAAACTGAGATACCAAGGAATGTTACCAGGCTAACTGATGAAGATGATGCTGATCTGCAACTTGGAATTCAGCAAAGCCTTGAAAGTCAGAATGTGAAAGCTCCAGTAGGTGGAATTGTGTTAAGGGAACCCGCTCAACTACCTCAACAAACAACCCCAATTTCACTTGACAAGGGTAAAGGAGTTGCAAGTGTTGAAACTGAACAAGCTGCTCACATGCTGTTAACTATCTCATCATCTCCATCAAGCACCACTAATCAATATGAGCCGAAGAGAAGAACAGATTCATCTCATGCAAAAGAACAAACTGGAATGGTCAAGGTGCCTGAAACGTTTAAGGAATCTCTTACACTGGGTGAGACTCAATCTGACTTGAATGTTGACACTCTGTTACAAAAGGGCTCACAGGAGAACCTTGAGACAAGATCTGATGAGACCTTGAAGATGGATGAACCAAATCTGTCTACTAACTCTCTATCCTCACTTAAGAATCTTGATGATGATTTCTCTTTTGGTGATCAATTCATTAATGACAAAACCTTAGATTCTGCACAATCCATGTATAATGTCAGCATTCAGCAAGATACGTCAACCATTCCTCCAATGACTGCATCTTCACTATCAACTGCACTTCCACCTCCCTTACCTACTCAATCAACTGTACAAACACCACCAACAATGTCACCAAACCCAGAACCCGTCATTACAATTGCAGATGAAGTGGCTCCACCAGCTTCCCCTCCACAGATTCTCACCTCTGATCAACTACTAGATAAAACTATTAAAAGGATAGAAGCTCTGGAAAGGCAACTTCCTAAATCTGTTGATTCTCTGGTGGATCGTGTCTATAGATTGGAGCACCTCAACTTCAATGAAGCGGTTACTGACGCTATTGAAGGAGAAGTCAAGGATGCTGTGGAATGGGCTATGGAGGCTCCACTTCTTAGACGATTCAAGGACCTCCCAATCTCCGATATGAGAGCAGCTCTGTGTGAAAGGATGTATGAGGCTGAAGAGGACAAGCATGAGGTTCACAGTAAACTCTATGAGGCACTTGAAGAATCCATTAAGTTCGACAATTATGAGCAGTTCAAGATTGAGGTCGGAGAAAAAGAAGCTAAAAAGAAAAGGAGAACAATTGTAATGGAAGCATTGATGAAGGATCGCAAAGATCCACCCCCACCACCAACGGGGGGCGCTGGAACTTCTGGATCTGGTAATCCTTCTACAACAACCAACACACCTCCATCACAACCACCATCATCACCGCCAAAATCTTCCAGTCAATCAGATCCGACAAAAGAGCAGAGTACTCAGAAAAAATCTGCTGCTTGGACGACGGTTGATTCAAGGTTCACATCCACGTCCACCTCTATTCCTGATGATCAAATGGTTAACGAAGAGTCGCATGTCATGGCGGACTCAGAACCAGATGAAGATGATGCATCTACAAAGCATATTCCCAAGCCCTCAGAAGACTAGTTTGATTCTTACATGGCTGGGAATCGCACTAGCACATCCAGAGTTGCACCTTCAAGAGACACTATTCAAAGCTGCATTATGGAAGATAGACCTCCTTCTCCAGAACCCACATGGACCATCCCAGAGTCTGACTCTATGATTCCTGACAACAATTGGGCATCAGTTATCACCAATAACTACGAAATTCCAGCTGAAGACTCTCTTCTACACTACACTGGTGATATGGGAAGCTTCATAAGATGGTTTTGTGAACAGAAGAGCATCTCATCCATAACACCAAGAGATCTTGAAGGTCAAGCTTACGAAATTGTCAAAGTCTTCCACTCAGATGCAAATCATCTTCAATATCAGATGGAAGAATGCCATAAGATGCTTAATGACCAAGTCAGTGATCAAATCAGTCGCTTCAATGTCAACAAATCTCTTCCTCTTGGTGGTGAACCTGGTCAGATGACCATTCAGGCAGAATTCTTCTTCAATCACGACTTGGACTATCTGTGTGCTCGCTCTACTGAAAGAAGACCTGCTCTATCAATATCAAAGATGAAAGCTGCAACCTACTTTGATCAGGGGCTTGAGCAGATGGTTCCTGATCAATTCTGGGCAAATGAAGAACAAAAGTATGATATTGCAGCTTCTTATGGTATTTCTCACTGGTGGTTCAAAAAGAAGAAGTTCTACATCGAAAGACATGGTGCTGATAAAAGACGCAATGATGTCAGATCAAAGCTGCAAATCTTAAGTGTTGTTAGTGTAGAGATCTTCCCTATCTATGGATATGAGTACTTGAAGAAGATTGTCCTTAAAAGAGCTGACTTCAAAGTGTATACTATTGAAGAGAACGACTTCAAACATCTTCTGCCAAATGATTTCGAAGATCTCTATCTCTTAAATCTTCAAGGACACCTTGAGCACTTACCTGTACGTGAGAAAAAGGCCCTCTCTGCAGCTGTCACTCTTTGGATCAGGGGCTTAGTCATTCGAAAACGAGTTGAGGACTTCCAGCTTGGCATTGAAAGCTACCAAACCAGGATCAACCTTACAAGTCCTCAATGGAATGCAACTGGGCATGAATTTCATCGAGAATACAAAGTCCTTGACACCCCTAGAGCCGTCATCTTCACCGACAGATATGGATCTCGTATGCTTATGCGTCTATGTGAACTCTACAAGTTTAGTGATGGTACGCTCAAATTGGTCGAAGAAGAACTTGACACCAGAGTGAAAGAAGCCAAACTTGATATGAAATCTTGGGTTAAAACTATGTTTTGGACTGATGATGACGTGAAGAGATGTGAACACTTCATTGCTGCAATCAGACGAAGACTCAAGACACGAAGGATCTTCCGCAGCCTTGAAAGTTTTGTTGGTGGAAGACTTCGTGATGGTCACTACAAACTTCTTCAGAGAACTGAATGAAGACTTCTTCGGGATACTGATTATGGTGTGTTTTTAACTATGTGTAATATGTGGTGTAATAAATATGAACAACTGTAATACATGTAATAGTGCTAGGATTTGTACTGTGGTTTCCCCTTGTAAAAAAGGGGAAACATCTATGTTGTCCATATTTGATCATATAAAATCGGACACATTTTTCTCCTACAAATATTTTACCTCATACATATTTAAATCACTTGAGATCCAAAATCTCAAAGGATTTAAGATTTTTGATCAGGGGGAGAAAATGTGATATAAATATGAAAGATGTTAAAAGATAAGATGACCAATTTTTGTGCAAACTTCTCTCTTATATGTGCTAAACAATTTTCGAATCTCGAAGCATATATTAAGGGGGAGAACTCTCTTTGCAAATTCAAGTCATCAGGGTACACAACACTTAAATCTTTGCAAAATTCAACTTTAAATGTTTTTAAGGTACCTTGATCATATGACTTCTAATCCTTTGATGATAAAGGGTTCCCTTCTAGTATGTGCAAAACTCTTTTCAAACCTCGAGGCACATATTGAGGGGGAGCAAATTTATGGAAACCTCATCCTTCCCGGAAATGCTATATCTACTTGATTTGATGTGGGAAGTGATGTTGATATCTTTTAGAAAATGGTAATCAAAGAAGTTAATTCTTTCTCTTGCCTCCGTGTGCAAAACATTTTCAAATACTTGATGCACATGTTGAGGGGGAGTTCTCGTTCTAAAAAATATCAAAAACAATTCAGGTACAAAATGCTTTGATAATATATCACAAGTATCTGAATTGATTTTTCAAATGGTTTTCAATTGGATCCAATGGCAGACGAACAATACCAAATAGACCGACCAACTTTACTTCATGTACGGTGATATAAGGATGATAAGGTTAGGTATGTGTTCCCATGATCCGCCAGAACCGGAGGGATCTACCCAGGGACAATCCACTAGTTAGTGTAGAAGTCCTTAGGTATGATGATAAAAGGAGAAAAATGAGATATGGGAAGAGTGCGGACTAAGACTGAGCTAGTACTGGAATAAACCCAACAAGGTTCTAGCTATGAAGTCTCGGTAAGCACTGAAGGGGTTGAAGAATTAAAAAGAATTGAATGAGAAAAGGGTGAAAACAAATAGCCCTCCATTTATTCAACCTTAGGGCAGAAACCGGGTTCAATTCATATGCTACTGATGGTAACATCGGTATTGAAGACAAGACGTCATGGACCCAGTGACGCACTGCACTTCAACTTTCCAAACCACTCAAGTTCCTCTTAAAAGGACTTGTTTCATTCTCACGGGGAACCGACATTATCTATCGACTTTCTCTTAGAGATGGTTGATATTGAAGAAGGAGACCCTCTCCCTAGTCTCCGGCACAGGATCCAAATATGCACAAATTGAGTCTAGAGCCACGAGATCATCAATAAATCTCATTAGGACACTTTCAATGAAGACTCTCTGTTTCACACAATGTGGAAAGAGAGATTATATCTTGAGTCCTACGCATTATCCTTGTGGTATTGCCAGAACATCTGAGTGATGTGTTTACATATTCACAATGAAGATGGAAAGCCTTCTGGAGCCAACATCAAACAAGCTCCTGGTAGGTGGCATGTGAGATCTATTTTATAGATTAACCATGTGACAACTGAACAGAAACAATGGGGCGATTCAATCTCTTGAATCAATCCTGGTTCAGGTTATGGATTGACGGATACCTTTGAAAAACCGGTCTTTGTGCTTAAAAACTCTTTTCTTTAGCACATCGACCGTGTACTCATTCTTCAAACCAAAAAGGTGTTTTTATGATTGATAATTGATTTTCAATAAAACCTTCGTTGTATTGCAAAAACAATTTCTATTGAGCAATACACGATTGTTTTTCAAATCTCTTTTCATCAATCAGTGGACTTAAAATTCGCTGATTCACTCACTCCGTGTTGTCTTCTTTGAGATGTTCCGGTTTGAGAACAGCTAGAACAGCTGCGAAACCCTGTCAAGGAAATTCTTCAGAATTATACCTGATCACAGGCAGTACATGTACTGATCAACGGGGAACCGTGGGCCGTGTACCTCAATTCAACGAAAGTGATCAAAGACACTTTCGTACGATTTATTGCTAACTGTTGTATGCAGGTACGCCCGACGTTTGCAGCTGCTCAGAATGAAGCGGTCAATCCATAGCCGCATGCTCACCTAACACATTCAACTCAAAGAAATCATGATTAGTGCATCAATGACTCTGATATTTTCACTCCAAGCTTCTGCTACGCTGCTGCCAATATCATGATTCAACAAATGATTCCGCTACTCTGATGAGAAGATATCATGATCCAGAAAGTGAGCATGTCGGTCCTAAAGTCACAACATCACATAATACCAACACCACAAAGGATGTCTCAGAGATTGATGATTGCTGATGATCTCAAAAGATGGCTCCTAATTATTATCTCATGGATCATTAATGACCTCCACTTAACGTACAAATCTGTGCAGACTGTGAAGTTGCACTACTTATGCACAAAGATTGCAATGTTGAAGATTGTTTTATCTACGAGCTCAAGAACAAAGTCAAGAATAGAATGCTAGGATTTGAAATGTAAAACATGGGGTGACCTCCCTTAGGGGGAGATTGTTAGGAATTAGAAAATTCCAGTATTGAAGAGTCGGTCACCCCAACTATTATCTAGCATAAGTTAGCTCGTAGACTAATCGTTAGTTACTCATTTATGTTGTTATGTAAGTTAGTCAGTAGCATAAAATAGTTTAGTGCAACACCGTGGAGGAAGGACGGGTCTTTACCCACTGTATCCCTGATCCACAGGCCGTCAGGAGGTCGTTTAGTTTGTAACCTATAAATACCCTCTACCTTGCAAGGTAGAGGGTTGGATGTTCTTTGGTAATCTAATATTCCACAAGTTTCTCTCACTAGAATGTCCCACTCTTTCTCTCTCTAAAACCATCTATGTGCTCATTGTGTTAATGTTATGATGTGTATGTGAAATCTAATATCCTACAGTTTTCTACGTTCTTTATATCCACGGTTTCGTATTAACATATACTAATATATTTTTGATAAGTCGACACATTTAATAACGCTTAAGACCCATTTCTGACTCGTAAAAAGTTGAGAATACATGCTGAATTTTCTGAAACAATTAGTTTTCGTCGTCAAACTTGAAAAATTCATATCTTCTTCGTTATAACTCCGTTTTAATCCGTTCAAGCGGCCACGTTTTCATTTTAAAGTATATTTTCTAAATATCTAGGCCAAAAATTTTTATCTACTGTCGAAAATTCCAGAATTCAAAAATATGGACAGACCCTTAATTAGACTTGTCGAAATGAGTTTTTCTCGCGCCAAAACTATTCTAACCAATTCAAAACAACTCCGAAGCTATTCTAATTCTACCATATACCTTCTTAGGGTGTCATGGGTTCCTAGACATCACCAAAAGTGATATATTTCAAGGAATAATTATAGGATAACTTATATAAACTTATAGTGCTTAAAAACAATTTAAGTGGTATAAACATCCATATAAATAGCATGCTTTACTCAAACATGATAAAATGAACACAACATGAATATGAAAGATGATGATGAATATGAAATGCTTACTAGTTACTTGATGAGGTTTTATGAACAAAGGATTAATCCTAAACACCAAAGGTTTTTATTTCAAAACCTTACTAAAGAGTGTGTCTAGATTGTGATGAACTTGACTAGGAAAATTTTTATGGTTTCCTCTTGGAACATCAATATGGCCGGTTCATATCGAGGAAGAAGAAGAGAGAAAATATTTCTTCAAACCTTTGATATTATCTAACTATGTGTTGTGTTGTAGTGTATAAAATAATATATGTATAAGTATTGTAGATATTTGGTTCAAGATATGATGTGAGTCATGAGGGTGTCGACATATGCATAAAAAAAAGATTAGATGAGTTTTGATATAGTTAACTACTTGTATATATAAATAGAAGTGTAGTTAGTTAAGAATTGTTAGTAACTTGTGTATTTATTTAAGTATTTAGGGTAGCGTTAAATAAAAATAAATTTTAACAGATCAAAATAAAATATATTGAAGTCATAAAATTATAAAAATACATTTCTCACAAGTATTGAGTGAAATAATAATTATCGTGTAGTTTTTACGAAAACCGTCGTAACTATATAAATATAACAATTTATATACAAAATAAATTTAAAACACTGGGTAAACTTATAATATTATTTTTATAATCTTAATATGAGTATAAAAATATATCGGAATAATTTTTGGAAGTATCGGATCAAATGTTCAAAATAATTAATTACGCGATAGCGTTTATTTAATAAGAAATTATGTGTTTAACGTAAAATGCAAAACCATGCATGAACTAATATGATGATAATGATGCTGATGATATGTAGACTAAACCTAGTCTATATGAAATGTCCATGATGATTGCTCATGAATTCGCAGCTAAACCATTAAGGTTACGCGAATTTGATACTCGTAAACCTAATTTACGATAAATGATGAAATAGTGAATTTTTCAAAGTTTGCAAAATGACCTGAAATTACGAGTTGTCACAGTTTCCCAAACAGATCGGCTCCAATTTTTGGTGAAGTTACCATTGGTGTGCCAACAGAGTCACAATTATCCATACCATGATTTTTCAAAATTTCAGTTGTATATTTCTCTTGATTAATAAAAATTCCACGTGGGGACTGATGTATTTGTAAACCAAGAAAAAACTTTAGTTCCCCCATCATGGACATTTCAAATTTGCTTTTCATGAGATTTTCAAAATGTTTTGAAAGATTCGGATTAGTGGACCCAAAAATGATGTCGTTCACGTAAATCTGAACAATCAAAATGTCATTTTTGCATTTTTGTGTGCATAAGGTAGGATCAACCGTTCTTTTGGTGAAATTGTTTAGAATTAGGAAAGAGGAGAGTTCGTCATACCACGCTCTCGGAGCTTGCTTTAAACCATAGATTGCCTTTTTGAGTTTGTAGACGTAGTCTGGATGTTCCATGTCTATGAAGCCTTCTGGCTGACTCACGTATACTTCTTCTTTCAGAGTTCCATTCAAGAACGCGGTTTTAATGTCCATCTGATAAACCGTGATGTTTTTGTGAGCTGCATAGGCTAAGAAAATCCTAACTGTCTCAAGTCTAGCTACCGGCGCGAATGACTCTTCAAAGTCTATCCCTTCTTCCTGTCTGTATTCTTTGGCCACAAGACGAGCTTTGTTGCGAATTACAGTCATCTCTTCATCCCTTTTGTTCTTCCATAACCATTTGAGATCAATGACGCGAATGTCAATTGGTCTTGGAACCATATCCCAAGAGTCATGTAGACGGTATTGGAGAAGTTCCTCCTGCATTGCTTCTATCCATGCGGGTTCTGCCATTGCCTCCCGAATGTTCTTTAGTTCAATATTGCTAATTGAGCAAAGGTAAATGCATAAGTCGCAATCAGTGGCAAGTTGGCGTCTCGTCTGAATTGGTCGTGAAGGTTCACCAATAACTTGTTCACTTGGGTGGTCTTTTGTCCACTTCAGAGTAGAAGGATACCGTATGTTATACGTATGCGAGTTAGATGGTTCTCGTAAGCTTGAGGATGATTCAGCTGATTCCGTAGCAAACGGGTTTTCAAACAAGTCTTCATCTAACGTTGCATCGTTTTGGTTTTGATTAGGTTCTTCTTGAAATGATATGTTTTGGTTTTGCTCATCAACTGCTGGTAAAACTGTTGTAAGGATGGGATTTGCAGAAGTCGATGTAGATGACGTTGATGGAGTTGGTGCATTAGTTTCGACCGTTGTAGATGCATCTTCTGTTGGTGGTGGTGGATGATTTTGAACGGGTGCAGCGGAATGATGGTTTGATGCATTTTTCGAAGTTCCACCATAGTATTCATCGAACATTAACTCGAAGAATTTCTCCCATTCTTGTTCATGAGGTGTGTCAGCAAAAGTTGATGGAGCTCTTTGATGTACGAGTCCTGAACTGATGTGTCCAGAAGTCTGCTGGTTTGGTGCGGGTTCTAGAGCCAGTCTCTCAGAAGCCATTTGTGAAAGTTCATCAAAGTTTACATTCATAGTCTCCATGATCCTCCTAGTTCTTCTGTTATACACCCTGAATGCCCTCGAGCTATCTGAATATCCAATGAAGATTCCAATATCACCTTTAGCTTTCAATTTCCCTAGATCTTCTCTGTCGTTCATAGGATAGCACAAAGCGCCAAACACGTGAAAGTAAGAGATTTCAGGTTTTCTGTTGTTTACTAGCTCATATGGGGTTTTATTGAATCTTGGATGGATTAGGGACCGGTTCTGAGTGAAACAAGCAGTGGCAACAACATAAGCCCATAGAAATACCAGTGCACTAGAATAGATTAGCATTGTGCGAGCAGCTTCCACAAGAGTACGATTTCTTCTTTCAACTACCCCATTTTGCTGTGGAGTTCTAACAACTGATGTCTGATGAGTTATTCCAACATCTTTAAAATAAGCTCTTAACTCCTGATTTATGAATTCAGTGCCGTTGTCTGTTCTTACAACTCTTATAGGAGTTTGAAGAAGTACTTGAATACGCTTCAGAAAAGTGATGATGATGCCTGGTGCTTCGTCTTTTGATCTCAGAAACCTAACCCATGTATATTTTGAATAATCATCGACGATAACAAGAATATACTTTTTCCCATTTATGCTTTCAACTCTCATTGGGCCACATAAGTCCATGTGCAACATATGCAACTTTGCTTCCGAACTAGGTACGGATTTGGGTTTATATGATGCTCTTTTGCTTTTTCCTTGTTCGCATGATGGACATAAGTGATCCTTGGTGTATTTGAACTTTGGAAGTCCATTGACGATGTGGTCTTTGGCCAGTTTGTTGATGGTGTCGAAATTGAGATGGGATAACCGTCTGTGCCACAACCAGGACTTTGTTCCAGATGCTCGTGTCATAAGACATATTGGTGATGAAGAGACCATTTGGTTAATTTCGATAGCATACAAGTTTGTATCACGATTCCCTGTTAAGAGATTAGTGCCATCCAAGTTTCTAACGAAGCAAGCATTTTTCCTAAAAGCAACCTCTAAATCTGCATCACAGAACTGCCCGACTGAGAACAAATTATGTCCCAACCTTCGACATAGTAAACCCGAGTGATCAAATAATTTCCAAAAGGTAGATCTCCATAACCCATGATAGCTGGTACATGATCATTTCCAAAACATACGGTTCCCATAAATTTCCAGACGAAATTGATCAGCAGCTTCAGATTCACGGTCATGTGCTTGGAGCAACCCGAGTCGACGATCCAAAGACATATTTCGATAACCTGCCAATAACAGAAGAAGAAGATTTTGGAAACCGTTTTGATTTTGGTTCCTTTGGGTTAGAGGTAAAATCCTGATCACACTCATAGAAGTTATCTATTGGTAAGACAGGTTCATCACTCATTCTACCATTCTGGAGTGTGAAAGTTCTACCCGTTGGTTTTCAAATGTCATCCCTAAAGTAAACACTATGCTTATTATCAGTAGTGTAAAGCCTAAGTCTTGCCACTAGTCTTCCTATTCGGTTAGCATAAGTTCTTCTTGGGAAGTTCTTCTGAATAGGCTTATCAATCATATTCTTAAAAACACAATCATCATGAACATTAGTTAGAGATTTCTTGCAAGTTAAACAAACAGATTCAACAGATTCATTAAACTTAGCAGAGTTCATACGTTCATTACATTCAGATGAAATGTCTTTCTTATTACAAAGCGGTAAATTCCTAGGTTGTTCTTCTACTTTCTTCTCTTTATTCAAGCGACTACTCTTAGAGGCAAGCGAGACTCTATTGTTCCTTGTATTGCTCTTAGGCTTTAGTCTGCTGCTCCTAGAGGTGCTTCCTAGTCCTGTAGAAGGTAAGGCACACTCATTAGGATTCACAATTTTATCTAGAGAAGTGGTTTCAGCTATCCTAGTATTGATGAGTGCTAAAACACACATCATTTTATATCTAAAAATATGTCAAATCGGACTAATAACCATTAGATATGTCAAATTATATTGCAAATATGTTGGATATGTGTTATTATGTCTTGCAGGTACAAGGGTTTGAAAACAAAGCAAAAACGGTGATTTTCGGATGAGTTTCGACGATATTTCCATGTTTTTCGAAGTTCAAAAGAAGTCATAAAGATTACCCGAGCACACCATTGGAAAGAGCACGAATATCGATTCAAATGGTTATTTTATTTGGAGCATCGAGGAAGAGAAGAAAAAATTGAAAGATCAAACGGAGCTCGAACAAGATTATTTTAAAGATAAGGGCTAAAATTGGATCAAGGTGAAGAGGGATAAAAAGAATTAAATGCAAAAGACAAGACACATGATCCGAGGCCAGGGAAGAATCATTCACACATTATTTACACACACTTCTCTTTTTTATTGTTGGTAGTAGTTTTTGTAGCTTATTTTCTTTAGCTTATTACTTAAGCTTTTGGCTTATTTTTAAGATCTTATTGTATCAAACCTTTTTAGCTTATTAATGAATTTGATGTTTATGGAGTTTACTTAAGTGCTTATCTTTTTCATCTCTTTCTTTCTTTTCTTTTTCTTTTTCTTATCTAATAATCTATTTTAGCTTATTAGCTTATTTTCAATAAGCACTTTTTATTTTTAGTTTCTTTTCAAAAACTCTTTTATTTACTTAGATTTATTTTCTTTTACAACTTCTTTTAAAAAAAAATCAAAAAAAGTTTTAATCTTTTTAGCTTATCTTTAGCTTGTTTTCTTCTTTAGCTTATTTATTTAGATCTAGTCCTTAAATATACCCAACTCACGTTTAATCTTCGGATTTGAACCACTTAGTTTTGGGTGGATATTGGATCTAATCTTTAAGCTTTTTCTTTGCTTATTTTGTTTAAAGTTTAGTACTTTTTAGATCAATAAGCTTTTCCATAGCTTATTTGATCCATAAAATTGCTTATTCTCTAACCTTTGATAAAGTTGTGATCTTGCTTAGTTTCTCATCATTTTCATCCTAAGGCGAGGAGCTTAAGGGTTTTATAAGCTTACTTATTAACTAAAGTTTAAAGCTTTTTAGTCTTAATAAGCTAATTAGTTAATAAAGTCACAAACTTTATTAAATATTTGGTTTTATTAAAGCTTATAAAGAAGTAAACTTTAGGGTTTGATAAGTTTATAAAATCGGGTGGTTTTATTCGTCTCGTATTGTAGATCGGGTGCTATTTTCCTTACTTTCTCTTTTAGCTTGTAGAAAAATGATGTTTGTTGAGCTTATTATTATTATCTTTGTTGGTTTAGTTATGACTATTAGTGAGTAGATTTTTATTATGTTTGTTAAGTGATTGGTGAATTGTGAAATTTAGTGTGGAATATTAGAGATTATTAATTGGTGGCCTTTGGTTTACTTGGTTTGATTTTTAGAAACTTTAACGGGCAAAAGCCGTTAAGGATTTTAACTATTTAACCAAGTAGATTTTATCTAGATAAAAAGTAGGATTTTCAATATAAACCAACGTTGTGAGAAAAATCTATTTTCTAAACGGATAATTAAAGGTTGTTAATTAATAATCTCCGGATTAATCGATGATTTGATTAGTTGGTTATTCTAACGGGCAAAAGCCGTTGGGATAATTAATTATTTAAAGTCTACTAAGTTTTACCTCGAAAAATAATTGTTTTCAATATAAGCCAATGTTGTGAGGAAATAATTTGTTTCGACGGGTATTAATTACATAAGTGCTTTTAAGGAAAAATCCACACTTAATGAACTTTTCACCACACTTGACAAGCATAGCTTTTTATCATATATTGTTAGTCGGTATTATTTGCTATTAGTTTAATTTTTATCTCTCTTAAAATAGTTTCTTTATTAATTAGTATAAAAAGTTTTAAAAATTATCCTACAAAACCAAACAAAAACAAATACGATAATCAAGCATCATTTTAAACGAACAAACAAATACATAAAATTCAATTCATCTCTCGCCTAGGAATACGACATCCGGAAGGTTGATTATTACTTGTCCTCAAGTGATTGTTTAATCTTAATCGGGAATACAAATTTTAAAACTGCCCTTTGCTATAAATCGGAATCAGTTACCTCATTTTTGAGACAATGGTTCTTGAGAGAAGATGGATAACAAATTATCGACTTAGCTTCATATCTTTATCGGATTAATTCTTATCGAAACGAAAAATTTGAAGAAATTCATTTCCCACAAAAATAAAATAAATAGAGGAAAATAGGAATATGGGAGCAAAAGGTAATTACACAAGTAACTTCCATGGGTAGTGTTAGCATCTAGAGTCATATTTAACAATGATTTCGATTTTACGCTTAGTTTGGGAACTTGTGAAAAATCAGGGACGATGTATTCTATCCGTATGGTCACTTCACGCTGTGTTGTGTTTCCTACTCCGTGATCCTAACATGTCTTTTGAAAAATGTGGGAGTTATCGATTGACATGAAAGTTCAACAAACCGTCACACAAAAAGGAAAGTGCTTAATGATATATCTATATATGAAATAAAATGGTTTAAAACGGGGCGTTTTTAAAGATAAAGATTTTTTGTACCCTTTGATGAACATCTTTCTGTTCTTGTTTGATGTGAGGGATTAGTAGTTATGGGGGTTTAAAAGATTTTCTTTCACTACGTGTGTAATTAACATTGCGTGTGGGACCAGCAATGGTTTTAGTGTGGGGTATTTTGATGAGTGCTAAAACACACATCATTTTATATCTAAAAATAGGTCAAATCGGACTAATAACCATTAGATATGTCAAATTATATTGCAAATATGTTGGATATGTGTTATTATGTCTTGCAGGTACAAGGGTTTGAAAACAAAGCAAAAACGGTGATTTTCGGATGAGTTTCGACGATATTTCCATGTTTTTCGAAGTTCAAAAGAAGTCATAAAGATTACCCGAGCACACCATTGGAAAGAGCACGAATATCGATTCAAATGGTTATTTTATTTGGAGCATCGAGGAAGAGAAGAAAAAATTGAAATATCAAACGGAGCTCGAACAAGATTATTTTAAAGATAATGGCTAAAATTGGATCAAGGTGAAGAGGGATAAAAAGAATTAAATGCAAAAGACAAGACACATGATCCGAGGCCAGGGAGGAATCATTCACACATTATTTACACACACTTCTCTTTTTTATTGTTGGTAGTAGTTTTTGTAGCTTATTTTCTTTAGCTTATTACTTAAGCTTTTGGCTTATTTTTAAGATCTTATTGTATCAAACCTTTTTAGCTTATTAATGAATTTGATGTTTATGGAGTTTACTTAAGTGCTTATCTTTTTCATCTCTTTCTTTCTTTTCTTTTTCTTTTTCTTATCTAATAATCTATTTTAGCTTATTAGCTTATTTTCAATAAGCACTTTTTATTTTTAGTTTCTTTTCAAAAACTCTTTTATTTACTTAGATTTATTTTCTTTTACAACTTCTTTTAAAAAAAAATCAAAAAAAGTTTTAATCTTTTTAGCTTATCTTTAGCTTATTTTCTTCTTTAGCTTATTTATTTAGATCTAGTCCTTAAATATACCCAACTCACGTTTAATCTTCGGATTTGAACCACTTAGTTTTGGGTGGATATTGGATCTAATCTTTAAGCTTTTTCTTTGCTTATTTTGTTTAAAGTTTAGTACTTTTTAGATCAATAAGCTTTTCCATAGCTTATTTGATCCATAAAATTGCTTATTCTCTAACCTTTGATAAAGTTGTGATCTTGCTTAGTTTCTCATCATTTTCATCCTAAGGCGAGGAGCTTAAGGGTTTTATAAGCTTACTTATTAACTAAAGTTTAAAGCTTTTTAGTCTTAATAAGCTAATTAGTTAATAAAGTCACAAACTTTATTAAATATTTGGTTTTATTAAAGCTTATAAAGAAGTAAACTTTAGGGTTTGATAAGTTTATAAAATCGGGTGGTTTTATTCGTCTCGTATTGTAGATCGGGTGCTATTTTCCTTACTTTCTCTTTTAGCTTGTAGAAAAATGATGTTTGTTGATCTTATTATTATTATCTTTGTTGGTTTAGTTATGACTATTAGTGAGTAGATTTTTATTATGTTTGTTAAGTGATTGGTGAATTGTGAAATTTAGTGTGGAATATTAGAGATTATTAATTGGTGGCCTTTGGTTTACTTGGTTTGATTTTTAGAAACTTTAACGGGCAAAAGCCGTTAAGGATTTTAACTATTTAACCAAGTAGATTTTATCTAGATAAAAAGTAGGATTTTCAATATAAACCAACGTTGTGAGAAAAATCTATTTTCTAAACGGATAATTAAAGGTTGTTAATTAATAATCTCCGGATTAATCGATGATTTGATTAGTTGGTTATTCTAACGGGCAAAAGCCGTTGGGATAATTAATTATTTAAAGTCTACTAAGTTTTACCTCGAAAAATAATTGTTTTCAATATAAGCCAATGTTGTGAGGAAATAATTTGTTTCGACGGGTATTAATTACATAAGTGCTTTTAAGGAAAAATCCACACTTAATGAACTTTTCACCACACTTGACAAGCATAGCTTTTTATCATATATTGTTAGTCGGTATTATTTGCTATTAGTTTAATTTTTATCTCTCTTAAAATAGTTTCTTTATTAATTAGTATAAAAAGTTTTAAAAATTATCCTACAAAACCAAACAAAAACAAATACGATAATCAAGCATCATTTTAAACGAACAAACAAATACATAAAATTCAATTCATCTCTCGCCTAGGAATACGACATCCGGAAGGTTGATTATTACTTGTCCTCAAGTGATTGTTTAATCTTAATCGGGAATACAAATTTTAAAACTGCCCTTTGCTATAAATCGGAATCAGTTACCTCATTTTTGAGACAATGGTTCTTGAGAGAAGATGGATAACAAATTATCGACTTAGCTTCATATCTTTATCGGATTAATTCTTATCGAAACGAAAAATTTGAAGAAATTCATTTCTCACAAAAATAAAATAAATAGAGGAAAATAGGAATATGGGAGCAAAAGGTAATTACACAAGTAACTTCCATGGGTAGTGTTAGCATCTAGAGTCATATTTAACAATGATTTCGATTTTACGCTTAGTTTGGGAACTTGTGAAAAATCAGGGACGATGTATTCTATCCGTATGGTCACTTCACGCTGTGTTGTGTTTCCTACTCCGTGATCCTAACATGTCTTTTGAAAAATGTGGGAGTTATCGATTGACATGAAAGTTCAACAAACCGTCACACAAAAAGGAAAGTGCTTAATGATATATCTATATATGAAATAAAATGGTTTAAAACGGGGCGTTTTTAAAGATAAAGATTTTTTGTACCCTTTGATGAACATCTTTCTGTTCTTGTTTGATGTGAGGGATTAGTAGTTATGGGGGTTTAAAAGATTTTCTTTCACTACGTGTGTAATTAACATTGCGTGTGGGACCAACAATGGTTTTAGTGTGGGGTATTTTGATGAGTGCTAAAACACACATCATTTTATATCTAAAAATATGTCAAATCGGACTAATAACCATTAGATATGTCAAATTATATTGCAAATATGTTGGATATGTGTTATTATGTCTTGCAGGTACAAGGGTTTGAAAACAAAGCAAAAACGGTGATTTTCGGATGAGTTTCGACGATATTTCCATGTTTTTCGAAGTTCAAAAGAAGTCATAAAGATTACCCGAGCACACCATTGGAAAGAGCACGAATATCGATTCAAATGGTTATTTTATTTGGAGCATCGAGGAAGAGAAGAAAAAATTGAAATATCAAACGGAGATCGAACAAGATTATTTTAAAGATAAGGGCTAAAATTGGATCAAGGTGAAGAGGGATAAAAAGAATTAAATGCAAAAGACAAGACACATGATCCGAGGCCAGGGAGGAATCATTCACACATTATTTACACACACTTCTCTTTTTTATTGTTGGTAGTAGTTTTTGTAGCTTATTTTCTTTAGCTTATTACTTAAGCTTTTGGCTTATTTTTAAGATCTTATTGTATCAAACCTTTTTAGCTTATTAATGAATTTGATGTTTATGGAGTTTACTTAAGTGCTTATCTTTTTCATCTCTTTCTTTCTTTTCTTTTTCTTTTTCTTATCTAATAATCTATTTTAGCTTATTAGCTTATTTTCAATAAGCACTTTTTATTTTTAGTTTCTTTTCAAAAACTCTTTTATTTACTTAGATTTATTTTCTTTTACAACTTCTTTTAAAAAAAATCAAAAAAAGTTTTAATCTTTTTAGCTTATCTTTAGCTTATTTTCTTCTTTAGCTTATTTATTTAGATCTAGTCCTTAAATATACCCAACTCACGTTTAATCTTCGGATTTGAACCACTTAGTTTTGGGTGGATATTGGATCTAATCTTTAAGCTTTTTCTTTGCTTATTTTGTTTAAAGTTTAGTACTTTTTAGATCAATAAGCTTTTCCATAGCTTATTTGATCCATAAAATTGCTTATTCTCTAACCTTTGATAAAGTTGTGATCTTGCTTAGTTTCTCATCATTTTCATCCTAAGGCGAGGAGCTTAAGGGTTTTATAAGCTTACTTATTAACTAAAGTTTAAAGCTTTTTAGTCTTAATAAGCTAATTAGTTAATAAAGTCACAAACTTTATTAAATATTTGGTTTTATTAAAGCTTATAAAGAAGTAAACTTTAGGGTTTGATAAGTTTATAAAATCGGGTGGTTTTATTCGTCTCGTATTGTAGATCGGGTGCTATTTTCCTTACTTTCTCTTTTAGCTTGTAGAAAAATGATGTTTGTTGAGCTTATTATTATTATCTTTGTTGGTTTAGTTATGACTATTAGTGAGTAGATTTTTATTATGTTTGTTAAGTGATTGGTGAATTGTGAAATTTAGTGTGGAATATTAGAGATTATTAATTGGTGGCCTTTGGTTTACTTGGTTTGATTTTTAGAAACTTTAACGGGCAAAAGCCGTTAAGGATTTTAACTATTTAACCAAGTAGATTTTATCTAGATAAAAAGTAGGATTTTCAATATAAACCAACGTTGTGAGAAAAATCTATTTTCTAAACGGATAATTAAAGGTTGTTAATTAATAATCTCCGGATTAATCGATGATTTGATTAGTTGGTTATTCTAACGGGCAAAAGCCGTTGGGATAATTAATTATTTAAAGTCTACTAAGTTTTACCTCGAAAAATAATTGTTTTCAATATAAGCCAATGTTGTGAGGAAATAATTTGTTTCGACGGGTATTAATTACATAAGTGCTTTTAAGGAAAAATCCACACTTAATGAACTTTTCACCACACTTGACAAGCATAGCTTTTTATCATATATTGTTAGTCGGTATTATTTGCTATTAGTTTAATTTTTATCTCTCTTAAAATAGTTTCTTTATTAATTAGTATAAAAAGTTTTAAAAATTATCCTACAAAACCAAACAAAAACAAATACGATAATCAAGCATCATTTTAAACGAACAAACAAATACATAAAATTCAATTCATCTCTCGCCTAGGAATACGACATCCGGAAGGTTGATTATTACTTGTCCTCAAGTGATTGTTTAATCTTAATCGGGAATACAAATTTTAAAACTGCCCTTTGCTATAAATCGGAATCAGTTACCTCATTTTTGAGACAATGGTTCTTGAGAGAAGATGGATAACAAATTATCGACTTAGCTTCATATCTTTATCGGATTAATTCTTATCGAAACGAAAAATTTGAAGAAATTCATTTCTCACAAAAATAAAATAAATAGAGGAAAATAGGAATATGGGAGCAAAAGGTAATTACACAAGTAACTTCCATGGGTAGTGTTAGCATCTAGAGTCATATTTAACAATGATTTCGATTTTACGCTTAGTTTGGGAACTTGTGAAAAATCAGGGACGATGTATTCTATCCGTATGGTCACTTCACGCTGTGTTGTGTTTCCTACTCCGTGATCCTAACATGTCTTTTGAAAAATGTGGGAGTTATCGATTGACATGAAAGTTCAACAAACCGTCACACAAAAAGGAAAGTGCTTAATGATATATCTATATATGAAATAAAATGGTTTAAAACGGGGCGTTTTTAAAGATAAAGATTTTTTGTACCCTTTGATGAACATCTTTCTGTTCTTGTTTGATGTGAGGGATTAGTAGTTATGGGGGTTTAAAAGATTTTCTTTCACTACGTGTGTAATTAACATTGCGTGTGGGACCAGCAATGGTTTTAGTGTGGGGTATTTTGATGAGTGCTAAAACACACATCATTTTATATCTAAAAATATGTCAAATCGGACTAATAACCATTAGATATGTCAAATTATATTGCAAATATGTTGGATATGTGTTATTATGTCTTGCAGGTACAAGGGTTTGAAAACAAAGCAAAAACGGTGATTTTCGGATGAGTTTCGACGATATTTCCATGTTTTTCGAAGTTCAAAAGAAGTCATAAAGATTACCCGAGCACACCATTGGAAAGAGCACGAATATCGATTCAAATGGTTATTTTATTTGGAGCATCGAGGAAGAGAAGAAAAAATTGAAATATCAAACGGAGCTCGAACAAGATTATTTTAAAGATAAGGGCTAAAATTGGATCAAGGTGAAGAGGGATAAAAAGAATTAAATGCAAAAGACAAGACACATGATCCGAGGCCAGGGAGGAATCATTCACACATTATTTACACACACTTCTCTTTTTTATTGTTGGTAGTAGTTTTTGTAGCTTATTTTCTTTAGCTTATTACTTAAGCTTTTGGCTTATTTTTAAGATCTTATTGTATCAAACCTTTTTAGCTTATTAATGAATTTGATGTTTATGGAGTTTACTTAAGTGCTTATCTTTTTCATCTCTTTCTTTCTTTTCTTTTTCTTTTTCTTATCTAATAATCTATTTTAGCTTATTAGCTTATTTTCAATAAGCACTTTTTATTTTTAGTTTCTTTTCAAAAACTCTTTTATTTACTTAGATTTATTTTCTTTTACAACTTCTTTTAAAAAAAATCAAAAAAAGTTTTAATCTTTTTAGCTTATCTTTAGCTTATTTTCTTCTTTAGCTTATTTATTTAGATCTAGTCCTTAAATATACCCAACTCACGTTTAATCTTCGGATTTGAACCACTTAGTTTTGGGTGGATATTGGATCTAATCTTTAAGCTTTTTCTTTGCTTATTTTGTTTAAAGTTTAGTACTTTTTAGATCAATAAGCTTTTCCATAGCTTATTTGATCCATAAAATTGCTTATTCTCTAACCTTTGATAAAGTTGTGATCTTGCTTAGTTTCTCATCATTTTCATCCTAAGGCGAGGAGCTTAAGGGTTTTATAAGCTTACTTATTAACTAAAGTTTAAAGCTTTTTAGTCTTAATAAGCTAATTAGTTAATAAAGTCACAAACTTTATTAAATATTTGGTTTTATTAAAGCTTATAAAGAAGTAAACTTTAGGGTTTGATAAGTTTATAAAATCGGGTGGTTTTATTCGTCTCGTATTGTAGATCGGGTGCTATTTTCCTTACTTTCTCTTTTAGCTTGTAGAAAAATGATGTTTGTTGAGCTTATTATTATTATCTTTGTTGGTTTAGTTATGACTATTAGTGAGTAGATTTTTATTATGTTTGTTAAGTGATTGGTGAATTGTGAAATTTAGTGTGGAATATTAGAGATTATTAATTGGTGGCCTTTGGTTTACTTGGTTTGATTTTTAGAAACTTTAACGGGCAAAAGCCGTTAAGGATTTTAACTATTTAACCAAGTAGATTTTATCTAGATAAAAAGTAGGATTTTCAATATAAACCAACGTTGTGAGAAAAATCTATTTTCTAAACGGATAATTAAAGGTTGTTAATTAATAATCTCCGGATTAATCGATGATTTGATTAGTTGGTTATTCTAACGGGCAAAAGCCGTTGGGATAATTAATTATTTAAAGTCTACTAAGTTTTACCTCGAAAAATAATTGTTTTCAATATAAGCCAATGTTGTGAGGAAATAATTTGTTTCGACGGGTATTAATTACATAAGTGCTTTTAAGGAAAAATCCACACTTAATGAACTTTTCACCACACTTGACAAGCATAGCTTTTTATCATATATTGTTAGTCGGTATTATTTGCTATTAGTTTAATTTTTATCTCTCTTAAAATAGTTTCTTTATTAATTAGTATAAAAAGTTTTAAAAATTATCCTACAAAACCAAACAAAAACCAATACGATAATCAAGCATCATTTTAAATGAACAAACAAATACATAAAATTCAATTCATCTCTCGCCTAGGAATACGACATCCGGAAGGTTGATTATTACTTGTCCTCAAGTGATTGTTTAATCTTAATCGGGAATACAAATTTTAAAACTGCCCTTTGCTATAAATCGGAATCAAGTATCTTTGGAGTGCTTTTCTAAACTTATGTCGTTTGTTCCATATGGTTTAGATGTGGAGGCAGACGCATTAGTGGAACTCATCTTAAAAAGGTCAGGTGCTAAAACTTTTGGTTTCTCGATAACCGCTTTTCCTTTTTCAACATTTTGTTTAGGCAAGGCAGGTGGATTGACTGGTTTGGATAAATCATTTTTCTCATTGACTTTTGGAGGAGGCATAGAAACAAACATTTTTGGTTTTAAAACCGGTTTGGGACCATTTGTTTTCTCCTCAGTCAATGGTTTTGTAATCTTAGTATCCACTGCCTTTCCTTTTTGACATTCCAGCTGAGCCCTCAAAAGATCATTTTTCGCTTTCATGTCATTGTAGGCACGCTCATACGACAGTTTGTCATACTTGCATTACTCAGTTTTTCGATCAAGTTGTTTAAAATATGATACATTTTCTTTTTCAAGTTTTTCAAGAGCTTTTTCATATTTTGAAACAATTTTGGAGGTCTCAGACTGGAGTCTTTCATGATCTTCAACAGAATATGTTTGTAAAATAATGGACATAATATCAGTAGTCAGAACATCTTCGAAGAGAGAGTCATTTAAATTTTCCAAAACTTTGATTTGTTCAACACAGTCATTAGCTTGCTTTACCAGGGATTTATGGTCCTTGAAAGTCAGATGTTTCTTTCAAACACGCTTGTTCAAAATGAATTACCCTTGAGTTGATGTTATTCAGCTGCGGGGCAATTTCAGTTTCAAAAAACTTTTTATTTTCATTATCAAAACTATTAAACCAGATGTTTGTTGTAATGTTGGTTTTAGTTTTAACAGTCTCTTGAAGATCCACAATTCGAGTTTTCACATTGTCTAAAATATTTCTCGCATCACTTGTGTTAAAAAGATTGTTTGAAGACATTTGTTCAATGTTCGAAAGAGATTTTGAGACAACAACTGGTGTAGAAACTGGTTTTGAAACTTGTTTTGAAACAGGTGTTGACTCTTTGTTTGAAATACTTGGTGTGATGGAAAACTTTGACTTTTCTTTTTGATTAACAAAAGTAATTCCGTTAATTTTGTTCCATTTGTTATAATTAATTGGTTTGATTTCCGGATTTTTTTGTTTCATTTTTGATCTACTCTCCTCAGATAGTTCTAACGTTTCAAGAGAATCATGAGCAATTATGGGTTCATGCAAAGCATTTCCATTGTTCAAAACATTTTGTTCTTTCCGAGCTCTCTTGAGGAAACAAGGAGGTGTGTTACCAAGAGCCATTTTTTGTGTTGTATGAAAATACGGATTTGTTTGATTAATCAGCATATTGGTTGATTTAGCTGAATGACCCGTTGTAACAAGCAAATTTTCCAATTTTTTGATTTTTTCAGTTTTATCAAGAATTTCATCAAGAAGAGAATCTTCTCGTTTTGAAAAATCAGTTATCAACTGCTTCTTCTCTTTTTCAAGATCAGAAAACGTTGCTTTTTGTTTAGAAAGTTGGTTATTTAGATCAGAAATTTCCTTTTTTAAAGATTTTATTTTCAAGTTCAAATTCACATCAAGTGTGTCATACTTGATTTGCAATTCTTTTTCTCTTAAAACAGAATTTCGGTAACCAATTTCTAATTCTGATTCTTTGTTTTTATGAAATTCAAAGGCTTTTGCGTTCTCCTTGTAACTCTCAAGCTCAGTGGTCAATTTTGCATTTGCGGCCTTAACATCGCGATTGACCTTTTTAACTTTCTCAATTTCAATGCCACAGTTATTGATTAATGATTCAAAGTAAGCACGTGTTTCCTCATCAGTCTCAGTATTTTGTGCCACACAGCCTCCACTAGGATCCACCTCTGGAGTTTCAGAGTTAGTATTGCTACAACTCGGATTGTCCAGGTATGTATCATAAGTAGGTGCGGATGTCACAGAATGCTGTTCGTCATGAGTAAACACATCAAATATGACATTGTTATAACATGGATCAATGATTGGTACCTCAGATACTGCATTGGCGTCATAGACAGGAGGTGCGTCAGAGTCAGTGTCGTACTTAGTCTCCTGAAGATTTGCCATGAAGATGCAGTTTGCATTGATTTCCTCGAGGTCTTCCAAATCATCCATAATAGCGAAAAAATCATTTTCCTCAGCACTCAACTGCATCCCTGCTTCTGACTTCTGTGCTAACAACATAGATTTCCGAAGATACTCAGCATTCTTCTTTCGCGGCTTAGTAGGATAGTTCCTTGCCATGTGACCCACTCCTTGACAGTTGTAGCACTTAACCTGATTACCCTGATTCACATTTCCATAATTCCCAACGACTGGAGCTGCAACATTCCTATTCTGATTACCCACTGCTCTATTCCCAACATTCTGACCCATCTGATTTCCAACATTCTGACCCAACTGATTACCCTGATACGGAACCGCCTGATTACCCATGTGAAATCCAGTAGCATATCCCTGTTGATTCCCAATAACTCTAACCATTTGTCCTTGATGACCCATATTCACACCCGGTTGTGCAATTTTCCTGTTGCGAGTGTTTGATGAAATCCTTTGGTTGTTGTTAGTTGGTGTGGAATAGCGACCTCTGAATGCTTTAGTCAAAAAAGCAAATGCAGTTGACAAAGCTTGTTCTTGTTCAATTTCAAGATCAGTGATTCCTTGTTCCTGGTATTGTTGAGACTGTTGTTGTTGAATGACTTGTTGTTCTTGTGGATAGAGTTGTTGTTGAGGGATAATAGCTTGTGGTTGTGGAATGTATTGCTGCAAGTTGTTGTTAGTGGAAGATGATGAAGCTTGTTGTTGTGAGTTCACTGGAGTTGGAGTCTTTGCAATGAGTGCCAATGAATCATGATTCTTTGCTAATCTTTCATTCCTGACTTCATTCACTTCAGCTTGGTTTTGTTTCAGAAAATCGTTGAGTTGATCAAAGTTCACCTGATGTAAGTCTTTTTTTTGGTTGACAATAGTGACATATCATCCCCATTCTTCTGGTAGATTGTTCAGGAACTTGATGTTACTCACGATAGTTCTGGGTGTCAACTTATTTCTGATCAGCTCATTCATTAAAGTGCAAAACCTTCCATAGTAGGATTCAATTGATTCTACTGGAGTAGATGTAAACTTCTCCCATGCAGTTAGCAGCTTGTTGACCAATTTCTGTTCCATGACAAAGCCGTCTAACACGTTCCCACATATCGAAAGCAGTTTCAAAACTGTCTACAGCAGCAAAGATGTCTCTTGGTAAACCCAGTTGGACAATGTGAATTGCCATGTCATCTGCTTCGACTTGTTTCTGATCCTCTTCAGTGTATTCTGATTCTTTTTTAGCACGAGAAGATGGTGGGATGGGAGGTATTGCATCAGGATTTCCAGGGTCTTGGACTTGTCAAGGCTTGAAGGGTCCATTCGTAATGGATTGAATCATCAATTTTCCATTAGGTTTGGTCTTGAGGTAACGAGGCATACGACTTGTCCAATGAAGATAACCACCTTTTTCCAACATAGGAGGACGGTTTTCGGCACCGGCTGCATGAATGTCTTGTTGAGTTGCCATTGATGAAGGTAATTGATGATAAAGTTGATGTATGATCGATTCAACGATAAAAAAGTTGTGCTTGATGAAGATTAAGCTCGGTTGTTGTAGTGAAAATTGGGTCTAAAAAACTTAAAAACCTTAATAACTTCTTTTCGGAGCGTTTTTAGGACTTGAAAGGTGACCCGAATCAACTTTAGTTTATTCGGCGTGCCAATCTCCTCGTTCTCACGATCGTTTTGATGGGTAGAACGCTGAAAACGGAGTTACGGTTCAAAAGTTATGGCCGTTTGAAGTTTTGCTTAAGATATTACTCGTAAACTTGTTCTTAGGCGTAAGATATGGTTGCTTAGGCGTAAGTTTTGTTCCTTAGGCGTAAGATTTGAACCTTAGGCGTAAAATAGTAACCTTACGCGTAATAATTAATTCTTATACGTAAAAATATCCTTACGAGTAAGATGTTATTCTTAGGCGTAAAAAATATCTTACTCGTAAGATTTAATGCTTATGCGTAAATCACAGTCTTAGGCGTAAGATTGAAATCTTATGCGTAAAAACTTGCTTACGCGTAAAACAAGAATCGTATCTCTCTAACTTATCCAAGCTAGTGAGATTTCACAAGTCGAAGTGTTCCACAAACTTATCCAAGTGAGGGAAACACTGAGTCACCGTTGTTGCACGAAGATTCTTTACCAACTACTTATGCGTAAGATTTGGGTTTTGACTTTTTTTTCTTACACGTAAAAAGAGGGCTTTGACTTTTTTCTTACGCGTAAAAAATGAGCAGTTTTCCAAACGATTTCTTATGCACAAACATCTTCCAAAACACTCAAATACCAAGAAAGTTTTGACCTTTATCACCCAAAGTGTTGTTTCTGCTTATGCGTAGAAAAGAACTACCAAATACTCACGAGTTTAAAAGTGAAGAAAAACACGTAAAGCTTCGAACTTTTTCCAAAAAATAGAATCTTTAACACTATAAAAACCTTAAAACATAAGAATCTTGAAGATTTTAGTGCAAAAATTAAAGTTTTATGCGTGATAACTTTGAGAACGAAAAACTACGCGTAACACTACACAAAAAACTTCAACCAAAAACACTCCTAAACCATTGTTAGGCGATTGATACCAATTGTAGGACCTTAAATATCTCAACCTTATCACGTTACCCAACCTTTATCACACGAGTAAAACACACGATAAACACAAACTATATGCGTAAAGATGAAGAAGAAAAGATAGAAAGATGGTGACTTGATGATGTTACTCGTGTATGTGTAGAGAAAGATGAAAAGAAGAACTTGTTATATTGCTTAAAGAAAACACACACACACACACTCAAGCACACCCCTCAAATGACCATTTGAGGGGTATATATAGTACAGGTACTAGACGCCCTAATGGGCTTTCCATGGGCCTCGTGGTGGACTTGGATTGGATTGGGTTACATGAACTTATTCAAGGCTAGCTTAACATAACTTCTAGCCATTTAGCTTAGTCCAATCCACGAGCCCGTTGACTATTCTAATACGATATCTAACACAAGTTACAAAGTTCCTAAATGTGAATGACCATCACTTCTAATAAAAGTGTTACGGCTAACACAGATGCAGCCTGCAAAAGCATTATCCAACGAAGCCAAAAAGCAAATATGAAAGTAAAGACTACAGCTGCAGCTCTTGGCATCTGAAACACAGAAAGAGAATTACATTTTGTGATCTACTTTGGAAAATGTAAATATACAAGCATTGCACGATGTAAAATGCTAAATAAAGCATACTGTCTATGTGTGTAAATAACTTATGTAGTGCAAACATCTTATGTAAGACTGGGTTGCCCTACGCTGCTACGATTTTAATGGTGAAAGAATTACGCTATTTATGCATTCACAGAATTCCAACAACAAACCCGTGAAATTATGAATACAGTAAGACAATTCAAATAACGAACAACAAAGACATTTATTAAACAAAAAAAGAAGCTAAGCGATAACAGTTGCTACTTGCAGCGAATATAAAAGATTTAGTACAATGTAACTTGAAGTCATTAACATATCACAAATTCTGGTATAGTTTAGTAGCCATTAGTATGTCTCAACCAAAAGCCAACCAAAAGAAGAAAAAAAAACAATGAAACAGGAATACCTTTGCATTCATTTGACTAACCTTTATAGTCATAAGGACTACCGAAATTCTTCAACCAATTGGTCACGAGTAAGAACGTTCAAAACCAGATTTCGTCCACAATCCACAATGAAAAACAAAGCATTACTTAGATACACATAATACTCATCAGCTGCATCAATCCTATATACATTAACCTAATTCAAAAGTAGTCATCATTACAATGTAGCCACGTACAACAGAAGTGAAGAAGCAACATGGACTAATCTTGCTTTATAGCCAGTGCTATAATAATATAGCGGCAGAGTTATTATTATTACTTTGTAGACAACAATACTAATATCAAAGGTTGTGTCATACCTACATTGACCCTTCACTTACATACACATAATACTCATCAACTTCATCAATCCTATATACATTAACCTAAATAAAAAATAGTCATCATTACAATGTAGCCACATACAACAGAAGTGAAGAAGCAACTTGGACTAATCTTGCTTTATAGGCAGTACTATAATAATATACCGGTAGAGTTATTATTACTACTTTGTAGACAACAATACTAATATCAAAGATTGTGTCGTACCTACATTGACCCTTGTACGACTATAAACATAATACTAATACAAATGAAACGTATCATTTATATTAATAACATCGTAAACACAATACCATAAAAGATATACAAACGACATTACACATTCACTAACTACTATAAACATCCAACATACACGACATGGCATCAGTCTAACAAGCCTACACTTACTCCAAAATAGACTTCACATTAACACCTTCCAACCTACAAAAGATCGAACACCGGCAATCCTATTATAAGCGACTTAGCTTCTTCAACATCCTTGATTTTTCAAAAGCACGACCATGAGCCACATGACAACTTTCAATCAGAAACCCCAATTCGTGAAAATCTTCTTGCTCTGCAAACCTCAACGCATCCACCACCTCATTTAGCATGTCGTTGCTACCAAAATTTAATAACTCCAAGATAATTGCATGCCTATGATGAACACGAGCTTCGACCTCCTTAATACGAGTATCATAATCTTTTTCATCCCACGTATACGATTCTTGCTCTCGCGCAAACACAGCAGACAAGACCTTATTCATACGTCTGGTGCCAATCTTATGTCCAATCTGATCAAGCAACGGGAACTTGGACGACATTTTTTCCAGGCGAGAGTAAACAACGTATACTAGAAAGAGGTATTTGAACAAGTAAAACAACCAAAAACCGAAACAAAAGCCCTATTTAAACCCTAAAGTTTGCTTGAATGATCACACTCTTAAATCCGTCACAAAGCCGGTAGAGGTAAGAAACCGGTGAAGACCAGAAGATATGAAGAAGGAGATAGAGATACGTCTTTTGTACCTGTGTTTCTGTGGAACACGTGTATACACACGTGTTGTATTTACAAGCGATGAAGCTAATGTTCATGAGGATCCGGTTAAATAGTTTAACGAGAGTAATTGGATCGGGTTATGTTAGTGTAATTGGATCGAGTGGGTACGGGTCGGGCCACTTGCTAAATGGTTTTTTTTCGGTTTATCTATTTTGCATTTTCCACGTAACGATAAACGTTGTTAGCAGATTCATCAACAACCGGCACAAACTAAAAGCCTAAAGTATACCGACAAGTCCCGCCGCAACGCGACAGACATTTCCACCTCGTTATAACTATAAAGCTATGTTACTAGGGATGAGCACGGTACCGGTCCAGTACCGATCCCGTACCGAATTAGTGGTACCGATTTTTTCCCGGGCATAAATTAGTGGTACCGGTACCGTACCGAAAGGGATTCGGATACCGGTACCGGTACCGGGAAATCGGGTTTTTCCCCTTTTTTCCGGGAATTTCCCGATTTGGTACCGGTCCCGTACCGAATTAGTGGTCCCGATTTTTTTTTCACCTTATTTCGTAGTCCCGGTACCGTACCGTATATAAGGTTCCGGGACGGTTCCGGTTCGGTTTCAGGATTCGGGTCGAAATGCTCATCCCTATATCTATACTACTATATAATGCATTTAAGTTGTGGGCTCCACAAAAAATTAAGATAAGGAGCTCCAATAATTGAGTAACATGTGTCACTTTTCTAACTAAAAAATAACAAAAAAGAGGAGCTCTAACAAACTAAAATAAAGATCTCCAATAATAGAGTGACACATGTCACTTCTTAACTAATTAATCATCTTTATTTTTAAATTTAAATATCTTTTAATTCGTTTAATTTTTTTATTATCTAATTTCACCATATTTTTTAAAATTTTGTGCTCTTTAATTCAACATCCATTTTGATATATTTTTATGAGTTTTTATTTTTTACATTTTTAGTAGGTCTATTTTATTTTGATTCAAATTTTATAACTTTAATATTTATTTCAATCAATACAAACTTTATTTATTAAATTATTTACTTTTGGGAAAGTGTTTGACGGGAAAGAGATTGTGAAGGTCTTTTTATATGCGGGAATAATTATGTCACGAGAAAGATACGGAAAACCCAAACTAACGCATACAACTAACATATATAAATTTGGAGTGATGTGAAATGAATTCACTAAACGGATAGGGAATTGCGAGAAAAGTTGGGTTAGCAATTCATTTACTATATTTATTATATAACTATATTTATCGCCGCCGCTGTGCGCGGGTATCCAACTAATGTTACTAAATACTTTATCAAAACAAACATCTCTTATGCTACTTTTATTTTCTGCAATTTAACAAAAATAAAACAATTTTATATAGTGGTTTTAATTTAAAAAAAAGATAAGACAGTAAAAAAGCGAAGAATAATCCATTCACATTGTCATAAAAAGCAGTCAGTCGGTCTGATTGGCCACGTAATCTGACAGACCGGATTAAGTGAGCAAGCGAGTGAACCCGAAAATATAGTCCTCCTCACTCACTCACTACAAATCAGATTGTTGTAGTAGTAGTAGTATAAATACTCATATTTCATTATTTCCAATTTCTTCTCACACATATACATATCATCATCATCTTCATCTTCTTATCTAATCTAACCAATTCAATGTAATAACAACAACAAACTTGCATTCATAAACAACAAAACAAATTATAGCGATTAAAGTCATGGCAGTTGCTGACGTCATCACCACCGCTGAGAATTCATCATCACCGGCTTTAGGTTATGCGTCATCGGTTCCGTGTTCGATTTGCTTCGACTTAGTGATCGATGATGGAGATAGGTCAATCGCTAAGCTTAATTGCGGTCATAAGTTTCATCTCGGTAATTTCATCGCTTTTTGTTAATGTAGCTTAATTGATTAGATGATGAGATATTGATTGCTGTTATGAGTTTGTTATTTGCTAGATTGTATAATTTGATCGGTTTTTGTTAATGTAGCTTGATTAGATGATGTAATCGCGGTTAGATTACTGTTAATATTCTGTAATTTGATTAGTTTTGTGATTAGATTGTTAATGTAGATTGATTAGATGATGTAATTGTTGTTATGAGTTAGTTATTAGTAGTAGATTGTAGGCGTAGGTGTAGTAGTGTTTGAATGTGTGGTGTATGTGTAATGTCCGTTTTCCGGCTTGTGAATGAACTTGATTCGTGAGTTTTAGTGAAAATTTGTATCGGAGGATGTAGATATAAAGTTTAATTTTTGTTGAGTGATAGTTAATGTAGGTTGATAAGATTATGTATTTGTTGATCTGAACTCTGAAGTAGTGATTAGTTGTTATGAATTCGAAGTTGCGATTTTGATTAGATGATGAAATATTGACTGCTGTTATGAGTTAGTTATCAGTATATTTTATACTTAGTTATTGTAATTTTGATTTGATGTTGTCATGTTGAGCTGATGAGATATTGCTTGTTGTAATCGAATGATTTGAGCTAATTGTTTGTTAGATTGTAGATGTAGTGTTAAATGTGTGTGTGTAATGTCATTTTTTTCGGTTTGTAAATTGAACTTGATCTATGAGTTTTAGTGGATTTTTAAGTTGGTGGATGCTATAAAAGTGTTTATTTAGTGATATGATGATTTTTAGGAAGATTTTGTATATGAGAACATGTTAGGATAGCGGAACTAGGCTTACTTTCGTGTTTGAGATATAGGATAAAGATTGATCAGTAGGACACATTACCAGAATTAGGTTTACTTTCATGTTCGAGATATAGGTTTTTGTGTAATTTGATCGTTGTTGTGAATCGATCATAAATGTAGTTTGATTAGATTTTGTATTTGTTAGTGTCAACTGTGAAGTAGTTTGTGGTGATTAGTTTTTGTAATTTTGATTTGATGTTGAGATGATAAGAATCGGTTGCTGTTTCGGAATTTGTTAGGTTGAAGTAGTTTTCCGTACTAGAATTGAGCTTGATCTGTGAGTTTAGGTGGAAGTTTGAGGTAGAGGATGCTATAGAAGTGTTTATGGTGATATGATGATTATAGGAATATAGTTGGTTTACTATCGTGTTCGAGATATCGGATAAGATAGATCAGAAACATAAATTGCCAGGATTAGACAATGTGGTTAATGTAGTGTGTAATGACAGCAAACTAACCGATTTATATGTGTTTTGATGGAATGACAACAGGAATTAATAAAGTTAGAGAACTAAAAGCACTAAGATATCGGATTATAGTAATAGAAGAGTTTAGGTAATTTGTTTTACGTACATGTACATGATCTGATTTTTCTCGATCAAAGTAGGGGCGAATTTGGCTAGTTTATGAATCTAAAATGTTTTACAGAAGGTTCTGCTAGCTTTGATTGTTGTAAAGTGTTGGTTATTACGATCAGTCTAAACGCATTTTCAAAGTTAGCGATGTTGGTAAAGATTGGTTTGAATTATAATGTGGTTGACGGGGTGCATCATGACCTTAAGCTAACCAATTTTATATGCGTAAGTTTGATATAATTAGAGAAATTAAAGTAGCTCGAAGTTTAATTAAAGAAATCTAAGAGTTTAAGTAATTTGTTTTACGCGCACAGTACAAAGTTTTTAGATCTAAGTAGGGCCAAATTTGGCTAGTTTGAAATCTGAGATGCTTTACAGAACCTTCTGCTGGCTTTGATTATGTAAAATATATTGGTTAATATCAGGTATTTACAAGAGGTAATTAATGTGTACTGAATGAGGTGTAGTGTTACTGAAACCGGAATAGCAAAGACCTGTTATTACAGCATTATAACCTAATGCCTACCTCTGAATGCATTTCATATTTTTCTTGAATGATTTAATTTGTTTTTACACGCAGATTGCATTGGTTCTGCTTTTAATACGAAGGGAAGTATGCAATGTCCTAATTGTCGCAAGGTTGAGAGTGGCAGATGGCTGTTTGCAAATGGTTCTGCACATGCAATTTCTGAGGATACACTAGACTGGCTGCAAACTGACTTTCCTCATGATTTGAGTCATTCCAGAAGGGTGAGCACTTCACTTATTCTTAAATCAATTAATAAGCGTTGCTTATGAGTTCTAAATCTTTTTCAGCCATTTGGATTTCACTGGTGTCCGTACAGTGGATTTACGCTTCATTCATCAAATGAGTAAGCCCTGCATTCTCTTTTAATTTTTCTAGCTTCAAATCACGACCTTGGGATTTAGTAGTTACTTCACATTGGATATCTATTACATAAGAGTTTCATCGACATTCTTGTTATTTAAGTTATGACTGCCTTCTCTAATACGGAGTATGTTTCTATTTAAGAAGCTTCTCATATATTAGGTTTCATCAACCTAAAGTTGAAACAAATAATAGGATAAGAAAATAACTGAATTTGTAACATGATCTGCCTCTTGACGTTTGTGTAGACAATAGTGAACACGAATTGGTCATGCGCTGTAGCTCTCTTTCACTCGTGCTTATATGGATAGGAAAAATATGACTGATTGTAGTTTGCCACTCTTGCGTAACAAATTCGTATGGTTGATTGTAGCAACTGCTCGTTTAAAAGGGAAATGCGGACCAAAAGCAATTTACGCAATATGCCTTTTGTTTTTCCAGTATATACATGGTTATCTTGTGAAGAATTCACATATCAGATCTATATTAGACATTTTTTTTGTCTTTTAAATGGTGTATTGATTATTGAAGCTCTAGGAGTTGGTTCATTCTGTGTGCTCGGTGACTAGGCCATAGGATATGCCTGAGTAAAGGAATCAGCAAGATCTTTTTGCTGTGTTTATGGAAAATGAAAGCATTACATATTTTATTCCATTAATATGCTATCAAGTATAGATTTTGGCTGTACTATTTATATATCCTTTCATGACATTACTCGAGTCTTGGAAATGACGACTATCGCGTCTATTAGCAAGTAGCTTGTTGTATTAAGGCACAATCTGACTAGGGACTGCTGTTTTGAAGCTAAAGCTTACATGTCCCCACACGTTCAAAAATTACAAAACTTATCAGTAGAGAATTCTGCATGAAGTTCCATAAATTGCAAAACTGGAAATACAGGCCTCATATATGGAATATAAAAACCGTATATAAATTGCTCTTTGAAAAAACTTATCGTATCCTTAAGTAAAGATTCATAAACTTGGCACCACATTTGCATTATTCTTGACCTTCTTACGCTAAAATGCCAGTTATTTCAGATCTTTGACAATTGACACCTTACTGCAGGAAATACTTTTTAAGATTTGTAAACGTTGTACAAAAATGTGTTATTCTCTGTATGAGCTCTTATAATGACTTTGATTAATTGATTCTGCAAGCAAAGCAGGCCTTATTGATAACTTCACTTCTAACATTGAGTGTGGTTTTGTGTCTATTTTCCTTCTTCAGTTCATAGCTTTTAAAACTAGTTATTTTTTAATACCGATGAGAAATGTTGACTTTTGGGTCAACTACTACTTTAAAACATATGTTGAAAATTTTGGGTATCTGAGAAGGTAGATAGGACATCATCATCCATCTTGCCATGTAGTTAGTATACTTCAGGCATATTTTTGCAAGTTTTTCGTATGTAAAAGACTTCAAATTTAGAAATGATCTTCTAGAAGGCTTATATTTAGAAATGTACTTGCATCGTCAACTTAAAACAAATATGCCTATTGCAATGTATAACAGTATAACTAACAATAATGTGTATCGTAATCAGTGCTTAACATTACTAATTTGAGAAGCCATGAGCGCACCATATGATGAATGTGTTTACAAACATATTTGTATGTGTTTGTAACTTTGTATATCATATGATAATGAGACTTTAAGAGCTGCTTTGATACCAGCTCCAAATTTTTTCGATTGTTTGAGCTATCTTGTGAATCATGTAAAACTGACCGAAGGATTAATCAAAGTTATAGCATTATTTCTCATCATAATTATTCAGTATTTGACCTTTTCCATTCTTGTAAATCTTTTCAGGGAAGCGGAATCTTCATTAAGTACATGTAAGTTATTCAGCATTCTTGTACTATCTTCATCCTCAAAGTTTCCAAAAGTACCCCTTCTGAATTAAAGCTGTCTTGCAGTTCCTAGCCTCCATGGAAATCGTGCTATGACTATTGAAAACACATCTGCACCATCATCAGCTCGCTCCCATGTTTCACATTTTCGACCCAATGAGCACATTGGAAATTCCAACTTCAATCATCATCATCATCATCCCATGAATGCCCATTCTGCCCCTCATGATACTCTTCGTTCAACTAACATCCAACACCCAAGTTGGGGTTGGAATTGTCACTTTCTTCCTTACTCAGACAGAGAATTCACTGAGCATAACAATCTGACTCCAGTTAATCCCGCCACATTGAGACCCGCACATGCCCGGGCCCAAGCAGATGCTGCTGCAAGATCCTCCTCTTTTCCTCATCCATTGAGCTATAGCCAACAGTAAGCTATCCCTTTTAATTAACATATGCAAACAGTGAGTTTGTTTTGTGTGTGTCTGTGTACAACTTTCAGACTCCACAGAATTTAATTGCGTTGTTTGTGTTAGGTTTTTTCATGCCTTCTTCAAAGTTCAGATTATGTAAACTAGAAGTGGCAGAATTCTGAATCATTTTTACCCTTATTATTGAAAGAATATAATGTCTGCATTATGTTTCCTTTTAAGTTAGTTTTCTTATTTAACCCATTTAAGACTTATAGAGATAGAACATGCCCTGAATTAGCCCAATGGGTTGAAATTACCTCTAATGTTTATGCGTATTGTATGTCGTGCAAGTTATCTGAACTTTTGGTTTTGTTTTCTGGCATATTTTTCCCCCTAAATAGGCCTATTGCCAGACCTGGAGAGCGTTCAGTTGCTAATTCTCAACCAAGTGAAACTACAAACACACCTTCATCTGGAAACGCTTTTAGGAGATTCAGTGGTGCTAGGGGCATGCCTATGATAATGCCAGCTGTCCCCAATCGCATTTATTTTCGTCATTCTGGTGGAGGCCTATACTTTCGTGATATGGAAAGAGATGAGTCATTCAGTCACGCCGTACCAGCGGGATTCCGTCGTGTTTCTAGAAGCTCTAATTCTGGCAACCGAGCCCAGTGGTTCTAGAAAGGTCAGTCAATGCTGTTAATAGACTTTCAAAACATTACAAACCGGACTATTACATATCTTTGAGATAGTAGAAGGTAAAAAAAGAGAGATTTTCCATATATATATATATATATATATATATATCGGTTCGGACATTGCCCTTGGTACTCCCTGAATATAATGCTTGTTTCTTCTTGGATGACCATATAACTTTTTCCTATATGTACTTGTTAAACCAAGGAGAAATCTGTAATTTTGTATCTTGTGGTTGTGGACATCCTTTTCCTTGTTTCATCACCAAACAGAATCGTGCAGCTTTCCATGCATAAAAGCTCACAAGAGTATGCTGATCACAAACTGAGACTATTTTCAGCTGTTTTTTCTTAAGGGCAGGTCGAGAGTCTTTGACATGTTTGGGTCAAACGAAACACCTTTTCTATTCTAAAATAGTAATTTTAATTTATGAATAAAACGATTTAAAAGGTTGTCAACATTTTTTGATCTGGGTGAGTTTCAAACTATTTGACCGTTCTAACATATATTGGTTAAAACTGCCATATGTATGGATAGACTAAAGCCAACATAGTGTTAGTCACTTGAGCTAGATGCTTGTTTGGATTTAATCGCACGTCAGCAGACAACATTTGGTACCATTGTACTTCTTGAACGTGTTTTAATCACGTCTTTTTATTTGAGGAAAACAGTACTTTCCTTGAGATAGGTTGCTCAACTTAGGAGATTTAGGCCAACTTGAGGGAAGCTAAAAACTAGACGTGTCGATTTAATCCATTTACGAGTCAATTTGTTAAGTTCGTATTTTTTAAGAGTCAAATGGGGTGAAATTATTCGGATCATAGGATTTATAATTATGTGGGTTTGAAATATGGAGAGATTTAAAATTCTTGAAATTGAAATCATTTTCATGTTTGGTTGGCACATTTTTTTTAAGAAAAACAAATTACCAAACAAGACTAATAAGATACCTTTTTACGAAAATAAACTTATTTTCTTTATCTTAAATAGCAAGATATCCGCGCGATGCGACGGCCAGTACCCTGTAATTAAAATTTTAACGAGCAATGTTTTTTTAGCTATATACATTTTGTGACAATAACTTACAAATAGCGAGATTTTTAAGTAAAAAATAAACCATTTAGTTATGGCCACTACACCAAATTTCGTCCCTTATAGATAACAAATATCCGTCCCTTATTTAATATACACAAGCCAAATACCACTTGAACCAGTATCTAGTTATGACCAAATGACGTCCAATTGTCCAACACTTATGATTCAGTCCAATAAGTACACCCTAAGTTCACTCTTTAATAAATAAGATCCCTAAATATTGGTAAACCCTAATCACTCTTTTGTGCAGCCACAACACATACAACAAAATTTCTTCTCTCAACCTACAACAAAAAACATAATTTGCCATTTCCACGCCGAATAACCCACTATTTAACAAATGCACGTATGTTATTCGTTTCTTATCAAAGCCGAAATGAAATCACACCTACACCTTTGATTTTATCTTGACACAAACCGTAACAACACAAATTTTTATTTTTTTCATACGAACGAAGACAAAAGCACAAGGTCGCGGGTAGATTCATTGTTTGTTGTACTTTGTTATGTAAATCGAAACAAAGATAGGATATGAACACTTTTGTTTTTGATATTTCTTTAAAAAGTTTCGTGTATTGAATAGAAGTGTTACTTCTTAAAGATCTATGATGAGTTATGAATACTTCGATGGTGGTGGTGTTCGGTAGTAGCAGTAATCAAGTATCAAGTAAATGGTTGAAGTGATGAATGTTTGTTTTGGGCTGCTGGATTTCTGATTTATGTTTTGAAAGCTTAATGTTTTGAAACTTAATTAGATTATACATTATGGTTAAGTAGTTGTATATTTTGGTGAATGCGTGTTTTTAATAGTGTATTAAGTGTAGGTGTAATAGTGTTTTTTTTTGTTTTATTTGTGCTTTAAATACTTGTAAATTATATCATTTTACTTGTATTTGTAAACAAAGTCATTAAAAATCTTGACTACATTAATAGCAGCAGTTTCTAGTTGTACCTTTAGCAATGAAATTTGTTATGTTGAATTTTAAGGCATTTGTCAAAAATGTCTTTGTACTTTATAAGATAGTAAGATAAACTAACCATGGCGCGTTCACACGTGACTCGTGCGCACTGCTTATCGATACCAATAATCGGACGACACGTCTCTCAGAAAGCTTCCAAATATAAATCTGTAAAAAAATATCGCATTTGTCATGCATGTGAATATAGTTTCATTCAAGTTAAATCACCTACATTATTAAATGTTTTTTTTACCAACATGTATCATATGCGCCTACAATATTAAATGTTCTTTGACCAACATGTATCATGCACGGGTGTGTTTAATTATTCAAGGGCGCCTAGTTGTTCATTTGTGGGTTCAAGCGTACACCTATTACTGCGCGCAACTGGACTATGAGCGTAGTCTTTGACAGGTGGAGTATGTTGAGCGCGCAAGGGCATATTGTCACGACCCGCCTACTCGACGAGATCGTTTTCGAGGATGTTCAAGATTCCGGATTATTCCACACTCCTCTTGGAAGAGCTTTGATAATCTTGGAAGCGTTCGAAAAATGTTGGAAGGTGTAGGAATCTCTAGAACCTCTTGGAAGCACTAGAAGCTCTAGAAGTTTCCCACCTAAGAACCTTGTAGAAACTTGTATATAGTATAAATAGATGTAGCCTCATTTGATGAAGTCATCCAACAAAGTTCACTTGTATTCTCTCTTGTAATATTCTAAGTAATACAAAGCATTTCCTTTCATTCCACTTGTTCCTTTCTTCGAAGCTTTCTTTAATTGCATACATCGTTGAGTGTTCGAGCAAGGCTGAACTTAGTCGAGACTAAGTGCCGCACGGAAGACCTTGTAGAGACAATTCCGTGAAAAGTTGTATAAGAGCCAGGTTGATTCAAGGAGATGGCAAGGGAGACCGATAAAATTGGTGCTAGTGGAAGTGTGATCCTTGATGAGAGGCAAGGTCGAGATGATAAGCATCAAGACCTGAAGAAGAAAGGTGTGTCTAAGGATGTTATGTCGAGCTTTGATAAGAGATTGACGGGTGTTGAGACGTGCGTGTCGGAGTTGAAGAACCAAGTTGAGGGCTTGAAAGGTCTAGACTCCGAGTTTGCGACCATGAGGGATGACTTTAGGGTCGTCCTCAATACTCTTAGCAGTTACTTTAAGCGTGAGATCAATGGTCTAAAAGAGTTGTTCTTGGGTAAGATATCCAGCATTGAGAAGACTATCGAAGACTTGCAGGCCAATGTGGTGCTATGCAAGCGATCCATGGCTAACGGAGGTAGCAACATCAGTAATAATGCTCTGAAGATTGATGTTCCAAAACCATCACCGTTCGTGGGAAAGCGGGAAGCTAGGGCGGTTGATGATTTCTTGTGGGAGATGGAGCAATACTTGGAGGGCGTCAACATTGCGGATGATGACTCCAAGGTCAAGATGGTGACCCGATACTTGAAGGATACCGCGGTGTTATGGTCGAGACGTCGATATGGAGATATCGAGCGAGGTACGTGTACTATCAATACTTGGGCTGGTTTTGTTGCTGAACTTAAGAAGCAATTTTATCCGGAGAATGCTAAGAACAAAGCACAGACGGCTTCATAAACTTAAGCATTCCGGAACGATCCGGGATTATGTTAAGGAAATCACCACACTTACCTTGGAGATTTCGGATCTTTCCAACCAAGACTCTCTCTCTTTTATTTCCTCGATGACTTGCAAGGATGGGCTAAGACAGAGTTAGAAAGATGTGGAGTTCAAGACCTTGCTACGGCTATTGCCCATGCCGAGGCCTTGATTGAATTTAGTACGAGGAGGGAAACGTCTAAGCCGAAGGATCGAAAGGTGAACCATGAGAAAGGTGGGGGAGAGCAAGTCGCTCAAGCAAAGCACGATAATGCACGTAAACCACTAACCGGAAAGAACAAAGACGTGAAGATGGCCTTCAAGAGTGGTGGATGCTTCATATGTGACGGACCTCTTAGAGCTCGAGATTTCCCCAAGAAATCAAGCCTTAATGGAATGACGACTCAAGAAGACGAAGGCACAAGTGATGGTGGATGCATGAGCTCGATGAGGATTTTGAATGCAATCAAGGCCAAGACGGAGGTGCCAAAATTTGTAGGGAAAGGATTGCGATATATGGAAGCAACCATCAATGGGATCAAGGTACATGCTCTAGTTGATTCATGTGCCACTCATAATTTCGTGTCGGTTGATGAAGCCAAACGACTAAGGATTAGCGCTACGAAAGGGAGTGGAACGTTCAAGCCGGTAAACTCGAAGGCCAAGCCGATGGAAGGAGTGGCCAAGGATGTTCGGGCAAAGATTGGAGAATGGGAATGGACGATTGACTTGTCGGTGGTCTCAAAGGATGATTTCGATGTTGTTCTTGGGTTGGAGTTCATAGATAAGGTACGAGCTTTCCCTATGCCATTTGCTAATTCTTTATGTATCCTAGATGGTGGAAAGACTTGCATGGTTAGCATGGAGCGGGATTCTAAGTGTGGAGTAAAGACCCTTTCGGCCATGCAATTCAAGGAAGGGTACAACAAGAGCGAGCCTTGCTATTTGGCGGTAACAAGGCTAGAGACGGATGGTGAGTCGGGCAAAGTAGAGGTACCGAAGAAGATCGAACGAGTACTTGATGAGTTCAAGGACGTGATACCCAAGGAGTTTCCTAAGAAGCTACCACCAAGGAGGGAGGTGGATCATACCATCTAGTTAGAACCGGTTTCTAAACCACCCGCCAAAGCCCCTTACCACCACCAGAGTTAGATGAGTTGTGTAAACAACTCAAGGATCTATTGGATGCGGGCTATGTTCGACCCTCGAAGGCCCCATATGGTGCGCCAGTGCTATTTCAAAGGAAAGGACGGATCCTTGCGAATGTGCATAGACTACCGGGCACTTAACAAGGTAACGATCAAGAACAAGTACCCTATCCCTCTTATTGCGGATTTGTTTGATCAACTTGGAAAGGCGAGATACTTCTCTAAGTTGGACTTGAGATCGAGGTACTACCAAGTACATATACGTGTGTTACGAGGTATGGTTCTTACGAATTCTTAGTTATGCCCTTTGGCTTAACCAATGCTCCCGCTACATTTTGCACCCTCATGAATAAGTTATTTCACTCGTTCCTTGATAAATTTGTGTTAGGAATTAGAAATTCCATAGTGAAGAGTCGGTCACCCCAAATATAATCTAGCATAAGTTAGCTCGTAGACATATCGTTATTTAATGTTTTATTAGTTAGTTATTTAGTTTAGTGCAACACCGTGGAGGAAGGATGGGTCTTTACCCACTGTATGCCTGATCCACAGTCCGAAGGAGGACGTTTAGTTTGTAACTATATATACCCTCTACCTCCCAAGGTAGAGGGTTGGACCTTTCATTCATCTTAATCTAACCTTCTATGTTTTCTTTCACTTTCTCTCTCTAGAAAGGCTCCCACTTTCTCTCTCTAAAACCTCTAAATAATTCGACCATATTATTGTTTGTTATGTGTTTATGAAATCCAATATGTTACAATTGGTATCAAGAGCCATGGTTAGATCATATCGTGCACATCTTTGGATTTCTAGTGGTTTTTAGGTGGTTTTTGAGTTTGAAAAAGTTTAGTGGTTTGTGCATCATTTGGTTGATTTCTTGTGTTAAAGCTTGGATTTTGTTAGTACTTTTATGTTTAGAATCATCACAAGTGTTTAGGTTTTCATTTGGTAAGCTTGAATCATCTTGGTTGGGTTGTTTTTGGATTGAAAAGTGATGTTTATGTGGTTTTTCTTGCTAGCGACTTGATATACGGATCTCTTTCTTCGTAGCGACTTGCTTCACAATTTTGTAGCGAGTTACAGTTTTGGAGCTAGCGACTTAGACCTAGCGATTAACAGTACAAGTAGTGGACTCTCCACTACGGGTAGCGACTTGGTGGTAGCGACTTGGTCTGTAGCGAGTTGCTCTTTAGCGACTTGAATCTTTAGCGACTTGAGTAGCGAATTGCTGCCAAAATTTTGCTAGCGACTTGAGGCTTAGCGAATTACTACTTAGCGACTTAGCTGTTTAGCGACCTGGTGCTTAGCGACTTGGTTCAAGTGTTATAGCGACTTGGTTGATTTTTACGAAGAAGAGGTTTGACCAAAGTTGACTTTTTACGTCAAAACTTCAAACGGCCATAACTTTTGATCCGTAACTCCGTTTTCAGCGAAATACCTGTCAAAACGACCGGAACAGGCTGAATATTGTGAGGTTTCACGACGATGTCGTGAAACGAATTTTTCGAGGCCCAAATCCCCTCCGAAAGGAAGTTATTGAGGTTTTAAGTTTTTAGACCCAAAAATTCTCCGTAAAAACGTGCATCAACCAATCCAAATCTCAACCAATCAACATTTCAGCTTTTCCTACGAACAATCTAAAGCCCTATCACACAATCGTCTTTCATTGTATCGATCCATCAGTCATCTTAACACATTCCATTGGTCATTGCTTAACGGTTTGGTCTTGATTTTAGTAAAATCCCGCGAAAGATTTTATTTCTCGGTTTGAATCATAGACTTGTAAAATCCCGTGCATTCTACCACATCATGTCCTACTCTACTGACCCAGTGATTTCAGAAGTACTCAAACTGTATGATGCTGTAGACAACCATGAGAATATTAGCTATTCTGATCGAATACAGATGATGGAATCAATCAATGATGACTTGAGTTCTTCATGCTCTGAGTCCAATGAAAAAGAATTGCACCTGCTTGGACTACAGAATGCCATGCAAAAGGAAAGTAGCATTGAATCTTATCAACAACTTCACTCACACCTTATGTTACTCACACCGATTGGAATGGAACGAACATGCATTGCCCTTTTTCGTCAAGACTTATCCACATTAACGGGAACAGTACTATTGAACTTAGAACAATTGGAACAACAAATTGATAAAGAGAAGGTTCAAGAGGTTAGTTCCAGTGCTGCACTTCAAGTGATCCACAACCAATTTCAGTCATTCATCAGTGGGGAATTTACGTCAGATTATGATCAAGACATGACTAAAATGTCTTTCAAGAGACACACTGGAATGGAAATTAGCGTGTTCATTGAGACATTCATACAACTCATGGATAATGTGGAGAAGTACATTGAGGAAGTTACACATAAAAATGAAAACGTGAATGAATGTCAGGTGCAGTTGAGAGATAGTTGTGATAAGTTGGGTAATGTATCTGTTGAAGAATCGGGTGTTGCTGAATGCAGAATGTCAGAGTCAACATATAATGATGAGTCGGGTAAAGCACCAGATGATGGATCAGTTGGCACTGAATACAGAGGCTCAGAGATTGATAAGCTTGACACATCCAGCGGTCCAGTGACTCTTGTTACACATGATGTGGATGCAGATATCAGACCAGAAATTGAGCAGGTGTCATGTAATGAGGTACCCTTTCCTGTTCAATATAGTGCATCTGCTAAAGTACTTAAACAAACTGATCATGATGCTGAACATGACTTTGTTAAATTTTCTGTAACTGAGGCTGAGTCTGAGATTAAGTGTTTCAAAACAAACAATAAGGTTGATAAAAAGGCTTTTGATGAACTTTCAAACAAATTCTCAAATCTTGAAAAACATTGCATTTCACTTGAAATTGCGATACAAAGTAAAGAAGAAAGTTTCCAAATTAACAAACCGTGTAAAAATCTGGAACTTCCTGAATTCCGTGAACTTTTTGAAATGAACACTTTGAAAGCTCAGCTTCAAGACAAAGAATCAACCATCAACAATTTGAAGAAACATATTTCTGGTATGCATGTGAAAAGTAATTTGGTTACAAGTAATTCTGATGTTAATGCTATTGATGATATTCAAATGAGAAATGATGAATTAGCTGTTTGTGTGGCCAAATTACTAAAGGAAAATGAGTCTTTGAGAAAGAATCACATAGAACTAAGTGACTCTGTCAAAGAAGCTAGAACTAAGTCAATGGAAACAAACTCTTTGATAGCAAAAATTGATGATCTCAAAGCTCAACTTCAGGAAAAGAGTTTCGCTATTGTTGCTTTAAAAAATGAGCTCAGAAAAACAACAAGGAATAGTGTGAACACTAAGTTTTCAAAACCATCAAACTTGGGGAAACCAGTTATTAGACAACCGAATGCGTTTAGATCTGAACGACCAAAATTTTCAAAAACGCGGTTTGCCTCCCAAGTTGATGCGAAACAAGTTTTGACAAAACCAGTCACTTCACCTCACTTGCCTAGGAAAATTGATATGAATGACTTGTATAAGAACTCTTATCTTGAAATGGCTAGAAAGAAGGCACATAATCATAAAGATGGAATTTTAGGTGCAAGACCTAGGATGATGAATTCTTCAAAATTTCACGGCACTGCTAGTAGTTCTAAACCATTACCTAGGAACACTAATCTAAAGACTAGGGATTGGCGTACATCTAAGAGTAGTTGCGTTTCGATTAAAGCTATTCCCATAGCAGATCACTCTAAGAAATCTAGATCTATTTCTGAATCCAAACAAGCTGTTTGCTCAAAGTGTCTGAAATGTATCTTTAATGCTAATCATGATAAATGTTTCACAAAATCCCTGAAGAATGTAAATGCTCATGCAATGGTACAACCTGTTAAGTCTAGGATTCACACTAAGTCATCTACAGTGCATATGAAGCAAATGAAACCAAAAGCCTCACCTAGATGGTTACCAACTGCTAAATCTTTGGAAACTAGGAATAAGGATAAGTCTCTCACTATGCATAAGATGCCTAACAATCCTAGACCTTGCCATAAGTGGATACCATCTGGTAGAATTTTTAAGGATGCTAGACTTAGGTGGATACCTACAGGAAAGATGTTTACCAATAGCATTCTCAATGTTGACCGTGAAACCCCAAAGGGTTTGGATACTGATGTCACTAACCATAATATATGCAATCAAGTTTGTAATATTAGTGCAGGTAGTCCTTACTCAGTTGCAGATACTTCGATCCTTCAATACATGGACTGGCTTAAAGTATGGATAACAAAAGGATTGATATCTCATAATTCACGGGTTCTAGTTACTCAACATTGATATTCAATCGGCTATGATGTATGAACACAACAGTTCATGCCTCGTACTCTAAAGAAAAGAAATGTGTACGCTTCAGTGCGCATTATCTTCGGAAGAAGAGAAATCTTCTCATTATGACCATTCTCATCAACATGCTTCATACTTTTTCCATGCGCTTCAGTCATCAAGTGAACAGGGCTACCATTGATTGTTTTCTTATTCCACTTGCTTAACTATAATGACGATGGCGACATCATGTGCTAATTTTGCGGGGAAGAAGTGTGAATTGACTACATTTGGATGATTTTCACTTGTTTAATCAAGAATGGCATCTCCGTATGCAATTCTTGAGGGGGAGAAGAAGTGTGATAATTTTGCATGGTTGATTGATATATGAGAATAAATGGTCAAACGGCTCCAAACTCATGTAAGAACCGAGCCTCTATTGATCGGATCATCTTTACATGGTGTTTCTTCGAAGAGCCGTTGGTTGACATCTTCACTCGGATTGATGAGTTTATCGACAAAGTGCTTCCGGTTAATGCTTCACGTATACATCAACATGATGATTCCGAACAATCTCTCTGTTCTTGTTTGATGTGATTGGTAGTTTGGTGTTACCATCTTGTGTGTTCATTGAGGCCTGATTGCTGTTTTTCTTGATGAACATCCTTCTGTTCTTGTTTGATTGGGAGGGATTTTAGTTAAGGGGATTTGCAAGATGTAAGTTGATTGGGATGCTTTTTGGTGATGTTCTTGTTTTTGGTGAGTTGAAGATGTTAACTTTCTATTCCCCAACTGGACAATCTTGAAGAAGGTCGAGTCTACAGTCGGTTCTACATTTTCTGCTACATGTTAGAAGAAAAAAGACGAGTTGCATTTAACAATCTAAAGACTTCTTCTTAATTCATGGCATTTATCAAACAGATTGTCGGTTTAGGGGAGAGCACTAATTGGGGGAAAGTGATATGTCAGATTTAATCCCCAATTAGATTTGCTCACAATGTACTTCAGCAAGTTGATTCCCACAAGAGTTCAAGTGTTCTTCTCAACAAATTTCTAGTATACGGGCTTACAATGAGTTGCTGATTTTGAAGTGTCATAACCAGCAAGGAGAAAGGAGACTCACATATAAACACAAAGCGAGTAAACTTGATGAACTTAATTCTTCTAAGTGATTGAAGATATCCCGGGAAGACAAATGTTATTGCCGCAGAGAAACTCAAGGTTTGACTCATGACGAGTAAACTTGATGAACTTAACTCTTCTAAGTGATTGAAGATATCCCGGTAAAACAAATGTCATGACCGCAGAGAAACTCAAGGTTTTACTCATGAAGGCTTTTGTGTTATTATTCCAACGACGTGGGGGAAGAGATGGAAGAGTTAGTTTCTGAAGATGAAAGAGGTACACAAGTGTGTGATGATTTTGATTTTATCACAATCATTAGGGGATAGAGATTGTGTACATTGGGGATGCTCAGCTGTTTTACCTGAGGGCTTAATCTGTGATTCAGAGATATAATCACTTATTCCGGTGTTGACATCCGCAGAGATTGTCACCCGCAGAGATAATCAGTGATTCGGCCTGCTTCCTCAATGTTATCGGTTATTCTCTCTTTGGGCATTCGGGTACTTCGGGTTCTTGAGCTTCATACACTTTCTTCAGGGGAGAGAAAAGTATACATCGGGGTTATTCTTTGGCTATTGGACTTAATCTGCTACTTCGATGGTATAAGTTTCTTTGTCTTCGGGTATGTGTATTCGGGTTCGTGAGCTCTAGTCTAAGAGATTGACTACATCAATTCAACTACTTGGTGGAAGTGGTCTCTTGACACCTTTTTGGAATGGATTGCTTCAGACTTCAATGGAAAAGAAATTTGAGAAGATTATTTAAGTGTGGGATGAAACGTTGTTGGTGATCTATTGGATGATATAACCTCGAACGAAGAATCACGGTGATTATTCTTGAAAGGAGCAGCGGGATTTATGATAATGGTATGCTTCTCTGTGCACCTGGCTAAGGCAAGCTTGAAATAGAGCTTCGAATCTGCTCAGCTAAAGGATTTTCGGTTTGGGGGGAAGCTGCCAAAGTCTCACTTTCAGATGGTTCAATTTCTTTCTTCGATTCAAGAGCCCTGGAAGCTTTGGTGGTGAATGTTTAAGAGTTGATGACTTCTATCTTCTACGACGTGCTGCTCGATATCCTTATCTCGATACTCATATCATCATCTTCTTTAACTATATCATCTTCTCTATCTTTGTATATATTTATCTGAAAAAAAACAAAATACAAAAATATAAAACCAACAAAAGAAAATAAAAAAATATAAAACTTTCAAAAACCATAAAAATCAGAAAATTTCAAAAATACCAAAAATATGTTTTTCTCAAGACATGTCTTCTGGTATCGATAACATCTACGATCTTAGAAATGTCATTCAATAATGGCACGGGACTTTAGATGAAGTTCGAGCAGGAGGTGTAAATATTTCTTTCTAAACATGTCTCAAAAAAAAAAAAATGGCTTACAGTTATTTCAGACTGTAACCCGTGCTTAAACAATGGCTTGCAGTTATTTCAGACTGTAACCCGTGCTTAAAACTATGGCTTGCTATCATTTCAGATAGCAACCCGCTCTTAAAAGGAAGGAAAGTGCTACGCTTAAACGTTTTTCACAAATTTCGTGCACTTATCCTAAAACAAAATGAGGAAAGTATGTCGAAGGACTGCTGTTCCTACACAAATGTTTTTCTGTCTATAATTCTTCAGAAAAATATTTGTTGTATTCAAAATGGTGGTAAATGAGTTGCTTGAAAAATCAATCAGGATCAGAGTTTTTGTATTAATTTGCAAACTCAATCAATGACTTCTGCGCTTTTAAAATTTAAAAAAAAAAAAAAAAATGAGTCATTGATTGAGGGGGAGAATGTTTTCAAATCTATATCATCTAACGAGCTTTCTTAATTATCCTACGTGCTTAATTAAAAATGATATTTGCCTGTGTCGAAGGACTAGGAATTTAGGATATGATTGTTAGGTTTAGATGATTAGAGTTTGATTAACACATAAACCCCATGCCTTATATGATCTGATTGACATGTTGAATTGACTTTTATTAGTCGATTGTTGTTTGGGTGATGTCGACCACCATATATTTGTATGTGTGTTCACTAACGTATGCAGGTATATTGGTTATAAGAATGTTCCCGATCCGGATCCCACAATTGAAGATGATTGGATGCCGAAAGGAAAGGGTAACTATATCTTAGGTTGACAAATGAAGAAACGGAGCTTAATTGGACTTCTATGGAGAGTTGGCATAAATGCAACGTAAGAGGTCTCACTGCATCAGCAGATGGTTTTCTTCTAAGTGATTGAAGAAACAGAGCTTAATTTGACCTCAGTTGGCATTCAAAATGCAACATAAGAAGAAGTCTCACTGCATCAGCAGACGGTTTTTCTTCCAAACCCTACAGCAACAACAACAGAAGCTTCTCAACCACCTAACGTATCTTTGTGCAGGATACCATTTTTAAACAATTTTGAATAATTTGATTAAATTGTTTTGAAAATGGAAAATATTGTTTTGAAAATATATTGGACTAATTTTTTGAAAATCACTGGACTTCTTGTTATCAAAACCTAAGTCACTCAATTATTGACTTCTGTCATGGATTGAGGGGGAGAGTGATTTAAAATAAAATATTTTCAAATGATATTTCTTCACAAAAAGTCCGGTTGTACGAAATTATGTGGTGATCTAAAGATTTAATGTTATGTCATGGTATGATTTTTCTTTTGAATCAAGGTCTTTCAAAATGAAATTTTTTCTGCTCTTGTTTGATTTTGAAATTGTTTTGTTTTACTCAAAAGATCTCTTAAAAACAATCATACCTGACACTAACAATCTTTAATGTCTAACTCTGTTCCTTATTAATCATTTTTCAAAATTAAATCTTGCCACGTCTTTCCCTAAAATTTTTCTAAATGATTTAAATCAGACGGGATCACAAATCTCAAATGGTTTGATATTTTTGATCAAGGGAGAGATAGTGATTTAAATCTCTTATCTGTTTTAATGGAAATGGTTTTAGTCCTTCAAAGGCACTCCTGCCTCCATGTGCCAAACGATTTGAAATACACAATGCACATGTTGAGGAGGAGGATTTATCCTAAAACTAGATGAGTTTTTAAACCAGGCCACATATTCTCCCATGTTTTCTAAACAGTATTAAATCACTTGGGATCCAAAATCTCAAAGGGTTTGATATCTTTGATCGGGGGAGAATTTGTGATTTAATAATAAAATTTGATAAATGATGATCGATTTGATGAAATTGTGCAGGCTGCTCTCTCATATGTGCTAAACGCTTTCGAATCTCGAAGCATATATTGAGAGGGAGCATTTTAAAAGAAAAGAAACTATCGAGGTGCAAATGCTTTTATGTTTTAACATAATGTACCTTGATTGAGTTTTCAAATGGTTTCTTAAATGACTTTTGTAATCGTGGATGTGCTTCAAAAGAACTCTTGCCTCTATGTGATAAAAATGATTTCAAATATCCTATGCACATATTGAGGGGGAGAATTTACCAAAGAAAATCAAATGGTCTTTTCCATGGAAATTGTGATCAAAATTATTTCAAAGAAATTATTTCAAAGAACTCTTGCCTCCATGTGCTAAACAATTATAAAATCATATGCACATGTTGAGGGGGAGCATTTCTAATTGATCAAAACTATTAAGGTACAAAATGCTTTGATTTTATATCACATGTACCTTGATTGATTTTCCAAATGATTTTTCAATTGGTTTCGAGAAGGAGAGAACAATACCAAAAGACTGACCAATTTACTTTATGCATGGTGTTATAAGGATGGTTAGGTTAGGTATTTGTTCCCACGATCCGCCAGAACCGGAGGGATCTACCCAGGGATAATCCACTAGATAGTGTAGAGTCCTTAGGTATGATGAAAAAAGGAGAAAAGTGAGATATGGGAAGAGTGCGGACTGAGACAGAGCTAGTACTGGAATTAACCCAACAAGGTTCTAGTAATGAAGTCTCGGTAAACACTGAAGGGGTTGAAGAATGAAAAAGAACTGAATGTGAAAGAGGGTGAAAAGAAATAGCCCTCCATCAATTCAACCTTAGGGCAGTAACCGGGTTCAATACATATGCTACTGGTGTTTACCAAGGTAACGCCGGTATTGAAGACAAGACGTCATGGACCCAGTGACGCACTGCACTACAACTTCTAAAACCACTCAAGTTCCTCTTAAAAGGGCTTGTTTCATTCTCACGGGGAACCTACATAATCTATCGACTTTCTCTTAGAGATTGTTGATATTGAAGAAGGAGACCCTCTCCCTAGTCTCCGGCAAAGGAACCAAAAATGCACTATTGAGTCTAGAGCCAAGAGATCATCCACAATATCTCGCTAGGACACTAAATTCTTGAAGACTTGCTTTTTCACACAATGTGGAAAGTAAGTATATATTAAGAGTCCTACACATTATCCTTGTGGTATTGCCAGAACATCTGAGTGATATGTAAAAATATTCACAATGAAGATGGAAATCCCTCTAGAGCCAACATCTAACAAGCTCTTGGTGGGTGACATGTGAAATCTTGCAAAAGATCAAGCTTGTGACAACTGGATAGAAACGATGGGGAGATTCATTCTTGAATCAACCTTGGTCCAGGAATGGAATTGACGAATACTTTTGGAAAAACCGTTCGATGTGCAAACCTTCTTTTCTCTAGCACGTCGAATGTGTATTCATTTCAAATTCAAAAATTATATATGATTGAAAAATACTTTTAGAAAAACCGTTCGATGTGCGAATCTCTTCTTTTCGCTAGCACGTCGAATGTGTACTCATTCTCTAATACAAAAAGTATTTTGATTGAAAATTGATCTTTCTCATAAAACCTTCGTTGTATTGTAAAACTCTTTATTCAAGCAATACGCGATTGTTTTTCAAATCATTTTTCATCAATCAGTAAATCTCAATTTGCTGGTTCACTCACTCCGTGTTGTCTTCTTTGAGACGTTCCGGTTTGAGAACAGCTAGAACAGCTGCGAAACCCTGTCAAGGAGATTCTTAGGAATCCTACCTGATCACAGGCAGTACTTGTACTGATCAACGGGGAACCGTGGGCCGTGTACCTCAATTCAACGAAAGTGATCAAAGACACTTTCGTGCGCTTTATTGCTAACTGTCGTATACAGGTACACCCCGACGATTGCAGCTGATCATAATTGAGGAGTCAATCCAAAGCCGCATGTTCACAGCAACCTCACTTAATTGAAGAAATCATGACTGGTGCATATCTACATAACCTGGCTCTGATATTTCATACTATGCTTCTGCTTCGCTGCTGCAAATATCATGAACCAGTAAGGCTTCCGCTACTCTGATGGAAAGATGTCATGATTCAAAAGTGTGAGCATGTCGGTCCGAAAGTCACAACTTCACATGATGGCAACACAATAAAGGGTGATCCAGAGATTCACTGTGGCTGATGATCTCAATTAAAGCTCGAAGATCATCAATGATGTGGATCAGTATAAAGGCCTCCACTTAAAGTACAAAGTTATCGGACTTTAAAGAATCACTGCAAAAGCACAAAGATGCAGATGTTGAAGAATTAATGTCTACGAGCTCAAGACTGAAGATTAAATAGAATGCTAGGATTCGAAATGTAAAATATGGGGTGACCTCCCTTAGGGGGAGATTGTTAGGAATTAGAAATTCCATAGTGAAGAGTCGGTCACCCCAAATATAATCTAGCATAAGTTAGCTCGTAGACATATCGTTATTTACTGTTTTATTAGTTAGTTATTTAGTTTAGTGCAACACCGTGGAGGAAGGACGGGTCTTTACCCACTGTATGCCTGATCCACAGTCCGAAGGAGGACGTTTAGTTTGTAACTATATATACCCTCTACCTCCCAAGGTAGAGGGTTGGACCTTTCATTCATCTTAATCTAACCTTCTATGTTTTCTTTTACTTTCTCTCTCTAAAAAGGCTCCCACTTTCTCTCTCTAAAACCTCTAAATAATTCGACCATATTATTGTTTGTTATGTGTTTATGAAATCCAATATGTTACAATTTGTGGTGGTATACTTGGACGATATTGTTGTTTATAGTCATACCTTGGAGGATCATGTCTTGTATTTGAAACAGGTGTTCCAAGTGTTGCGGGACAACGAGCTTTATGTGAAGTTGAAGAAATGCTCTTTCGCCCAAGAAGAAGTCGAGTTCTTGGGACACAAGATCAAAGACGATGGATTAATGATGGATGGGGCAAAAGTAAAAGCTATCCAAGAGTGGGAACCACCAACCAAGGTGATGGAGTTGAGATCTTTCCTTGTCTTGGTGAACTATTACTGAAGGTTCATCATGGGATACTCGGCAATAGCATCTCCCTTTACGGACCTATTGAAGAAGACCAAAGCTTGGATATGGGATGAAAAGTGCCAAGTGGTGTTCGAGAGTGTGAAAAAGGCGGTTATGGAGGAACCGGTGTTAAGACTACCAGATGTAACCATGCCTTTCGAGTTACACACGGATGCATCAGACTTTTCTATTGGTGGAGTTCTAATGCAAGAAGGACACCCGATCGCATTCGAGAGTAGGAAGTTAAACGAGACGGAAAGAACTACACCGTGCAAGAGAAAGAGATGACGGTGATTGTTCATTGCTTGCGGATTTGGAGACATTATTTTTTGGGTTCGAGATTCGTGTTCAAGACGGGTAACATTGCCACGTGTTATTTTCAAAACCAAAAGAAGTTAAGTCCCAAGCAAGCTCGTTGGCAAGACTTCCTAGCCGAGTTCAACTCCAATTAGAGTACAAGTCGGGGAAGGCTAATGTGGTAGCCGATGCATTGAGTTGCAAGGCGGATTTTGCGGCAATCACCCAAGCCCAATTCTTCCTCTAAGACCGAATCAAGGAAGGATTGGAACATGATCCTTTTGCCAAGAAGCTTATAGCCTTAGCAAGAGATGGAAAGACTCGAAGATTTTGGCTTAAAGGAGACATGTTGTTCACCTAAGGAGATCGGCTTTACGTGCCTAAGTGGGGTAATCTTAGGCGGGTGATCTTAAAAGAGTGCCATGATTCGAAGTGGGTCGGTCATTCTGGGATCAAAAGAGCATTGGCATTGGTCGAAGGCACTTACTATTGGCCAAGGATGGAGGACGATGTAGAGACGTTCGTGCGGATGTGCCTTATTTTCCAACAAGATAAGATAGATCAAAAGAAGTCCGGAGGATTGTTGGAACCTTTACCTACGCCCAAGGGACCATGGGAGAGTGTTTTCATGGACTTTATCACATGCTTGCCGAAGTAGAAAGGGAGTGGGAGTATTATTGTGCTGGTCGATCGATTTTCGAAGTATGGAACTTTCATTGCCACACCACCCGATGTTACCGCGGACGATAAGGCTAAGCTTTTCTTTAAGAATGTGGTGAACTATTGGGGAGTGCCACATGTGATCATTAGTGATTGAGATTCGAGATTTACGGGGCACTTTTGGACGGAGTTGTTCAAGATCATGGGGACGGACTTGAACTTCTCTACGAGTTTCCATCCCCAAACGGACTGGCAAACGGAGAGGGTAAATGCACTATTGGAGCTCTATCTTCGACACTATGTAATTGCCAATCAACATGATTGGGCTAAACTCCTTGATGTTGCTCAATTCTCTTACAACATGCAACAGAGTGAAGCCACGGGGAAGAGTCCTTTTGAGTTGGTCACGGGACGCCAACCATTGACTCCTAATGCCTTAGCCGCATCATACAAGGGGAGTAGTTCGGCCACTTACAAGACGATGAAGGAATGGCATGAACAAGCAGACTTGGCCCGGGCTTCGTTGGATAAATAGGCTAAGAAGATGAAGAAGTGGGCGGATGGGAAAAGGAGACACGTTGAGTTCGAGGTCGGAGATCAAGTGATGGTGAAGCTCTTGCCTCAACAATTCAAATCACTAAGGAAGGTGCACAAAGGTTTGATATGGAGGTATGAAGGCCCTTTCCCGGTGATCAGACATGTTGGGAAGGTATTGTATCGACTTCAACTACCGCCCAAGTTGGAGATTCACCCGGTCTTCCACGTTAGCTTTCTCAATCCTTATCATGGGACGAGGAAGACCCGGAACGAGGGGTGTCCAAGCGGGCACCAACATCGGTTGTTACTTCGTACGATCGAGAGGTTGAGGTGATCTTGTCGGATCATACGATACGAAGACAAGGAGTGTCGAGCTACAAGGAGTACTTGATCAAGTGGCGTAATTTTCCCGGTAGTGAAGCAAGTTGGGAAGCCAGAGACTTACTATGGCAATTTGCGGATGATATCAAGAAATATCATGAGGATGGCATGACGAGGACGTCGCGAGCTTAGGTTGGGGAGGATGTCACGACCCGCCTACTCGACGAGATTGTTTTTGAGGATGTTCGGGATTCCGGATTATTCCACACTCCTCTTAAGAGAGCTTGGATAATCTTGGAAGCCTTTATAAAATTTTGGAAGGTGTAGGAATCTCTAGAACCTCTTGGAAGCACTAGAAGCTCTAGAAGTTTCCCATCTAAGAACCGTGTAGAAACTTGTACATAGTATAAATAGATGTAGTCTCATTTGATGAAGGCATCCAATAAAGTTCATTTGTATTCTCTCTTGTAAAGTTCTAATTAATACAAAGCATTTCCTTTCATTCTACTTGTTCCTTTCTTCATAGCTTTCTTTAATTACATACATCGTTGAGTGTTCGAGCAAGGCTGAACTTAGTCGAGACTAAGTGTCACATGGAAGACCTTGTAGAGACAAGTTCGTGACATTATTCTCACTTGAAAATCATGCGCACGTGTTTACGTGGCTTGCGCGCTTTAAAAAGAATATGAATATATAGAGCGCGTCAGGTAACTCTCGCGCGATTTGAATACGTGCTCTCCCTAGAGTTGTTGATGAAGAACGTGTCTTGCAATTAATGGAAGCGCGTTTAGTTAGCGCGCGAAAGACCATTTTCGTAAATCATAAATACGCGGTTCATTTTCATAATATATGTTAATACAAATAAGCCGTAAAAACGTTTATTTATATTTTACGATCTTCTAATGTTTTGTCGATAACAAACATAAAATCATATTAACGAAACAAATAAAATACGTAAATGGTTTGAACTAATAGTTTCTAACATATTCACATTTTCACATAAAACACTAAAACAAGTATAAGTGATTATATGATTTAAGCAATACATATGTACAACAACTAGTGTTTACATATTTGGGTAAAATATACATATAACTAATATGTAGTATATTGGGCAATATAAATGGGTAGAAACTTAAGTATCACAGCCCATTGGGCAAATACATTGAATGTAGTTGGGTACAACCCAAAGCCCATAACCCATGGATCTTGACCCATAACCCATTGCATGACATCATGCTTATATCACATATGGATAATACCCATAATCCATGGATCAACCCATACCCAAGGATCAACCCATACCCAAGTGACTAAGTGAATTGCACTTAAAGATACATTGTATCTAGCCAAAGATCCATGGTTCAACCCATGACCCATGACCCATAACCAAAATACCCATGGGCAAAGAGGAGCGTTCCACGGATCCCTAGCTTTGTGCTAGCCGGATCCCTTATGGTAGGGATCCGTGGGATCCGGGGAACAGTAGGATTTTTCCTCTATAAATAGTGAGCCATTTCTTAATTATTTCTCACCCCTTTTCTAACACACTTCCTCCCCTGAGTTAAATCTCACTAACCTTAGATCCAAGAGATCTATGTTTGTAGTTTTGTTTTTGTGTGATCTTTTAGGTTCCTCTTAAAGGCAAGATCACCACCTTTGAAGTCGAGCAAGCTCAAGTCCATGAGTTGCCATGCTTCCTCATCATCAAGGCTACTGAAGTCTTCTTGTTGATGATACCTTTCTTTCTTCAAAGAAGTGTAGTGTTGAAGACATTAGTGAAAGATGTCTCAAGTATCAAGACGAAGATATTAGTGAAGGATATCTATCGTCTATAGGATAAGCACTTGTGGTAGGTGCTTAGAAGTCAAGACAAAGAAGCATTAGTGAAAGGTGCTTAGAAGTCAAGACAAAGAAGCATTAGTGAAAGGTGCTTAGAAGTGAAGACACAAGACATTAGTGAAAGGTGTCTTGTAGATCTAGTCAAAGGCATTAGTGAAAGGTGCCTTAGATGTACATTCGATATGGTGTGTTTCGATGTACAAGATAGACTAGAATTAGATCCAAGGATATTGATATCCTTGATGATGTTGTAAAAGAGTAGATCTCCTTTGGGATTAGTCGTTGGTGTAGTGTGGTAGTAGTTCCTCCATTGCAATGGAACTAGGTTCTTAGCCTAGTACCTAATAAAGGGTAGGCGACGTTGTGAAGGTGTAGTTCACCTTGGAGTGAAAGAACTAGGTACATAGCCTAGTACCTTATAAAGGGTAGGCGACGTTGTGTAGGTGTGGTTCACCTTGGAGTGAAAGAACCCGGTGGTTAGCCTAGCACCGGAAAAAGGGTAGGCGACGTTGTGAAGGCTTCTCCGCCATAAGGAGATTGGTGTAGTGATTACGAACTCTCGAGTAGGTGACTCGGGGAGTGGAGTAGGGTAAGGAAGGTGTCCTTGTAGCCGAACCACTATAAATACTTGTGTTGTGGTTTTGTGCTTCTTACTCTTATCTTTTCATTACTTACCTTTATATGCTTGTTTATCAACATCCAACACACACATCCAAATAGTTTGACATAAGTCGATCTAAATAGTTTAAAAGGAAGTTTTAATTGGCAAAACTATTCAACCCCCCTTCTAGTTTTCCACAATTGGCATCAGAGCTTCGTTATCAAGTTTCTTGAAGTATATTGTACTTTAAAAACTCGATACGATCCATGGTTAATTGAAAACTACAAAGAAGGTTTTTCATAAAAGCAAACACCATGTCTTTTCAAAACTATATGTTTGGATGTTGAGTTGATAACAACATTTTTCTTATTTACTTTTTCATTTAATTGCATTAATCTTCTTTGTCATGTTGATTAGTCAAAGCTCATACCCACCAAGATTTAGGAGTCGCTTGGTAACAAGAATACCTTCCTTAAGAAGGTATCTCAAACTCAAAGGAGCGGGAATCGTCTAAGTGACATTTGTTGTGTCATTTGTAAAGACATTCCTAAGTGCGCTAGAGGTTTGATTTTCTTTTTACTTTGCTTGATAAATAAGTATACCTATTTAAGTATTTATATAATTATCTTTTGTGCAATTACATGTTTTACATGAAGCTTCATTAGGAAGCCTTTTTCTCACATACGTGTTATATTTCTCGTCTATAGTCGTGGTATACAAAACTTATGTTTTATTTCCTTTAATCCTATAATAAAACAAAACACGAATTTCAAAAATTCCTCCTTCCCTATAAATAACCCCACCGTCGACCACTCTACCAAACCCTCACTTTTTCAAATCTTTCAATTTCAAAAATTTCCTCTCATTCAAAAATTTCATCAACCGAAACCAAGAAGATCCGTCATCAACATGGTTTACATCGCACTCGTGCTTATCGCCTTAACACTCATTGCACTTGTGTTCCCTATGATGAAGTTCACATATGGAGACATTTACTTTGTGTTGTTAATCTACATTGGGATCATATACTTAATCCTTTATGGACCACACCCTTTTAAAATTCGAAAATAGACATGTTGCCCACCGCTTTTCTTGGACCCAACCAGGGGCTGCCACGTGTCCGACAACTTATGACACAAGTACGTATTTTGAAGGTATATGTCATGTATTGTAACGTATTGTTTTTTGGGCAACTTGTATTATTTTTTGGGCATCTTTATGTTTTTTGGGAAACTTGTATTTATACACGAGGATAGTTTTGTCATTTCATATTTTTTAAAAAAACAAAAAAAACAAACGCCCACAAAACACAGAGTACATGTCCTTTAATGTCTTGTGTTCCCAATCACTTTCTTCTTTCTTCAATACAATTTGTTTAACAAAATCTTTCTTTCTTCTTTTGGTCTATTGACTTCATATCTTTATCCCAATCTTTCTGCTTTTATTTAGAAAATATGTCTGACAATATCCCACTGGATGTTCAACTAGATATCATCCGTAGGCTACCTCCTAAGTCTATACTCCAGCAACGTAGTGTTTGCAAGTTATGGAAGGCTAGTATAGATTGTGGAAGCTTCATCTTTAATTACGGTGTTCGTCGTAATGATCAGTGTTTATTTACGCTAACATTCGATATGGGTGACCAAGGTTTTGTGTTAGCTTTAGATGAACAGCTAATCGCTACGCCACTTAATACAGATTTAATGCTTTCATCTATGATTACAGTTGGCAATTCTAATGGTCTTTGGTGTTTTGTCTATGGTTCTAATCTAATGACTGTTATTTGGAAACCGACAATCAAAAAATCACTTGCAGTATTTGTCCCGGTTTACACGCATCAAATCGAACGTCAAAAGATTTGTTTTGGTTTTGCCGTCCGTCCGGACACTCTTGACCTGACGATCGTGAAGGTCTCCTATCCTGTTTTCGAAAGTGGTTTCTGGTATGTCTATGTCTTTTCTTTGAACTCGTTAAGGTGGACAATCCTTGAAAATTTCCACCCCCCTCGTGAAACTATCAAATTGAAACGTAAAAGTCATGCAGTTGTAGGTCGTTTTCTCTATTGGACTGGGAGTGAAAAGTTAACTAATGAGGACGGTGTTATTTATAAGATTTATATGTTGATTTCTTTTGATTTGGTAACCAACCAATTTAAAGTTATAGACCTACCACAGATTTTAAAAAATGAACTCCCAGTTCCATTCAATGTTTTCGATCTTGGAACCTCTCTAGTGATTTCTGGGACGATCATTGGTGAAGACATTCCATTGTTTTGCGGATGGTTGTTGGACGTCAATGGTTCTTCCATAACATCATTTAGAAGCCTATTCGCCATCCCTACCCTATATTCGGTTCGTTTGCTTGGGTTTACAAAGGATCAAGCTCCAATAGTGGAAGCGTACAACGCCAATCATTTGGGTTTGTCGGTATTTGTGTACAACAAAGAACTTGAATTATTTGTCTGCATGGGAATGTTAGGAGATGCGGGATCTTTCTACATCGCCCCATACAAAGAATCTCTTCTTTTGTTAAATCAGTCAGACCATGCTGTTTATAGTATGTTTTATTTTTATTTTTAACTTACCATTCTATTAATGTTTTATTTTTAACTTACACCATTATATTCATGTTCAACAGGTTTGTTCGGAAGAAGTTAGGGATCATGCTTAATGGGAATGAAGCTTTGTGGTTTTAGTACGATGTTTGTATGTGAAGGAAGCATGGGGTGGTTACCTTTTTCTGCGTACTTGCTGAATTTTATAAATCAAGTGGTTATATATTATGTAACCATTAAACTCATAATTATGTAGTAATCGTAATATGTAGTAGGTTGTCTGTATGAAACGTTGTATGTCAACGTATTTACTATTTCCTATGTTCTTTAATCCCATTATACATCTTTGTTTAATCTGGGGAACTAGCAGTTGTTTCCAATAAACAATGTGGCAACTAACTGTTCTACGTAGGGCAACTTCTTTTCCTTATTGACTAATTTTATAAACCAAGGAGTCCTTCTAGTTGTTACAATTTGTATTCTACAATCAACTAATAACTACCAAGTAGTGACTATGCACACTTGAACTTAACAGATTTACCATTCAACACTAGTACAATTTAACTAGTAGTTGTAAGTTTAATACTAGCAGCACAAAACCAATATGTCTCTATTCAGGCCCAGAATAGTAAGACCAACACCTACACAAGGGCACCAGAATGGTATCAGCAGCACCTACACACGGGCAGCACAAACACGGCCATACACAACAGTATTAACGACGGTGACATCATTTCGTTGATGTGTTCTATCACAAGCAGTGGTTAAAATAGCTAGCAGTAGTAACCTGTATACTGGCAGTTGTAAGTATACAACCAATTCAGTTTTACTAGCGGTAGTAAAAATAACTATAGCGGTAGTAAAAATGACTAGCAGTTGTAAGTCTCCAACCACTTCAGTTTTACTAGCGGTAGTAAAACTAACTATAGCGGTAGTAAAAATAACTAGCAGTTGTAAGTATACAACCAATTTATTTTCAATGTTTGGCGTTGCTTTCATGATTCAATGTTTTCAATTTTTACGTAGTTATTTCATTTGTTGTATCATTAAAATACATACCTAACTTTGAACTTAGTTTGCAGACTCATTAAACTGAAATATTAAATAAGCCAAACGTGTATCACAGAACAAACTTAATAAGAGTCATCTCTTCATCTTGATTAGGTTCTCTTGTATGTGGCAAGATCCTGTAGTGCTTTTTTACTACTTCTATACCAAGAGCCATCTCTTCATCTTGATTGGGATCAAGAGTCTATGTCATTGCATCAATTTCATGTTCACTATTTTCTTCAAAATCATCTTCATCTACGTCATGTTCCTCGTACCCTCCATCGTCATTATCATTCATGCTGCATGCCTGCATAATGGTAAACCAATATAATACATCAATAAATAATGTCGTTTGACAGAATAACAATTTATCCTCACTTTACAATCATTAACAATGGCCCTAATAAACCATAACATGTACTGTTGGTATTAATGTAGTTGGATATAATTAAAAAGCAAACAACAACAATAGAGAATAAATAATCTACTAAAACTCACCTTTCACAAATTTTTCACAACAAAATCTAAAAATTTTCTATTTAAAGTATCACAGGATCAACATTAAAGGAGGCGACGTTTTGTTTTCTCTGGATATTTGACTTTTAATGTAGAAGACTAATAGGTTTTATTGGGCCCATCAAATATTTAACGGCACATAACCTAGGGTACCGTCCCGCGCCCTTAAAAGTTCAGGGTAGCAGGAATTCCAGTTAGCCAAGTTGGAGGCAGTAAAATGGGTTTTGGCCATATTTTACGGACCAAATTTGAAAAGCTTGTATCTTGGGCGCGCGAATTAATGAACCAACCCAACAACCACATATAATGATCATAGCACACCCTCGTTCTGACCATCAATTGCAAATCAACAACCCTCATCCAAAGCCTCTTGTTGACAATTAAAAAAACCAAAAAAATTTCCTTGAAAACCATGTCGTTTCGAGCTAATGTTATCACCATTATGAGAGATTATATTAGCAACATGCCAGATAGAGTGATCGGTAACATTTTGAATCGGTTGCCAATAACAGAAGCGGTGAGCACCTCTATTTTATCTACAAATTGGAGGTTTAAGTGGACCTTGCTCACCAAGTCATAATTGGTGAGGATTTCTTTTATTATTTAACATATAAGTTTAATGGGAGCCATGTTACTAGACTTTTAAATCAGCTTACGGGTCCTATAAAAAAGTTTGTCTTCTCTGTAGATCCCAAACCGTTGTCTGGAATGGAAGACTTGAATTATGAAGAGATTCGTGATTGGCTTATGTTTTTGGCACTGCAAGGAATTCAGGAGCTGACAGTTAGAAACTGGTATGGACAACCAGTTACATTGCCAACCGAACTTTACGGGCGTATTGAATTGAAACATCTTGAAATTCATTGTTGTGATTTTCCTAGTTTGGTGTTTTTCACTAGTTTTCCAAATTTATTGAGCTTAGAATTGTGTTTAGTCAAATTTCTTACCGGTATAGTTTGGGATTTAATTGCTAGTTGTCCCTTACTTGAGTCTCTTATATTGGATGTTGAGAGTACAAACGGGAAGAAACTATGGAATTTTGCAAGTCTTAGGAATTTGAAGAAGTTACATTTGTCATTCGGTATTTCGAATGCTGTCACGACAATCATAGCATCCAATATCTTTCACCTGACAAGACTTCCATCTCTTGAGACCCTTACATTGGATTTTGACTATTGCACGGTAAGACCGTTTTGAGATTTACACTTCTAATTTTACAATGTTAAATATATGTGTAACTGTAACGACATTTAATCTTTGAAACTAACCCAAAACTCGACCTGTTGTAGTTGATGCGTGATGGTAATTCCAGGATGAATGTCCCTTTGCCGTTTGTATCCCTCGTTAATCTGAATCTAAAAGGAGTTGATTTTGGCGAGACTGTTATCGTGTCACTCATCGTCCAAATGATTCGTGTATCTCCAAACTTGAAAAAGCTGGAAACTAGAGTAAGTGTAATACTTTATTATTCTATTTCATACGTATCAAATAAACATCCATAAACTGCCATGTTTTTCTATCTCAATACTATTTGATTTTCCAGGCTGCACACACGCTTAGTGTTTTACCTTTGGAACAACCTTCATTTGATTTAGACACAACCACATTCAGTCATGGGCAGATTCAGACAGTGATTTTTCGATCCTTTCCTAGATCACAGAATGAATTACACATAATAAAGTTTATACTTGCTTGTTCCATGTCGTTAAAGAAAATGTATATCAGGGCCAGCGATTTGATGGATGATGGTTATGATAATATCAAGACGAATTGGGAGTTCGCTAGGAAGCTGTTGAAACTCCCCCGATCTTCCGTCACAGCCGTTGTAAAATTGTTCTAGTGGTTGTAGTTTTATGTATGGTTTTCAATACCCCACGTCAATTAAATTTGTGTACACAAAGTTTGGTGTGTCTGTTTATCAAGGGTTTATGTAGTAATCGTAATATGTTGTAGGTTGTCGTCTGTATGAAACTTTGTATGTCAACGTATTTAGTATTTCCTCTGTTGCCATTATCCATTTTTATTTCATCTCGCCAACTAGCAGTTGTTTCCAAATATCAATTTGGCAACTAACTGTTGAACGTAGGGCAACTTCTATCACTAGAAATTGTTATAATAACTAGCAGTTGTGCGTATAATACTAGCAGTTGTAAGTATACAACCTATTCAGTTTACTAGCAGTAGTCAGTTGTTTCCAAATATCAATTTGGCAACTAACTGTTGAACGTAGGGCAACTTCTATCACTAGAAGTTGTTATAATAACTAGCAGTTGTGCGTATAATATTAGCAGTTGTAAGTATACAACCTATTCAGTTTACTAGCAGTAGTCAGTATAATTAGCAGTAGTAAAAATTAACTAGCAGTTGTAATTTGGCAACCAATTCATTTTATAATTACAGATATTTAATTTAAGTAATCAAGCATAAAAGCATTGTACCATTTTTTGACGTTTAGAAAAGTCGCACAAACCTCAAAATAATCAACTCACTCTACACATCTAATAACATGAACCGTTATGTGCTTACGTCAAACTGATGATAAACTCACTCTACACATATAATCAACCAATTAGGAGCAACCAATTGTGTTGCTCTTTATAACAATTTTGTGGTATTTTTAAAATCCGTGACCTAACAAAAATAATGTAACATTTTTTTAATCTAACTAGTTACAATACATCGACATTTCCGTTTCATCAGTGTTCACTTGAATAGTATGTTTGAAAACAAATATTAATGTTAACAAATTAAATTCACACCAATAAGTTATGGTCTATAAAAGACCTATAAATATTATTAATACACGAATACACTGAATAGTATTAGCGAGTAGAACCTTGGAGTGTATCGACTCTAGCCTGGACCTCCTTTTATAGTCTAAGGAGTCCTTTACAATATACAGGATAATTATACTTAGCATACTTATCTAATACAAAACATCCTACCCAAGAAATTCAAGAATGTTACATATTAAACCGACACAATCATACTAGCAGTGAAAAACTACATTAGCAGTGGTTTGCTCTTTATTTTATCCCGGTGCCCACAAGCTCGTCATTTTTACCTTGACCTCAGTCTATCCAACCCGATCAGCCAGGATTGGTAGGCGTACACTTGCTTCGGGAAACGGGCACCAATCAACAGAGGATTGCAGACCATAATTTTAAGCCTATCTTTGCATATTCTATCACTCCTTCGACCCAATACCCATGATATACTTCCTTCTTCCGCTCGGGTAGAGCGAGGTTAAGAAGTAACTGTTTGAAATTTGAACATCCCAAATGGCTAATGAGAGTCTAATCGGTTTAAACTCCCACCTTTGGTACGCCATATGGCCTGGGTATGCTTCCACAAACTTCAAAGGACACGGGTTTTGGGTGAAGGAATGTTGTGAATGGTCGCGGGGATGTGTTATTAGTCGTCATTCTCGACATTTTAAAAACGACTAATTGTTTTTAGTAGTCATTTAAGAACATGTTTCAGTTGTGGCAGCAACTGCTTTGCGCTTATGTTTTTTTTTGGCGGGTAAAGGTTTAGGCTATGTATGGGCTTTTTGGAACCGACGGTGCGTGGGCAACGGGTTAACATCTTCAACTTCTTTTTGGTGTTTTTTGTTGGTGGAGGAATGGTTGTTTTTTTTATGTGCTTTCCCTTTATTTACCGCGCGTATTTAAAGCGAGGATTTTACTGTTCTTGCACGCGGTATAATTAATTTCCAATTACTGTTTTGTGGGTAGACACGTTCCTAGGCTCCTACCCTTCTATTTTTCCTGCTGGATTTGTCCCAAAATTTCTAGGGAAGAAACGTGAATATTTACCTGCAGATTTGTTCACCTTTTTTTGGTATTTGGATAAGCCTTATCCGTAATTACAAACCGCTTGAATTTATCGGTTTATTATCCTTTTTTGTACTGAAAGTTTGCTATGTCTCTATATACTTTTTTTTGGAAAAATGTAGCTTCCACAGCTGTTGTTGGTTTTGGAAATGTTGCTTATGCACGTTTGACAAACTGAAGTAAATCATTCATATCGGCGCTTTAAATTTCACTTTTAAAATTTGAACTTCAACTAGTCAACCTTTTAATTCGCAAAAAACCATATGCAGGAGGGACTTTTTTTTATTATAACTGATTTGGAAAAAACAGAAACAAAGTTGGTATTTGCGTCGACACTAGCGGTGGTTTGAACGAACCTAGCAGTGGTTTGTTAAACTGTAGCAGTGGTTGAGTATTAACATATGCATATATAATTGAGAATTTGTTCAAACCATGTAGCCTCCTTTGGTTTTTCCAAAAACACAACCATATTGTGAGTTGCAGCAGAAGAGTTGGGCACCATTGATGTTTATTTCGAAATTGATTGCAACAGATTGTTAGGTGTTGCGAATTATGATGTGTGTGGGTCTAAACTATGTTTTTCCCTAGCAGTTGTAACTCGATTTTTTTTATCCCCAATTGAATCCAAATTAATCTGTACTTTCAAAACAACTGTTTTACTCTTGTAGCAGTTGTTAGTATTTTTGGACGTATTTATCCCCAAATGTGCTATACTAATCAGCAAACGCAACCGTTATCGTCATCTACTATCTAGACACGACACCATTTTATGACGCTTAGAAAAGTCGCATAAACCTCAAAATAATCAACTCACTCTACACATGTAATAACTTGAAGCGTTATGTGCTTACGTCAAAGTGAAGATGTTGACGTTTTTACAATAACTTATGGTCTATAAAACACCTGGAAATAATATTAATACACGAATACTCTGAATAGTATTAGCCATTACAACCTTGAAGTGTATCGACTCTAAATATGCCAAAAAGTTATATCAAACTCTAGCCTGGACCTCCTTTTATAAGCTAAGGAGTCCTTTACAATATACAAGATAATTATACTTAGCATACTTATCCGTACAAAACATCCTACCCAAGAAATTCTAGAATGTTACATATTAAACCGACACAATGATACTAGCAGTGAAAAACTACATTAGCAGTGGTACGCGACTTAATTGTGAGTGTGGATTCCTTCTTGTTTGCTATCATTTTCTTGAAGGATTTCCCGTTGTTTGGTTCTCCTGGGTCAGCCGTATTTTCATATGGGATTCCCTGCAGAAGTTCGATAAGCTTCTCAACGGGTTTCCCGTGTAAATCCGCCCCTATGCGCGGTACTGGAAGAGCTTTTAGTGGGGTTGCTTTTCCAATCCACGCAGCTTTTATTTTAGAGCAATGGTAGAACCACAAATAATTCAGAAAAAATACATCCACACGCTGACGTGATAGGTTTGAATTGGAGTGAGGAGAGAGAACTGCCATAAAATACACCAATCATCCCCTACACGATAGCATGGGATTTTTTTTACGAATTATTTATGTGGTTTGCTCTAAAATTAATCCCAGTGCCCGCAAGCTCGTCTTTTTTACCTTTAACCCAGTCTATCCAACCCGATATGCCAGGATTAGTAGACGTAAACTTGCTTCGGGGGCCGGGCTGCAATCAACAGAGGACTGAGACCAGAAATTTCAGCCGTGTTGTTTGGCTCTCTTTGCACATTCTACCACTCCTTCGACCCCAATACCCATGATATACATCCTTCTTCCGCTCGGGAAGAGCGAGGTTAAGAAAGAACTGCCTGAACTTTGAACATCCCAAATGGCTAATGAGAGTCTAATCGGTTTAAACTCCAACCTTTGGTACGCCATATGGTCAGGGCAGGCTTCCACAAACCTCAAAGGACACGGGTTTTGGTTGAAGGAATGTTGTGAATGGTCGCGGAGATAGGTCAATTTTGTCGTCTTAGAAATGACAAATTGTTTTTAGTAGTCATTTAAGAACATGTTTCAGTTGTCGCAGCAACTGCTTTGCGCTTATGTTTTTGTTTTGGGGGGTAAAGGTTTAGGCTATGTATGGGATTTTTGGAACCGACGGTGCGTGGGCAACAGGTTAACATTTTCAACTTCTCTTTGTTGTTTTTTGTTGGTGGAGGAATGGTTGTTTTTTTATGTGCTTTCCCTTTATTTACCTCGCGTATTTAAAGGGAGGATTTTACTGTTCTTGCACGCGGTATAATTAATTTCCAATTACTGTTTTGTGGGTAGGCACCTGCCTAGGCTCCTGGGCATCTATTTTTCCTGCTGGATTTGTCATAAAATTTCTAGGGAAGGAACGTGAATATTTACTTGCAGATTTTCTCTCCTTTTTTGGTATTTGGATAAGACTTATCCGTAATTACAAACCGTTTGAATTTATCGGTTTATTATCATCCTTTTTTGTACTGAAAGTTTGCTATGTCTGTATGATGAGTGTCTAAATACTCATCATTTTTGTACCAATTAAACTGCAAAAACATCTGAAAACACTCAGAAATGCATCAAAATGATAAAAATATCACAAATAAGTGTTTTATGTGTTTTAAATGCAAAAAATATCAAAATCTGGTGAAAAACGTATCAAGTTTGCATAATTGGCAGTTTTATTCCCCCAAGTTTCAAAAGTTGTCAAAAACAGTCCCTGGTAAAACAAAATAAAGAAAAATATCATTTCAAGTCCCTAGGGATTCTTGAGTTGTCAAAATTGGTCCTTGAGATTTAAAATTGCAAAATTACAACTTAGGTCCCTAAACTTTGAAAATTGTCATAAATGGTCCTTAGAAGTTTGAAAATGTCAACAATGGTCCTTGTACTATTGAAACTTGTCAAAAGTGACCCTTGAAACAACTTTGATAAATTGGCAGCAATGGTCCCTCAAGATTGGAATAATTGCAGTTTGGTCCTTGTCATTTAAAACAAGCCTTGACCTTTTTCATAGTTTTGGACCCCTGCCATTACACCTTTGACCCCTGCCATTACACCTTTGACCCCTTCCATACCATTTTGACCCCCCCCCCCCCCGTCCAATAATAGACCCCCTGGTCAAACAACCCAGTCAAACCCCACCTTTCCCTCCACCACTGCCCTTCTCCTTTCTTCTCCACTTGCCCTGCAACACTCACCTCTCCCATCACCTCACCTTATCCCCTTCAACCCTTACCCCCCATAATCATCGTACCTACACTCCACCCCCCCCCCCTAGTTGCAAATTCAGAAGCCCATTTGCAAAAATAATTTTCCCGCCAAAATTGATCCAATGGCCAATATACACTCAACTCATCCAATGGCCCAAATTGAAGGTGGGATACACTCAGAGTACATGTGGGAGAGCTTTTGTTATAAAAAGAAGAAAGAAGAGAGAAGGAAGCAAGTAGATTTTAGTTTTAAATTTCTTGTATGTCGTTTTTAATATTAATGTTTTAATTTAAGTTTAAAGATGTAATCTTCTGTTCTTATGTACTCAAATTAAGTTGTTTTATCAATATAACCTGTTTTCAAGTGTTAATTCAAGGCTTCATTAGTGGTCCAAATCCAGTGAAACTTAGGGCTTAAAAACTTCAACTGGTCTAGTTTCTTATTATGATTTTTGTAGATTTTTAGTAATTTTTTATAAGCCCCAAAATAGCTTGTCAAATGGGCTTAAAGTGCCCTGTGCACTGACTCAGTATTCACTGAGTCTGCACAGGGTTTGTGCAGGGCTTGTCAAAAGCTCATAAGAGCTTTTCCAAGTCTGGTTTTTGGTTTATAGGTTCCTAGCCAGGTCTACTTTAGGTCCCTACTTTTGGTTTTGAGTTTAGCTTATTGGGTAGCTTATTCTTAAGCTACAAAGTAGTAGTCCAAAATCTGTTTTTGCAATTAAGCTCAAATCATCAAATCAAGTTAATCAGTATTATAGAGGTTAAGAGTAGTTGACATTAGTTGCATTTGAGTAGTTTCAGCATATTATAGCTTCTGTAATCAGTTGGTGCTCACTTGTGGCCTTTGGCTTATTCCAAGTGCTTATTTATAAGCACTTGTAACTGCAGTTTCATTTTCTCCCACATAAGCCACTGTTTTCATATTTTTCTTAGATTCAGTACATTAATTTAGACTTTTCCTGAATTTTTCATAATTTTCCAACACTGTTTGCTATTTTTCTTCATTTAAAACAATTTTTAGGCATTTTTAATCAGCTTTTAATACAATTAAATCAGAAAAGCTTCAAAAAAATAAGTTTTCATTTTTCCTAGGATAAGATAAATATAAAAAGTCAAAAAAATATTTTTCCAGATTTTTCATAGTTTAATTTGTAATTTTTAGCAATTTAATTAGTTTTAAATAGTTTTTAATTCATAGAAAATAGAAAAATAATCAGAAAAATACAAAATTAGTTTTGAAAATTCTCTTTAGTTATTTTAGATTTTTCCAAGTCATAATTTCATTTTTCTAGCTTTATTTCATATTTTCTTGTATTTTAGGGTATTATTAAATAGTTAAAATTAGTTTTTAATTAATAATAATTAATTAAATAGTTATAAAAATAATTTTATTTTTCTAAAAATTTTCTCTTATCATTAGGTTTGTAAAAATGTCATTTTTATATTTTTAGGATTAATATTGCTTCAGTTTCACATTTTCTTTTGTACGTCACGTAGATTTTAATTTAAGTTTTATAAAAGAAAAATAAAAAACATCAGTTAAAAAATAGTGATAGCGTTTATTTAATATATTTTATCTTTTTAATTTTTTTTAATTTGCATTTAAGCCCCTGTAATTTGTAAACTTTTCCTTTAGGTATAATTGTTCATAATCACAACTCTTTTCCGTTCAAACTCTCTCGATCACTATTCGTTTGACTATTCTCGCACAACTCGTTGGGACTTAACGACCTGGGGAAACACTATACTCTCCTGGACTTCATTGCAATGGTGTCTGAACTGTTTTAAGTTTCTTACGGTTAGCCATTCACAAGTGGCTAGCTTGTGTGAGAAAACTTGACGGTTTGGCACCAATCAAATTTTGGCGCCGCTGCCGGGGAGCTGTGCTAATTATCTTACATCTTAAAAATCCAAAAATCCAAAAATCCAAAAACATCTTAAAAATTAGTGATTAGTGATTTGAATATTCACTCATTGTTCATACCATCTATATATGTTTATATTTTCTTATAAAAATCCAAAAATCCAAAAACATCTTAAAAATCAAAAAACCCAAAAAAAATTTCATTCTTTGTTTTTACATCATGTTTTTCAAAAATACCAAAAATATTCCTCTTTACCCTCTTACCCTTTTTGATTCTTTATCCCTACACCCTCTATCCATTTGATTCTAACTTCTTCTCATGGAATCTCTCGACTACGACGAATTCTGGGACGAAGTTGAAAAACTTGATACTTTATCACAAATGTCAAGAATTCGTGTTGTTCGTGATGATCCATTAATTCTGCGTAGGGAAATGGAACGAGAAACCGGGGTGACAAAGGACCATGTACTTCCCTCTAATAATGGAAGTGCTAAAAACGTCCAACCTACGGTTATCCAAAGATCTAACCCCTCGATTGCTCCTAAGCCGTCTAAAATTGATCCTAAACTTTTACGATTTAAAGTTAAAAGCAATCATGCAAAATTTAGACCGGTGACTAGCAAGAATGACTTGCCTAATCTTCACGTTTCTCAAAAACCAGAACCGGAGACCATAACGGAAGTGGTGGAAATTGCTAGCTCTCAGAGCACACCACTTGTCCCACCTCCGGATTTTTCAAAATGTTCTTCGAGACTTGATAGTCATTCGAATCACCATGTTGGTTTTGTTGATTCTTTGAATAAACTGATTCCTTCTCATAACTCTCAAATGAAATCGTTTATTCCTTGTGTCGGTTGTGGTGAGCCTCTTTTTGGTTCACCCTGTCGTTGGTGTACGTGTGTACAGTGTGGTAATGATATTCGTAACGGGAGTTGTTTGTTTTGTGGTTCGAGGAATTCATTTGATTATGATCCTAATCCGAACTCATTTAACGACACCTCAAACTTTTCCAATTACCCACCACAACCCGACTTATCTTCATATAATCAACATAACTGCTGTGAATTTTGTGGAGGTCCTCACCAAGGATTTGAGTGTCAATCCGGAAACACGTTTGTCTATAAACGGTTTTCCGGTGATGCTCAGAACTTTGGTTATGACCAATATCCATATAATTCGCCAGTCCAGACTCAGCAGTTTTACTGTTGTGAGTACTGTGGAGGTCCCCACTTCAGCTCTGATTGTCAAATAGGGAATCCATTTCCTTGTAACAATCATGACTCTCACAGGTTTGACAATTTCCAACCTCCACAGCACCATACGGTTCAAACTCCACCTGAGCCGTTGTCTAAAGAAATTTCCCAAGATTTTGAAACCGCAATGAAAACACTTGATGATATGATTCAAAACTTTAAGAATCAAGTGAGTGGTGAGAAAACCATGGGAGAATTGCTAGCCGAAGAACGAGAGGCTCGCAAATCTAGGGAAGAATTATTAGTCCTAGAGCATGCAGCTCTAAGGCGTTCCCAATTTCTTAAGGCAGCTATGTATGATGATGACGAGGAGAGTATTCCTTTTAAGGATATTATTTCTCAACTCCCTCAGTCAGTTGATATCCCAGCAGTTGAGATTCCATCTCAAACAACTGCTATCACACCCGAAGCTCCCACTCACTCTCTGAACATGGGGGACGAGCATCTTGACACTGTTCCTAAAAAGGAATCGGACGAATTCATAAAGTCTAGTGTTGAGAACCTTGTCCCAATCCCGAGAGAGTTACAGGGAACTTCTGATCATATGTGTGATTCTTTTTCCCTTCTTGAGTGTTCAAAAGATCATTTTGAAACTTTCTCCGATGTTAGCGACGATTGTACTTCTTATGGAAACATCGAGTATGTTGAGGCATCACTCCCACAGTCTGATGCTGATCATCATCTTGAGGAGTTCACCGATGAACTCACTCACATCAATCCACTTTCATCGGAAAGTAATGATAGTCTTTTTGATTTCAAAGCCGATCTGGGAGAGACTGAAGGTCTCCTTGATAATGATCGTTCACTCACTTCTTATCCCAACAGTCCAATAGAGAATGTTAATCACTTTGTTCCTGAAGCATTCAAAACAACTCTCACTAATCCTCTATTTGAATTCGACTCTGAATTCACTTTAATTTATGAGAATCCACTATTTGATACTCAGATTGAGGATAGTGATGAGTCTACAGTGGAACAAGAATTCACAGATTTACATCTCGTGATTGATTCTCTTCACGAGGAGTTCGCCGGTGAACTCACTCATATCATATGTCCGCTGGAGTATGATAATTTCTACTTTGATCTAGACACACCCATAATATGTCTTGATCAAGCGAGCTTAACTGATGAGATTCATGAAACTATGAATTCTCCTATTGAGGATGAAGAGTTAGTCATGATTTTTATCATGATTTTCTTTCTTTTCTTCATATATTCTGTCACTTCTCCTGTTCTTCACTCCTTCGGGAATGAAGACATTATCTTTGACCCCGGCATTTCCATGTACCATTATCTTGAGCCGGATCTCTCTATATCTCATCGGTGTGGAACTTTCACGTACTTCAATGTTTATCCAAACATCTTGAATGAAAGTCCGATGGAGATTGTCTCTTCCACTTACTTCCCCATGAACAAATTAATTCGGGGTCGAGTCAAGCTAGCGACTCGGTAATCAAAAACAGTAGTAAAACATGGGGTTTCACCCGTGTGTACCACCTTAGTGTGGGGGAGATGCCCCACATGTTGTATATAGATCTTAAAAATGAATGAAAATTGTAAATATTAAAAAAGAGAATAATTGTTGTGTTTCTACACTTAGCTAGTAATGTTATCTTTTTACGTTCTAAGTTTCGGCATAACAGCCGGTACTTTGAATATTGAGGACAATATTCATTTCTAAGTGTGGGGGGGAAATTCTGGCGAATTTGATCATAAATGTACCCTTTTAGACCCCTTTTCCCCCAAAATGGCCAAATTTAAAAAAAAAAATTTAGTGGAAGTACTATGTACTAAACACAACAAATGGTAATCAGTCCACCATGTCTAACCCACATAAGGACTGGCTAATCCAGGAGCAAACGGCTTCTGGTAAAGACAAATCAAATCCGTTGAAAGCTGGTGGTTTGCTCAAAATCATTTGGTTATCGGTGTACCAAGGTTCTTACTTGAACTGAAACATTTGGCTACTCCAGAAGTAATGGCTTTTGGTAAAGAGATGAAATCCATTAATTTTTCTCAAAACATTGCTAGGGACTAGCAATATCTTAGTGTGGGGGATTGATGAGTATCTAAATACTCATCATTTTTGTACCAATTAAACTGCAAAAACATCTGAAAACACTCAGAAATGCATCAAAATGATAAAAATATCACAAATAAGTGTTTTATGTGTTTTAAATGCAAAAATATCAAAATCTGGTGAAAAACGTATCAAGTTTGCATAATTGGCAGTTTTAGTCCCCCAAGTTTCAAAAGTTGTCAAAAACAGTCCCTGGTAAAACAAAATAAAGAAAAATATCATTTCAAGTCCCTAGGGATTCTTGAGTTGTCAAAATTGGTCCTTGAGATTTAAAATTGCAAAATTACAACTTAGGTCCCTAAACTTTGAAAATTGTCATAAATGGTCCTTAGAAGTTTGAAAATGTCAACAATGGTCCTTGTACTATTGAAACTTGTCAAAAGTGACCCTTGAAACAACTTTGATAAATTGGCAGCAATGGTCCCTCAAGATTGGAATAATTGTAGTTTGGTCCTTGTCATTTAAAACAAGCCTTGACCTCTTTCATATTTTTGGACCCCTGCCATTACACCTTTGACCCCTGCCATACCATTTTGACCCCTCCGTCCAATAATAGACCCCCTGGTCAAACAACCCAGTCAAACCCCACCTTTCCCTCCACCACTGCCCTTCTCCTTTCTTCTCCACTTGCCCTGCAACACTCACCTCTCCCATCACCTCAACTTATCCCCTTCAACCCTTACCCCCCATAATAATCATACCTACACTCCACCCCCCCCCTAGTTGCAAATTCAGAAGCCCATTTGCAAAAATAATTTTCCCGCCAAAATTGATCCAATGGCCAATATACACTCAACTCATCCAATGGCCCAAATTGAAGGTGGGATACACTCAGAGTACATGTGGGAGAGCTTTTGTTATAAAAAGAAGAAAGAAGAGAGAAGGAAGCAAGTAGATTTTAGTTTTAAATTTCTTGTATGTCGTTTTTAATATTAATGTTTAAATTTAAGTTTAAAGATGTAATCTTCTGTTCTTATGTACTCAAATTAAGTTGTTTTATCAATATAACCTGTTTTCAAGTGTTAATTCAAGGTTTCACTTAAGTTTTATATTTTCATGTTTACTGTTGCAAAATCCAGTTTCAAACCCTTATGTCCAAGCTTCCAAGTAGCTTATGTTAAACTCAAATAAGCTTATTTAAGCTTATTATAGCTTTTGGTAAGCTTATACTTCAATTTTAAGCAATATGTCATGTGGGTCAACTAAAGTCAAAAAACTGTATGTTCATGGGAAAATGGTTCAGAGATGCTGTATGGTGATGAATGTGGGTACATATTGATCTAAGTTGGGTTGTTAATCAGTGTTAGAAAGTAGCTCATGGGATTTATTTGGCATGTCATTATGACAGGACTCATGTAAGTCCTATTTTCATACCTGTTTTATAGTTTCTTATGCATCATGATGTTTAGCTAGAACTAGTGTTGAGTTGTTAGTCAATTTGCCTCATTTAGGAATTATAGGTCTGGATTTATAGATGCAGTAGCTCAGCATTGAGTTTAGAGTAGACATATTGCATTTTAGAATCTTAAAGTTGTGTTTGGATCATGAGGCCAAACTGAGATTTAGGCCAGTTCGGTTGTTAAAATTTGTTGCTTTAGTCTTATTTAGTTGTAATAGAGTCATTTTGATCATTCAAGTGCACCTTAGAACCTTAAAAGTCAAAATCATGTTTAAACTGTCTTAATTTCAAGTCTGTTAGAAATTTGAGATATCAAAAGCTTGATTCATGTTTAGAAATCAGTAGAGTGGCTGAATATAGTTTTATTTCACCATTTAACATCATTTTCAGTTGGCAAATTGGAATCAAATTTCATTAAAGTCAAACTTCTTCATAACTGTCAAAAGTCAAAATCTGAAAATCTCAGTTTGTACCCAACTTGGGTGATTTTTCATAGCTTCATTATTGGTCCAAATCCAGTGAAACTTAGGGCTTAAAAACTTCAACTGGTCTAGTTTCTTATTATGATTTTTGTAGATTTTTAGTAATTTTTTATAAGCCCCAAAATAGCTTGTCAAATGGGCTTAAAGTGCCCTGTGCACTGACTCAGTATTCACTGAGTCTGCACAGGGTTTGTGCAGGGCTTGTCAAAAGCTCATAAGAGCTTGTCCAGGTCTGGTTTTTGGTTTATAGGTTCCTAGCCAGGTCTACTTTAGGTCCCTACTTTTGGTTTTGAGTTTAGCTTATTGGGTAGCTTATTCTTAAGCTACAAAGTAGTAGTCCAAAATCTGTTTTTGCAATTAAGCTCATATCATCAAATCAAGTTAATCAGTATTATAGAGGTTAAGAGTAGTTTGATATTAGCTGCATTTGAGTAGTTTCAGCATATTATAGCTTCTGTAATCAGTTGGTGCTCACTTGTGGCCTTTGGCTTATTCCAAGTGCTTATTTATAAGCACTTGTAACTGCAGTTTCATTTTCTCCCACATAAGCCACTGTTTTCATATTTTTCTTAGATTCAGTACATTAATTTAGACTTTTCCTGAATTTTTCATAATTTTCCAACACTGTTTGCTATTTTTCTTCATTTAAAACAATTTTTAGGCATTTTTGATTAGCTTTTAATACAAGTAAATCAGAAAAGCTTCAAAAAAATAAGTTTTCATTTTTCCTAGGATAAGATAAATATAAAAAGTCAAAAAAATATTTTTCCAAATTTTTCATAGTTTAATTTGTAATTTTTAGCAATTTAATTAGTTTTAAATAGTTTTTAATTCATAGAAAATAGAAACATAATCAGAAAAATACAAAATTAGTTTTGAAAATTCTCTTTAGTTATTTTAGATTTTTCCAAGTCATAATTTCATTTTTCTAGCTTTATTTCATATTTTCTTGTATTTTAGGGTATTATTAAATAGTTAAAATTAGTTTTTAATTAATAATAATTAATTAAATAGTTATAAAAATAATTTTATTTTTCTAAAAATTTTCTCTTATCATTAGGTTTGTAAAAATATCATTTTTATATTTTTAGGATTAATATTGCTTCAGTTTCACATTTTCTTTTGTACGTCACGTAGTTTTTAATTTAAGTTTTATAAAAGAAAAATAAAAAACATTAGTTTAAAAATAGTGATAGCGTTTATTTAATATATTTTATCTTTTTAATTTTCTTTAATTTGCATTTAAGCCCCTGTAATTTGTAAACTTTTCCTTTAGGTATAATTGTTCATAATCACAACTCTTTTTCGTTCAAACTCTCTCGATCACTATTCGTTTGACTATTCTCGCACAGCTCGTTGGGACTTAACGACCTGGGGAAACACTATACTCTCCTGGAATTCATTGCATTGGTGTCTGAACTGTTTTAAGTTTCTTACGGTTAGCCATTCACAAGTGGCTAGCTTGTGTGAGAAAACTTGACGGTTTGGCACCAATCACTGTACGTCTGTTGTTGGTTTTGAAAATGTTGCTTAAGCACGTTTGACAAACTGAAGTAAATCATTCATATCCGCGCTTTAAATTTCACTTTTAAAATTTGAACTTCAACTAGTCATTTGGAAAACAGAAACAAAGTTGATATTTGCGTCGACACTAGCGGTGGTTTGAGCTACCCTAGCAGTGGTTTTTTAAACTGTAGCAGTGGTTGCGTATTCACATATGCATATAATTGATAATTTGTTCAAACCATGTAGCCTCCTTTGGTTTTTCCAAAAACGCAACCATGTTGTGGTTTTTTATCCCCAATTTAATCAAAATTAATTTGTACTTTCAAAACAACTGTTTTAACTCTTGTAGCAGTTGTTAGTATTTTTGGGCGTATTTATCCCCAATTGTGCTATTCTAATGAGCAAACGCAACCGTTATCGTCATCTAGTATCTACACACGAAAATTCTGACAATCAAGTTAAAGTTATTGGGCAATTTCGTTGGAACCTCAGGCCACCTTCCAATTTGCAATCTGGGCAAATAAATGCCATCATTGGGCAATACTTGTTGTACGATCGGGCAACCATAATTCTTAACCATATGATCATAAAGGATACACTTAACAGCATAAACCTAACAACACTAAGTTTGGCATAGAAGCACTATCGCATGGTTGGCAGCATAAACTCATAATTATTTTTTACAAGAACAAACATTCATAACAGGTGGAACCATTCCTTGTGCACTAGCCCTTTTTTTCTATGATCTCGAACCCTCTTTCAGTTTTCGTGATAGCAACACGCTTTGTTAACTTCCTTCTTTTGAAAGGTGTTGCACTACCGCACCGCATGCCAGCGTCCTCTTCCTGCCATACCATGTTTTTGAAATAAAATTGTGACAAAGCCTGTAGCTCGTGCACAATGTAGACGTCCATGGATCCATTCTCATCAGCAAGGTCATACATTCGTCGAACGTCATTGTTTGTGTGCAACAATGTTAAACCATCTTCTAGTGCCTTATTTGGTGCAACATAAAATAAAGCCCATTTTTCCCCTCCAATATCATTCAAAACATGATCAAGCACCCTGGTAAATGCAACCCTGGTGGAGCTAAAACACCAGACATCAGCAAGGAGACCGCCTACATAGCGGAGTGGCTGAAATTCAAATTTCCCGTTGTGGTGCACTTTAAATATGATTTCTTTGGTTTCCGCCATGTCCTATAAAACATAAACCCTAATAACAATTTCAATAACTTTTAATTAAATAAATATTTAATAATATAATATAAAATACAAAGCTGCACAGTTATTTATATTCATGTACTCTATAAATATATGAACGAATAAGGTAACAAAGTACATACGGGGGAGTACAACAAACCTGGATTTGTTTATAAAAAAGAAGAAAAGGACAACGATTTTTTTATTTGGATTCTTCGATGAAAGTGTAAGCATCCGCAATGCAACTTGGTGAAAGACTTTAACTTTGTGAAAGACTTTTTTACTATTCTAATAAGATATTCAAATGACTTGTTCCATTGTGGCAATACATTTGAAGAAGACTTTTTACAAAAACACTAGTAAAGACTTCAAGTGTTTGAAGCTATTGTCAAAAAGCTTTTGTATTTATAAAATTTCATTTTTCACCCAACATTAAATATGCAAATGCTTTTTGCAGTGGAGTAATTGTGTTCAATGCATCAAGTCTTTTATGACATGATGCATTGGTAATGCTCGAGGAATGTGTGGATGTTGATAGTTGAAGATTATTAATTTGATTTTAAAATACAAAAACCATTTCCCAAAAAGCAACTGACATACTTACCAGTAAACAGGTGAAAAGTGAAAACAAAATAGCCAAATGCTAGAGTTCACAAAAAAAGTCAAAAAAAGTAAAATGCAGAGGCCACTGATACTCTAACACTTTGTGACCACAAAAAACCCATTTGCAAACACCAATTATTACAGTTAGTTTGGATTATTCACACTATACACCAATTCAAGTTGTCAATAAATAATACAGCTGTCTACACAAAAACTAAAAACACCTTTTCATTTGTGAAATTTACCTTTCACTTCTACTGTGATATTTTAGTCAATTGACATTTAGATCAATTAGATTATCAATCATCACAATCATTTACGAAATGGCGTGTTCTTTGTGTCAAGATGGTACATGCACTCCGAATTGTACTAATTTGCACGATTCTTTATTTAAAGACATGATAGACCGTTTCAAGAGAATGGTAATTGCTTGTGAGCCGGGAAAGACTTTCCCAATAGAAGGAAATTTTAGAGAGAAACAAGAGCTGATTGATAAGAGGAAGAGAATGATTGAACAACTTCCAGAGTATGAATGTGAGTATGAAGATATGAAAGCGCGTTTCAAGAGGATCGAAGATGATAATGCTAATTTGGAAGCAACGTGTGAAGAGGCGATAGCTGATTTTAAGATTTACAAAGATTATAATGCTGATGTTGAAGCGAAGTATGAAGAGATGCAAACCAGTTTTAAGATTTTGAAAGAGATGGTTGAATGTGCCAAAAATCTTATCAACAGACTCAAAGAAGTTGCAGCTGATGCTGATGATTTTTAGGATTATGAATGTGTTTTGTCAATGTTTAAGAATGTGCTATTTTGGACTGATTAGGTATGTAAGGTAATAAGTATTTATCTAATTAACAAGGTACTAGATTACTGCATCAAATTTTATGTTATGATTTTATGATATCATTTGTGAAAACATAAATAATCAAAATAATAGCCAATCTCGATATTCTTCACATGCGAATATACTCTAACTAGACTTAATTCCAATACTAAACTCAAAATTCCATTAGTTATTGATATTATTAACTAGGAAACATAAATTTTCCAAACCTCAAGAGTCAAGATGATTCTTTAAAGGCTGCAGTTGAAGAAAAGGAGAATGAAGGGGTGCAGGCAACCACTTCCAGTATTGCTGCATCCACCGCTAGTATTGGAGTAACCACTGCTGCTATTATTATACTCACTGCCAGTTCAGACGTTTTCACTGCATAGGCAACCATTGCTACAATTATAACCACATCAATAACACCAACACCAAAACCAAAAAAGGCTGACAATGAGATTGCCATACAATTGGTTAACCAAAAGCAATCTCACCCTATCCCTGCACCTAGAGCTATTGCTAAGACTCTAAACATTGGTGAACCTGTGCAGATCCAACTTTGGTGTTTCAAAGTACAGAGGATCAAATAGCTTTTGATGAAAAAACCATTCCTTATTAGTCTACAAACTGCCACTAAATTTTTTAATGAACCAAGTAATGTTACATACTTAACTAACGACATCTAAGGTATCATACCCTACATAATTACGAATCAGATACACATAAAAAAGAGCAACGGATTATAAAATGGAATTAACACCTATCTAACATAGCTATTCATCGAATATCGATGAGTTGTCGTAATGTCGATGAGTTGCCCAATGACAGCGGTTGCCCTCGGTCTATTTTCAAATTAAAAATAAAAGTGGTCTAGAAAGTGATATGCATCAGGGCGCGCGGTCTATTTGCGTCATTTTCCCTATTATTAATAATATTCTAGTTTATCTAGGTTATTTTTATCATAATGTGTTTGTCACTTATTTTGATTTATATGTTTTATATTCTTTCGTGATACATTAGAAGTCATGTATGCATGCTAAAAGAAAATGTAGGATAAAACATATTTCATGGTATAAAAACTGTAAAACCTATGTTTTTATCAAATCTGCTTCTGTTACTACAGATCCACGGATCCCGGAAGATATACTAGCCGGATCCCTTTTGTAAAGGAACCGTGGGATCCGTCCTACTGGAAAACAGTCTTCATGCAAGATTAAAAACCAATATCTTTCTAAATATAATAATCCACTAAAAAGTCAAAACCTTGAGTAAGTTAAAGTGTTAAATACCATTGTTAATAAAAATCTAGTAAAAACATTAGATTATCATAGGTTGACCACAAACATCTCCTTTTTATTAACTTATGATTTCTATAGGTTCAACTATGACGCATGAATATGAGTTTGATTTTTCACTCACTAGCGTCTACACTCCGAACATCTCTCTCGAACCCAACACACCTGGCAATCATGTCCGTGGGTTTAATAATCTCGAAAACCGTCACTTCCACGAAGGACGTATTGTAGACACCTCTCTACAATTCGAAGAAGGTATCAATACCTCCTTCCGAGCCATAGGACTAGAATGTCTTCTTGAAGTCAACGAGAAGATATGTCCAAGGTTCATAATGGAATTCTTCCGTCAAGTTGAACTCGTTCGTAATGAGGATTGCTCTCTATCTCTTTGGTTTTATATCAAAAACCTAAAGTTCACTCTAACCCTTGGGCATTTTGCTCACATCCTCCGGATTCCAAATCATGGACAATGTGCCTTCACCGAAGATTGGTCTCTTGATTCTCTCTTCAACTTTCGTGAAGAAAATAGTCCATATTGTTCACACATACCCTCTCCGGAAGATTTAAATCGCATAATATGCAAACCTCGACCATATTACTCCGATCCAAACATTATCTTTACAAGGGATATCCGAGAAGAGTACAAGCCTTTTGCACTCATCCTACGTGAAAATGTTTGGAGCCTTAGGGGAAATCGAGAAATTCTTCCCGCTTGTTGTGCTCACATGTTGTACTGTTTGCTAACACAACAACCATACAATCTCGCCTACTTCTTCGCAAGGCGAATTGCAATTCTTCAAGGCTCCAAGAATAAACTTATCCCTTATGGAATGTTCTTGACACGCCTCTATCATAATGTTATGCACTTCCATCCTCAATTTCAAAGTCCGTTGTACGTACTTGTGAACAAGATGATGGAACCGCTAAACATATCTCGCATGAAGACTTTCTTCATTCTTTATTCCACCAACACTCATCAATCACATAATGATCCTCCTAGCGAAAACACTCAAGGAACCTAGTAGTATTCCAAAATAGGATCAATTCTCTTGTACTCGTGCTTTATCAATGTAATCCAATTTATTTCGTGAAATAAAACATCTTACATTTGATATCTTAGTATTAGAACTCTTTTTAGACTATCCTTGAGATATAATGCATTGTCAAGATCATTGCATACCTTTAGTAAAGGTCTTGCTGAGCAGATAAGCGGATCCCAAAGATTGTGCTAGACGGATCCCTACACTTAGGGAACCGTGGGATCCGGCAAACAGAAAATGCAATTGCAAGCATTATATTTCAAACATATCCTTAGAACACCTCACACTAAGCTAAACATAGTTTCTTAAGGCAAATTAAGTCCTTATCAAGATAGGTTGATCCTTCCTACTCATACATAACTCACATAGATCACACTCTAAAACGCTTGTAGATCTACCGTTTCATTTTCAATCCATTACTCTTCCGCTCTCAAACTCACACTTCATTTTTTACTTAATCCCTCACATTTAGTCTTAGAAATATTTCGATTATGGCATAATTGATCATAAATCATCCTTACCTCAAAATTGATCAAAGTTGATCAAACTCTAGTTTTTTTTTCCCATTTCAAAGCTTCTAGGATATTTTCCAAAACACTATCCTAAGTCACAACCTGATCTCTAGGATCATTTAGCTTCAATTGACACTCTCATCTTTAGTGTCATCCTTGCTCATCCATTGGTACTCTTGAAAGTTCCAAATCCTTCCATAAAAGACAATCATTAGCTACATCACTCATTACCTTCAAGTACTTAAGCACCCCTTCATTTAAGATACTTAGGAGGACTGAAACACTCAAGATGTTATAGGTCTTAGATCTTAGAAACATCATTTCCACTCTTTCATAGCTGCTGAGAGCCGGATCCCTAGGATTAGCCTAGACGGATCCCTCTGAATAGGGAACCGTGGGATCCGGGTGACAGTTTATGTCAAATCTTGCTAAAACAATCATTTCAACTCATCTTCCTAACTCAAACACTCCATCTCATCTTAAATAAGTTCCTAGATCAGTGCAACCTCTGAAGTTGACTCTTGTGCATGTCAATCATCACATTCCAATGAATCCTAGTGGCTTAAGGCTTAAATGCACTTGCCAAATCTCTTAGTTTATAAACCACCTTGTTAGGACCTTCATAGTCATCACTCTCTTTCTAACTTTCAGCTCTTGCAACCTCTTGAAATTATCTCATCATGAGGAAAACCCCAAGTAGGTACTTATCCACCAAAGAACCACCCATGAAAAAGGCTCGTGTTATACACGAAATCTCTTCAACCGAATCATCTCCCGTCAAGCCAACAAATGATAGAATTCTTCATCATCCAATCAAACCAATTCCTAAAAGGATAGTACCCACAAAACTACCTATGCCAAACACCACCATACCTCCTAGGCCAAACAATATCATCTCCACCAAACCATCACCATTGGTTCCTAGAGCTATTTCATTTACATCCCCACTATCATCACCACACCTCTACAATTTAGAGGACTTGCCTCCTAGGCCGTCTCATCCGCTACCGCTGACAACATTCTCCTCATTAGGAGGAATAATGGTTCAAAATCAAGGTGTTGAGTCAATACTTGCTCCGGCTTCCTTTTCGCCGTTTCCATCATATAATCCCATTTGGATTATGAGAAATCATCAAAGTCAACCACCCGACCATATGGATGTGGACACTTCTCTATCACTATCATCATTCTTGGTTGAGTCATTCTCAAATGCACCTCCACCAATTCCTCCATCGTTTGAAGCTCCGCAAGCCGCTTCACTTGATCCCTCGCATCAAGCCATTTCATTTCTTCCACCACCACTACCTAGCCATGACAAAGATTGCTATCATTGTCAACATGTTGAAAGTTTGATACATGAAGTACGAGAAGACCAACGTTTCATGTTCTATCATCTCCTCGAACGTTTCGACGAGATCAAACCTAAACAAAACTCGAGCTAGAAGATTTTAATGGTATCCTAGCATCAAGCGATAGTTGGTTTAGAAATTCCTAGTCATGTATTTTCTTAGTTTTTAGAGTCATGTATATCATAACTCTAGTTTTATTAAATGGAATTACATGCTACTTGTTATTTTTCTGAGAATTTAATCACTTTGTATTCTTATCTCATTTTGTGATAACATTACTTGTTATACATCACCTTTGCTGAAATTAATCAGCTAATACGGATCCCTCAAAATTGCCTAGACGGATCCCTACTAGGAGGGAACCGTGGGATCCGTGAGACAGAAAGCTTTCTTTTTACTAACTTGAACCACATTTGCAGGAAATTGTGAATTATACTTGCTTTTTAACCTTTGTTTTGTAGTTATTCAATTTACACATGAAGACTTTGACATCCCAAAGCTAGGGGATCTTTATGTCAAAGCAATACATTGCAAATTACTTGCAATACTAGGTTTACATTTCATGACATCCCCTTGCATAATTGCAATCATCAAGGGGGAGTACATTCGTCTCTTAGACGAAATCTTTTGCAAACTTACTTGCAAACAAACTAGATTAGTATCACTTACTTGACGCCCTTACATAGGGGCGGACTCGTCAAGGGGGAGTAAAGACGAGATCCTTTCCCGTTACTTGCTCTATATTTCTTTTTACTTTTACTTCTTTCACATGTTTTTCTTAAAAACGATGTGTTGCTTTCCTTCAAACACTTTTTGTTTTGACAAAAAGGGGGAGAAGAAAGTAAAAACTACAAATTCAAACCTTTACGAATTTTAGCTTTTCCTTAAAGTAATTTTATGTTTTGTCATCAACAAAAAGGGGGAGATTGTTAATACAAATAAGTCGTAAAAACGTTTATTTATATTTTACGATCTTCTAATGTTTTGTCGATAACAAACGTAAAATCATATTAACGAAACAAATAAAATACGTAAATGGTTTGAACTAATAGTTTCTAACATATTCACATTTTCACATAAAACACTAAAACAAGTATAAGTGATTTTATGATTTAAGCAATACATATGTACAACAACTAGTGTTTACATATTTGGGTAAAATATACATATAACTAATATGTAGTATATTGGGCAATATAAATGGGTAGAAACTTAAGTATCACAACCCATTGGGCAAATACATTGAATGTAGTTGGGTACAACCCAAAGCCCATAACCCATGGATCTTGACCCATAACCCATTGCATGACATCATGCTTATATCACATATGGATAATACCCATAACCCATGGATCAACCCATACCCAAGTGACTAAGTGCATTGCACTTAAAGATACATTGTATCTAGCCAAAGATCCATGGTTCAACCCATGACCCATAACCAAAATACCCATGGGCAAAGAGGAGCGTTCCACGGATCCCTAGCTTTGTGCTAGCCGGATCCCTTGTGGTAGGGATCCGTGGGATCCGGGGAACAGTAGGATTTTTCCTCTATAAATAGTGAGCCATTTCTTCATTATTTCTCACCCCTTTTCTAACACACTTCCTCCCCTGAGTTAAATCTCACTAACCTTAGATCCAAGAGATCTATGTTTGTAGTTTTGTTTTTGTGTGATCTTTTAGGTTCCTCTTAAAGGCAAGATCACCACCTTTGAAGTCGAGCAAGCTCAAGTCCATGAGTTGCCATGCTTCCTCTTCATCAAGGCTACTGAAGTCTTCTTGTTGGTGATACCTTTCTTTCTTCAAAGAAGTGTAGTGTTGAAGACATTAGTGAAAGATGTCTCAAGTATCAAGACGAATATATTAGTGAAGGATATCTATCGTCTATAGGATAAGCACTTGTGGTAGGTGCTTAGAAGTCAAGACAAAGAAGCATTAGTGAAAGGTGCTTAGAAGTCAAGACAAAGAAGCATTAGTGAAATGTGCTTAGAAGTGAAGACACAAGACATTAGTGAAAGGTGTCTTGTAGATCTAGTCAAAGGCATTAGTGAAAGGTGCCTTAGATGTACATTCGATATGGTGTGTTTCGATGTACAAGATAGACTAGAATTAGATCGAAGGATATTGATATCCTTGATGATGTTGTAAAGGAGTAGATCTCCTTTGGGATTAGTCGTTGGTGTAGTGTGGTAGTAGTTCCTCCATTGCAATGGAACTAGGTGCTTAGCCTAGTACCTAATAAAGGGTAGGCGACGTTGTGAACGTGTAGTTCACCTTGGAGTGAAAGAACTAGGTACTTAGCCTAGTACCTTATAAAGGGTAGGCGACGTTGTATAGGTGTGGTTCACCTTGGAGTGAAAGAACCCGGTGGTTAGCCTAGCACCGAAAAAAGGGTAGGCGACGTTGTGAAGGCTTCTCCGCCATAAGGAGATTGGTGTACTGATTACGAACTCTCGAGTATGTGACTCGGGGAGTAGAGTAGGGCAAGGAAGGTGTCCTTGTAGCCGAACCACTATAAATACTTGTGTTGTGGTTTTGTGCTTCTTACTCTTATCTTTTCATTACTTACCTTTATATGCTTGTTTCTCAACATCCAACACACACATCAAAATAGATTGATATAAGTCGATCTAAATAGTTTAAAAGGAAGTTTTAATTGGCAAAACTATTCAACCCCTCTTCTAGTTTTTCACAATATAGTCTTTTGTGCATATAAATTTTTTTCTCTTTTAAGAATGTTTAGCATCTGATTCAGAGTAAATTACTTCAGTGCCCTTTTATTATCACACATAATCTTGAATCACACCTAGAACCTTTGTAAGCTATCTAATGGACTACCATCTATTTGTCAAACGTCTGTATTCGTGTATCCTACACAACTTTTAAAATGGGATCCTCTCAAGCTGACTTACCAAGTCTAACATCCAAGCTCGACTGAGGTTTCATTGTTAGACCAATTAACAATAGAACGCAGTCACAAAGCTTATATGTTGACCATGAGATTATTATTTAACCAATGTGAGATTAAGGAGCAGTTTGGTATACGGTTTCACAAGATATAGAATCATTCAATTCCAAAATTATTTGTTTGGTACTCATATCCAGTAGTAAAGTAATCATTTTATATTAAATTTTCATTTACTAGTCACTTGGTGGGTTTCAAGAAACATGTCAGAGGGAATTAGCTTATTTTATTTGATAAAATTTATGTACCACATATATTTCAACTATCCATCTTATTTATATTTTTTATATTTAAATAATATATTTTATTATAATTTTTTAATAAAATAAATATATTTTTAAAATTTAATAAATAATTTTCTCTCTCTTCCTTTTTTTCAAACCAAATCTAAATCCAAATCCGATTCTAATCTCACATACGAACCAAACGGACCCTAAGTTTTGCAGTTTTGTGCACGTGTTATTTAAACTAATCACGTTATGTTATGAAATGGTGTTAAAAATTGATAACAAATTGTTGGATTAGCTCAACGAATACAGCCAATTTGACTTTGCACTAGAATAACAGTCTGTTTTAGCTCAAAACTCATTATGGACCTATCAATTTTACGCTTCTAGATACAATAATATTTATGGTCTCGTACTGTTGCATCTAGGTAATCATAGTTTAATATTTAATTTGATGTGGTAAAATGGCAACGGTTGGAAGCCTGGAGCTTTGCGTACGCAATAGTATTTTACCAACCCATGTGCAACGTATCAGATTTCCATTTATATCATATCACGGTCTTATCTTTGTCTGCTATTTTTCAAATCGAAGATGAGTTACTTTTTTTGACCCAATTTTGTAACTTCACAAGTGACATTAAGCCAATGCTATTGTGACCGTAATTATTGTGGTCATCCTCTGCCACATTTCTCACTTTAAAACTACACTTAATCACAATTTATACACTCTATTCTCAAGTTTTTTAATTGAAAGAAAAGAAAAGAAGAGTTAAAAATGGGCAGAAGATAAGAGGAGATGAATGAAATTAAATTTTTTATAGAGAAAAGTACAAAAATAAGCCAAAATCTTTTTTGAAGTCCTCTTTGTGGTCACTTTTTAACTCAATGTCCAAAATGGTCATGCGCAACCACTCGACTCCGCAGCTCCACCCAAAATTCGTCATTGCGCAACCACTCAACTCCGCAGCTCCATCCAAAATTCGCCACGTGTCCAAATGAAAGTACAAAAAGTACAAATAATTAAAAAAAAAGTACAAAAAGTGTACTTTCATTTGGACACGTGGCGAATTTTGGGTGGAGCTGCGGAGTCGAGTGGTTGCGCATGACCATTTTAGACATTGGGTTAAAACATGACCACAAAGAGGACTTCAAAAAAGATTTTGGCTTATTTTTGTACTTTTCTCTTTTTTATATCATGTTCTCGAGTTAGGAGAGAAAAGAAGAGATAACAAATGATTTTACAATTATACCCTTAGTTATATATAAAAGTTATGTTTTGTATTAGGTCATTTAAGTAACTTTATTTATTTAAAGTTTCCCAATATAACTTCTCTTCAAATCATCCCACTTTTAAAGAGAAAGTTTTGGAGAGAAGTTTAGCCAAAATTACTCTCTTCTTCTTTTCTCTTCTCTCCTAAAAAAAACTCAGAAACACGAATTTATTTTGTTTTCTACCCACTTCTTTTCTCTTCTTTCAAAAATAAAACTCGGGAACGCAGCGTAAGGGGGGTGGCAATGGTCTAACCCATACCTCACCACCCACCAATAATATCATTTCACCTAATATCATAAATCACTCATACCTCACAATAGTTTTTTAGTGGCAATGGTCAATCTTCCCAAACCGCTACATTTATAACCGTTGGAACACGCTCCACTTGAGCCTTTCTTCCCAAACCGCTACGGCATCACAAGCCGCTCCCCATGCCGCCTCACCCATACCGCACCACTGGCAATGGTGTTGCAGTGCGGTATGGGTTCATACCTCACCCATGCCGAGACCATTGCCACCCCCCTAATAGTGACCACAATGACAACCGTAATTTTTTTTTAGGTAAAATTTCAATCTAATATTATGCCAATTTAAGTGCAATATCAAAAATTTCATGCATTATATTTACTGACTAACAAATTAGGGCTGAGTATTCCGACCGTTTCGACCGGACCGACTGACAAAACCGACCGGATCGAACCGAAACCGACCGGACCAAAGGACCAGCGGTCCGGTCTCGGTCCCGATTTTTACCTTATTTAGGTCTTGGTCCGGTCTGGTCCGGTCCGGTCCGACCAAAAAACCGAAATCTTGCCAATTTGTTGAGCCCAAACAAACTAACCAAATTATACGCTATATAAACTAGTTACCTTACTTTTATGTAACCCTAACTTTGTGTGCAATCACTCTATCGGTCTATCCTCACAAAGATACGCGCAACCACAAAAAAATCCTATCACTTTCAGCCATAAAAAAAATCCTATCACAAAGTCTATATGGCTTCAAGATCGTTTAATGTCTTAGGTAGGTATTTGTGCTGTTTTCGTTTAAACCGAACAAGAACAAGTATGAAACGATTGGTTATGTTCTTTCTTTGAAAAGGTTCGAATAATAAAAGGAATTTTTGCTTCGAAAACGATCTATGATGAGTTTTACATTTGTCTTGTTTATCTTTAAAAGCAATCCTTGTTTTTTTGTCTATTAAAAGCATGAAACGGTAAAAAAAAAATAAGAGTTATGCTCATTTAATCGGTTGGCTGACAAACTGAAAAAATGCAAAGGTTGGGGTGAGATTCGGTCATGCTTGGTTGAGCTAGGGGGGGGGGGGGAGGCGACGCGGTCGACTACTCGGTTGGGGAGTCAATCAACCGAGCACCACCATTCCATTAGCATTGGCATTAGGCCAATGCTAATGGTGATCGTAACTATTGTGGTCACCCTCTGCCACATCAGCGCCACATCAGCTTTCTCTCTCCAAGGCTACACCCAACCACAATTTGCTAATACTGACCACAATGACGATCGTAATTTTTTTTTTTAGTTAAAATTTCATTCCTATATTATGCCAATTTAAGTGCAATATCAAAAATTTCATGCATTATATTTACTGACTAACAAAATTATACTAACTAACTCCTAATTATAACAAAAAATCCGGATACAATAGCAATGTGGAGCCCAAACAATAATTTTATTAAAGCGCAAATTAATATTTTGTTTTGTTGAGCCCAAACAAACTAACTTAATTATACGCTATATAAACTAGTTACCATACTTTTATGTAACCCTAATTTTGTGTGTAGTCACTCTATCGGTCTATCCTCACAAAGATACGCAACCAAAAAAAAAATCCTATCACTTTCAGCCATCAAAAAAATCTTATCACAAAGTCTATATGGCTTCAAGATCCTTTAACGTCTCAGGTAGGTATTTGTGTTGTTGTTTTCGTTTAAACAGAACAAGAGCAAGTATGAAACGATTGGTTATGTTCTTTCTTTGAAAAGGTTCGAATAATAAAAGGAAGTTTTGCTTCGAAAACGATCTATGATGAGTTTTACATTTGTCTTGTTTATCTTTAAAAGCAATCCTTGTTTTTTTTATCTATTAAAAGCATGAAATGGTAAAAATATATATATAAATAAATAAGATGAGTTATGCTCATTTAATCAATTGGCTGACAAACCGAAAAAATGCAAAGGTTGAGGTGAGATTCGGTCATGCTCGGTTGAGCTAGGGGGGCGACACGGTCAACTACTCGGTTGGGGGGTCAACCAACCATGCACCATTCCATTAGCATTGGCCTTAGGCCAATGCTAATGGTGACCGTAACTATTGTGGTCACCATCTGCCACATCAGCTTTCTCTCTTCAAGACTACACTCAACCACAATTTGCTAATGGTGACCACAATGACGACCGTAATTTTTTTTTTTAGTTAAAATTTCATTCCTATATTATGCTAATTTAAGTGCAATATCAAAAATTTCATGCATTATATTTACTGGCTAACAAAATTATACTAACTACTAATTATAACAAAAAAATCCGAATACAATAGCAATGTGGAGCCCAAACAATAATTTTATTAAACCGCAAATTAATATTTTGTTTTTTTGAGCCCAAACAAACTAACCTAATTATACGCTATATAAACTAGTTACCTTACTTTTATGTAACCCTAATTTTGTGTGCAGTCACTCTATCGGTTTATCCTCACAAAGATACGCAACCACAAAAAAATCCTATCACTTTCGGCCATAAAAAAAAATCATGTCACAAAGTCTATATGGCTTCAAGATCCTTTAACGTCTCAGGTAGGTATTTGTGTTGTTGTTTTCGTTTAAACCGAAAAAGAGCAAGTATGAAACGATTGGTTATGTTCTTTCTTTGAAAAGGTCGAATAATAAAAGGAAGTTTTGCTTCGAAAACGATCTATGATGAGTTTTACATTTTTCTTGTTTATCTTTAAAAGCAATCCTTGTTTTTGTCTATTAAAAGCATGAAAAAAAAAATAAAAAAAATAAAAATAAAAAATAAGTTATTAAAAAAAAAAAGGTTATTCTTATTTAATCGGTTGGCTGACAAACCGAAAAAATGCAAAGGTTGGGGTGAGATTCGGGCATGTGAGCTAGGGGGCGACGCGGTCGACTACTCGGTTGGGGGGTCAACCAACCGAGCACCACCCTTTCAATAGCATTGGCCTTAGGCCAATGCTAATGGTGATCGTAACTATTGTGATCACACTCTGCCACATCAGCGCCACATTAGTTTTCTCTCTTCAAGACTACACACAACCACAATTTGCTAATGGTGACCACAATAACGACCGTAATTTTTTTTTGTTAAAATTTCATTTCTATATTATGCCAATTTAAGTGCGATATCAAAAATTTCATGCATAATCATATCCATCCCCTGCCCGGCGGGATTGGATGGCATGAATAATCATATAAACGATTATTAATGTGCTTGTGATGATCATACGAAGGATTATTATATTATTCATATTAAAATATGAATTATTAAAGGAACGGATGATTATAAGTAGGTATGTGGTTTTTAATTTATGCGTCCATGAATCGCAATTGAATTGAATGATTATAAAGGTGACGATGGGTTTGTTGTTGTTCTAGAGAGATTGAGATATACATTTGACTTTGCCAAGGAGTAAATAATTTTGTTGAAACTTTTGAAAAAAATGAATCAAGATGTGACACTTTGGAGTCATAGTTGTCAGGATCCCGATCCTGATCTTAGGATCTTACGATTTTACGATACTGCAAAGCAAAAACGATCCAGATCCTACATAGGATCTTTGCAGCTTAAGATCTTATAGGATCCCGATCTTGACCATACGATCTTACGATCTAAAATCCGATCCGATCTTACTTTTCTCGGATTACAAACTAAAAAACTACAAATTAATGGGTTGTTTGTTTGTAGAGTTCAAAAAACAACATGTTAATCTTTTTAAACATTTTATAATCATAATTTAGGACAACATTTATATGAAACATTCATAGTATTTTGTGGTTATAATGTATTAGAATTTGTAGATTTGTATAATATTACATAAACTATTAACAAATAACATTAGAGTAGGATCTTAAGATCCCGATCCGATCTTACGATCACAATCTTGCAAAGATAAAAACGATCCTGGGTAGGATCCCGATCTTGACAACCTTGCTTTGGACAACTATAAATTAGCTTAAGCTTTACACAAACGAGTTTTTTTTTCACAAATATTCCAAATGAACCTGGTCGTAGTAGGAACTAAAGTGAGTTCCGTAACATCAGATTTTATTGATAAACAAGTCAAATTCAGTGGGTCATATGTCGTTTTCCTGTTTTTTTCTCGATCTAAAAAAGTTTGGAGATAAGTCGATTTCATTGAAAATTGGTTGATAATAATATTGATCTTTTTTTTTTGTTCGTTAGATACAAGTTTAGACGTAAAGTGCTCTGTCAAGATCAAAACTTTGGAAAACGACATCAGTGGTGCAAAGTGTTTATATGATTTAGTTTATCATCTAAGCTTGAAAACGATGGCAGTGGTGCATAAAAGCCAAAAAAAAAATTGAAAACACGACTCATCATAGGGTAAGATGGAATCGTGTGCGATGAGACACTGATTGGAGAAGCTACCGGAGTTTGCAAACTAGGCGCTAGGCATGTTTGACAGTTAAATTCAAATTGTTATAGCTTGATATAAAGAAAAGGTGAGTAAAAAGGCTTGTAAAGAAAAAATGACAAGATTCAAATTGGCTACTCTTTCAAAAAATCTCACCTGAAGGCTGAAGCTAACTATTAGATTGCTTTCCAACATTTATTAATATAGGTTGTTTGATTCAGACGAAATACAGCAGGAGATGAAATGAGCAATAATAAGCTTTCTAGTTGTTACTAATGGTTAAAGAATTACAAGCGATGCTTTAACTCTTTAACCTTTAAATGAACTAAACAGTCATGACTTAACTCTTAACTGGCAACAAACTTAGGTCCATTATTTGCCACTGATCCAGAGAGATCGTCTAACATAAAGTTGGAATGTATGAACTTACTTGAAGTCAAAAGCTCGTATAACTTGAAATTACGTCACACAGCCAAAGTGCCAAACTCAGAATGCAGTTTAAAATGTCAATATGTTAATTGCTTGAATATGAGTTCTACGTGAAACACGCAAGATTTTTCTTCTTAATCAAATCGTCAACTAGACACGTATTATAAAGGGATTCAACCACAAGATTAGCCAAACAATCCCTGAATACTGCTAGGAATGGTGTTTCCTAATTTCATAATTCGGGTTATACGCTCACCAAACAAAAACCGTGAATCAATAAACACTAAGCTCAATATCCAAAAACAAGCATATCTTTGACAAATACATTTCTTACAACATTGCTCAAGTGGTTGCTTTGTTTGACCAAAACATAATTAATCTTCAAGGAATACAATATCATAACGCTATAACAAAAAGCAATCAGCACATAACATACCATCATACAATCAAATACATTACAACAATCAACAACTTACTTATCTATGATCAAGCACAACAAAAGCAATAACCAACAACATACCACAGTCAAAAACACCAACTCCTTCAAGTATACAACGGCCAATCCGTCCAGGCACCAGAAACATGCCCATTCTCACAAACATAAGCCCTAACAACCGGCTCACCGTCATCATGAAACCCATACGCAGGCCTCAAACAAAACGCGGAATGCATATCCCACACATCATTACTAGAACAATACGCGCAATTCAAATCAATCTTACTCTTATTCCCATCCTTAATCGTCCTCCACACTCTACTCATCTTAAAATTCTTAAAAACACCTCTAAACAACATATAATTCCGTTTCTCCTCGGTGTGCACACACCCCGGCCAATCACAAATATACAAGCAATCGCCCCTAAACCTACTCGCTAACAACTTGTTCCCTTGCTCTCTACTAAAATTCCACATCTCAGACGCTAAATGCGCCTTTTTTAACCTAGTACCACCACTCCCACAAACCTTCCTCTTTTTACACACCACCACTTTTTCATCATTTTCGACATTTTCGACATCGTTTTTCGCATTTTCCGTAACTTCAACCTCCTCGTCATCCGATTTCGATATATCGCTATAAACAGTATCTAAATACAAATCATCATACAATGACCACCCACATTCATTATTTTCATCCGTTTTCGAACTCGAACCATTCGATATCGAATTCGCACCATTCGATACATTCGATATCGCATTCGGACCAATCGAGACACGAAAACTCTCATCAGGACCTAAATCACGCTCCAATCCAAAATCCGAATGCTCTAACAGGACGCCGGCGTGAACAAGACCAGGACAGCACACCGCGAGCTTGAAAAGCGCCGACCAGCCGCCAGGCGGCGCCGCCGTGGTGGAGGAGGGTGGGACCAGGTCGGAGACGACGGCGGGGATTAGGTGATGGCATTTGTTTTTCCAGCAGACGGTGCGGATGAGGGAGGAGAATTTGGTGCACGCGCAGGCGGCGCGTGACCAGTGGCGTGGGTCGTCGATGAGTTTGGTGAAGATGTTAAGGATTAGATCGTCTGATAAGGTATTGAACATGTTTGGATTCATTTTTTGGGATCTGATTTTGATGATTGGGAGTGTTTGGATGTGTGGATTAAAATTAACTAAGAGGTGTTTTTTGAGATTGGATTTTGAAGGAAAGGTGTGTTTTTTTTTACTTTTTGAGTGTGTGTGGAAGAACAGGTGGGGATTAAGACAAGGGTGACTTTAACTGAATTTTTTAAGATATTGACGTGTTCTGTTTTTCTACCATAAATAAACTCTTTGCTTTTTACTCGCCTCTTTGTCCGTCTATGGTGTCTGATTAAAAATAGAGTTTTTTATTACTATTTTTTATTTTTTACTAGCTTAAAGACCCGTGGATTCACGGGGTTTTTAAAGAAATATAAAAATGAGATAATAGGAAAACAACGAATATAAACATGTTCCATTAATATTTGAAATGAATAATAAGTAATAAGTGACTTATTCGATAAACAATTGAGTTTTTAATAATTAAAATAATAAACGTCCATGCACTGGCATCTCCAAATTTGATAGTCATGAAGAGCAAATGTATTCAATGAGCGCTCATCAAGTTAATAGCCAATGCCCGTTCCATGAACACCTAATAATTTTATAAAAACAAAAAAAAATTCAAGTATACGGTTTCCAATCGTATTAGATACTGACATTTAACTAATATATGATCGATTGATGTGAATATGTGAGTAAATAATCTATTAATCGACAAAGAATATTTTTTAGGAACACATCATTAGTGCCGATGTATATTGTAGTTAAAATCAATTAATAACTCATACAACTCATTTCATTATAGTAAAATATCGTACGCTTATATTCAAAATCACTTAATCACTCCTACAACCTGTTTCACTGCAGTTAAATATCTTACCCTTATATTCAAAATCACTTAATAACTCCTACAACCCATTTCATTTTAGGTGTTTACCATCTTCTACAACTCGTTTCATTACAGTTAAATGTCTTACGCGTATATTCTAAATCATTTAATCACTCTTACAACCCGTTTTATTACAGTTAAATATCTTACGCTTATATTCAAAATCAGTTAATCACTCCTACAACCCGTTTTATTAGGGTTAAATATCTTACGCTTATATTCAAAATCACTTAATCAGCCCTACAACCTGTTTCATTGCAGTTAAATATCTTAGGATTATATTCAAAATCACTTAATCACTCCTACAACCCATTTCATTTTAGGTGTTTACCATCTCCTACAACCCGATTCATTAAAGTTAAATATCTTACACTTATATTCTAAATTATTTAATCATTCCTACAACCCGTTTCATTACAGTTAAATATGTTACGCTTATATTTAAAATCACTTAATAACTCCTATAACCCGTTTCATTACAGTTAAGTATCTAACACTTATATCCAAAATCACTTAATCACTCCTACAACCTGTTTCATTGCATTTCAATATCTTACGTTTATATTCAAAACTTAATCACTCCTACAACCCATTTCATTTTAGGTTTTTACCATCTCCTACAACCAGTTTCATTACAGTTAAATTATCTTATGCTTATATTCTAAATCATTTAATAACTCGGTTCAACCCGTTTCGTTACAGTTAGATATTTAACGCTTATATTCAAAATCACTTAATCACTCCTACAACCCGTTTCATTATAGTTAAATATCTTACGCTTCTATTCAAAATCACTTAATCACTCCTACAACCCGTTTCATTATAGTTAAATATCTTACGCTTCTATTCAAAATCACTTAATCACTCCTACAACATGCTTTACTGCAGTTAAATATCTTACGCTTATATTAAAAATAACTTAATCACTCCTACAACCCGTTTCATTTTAGGTGTTTACCATCTCCTACAACCCGTTTCATTATAGTTAAATATCTTACGCTTATATTCTAAATCATTTAATCACTCCTACAACCCGTTTCATTACAGTTAAATATCTTACGCTTATATTCATAATCACTTAATCACTCCTACAACTTGTTTCATTGCAGTTAAATATCTTACGCTTATATTCAAAATTATTTAATCACTCCTACAACATGTTTCATTTTAAGTGTCTACCATCTCGTACAACCCGTTTCATTACAGTTAAATATCTTATGCTTATATTCTAAATCATTTAATCACTCCTACAACCCGTTTTTTTACAGCTAAATATCTTACGCTTATATTCAAAATCACTTAATCACTCCTACAACCCGTTTCATTAGGGTTGAATATCTTACGCTTATATTCAAAATCACTTAATCACTCCTACAACCCGTTTCATTTTAGATGTTTACCGTCTCTTACATCTCGATTCGTTACAGTTAAATATCTTACGCTTATATTCAAAATCACTTAATAATCCTACAACCCGTTTCATTAGAGTTAAATATCTAACACTTATATTCAAAATCACTTAATCACTCCTACAACATGTTTCATTGCAGTTAAATAGCTTACGCTTATATTCAAAATCACTTAATCACTCCTACAACCCGTTTCATTATAGTTAAATATCTTACGCTTATATTCAAAATCAATTAATCATTCCTACAACCTGTTTTATTGCAGTTAAATATATTATCGTCTTCTTTAACTGGTAGATAATCTTGGAGAGAAAAGTCATGCATAATCCTAAACCTGTTTCATAAAGTAAATATTTTGATTTCGGGGAAGAATAACAAATAAAGTTGAGGCTTCCACAACCAATAATGCCTAAACCTTTACCTTGCATAATCTATGTACTCAAAATCATTACTTGTCAAATAATCCCACTATTTTTTCGCAAAGTCACTTCTTTCGCAAAGGAGGACTTTTACAAAATCTTATGCTTATATTCAAAATTATTTAATCACTCCTACAACCCGTTTCATTTTAGGTGTCTACCATCTCTTACAACCCGTTTCATTATAGTTAAATATCTTACGCTTATATTCTAAATCATTTAATCACTCCTACAACCCGTTTTTTTACAGCTAAATATCTTGCGCTTATATTCAAAATCACTTAATCACTCCCACAACCCATTTCATTTTAGGTGTTCACCGTCTCTTACATCCCAATTCATTACAGTTAAATACCTTACGCTTATATTCAAAATCACTTAATAATCCTACAACCCGTTTCATTAGAGTTAAATATCTAACACTTATATTCAAAATCACTTAATCACCCATACAACCTGTTTCATTGCAGTTAAATAGCTTACGCTTATATTCAAAATTAGTTAATCACTCCTACAACCCGTTTCATTATAGTTAAATATCTTACGCTCATATTTAAAATCACTTAATCACTCCTACAAGATGCTTCAATGCAGTTTAATATCTTACGCTTATATTAAAAATAACTTAATCACTCCTACAACCCGTTTCATTTTAGGTGTTTACCATCTCCTAAAACCCTTTTCATTACAGTTAAATATCTTACGCTTATATTCTAAATCCTTTAATCACTCCTACAACCCGTTTCATTAGAGTTAAATATCTTACGCTTATATTCAAAATCACTTAATCTCTCATACAACCCGTTTCATTACACTAAGATATTTTACGCTTATATTCAAAATCGCTTAATCACTCCTACAACCCGTTTCATTACAATTAAATATCTTACGCTTATATTCTAAATCACTTAATCACTCCTACAACCCGTTTCATTACATTAAGACATTTTACGCTTATATTCAAAATCACTCCTACAACCCGTTTCATTACAATTAAATATCTTACGCTTATATTCTAAATCACTTAATCACTCCTACAACCTGTTTCATTACAATTAAATATCTTACGCTTATATTCTAAATCACTTAATCACTCCTACAACCCGTTTCATTACAATTAAATATCTTACGCTTATATTCTAAATCACTTAATCACTCCTACAACGCGTTTCATTACAATTAAATATCTTACGATTATATTCTAAATCACTTAATCACTCCTACAACCCGTTTCATTTTAGGTGTTTACCATCTCCTACAACCCGTTTCATTATAGTTAAATATCTTACGCTTATATTCTACATCATTTAATCACTTCTACAACCCGTTTCATTACAGTTAAATATCTTACGTATATATTCAAAATCAATTAATCACTCCTACAACCTATTTTATTGAAGTTAAATATATTATCGCCTGCTTTAACTGGTAGATAATCTTGGAGAGAAAAGCTATGCATAATCCTAAACATGTTTCATAAAGTAAATATCTTGATTTCGGGAAGAATAACAGATAAAGTTGAGGCTTCCTCAACCAATATTGCCTAAACCTTTACCTTGCATAATCTATGTACTCAAAATCAATATTTGTCACATAATCCAACTCTTTTTTTACAAAGTCACTTCTTTCGCAAAGGCATAGTTTGTTTTCATGTAATCCAAACAACAGATACTTAAAGGCATAGTAGTCTTTACCACTTTTTTCGCAAAGTCACCTCCATTTTGAATTATTGCATACCGTGTGGTGTATATTGTGGTACATGTTACAACAATCTATCCATCAACTCCTATTATGGGTCTCAATCCTTTAACTATAACCGATATTCATCTTAGAAAACCAAACCCGTACACGTAATTTAGTTAAAATGGTTAGAGAACGGTAGCAGTTTGGCTATTTTACTACTCAATTAGGCTGGTATAAACTGGTATTCGTTAACGCTCTTAAGGTTACATATGGACGTGAGGTAAAATGAATGGCCCAAGTAATTACATAATTAAAATCGGTTTCTGTTTCACATATACAAAACTCATCATGACCGAATCAACTCGACTTTTGTGCTTGCTATTTTCATTTTCTTCGTCTGCAGCAGTTGCAGAAATGGTATCCACCATTTCATAGGAATATGGTAGCCGGTTTCACTGCAACGAAAGGTTTCGTCTTTCTGCAATTATAAGAATGAAGTTTTATCATGCCTCTATTTTTCAATGATTGTAAAAGGATTTGTCTATATTTGTAATATGATATCCTGAGACTATAACTTCATAAACAGGTCAATTTCTGGTTCGGGAACCACTATTATTTGAAAGGAACAATAAGTAATAAGTGACTTATTCAATAAACAATTGAGTTTTTAATAATTAAAATAGTAAATGTCCATGCACTGGCATCTCCAAATTTGATAGTCATGAAGAGCAAAAAAGAGGAAAAAAACATTTCCATGTTATATTTCAAAAACCATTGAATACATTTTTTTGCAGTTGAAATACTTATCGAATCAAATGACAATACCAAAAAATCTCAAGACACGACAATTTTCTTTCAACCAACTTTCATTAATATAACATTTCAAAGTACCATGGATATAAAAGAACTTAAAAAAAGCACATCAGAACGACCAGCAGGTCAAAGATCTTTTCCACATTTGTGTCCGTTGTTTTGGTTGGGTCATGGGGTCGACATGCGTTATCGTTAAGCATAATATTATCATCTGCACCATCTGAAATCGTTTGTTTTCCACCGACAGTCCTTTCACAATTTTATAGTCCGGCATAATCGGTAGTTCCTCAAATGGACTTCTCTTCTTGATCAGCCCCTTGCGACACCTGGAATGTATCACACAAGCATCAAGTGAGTCAAACGGGTTGGAACTCATCTGGAACGTATTCCAGTAACCCATATAAAGAACCTTCAAGTTCATTTAAAAAAAAGACTTTCAATCTATTATAGTCATAATATGGACCATGTAAGGCTAAATGCAAGATATGTATAAGAAACTCACTTTGGCTATTATACAATCCTCCAAGAACCACAAGTACTGATAAATGATATCCATTGGCATTGACATGATACTTATAAGGCGTAGTTGATTGATCCCGTCGCAACTCGTAGAAGCCTAAACACTATCAAAGTTGTCACCATGTGCTTCAGCATAGGATTTTTTCCTCATTCCTTTGGCTAAATTTTTTAATTTAACTCATATGATTGTAAATTAATACAAATTTCTTAAGCATAGTACCATGGGCCATATTTCCATATCGAAAAAAATGGTATAACAGGTTATTAGCACTTACGTAATGGTTTCTTTTTTCCAAGTTTCATGCAGAATACCTTTTTTGACATGCCTGCACATTTCCAGCAACATGTTATTTTAGGAAAAGAAACGTAATAAAGAAAAAGTAAAATCTTGCAAAATGATATCCTTCACATGAGTAAGGATTACCTCCAAACCCACTAATCATTACATAATTATCATCAATGAATATAAATTTAACTTTACCCCGTAATGATATCCCTATAATATAAATCAGCTAAAGGTATTTTCACAGACAAAATCAAGAATATTAAACCACAATCTGTAGAGAGTAAAAAAATAAGCCATATGAACAACATGATTAATCGAAAGAAAAACTACTCCTAACAAACCCAAATACAAAAACCTGCGTTTATGCTTCTTTTGGTCTTTGTTTTCCCTTACCGAGTTAAAAGTCAGAATTCACACAATAATCCAAGGACAATATACATAAAATTTAGGATATATATTATGAAACCCAATATAAAGAACTTTGTTATCGTATCAATTAAAATTCTTAGGATATAGATTGACATTCAAAAGATAATGTAACTTCAAAGTAGCAAGATAAGATCGAAGCACACCATATAGTAACAACGAAAATCTAATGCTAAGCCATTCATCATAAGTTTCAACAATCAATCCAACATGAATTTCTCTGAACAAAAACCTAGTTTGCTATAGTTCCACCCAATCTTGGCCACAAAACTGACACGTATGTGTTAGCTCAAAGCTTCAAGTTTTCTACAATTGCAAATCAACGTAACTGTTAGTTCATCAAAATATAATTAATCCAAATTTATGCACGAAAAATAGTTACCTTTAACAGGTAGTTCATCACATGGCTTCATTGCCTGAAAACAAAACCTCATGTTTACCATAAGAAGAATAAAGTCAAGCGCTTGAGAACCTGAAAAAACTATATTAAGTGAAGAAAATATTACGCAAATTTGAAACATATATACAAACCTTAATATTTTGTGTATCAGTGGGAAAGATTGAAAGTTTGTGAATGCCCAAGCCCCAGTCACCAGTTGGTGGCAACCCATATTCAAGAGCTGTTATAAAGGCTTCATCAAATGCCATTGCCTCATCATCACCAGACCGTCGATCCTGAAAATGTAGACAAAATTAACGGGTTGAGTAATGGGTTATTCTACGACGGATCAAATCAGGATGAGTTTATCCAACAACAGTTTGCAATGGCATCAGCAAGACATACATTTGATGTCGTCGCACACAAAAGAAAAAGTAATTTTTGATTATTTTGACTCCATTTTTATTGGGAAAAGTTGATTTATTAGAAGATCTTATAACAATTAATTAAATTGCCTCTGTTGAATAGGGATTACTGCAATAGATAGTAGAGAAGATGTAAATCTGTTGAATATGACATACTGTGATTTTGTATCACTCTAAACTAAAACACATATTACAAAACTACTTGAGACATTTTTAAGTGAAATAAAAGTTTTGCAAAACCCCAATCACAGCTTACAAACAGCCATTAAAACACAGTACAAACTAAAGAGATCAAATAAAAAATCGTACCGTAAAAGTTTCGCCATCCTTTTTATTTCAGTCACAATCTAAAAACAATTTTAAGATAACCAATCAACACACTTCAATTCAAAATCAAACATTAAGCACATCTTTGTTTAGTAAAAAAGAAAAACATTGCTTGATTAGTCTCAAGACTATTAATGTCAAATAAAATGGTTCGTAGACATCATAAAAAGTGAATCAAGAGTTTATAAATCTACAACAAAGAAGCCATAGATAAAATCTGAAACAGTGCTTAGAGAGATGAGAGACTTACCATTATACAAATCATTGAAGATTTTATAAATGCCCATTCGTCGTTCTTTGTTAACCGCTTAAGGCCTAAAACAAAAACATTATACAAAGAGTAAAGTCCAAAATACATCCCTGTGGTTTGCCCTGTTGCTCGCTTTACATCCCTAAACTTTTTTTTGGCACAAAATCATCCCTCCGTTAGTAAAGTTGGCAAAAATACATCCCTCTGTTAGTAAAATCAGTTAATGAGGACTAACGGTGCAAATATATCTCCGTTATTTAACATTTGTGAAGTGATATTTACGTAAATCGTCCTTGTGGCAAGGAATAAATTGCAACCAAAGTCCTTAAATTTATTTACAAGTTCGTCCCTGTGGTTAGACCGGTCAACGTATAGTCAACGCCACGTGTCACCACCAGAGTGGTGCCACGTGTCATCGGGGTCGGGCAATGGGTCGGGTCGGGTTGCCACGTGGACCAATGAGGTGGTGCCACGTGGCATTGGTAAAATATACCACCACTTTGGCTCCCCCTGGATTCGAACCCGGGACGTTTGGGTGGGAAGCAAAGCTTTGCCCAACTGGGCCAAGCATAGCTTCTGTTATTGTAGCCTAAATTTAATACATAACCCTTCTAAAAGTTAAAAGCCCAATTCATTATTATTAAAAGGTTCAATTTAGTTTTTGGCCTATCAATTTACGGAGTTTTATGGACTGTAAAAAAATAAATAAATATACCGTCGGACTCGTTTTTTCGTGCTCTTTCCAATGGTATACTCGGGGAATTTTTTCGACTTCAAACGAACCTCGAAAAATGCGAAAATCATCGTTTTTTCTTTGTTTTCGCATTTTTCGAGGTTCGTTTGAAATCAAAAAAATTCCCTGAGCATACCATTGGAAAGAGCACGAAAAAAAGAGTCCGACGGTATGCTCAGGGAATTTTTTCGACTTGGCTTGGACTTCGAAAAATGCAAAAACAAAGAAAAAATGGTGATTTTCGCATTTTTCGAGGTTCAAACTAAGTCGAAAAAATTCTCCGAGCATACCATTGGAAAGAGCACGAAAAAACGAGTCCGATGGTGTATTTATTTATTTTTTGACAGTCCATATAACCTCATAAAGGTCAAAACCTAAATTGAACCTTTTGTTATTATTGAATTGGGCCAAATAATAAGGAAGGGTTATGTATTTGATTTTGAGTATTATTAATGAAACTATGCTTAGCACAACTGGGCATAGGTTCACTTCCCACACAAACAACCCATGTTCGATCCCAGGCGAGCCAAAAATGGGAAATTATACCAATGCCACTTGGCACCATCTCATTGGTCCACGTGGCAACCCGACCCGGTTACTGACCCGACCCGTTCGTTGACCCGACCCGATGACACGTTGCACCAATCTGGTGGTGACACGTGGCGTTGACCATACGTTGACCGGTCTAACCACAGGGACGAATTTGTAAATAAATTTAAGGACTTTGGTTGCAATTTGTTCCTTGCCACAAGGACGATTTACGTAAATATCACTTCACAAATGTTAAATAACGGAGATATATTTGCACCGTTAGGCCTCATTAACTGATTTTACTAACAGAGGGATGTATTTGTGCCAACTTTACTTACGGAGGGATGATTTTGTGCCAAAAAAAAGTTTAGGGATGTAAAGCGAGCAACAGGGCAAACCACAGGGATGTATTTTGGACTTTACACTTATACAAATCATTAAAGATTCAAATAGAACGCAAAAAAAAAAAAAAAAAAAAAAAAAAAAAAAAAAAAAAAAAAAAAAAAAAACATTGATCGGTTAAAGATCCTAGCAAATCGGTGATTGGTAGGACCTTGTTCTATACCAATTTCTTCTTCCTCTATAGAGGACATATCACTTTAATTTACATATGTGCAAATCCTAAAAAAACTATGCTACAGATGAGCTACAGGGAATTATACCTTATTTTCAAATTCATATGTGCAAATCTTTGATGTGGAATATATGCACCATTCTTTTCTTCAGTTGCTCGAAGAGCTGATTACCAAACAAACTATCTACGTTCATTTGATTGACTGCCATATAACATAAACTACAAATAATGAGTTTCATCCATCTATATCATCTACAATTCTTTATATTAAAGAAATATACAATTAAGCAAAGAAGATCCAAATCAATATAAATTAAATCAATTTACAAAAACTTACCTGTTGTGTAGAAACTCCCAAAATCGTCATCTATGTATCACAACAACCTAAAAAGAAAACACAAAACAAAAAAAACACCCAAATGAATTGAATAGAAACACAATCATATTGATGATTAGAAAAAACAACACATCAAAATTTTGAATTGTGAATTGGACAATTGTGAAGCCGTGTATTCAATACCTTAAATACACCCCAGAGGAGCGTACAATATGATTTGAAAGGGTCTGCGTTTTGAATCAAATTGAAATCGAAAATGTTTTCTGTGATTGTATCAATCGGTGACAATAAATAATGATTTGAAACTACCAATTAGTGAAGTGTGTAGAGGAAGAAATCATATTGAATGGTCTGTAATACTTTACAAAAATAAGTGAAGGAGGAGCGTCCTTTTGACAATAGAGTGTGTTGACTATTGAAGAGGTTATACTGAGATTTTATTTTGGAAAGTGCAAAACCATTAAAAGCTAAATTGTGCTTTATTTGGTTGTATTTTGGTGCTAAATAAGGTAGTGTTTTTAATAATAAAATTTAATGTGCCGCTTTAAAGTGTTTGTACAAAACCTTGTTTTATTAGTTAAAATAGATTAGAGTAAATTTTTGTTATTGTGGTTTGTCCAAACGCATTCTTTACTTTTACTATGGGGCTTCCAATGCACGCACCTCATATGAAATATAATAGGGGGTGTTTGGCAATGTTTTGAAACCCGGGTCAACCCGGCCGGGTTAACCGGTTGGACCGGTTCCGGTAAAAAAAAATGGTCAAAAAAACCCGGGTTTCTAAAACCGGGTTAACCGGTTAGACCCGCCAGGTTTGATTTTTTTCAAAATATTTTTATAAAAACCGGGTTGACCCGACGGTCGAACCGGTTATTTTTATTTTTTATTTTTTTAATGGAAAACCGGGTTGACCCGGCGGTCGAACCGGTTGACCCGGTGACCGGTGACTCGACCGGGTCGATTATAAACCCGGTTTTCAAGACATTAGTGTTTGAGTTTTCTCTCTCTCACCCAATCATTGGGTGCTTGGGTTTCCGTGCCAAAATATTATAAGGTGGGGTGGTGGGGGTGCTGCTTGGGGTGTTTTGTGTTGTGTTTGTGTCACTTTGTTTTTTTTTTTTTTTTTTTTTTTTTTAACTTTTACAAGTTTTTTTTTTTGGTTTTACAAGTTTTTATAACTTTTTTACAAGTTTTTTTTTGTTTTACAAATTTTTTACAAGTTTTTTTTTGTGTGAATCAGTTTTAAAAATTTTAAAAAAAAGTAATCGGAAAATTTTTGAGGCTCAGATTCGAAGGTTGCAAAGTGAGATTTTTATCTCACTTTGCCGTCCATTAGGTTTTCATCATCGCCTCGGAAAAATTTTAGGCTAAAAAATCATCATCGCCTCGGAAAATTTTTAGGCTCAAACCCGAAGGTTGCAAAGTGAGATTTGATCTCACTTTACCGTCCATTCGGTTTCGGTTATCATCATCGCCTCGGAAAATATTAAGTCACAACTGCACAAAGTCACAATTTCACAGGAACTGCACAAAGTCACTAGTTCACAGGAACTGCACAAGTCTCACAAGTCCAAAACTGCACAAGTCTCACAACTGCACAAGTCTCACAAGTCTTAAACTGCACAAAGTCTCACAAGTCTCAAACTGCACAAGGACACAAGCCTCACAAGTTCAACAATATTCACAAGTTACACGTTTTCAACATGAATGTGGTAAGTAGGATTCCAAAACTGCAAAAGTTCACAGAAAGTAACTAAGATTCTCAAAGGGGTACCAGCATAGCAGGCACATGAGGCTTATAATGCCACATAAAAGTAACAACACCACAACACCAACAAGAAAGCTACAACACAAGTTCATCTTCTAAGTTATTCTAAACCAACAGAAAGCTACAACACCCCATAATCCAGTTCCCAAGCAAGCAGAAAGCAACAACACCACAACACCATCAGCAACAACAAAAAGCAACAACCAACAACACCTACAGCACCAAACAACCATGTCTAGTTCACCATTTGACATACAAGAGGTAAGGCTCAGATTATTAGCTCTTAATGAGATATAAAGAATCATGTTGGCTGCAAATATGAATGTTGCAATCCATTCATATTTGCTATGCCAAAACTCTTAAATTTTTTTTAATAAAAATCATCATTGCCTCTTTTTTTAAAACCTATTTATTTCATTTAAAGTTGCAAAGTGAGATAAAACTGCACTTTACCATCCAGTAATGAAACTGCATAGGCACCAAAAGTTTTCATTAAAGTTGCAAAGTGAGATAAAACTGCACTTTACCATCCAGCAATGAAACTGCATATCACCTGCAAAACATCACCACAAAACATAAGTCATTGCCAAAAAATCAGTATTTATCAGATCTAAAAACTTGTTAGATCTAAAAAATAGTCAACGAAACCAAAACATCACCACCACTTTAGTTTTTTTTAGATCTAACAAGTTTTTAGTTTTAAAAAAAATCAGTCTTTACCAGATCTAAAAACTTGTTAGATCTAAAAAATAGTCAACGAAACCAAAACATCACCACCAGAAACATCACCACCAGTTTATAATTTTTTAGATCTAACAAGTTTTTAGTTATAAAAAAAATCAGTCTTTACCAGATAAAAATATTCCACAAGATCTAAAAACTTGTTAGATCTAAAAAATAGTCAACGAAACTAAAACATCACCACCAGTTTATAATTTTTTAGATCTAACAAGTTTTTAGTTAAAAAAAAATTCAGTCTTTACCAGATAAAAATATTCCACAAGATCTAAAAACTTGTTAGATCTAAAAAATAGTCAACGAAACCAAAACATCACCACCACTTTAGTTTTTTTTAGATCTAACAAGTTTTTAGTTTTTAAAAAAATCAGTCTTTACCATATCTAAAAACTTGTTAGATCTAAAAAATAGTCAACGAAACCAAAACATCACCACTAGAAACATCACCAACAAAACATCACCACCAGAAACATCACCACCAAAACATCACCACCAGAAACCAAGTTTTAGAGTTTTTATAATACAAACCCTTATAAGTACTAAAACTCTTTATAAAAATAAAACTCTTATAACAAGAGTACGTGTGTGGTTCTGGTGTGGGTTAGAAACATCACCACCAAAACATCACCACCCGAAACATCACCACCAAACATCATCACCAGAAACATCACCACCAAAACATCACTACAATACCAACGATCTAAAATTTTTTTAGATCTAGATCTAAAACTTTAACAGATCTATCATACAGAGAGAGAGAGAGAGAGATAGTGAGAGAGAGAAAAGAGAGAGAGAGAGAAACATTACTACTTGTGTGTGAGGTTTGTGAGAGAGAGAGAGATATCAGTGCAGAAAACGCGTACACCACAACAAGTGAACGCGTAACACACACCAGAACCACACACGTACTCTTGTTATGCAGAAAACTGTATTTGGCAGGTGATGGAAATTGTGGGTATCGAGCTCTTGTCGTAGGTCTTGGTCATCACGAACGAATATGGCCCAGACTTCGAGCTCTTGTCAGGGAAGAGGTAGACAATAACCGAGAAGTTTACATGCAAATGTGGGGGACTTGGTTTACAACTTTTCGTAACTCGCTGAATTGGTTTGAATCAGGTCCAGCACCCTACGGTTACTGGATGAGTATGCCAGAAACGGGCGTGGCTATTGCTACAGCTCTTAACCGTCCAATTGTATGCATATCCAATTCATAATCTATTACGTGTCTTCCGCTGAGAGATGGTCCAAATACAGCACAACTATTGTCCCCCGTTGTGATTCTTCGTGTGAGGGAAGACCAGGCTGCTCACTTCATTCATGCGGTTCTGGATGAAAACTCACCACTCCCGTATACTCACTCACAATGGAGATGGTACAGAAATGACTTGGCCGCGGGATGGGCACATCTGTTTGCAGAACGACAAAGCATGTTTAGAAGGACGTAGTATAGAAATATGTATAGACGATTACTGATTTATATTGTAAATGACAAAACATGTATAGACGATTACTGATTTATATTGTAAATGACAAAACATGTATAGACGATTACGAATTACTGATTTATAGAAAACGATTACTGATTTATAGTAAACGACTCGTCATCTTTTGTTACAGATTTCTGCTCCTGCTCCGGTTCTTCCTCATCTTTTGTTACATGAATCGGATGACATTCAGTGGAGGGACATTCATTGTGTCAACAACACACCCGCTCGTGTTGAGAGTCCAGATTATGTGCCTTCTTCTCCATCTTATGTGCCTCCCTCTGCATATGAGGAGAATTTTATACACCGTCCTCTGGTTCTTCCTCGTCTTTTGTTATAGCCGTCTCGCGTTGACGAGTACGAGCGAGAGATTGTCGGATTGAGGAGACGCATTTCAGAGTTAGAGTTTCGTGTGGGACAGATGGCAGCATTATTGGAGCGACTACGCCTCGGGCGTGATTGATCTTAGTTTCTAGTTATATTGTGATTTTGTGAACCATGTATCAACTATTAATCTATAACAAGATTCGTTATTTATGTATTCGAAGCTTCTAATTTTGTGAACCATGATATTACTGATTTATGTTGTGACTAATTATACAAATTCTTTTGGCCAGATGCAACAAGAAAATCCTTTCTTGTGTCGTTGTCGACGTGGATTTATAATTGAAAGAACATCCCACAAGCCCAAAACTTGTGGTCTGAAGTATTATATATGTCCTTTATCAAAGGTAAATAATTAAACGTTTGCTTATTTACGTAAATATATCAATAACTTGTTTGTTAAGAATACATTTCTTATAATTGTTTCATCATGTAACAGCCAGGGACTGAAGACTATGGGTGTCGATACTTTATGTGGAAGGAAGTATTTCAACAAAAGTACTTTGTGTAAGATTACACGATAAAGATAATGGAAGAATATGAATTGTATTATTGAATCGATGCATATTACATACAAATGAGAGAGTATATATAAGGAGAATACATGGCCTATTTGAGGCAAATTGCTAATCATCATCTCATAGCCAACTGTACATCCTTATCCATTTACACTCTTATATTAGTAACATGCTTATCCTAACACTCCCTCGCAGTCCGAGCCGCGAAATCGCGAAAGCTCGGACTGGAGTAGTAAACTAGAAAAAAAAAAAAACATTAACATAATAAAAACATAACTTTAGTCGACTCATAACAAAACCGTACCAATGATCGATTTTAGTCGACTGGTACCAACGGTCGGCTAAGTTGACTGGTAATCTTATCGATTTTAGTTGACTGTTTGTTGTACACTAGTAACGAGATAAGATCAATTAGTAGGCAAAGATATATGATCAATTAGCTAGTGATTAGCATGTCATGATTAGTGATTGTCTATTTACCTTATATAGATCATAAGTTAGGCTATAAATATGGCTTGTATTCCTGCATTGTGAACCCATCAATCAATAAACCAAATATTAATCATTCTCCCATTATTTGTATCGTGTAAACTTACATGGTGTCAGAGCCTTGTGATCCTCTCCAAAAACTAAACACCTAAACTCTTTCGCCGCCGCCTCCGGCCGCCGGCTACATGCCGGAGGTTCGGAGGGCTCCCAATTAAAAAAAAAGTTGTGGATCTTTATGTTTTTCTAGAGAAAAACACACCCCGTTTGTTTGGAAGGTTTTTTGGGGGTTGAAGTTTTAGAACCAACTTTCGTTTTATCATTTTTTTGATGTTAGTGCATGGGTTTAAAAAAAATGTTGTTTTATTGGTTGTTTGTTAGTCGATTGTTCGTACGGCTTGTTACCAGTCGACTAAAGTTGACCGTTGGTACCAGTCCCTAAAGTCGACCGTTGGTACGAATTTGTTACCAGTCGACTTAGCCACCGTTGGTACCAGTCGACTAAAGTTGACCGTTGGTACGGTTTTGTTACGAGTCAACTAAAGCTATGCTTCTGTTACCAGTATGCAGACATCTTTACTAAAGGATTGCCTACCGCCTTGCTTGAGGAATTTCGATCCAGTTTGAGTGTTCAATGTCCTCCCGCTCAAACTGCGGGGGAGTGTTAGTTGTACACTAGTAACGAGATAAGATCAATTAGTAGGCAAAGAGATATGATCAATTAGCTAGTGATTAGCATGTCATGATTAATGATTGTCTATTTACCTTATATAGATCATAAGTTAGGCTATAAATACGGCTTGTATTCCTGCATTGTGAACCCATCAATCAATAAACCAAATATTAACTATTCTCCCATTATTTGTATCGTGTAAAGTTACACTTTGGTCAAGCCTCTTCTTCAACGCAGTGCTCAAACTGCGAAACTAAAGATCACACGATCAACATGCTATTGGCTCAAAACAATTTGTTGAAGGCAAGAATAAAGACGTTGGAGGCATCACTGGAATTGGCAAGAAATCCAGTTGATCACGCATGTCAGTCGAGTGGAATACTCTATGAGCTTATAGATGACATTAATAATCTTCATGTGGAGTAGATTTCGTTGTAATATTAGTAACATTTGTTGTTGTACTTGTTTAATGTTTTAATGTCTAATGTTTTAATGTTTTAACGTAAAAACACTACACAAATAAATATACTCTACATATAAAAACAATACACAAATAAATACACTCTTACATATAAACACTACACAAATAAATACACACTATATATATTAAAATAATCTTCATGTGGAGTAGATTTCGTTGTAATATTAGTAACATTTGATGTTGTACTTGTTTAATGTTTTAATGTCTAATGTTTTAACGTAAAAACACTACACAAATAAATATATTCTACATATAAAAACACAACATAAATAAATACACTCTTACATATAAATACTACACAAATAAATACACATTATATATATATTAAAACACTACACTATACAAATAAATATTAAAACCTTAAAAAAAAAAAAAAAAAAAAAAAAAAAAAAAAAAAAAAAACAACTAATGATTGGGCCAATCATTGGGCGTGACCCCCACCCTATGGTGTGCATGGGAAGGATTTTATGGGGTGCATGGGTAGATTCCCCCTTACTATGAGTAATGTTTTAAAAAGTCTTATTTATAAAAGTAAATGCAATATATTTATTATTTAAATATTTAATTACAATTTAATTCATAAACTTTTTTCACTCTCGCCTATACTTATATATTAAAAAAAACACAAAAATAAATTAATGCTATTATACAATGACTCTATTAAGCATTGGTAGCCGCCTAGTAATTTTAAAAATACATATGTAGTTTTTTCAAAACGTTTTTGATTACTTTTCGTCTATGATCAAAGTAAGATTAATTACGAAAACATAGCACAAGGACGGATTTGCAATTGCTCTTATATTTAAAACCATTTCAATGTTTTGTCTATAATTGTTAAGATCTTGATCCTGATTTTAGGATCTTATGATTTTATGATACTACAAAGCAAAAATGATTACAGTCTTAGTAGGATCTTTGTGAGATAAGATTTTAGAATCCTGATCTTAACCATAGAATCTTAAGATCCCGATCGATCCGATTTTACTTTTTATCGAATCACGAGCTAAAAAACTAAAAATTTATGTATTAAGTTTTTGTATAATATTAAAAGCAAGACGCTAATTGTATTAAACACTTCATAATCGTAATTTTGACATACATTTCTTTTTCTTTTTTATGCAAAAGGCAAATTTATATTACTCTATAACACTGAATTTGGACATGCCCAAACTCAGATACAACAACAGGAAACAAATATGAGGTTTGCTCCTTCTTTCGATCATGTGTGATGCAATTGGTCACAAATAGAGAGATGTATGCGCCCCATCTATACGACAAGAGCAATCTTAGACTAGTCACAATGGGGTGATCACCCCTCACCATTATTACCCCCTCACCTCCTTCTCACGCGCCACCTCCATTCAAGACACCCCTGTCACCTCTATTTTTAATTTTTCACATAATGGTTCATTATCTTTCTCTTATTTTTTTTTTCTTCTTTTTGAGTGTGTGTGTTTTATGAGGAATGTTTACATAAAATGGGTATTTTAATAGTGATGACCATAAAACTTAAAGGTGATGATAGTGGTGATAGCGAATGATGATATGAGGCTTACATGGAGGTGAAGATAATGGTCACCATAGTGTATAGATAATAACTAGTTATAATACCTGTGCACGCACAGGGTTTTGACAAAAAAAAAATTATTCTGTATTAATATTGAATATTGTGTCTTTAAAGGTAATTGCATATAATTATATAGTTATAAGTTTCGTGCACGCACGAAGTTTACACATAAAAATTTCTGTTAGGTAACTCAAGATTTAATTTTATTTAGCTGACAAAGATGTTGATATTATTATTTAAATTTCACTACTGATATTATGTTGTACACAGATGCATGTTTAATAGCACATAATTAGTGTTGATAAAGTTAAAGTATACTTATTTTACTGTATAATGAGCGTTGATATTATGTTGATGTTTTATAAAAATGTTTTTCTAGATAGCCTTATATAAATAAATAAGAATTACATGAATCATTGTTATAAGTACAATCGCGTATTTATTTTTATATTAAAGTAAACCGTGCTTACAATTTGATAGTTATATTCCCGTTTTCAGTAATTTAGCCGTATTTAAAATGTAAACTTATAATCTTATTTAAATTTATATGTTGTTATTTTAAAACAACATATACATTGTATTTTTTAAGATATAAAGTTTAAAGGGTATAAAGTATAAAGGGGTATTTGTTTATAATCCAAAGTTATTAAAAAAACATGGAGGTTTATAATATTACACTTAACTCTATATAATTTTTAAAAAATCAACCACTAAAGTTTTATTAATTACCTCCTCTTTTTTTAAGTTTTTGTTTTCACAAATTTGACACCTATATTTTTATGTGTTTTTTTTATCAACCAAATTTCTCTACCAAATTTATTAAAGTTTGACCAAAATCAATTTAATTTTGACTTTTATTAACCAATCACATCACATGATTTTGCTTACCTGGCAAAATTGAGCTCTCCTATTCGCCCAATCTTTTTTTCAATGAGAAGGGTTTTTTAAAAACATTCCGAAATGATTTACTTAACTCAGCTACTAAGATCTACTCATGTCAAGTTCTAGAAATTCAAGTTCATGTTTCAAGCTTGATATTCTCGAATCTCGAGCTCAGGTTTCAAAGTTTATGCTTTTTGGTTCAAGTTTCAAAGCTTCAAGAAACTTACACTTTCAAGATCATGACAAGTTGCACAAGATCTTCTCTGGTGTTGTTCTGTCATGATAAAGTAGGAAGAGCAATGTCATAATGATTTTAAGAGTGTATTTTTAATGTTTCAATAGAACCCTACAAATGTAATCTCACTTGGATCTTTCATTTAAATGGATCTTTTCTAGCTAAATTAAGGAGAATAAGATAGATATTTCAATGCCAACTACGTATTTAATAATCTCACTTGGATCAGGCAAAATTTGTTTCAATGCAATAGCCATTTCTGCCCTCAATAACTGAAGTCGAATTACGTTTAGCGTATTCTCTCAAATCTCAATTAAGAAAAGGAACCTTGCCAAGTGCGTGTTATTCATCAGACCACACAAATATGATTTCAACAAATTACATTAACTTTCGTGAAATTTGGTTGTCAAGAACTTTCACAAGATGCCAAAAAAAAGGAAAAAAAAAAAAAAAAAGAGGTTTTTAACGGAGTCATTTTTTCTCTCTTCGCATTTAGTTTGTTGTATTAACAACGATTTGCTACAGTGGTAGGCTATTTCTAGTGAATGGTGTGCTGCAAGTGAAAAATCGTTCTGTTATCTGTCGCTATGTTTATTGACTATTATCATGAGTAGTCTTCAATTGTAGACAGCAACATTACTAGAAAGTTGTTTTGGTGGATGAAAAAGGTTAAAACAGTAGGCTATTAAGAAGAATTTCACTGAATTTAGTGGGCATCAGTCAATGTAACCAAAGGGACATGAAGACACATAAGAAAGATCAGATTCGGTTCGAGAAGCAAAAAAAAAAAGGTTTGTTGTATGTCAGACAACCATGTAGCCATGCCAAGACCCATTAGATGGGCTGACAACGATCCTCTACTGAGCCTATAGAACAGATCCTGTTCAAGTAAGGTCGTGATGGTTCCTTTGCTCACCCTCTTTTTAAACACCATTTCATTTGCATTTTTGGCCGATGTGGGATGAGACTTGGTTCTTTCATTTATGAAACTGACATTAACTCATTAAGTGAGCATTTATTTACATCATGGGTGACATTGTGATTCCATTTGAGTTTATGAACTGATCTTTTGAGTTTTTCATGTCACCAATTCAGCTAAACTAAGTTGGTCAGCTTTACAGTGCCCATCTATCATTGCATCCATGAGACTATCTTTGACGGGATTGGAATCAAAGATGAATCGAGCTGAGTGAACGTCACCTATCTTTGAGTAGCAAGTGACCATAGAATTCCATGTAATTGAATTCTTTCTCGTATACTGTCAAACATATTTTGCGCGTCTTTAACGAACCCATGCTTACTAAGAGCCGAAATAATTGCATTATTAGCCACAACATCCTAACGAGGCATTTTCATTGTACACTCTCTTTGTGGAAATCAAATCTCCCACCTTTGCATAAAAATCCAACAAACCCCGTTTGCAACAGATCATATAACCCGACTTACTATACCCATCAATCAATAAATTCCACAACACCGCATTCTTAACTGGATTCCTATTTAAAAAAAATGTTCAAATGTTCAAGTAGGTCGTGCTTGTTGCCTTGTTGGGCAGTTCACCCTCTTTTTAAACATAATCTAATTTGCATTTTTGGCCAATGTGCGATAAGACTTGCTTCTTTTAATTGAAAAACTTACACCCACTAAACTTCTGGTCACTTCTTGCCATCTGTGTAAATATTATTTAGAGTAAATTACACGGATGGTCCCTAAGGTTTGTCAAAAGTTTCACTCACAGTCCCTGAAAGTTTAAAGTTGCATGGATAGTCCCTATCTCTGAAAAGAATAACACCTATGGTCCCTTATTTAACTGCTGTTAACTAAGTTCCGTTATAATTTACACTTTTAGCCCTTTTGGTTAACAACCGTTGCCTCATCAGTCCTTTATAATAACGGAAGTTTATAATTTAAAGATTTTCGAACTTAGGCACGTTTTTATACGTTTTCTTAAGATTTCATCCGTTTTCGTCCGTTTTTATACGTTTTCGTCCGCTTTTATATGTTTTTATCCGTTTTTATACGTTTTCGTCCGTTTTTATACGTTTTCATCCGTTTTTCTTACGTGTTCATCCGTTTTAATACGTTTTTATACGTTTTCGCCCGTTGCTTACATTTTTTTATGTTTTGGTCCGTTTTTGTACGTTTTTGTCTGATTTTATACGTTTATCTCACGTTTTATAAGTTTTCATCCATTTTTATTTGTTTTTGTCCGTTTTTATACATTTTCATCCGTATTAATACGTTTTTATCCGTGTTCGTCCATTTTTATTCGTTTTCATATGTTTTTATTCGTTTTCGTCCATTTTAGTACGTTTTCATCTGTATTTATACGTTTTTATCTGTTTTCGTCCGTTTTTATTTGTTTTTGTCTGTTTTAATTCGCTTTTGTCTGTTTTTATACGTTTTCATCCGTATTTATACGTATTTATCCATTTTCGTTCATTTTTATTCTTTTTCGTCTGCTTTTATCCGTTTTTATACTTTTTCTTACGTTCTCATACGTTTTCATCCGTTTTTATACGTTTTTTTTTAAATATTATACGTTTTCGTCCTTTCGATACGTTTTAATTTGCTTTTATCCGTTTTTTATACATTTTCTTCTGTTTTTCTTACGTATAAAAAAGTATGAAACATATACAAACGTAAGAAAATGTATAAAGACGAATTAAAACGTATAAAAATGGACGAAAATGTATAAAAATGGATGAAAACGTATTAAAACATAAGAAAACGGATGAAAATGGATGAAAACTTATGAGAACGTAGAAAAACGTATAAAAACGGACGAAAATGGATAAAAAAACGTATTACGCGATGAAATTATATGAAAACGGATAAAAACGTATGAAAATGTATAAAAACGGAAGAAAAACGGATGAATACTTATAAAAACGGACCAAAATGTAAAAAAAATATAAGCAAATGAGCGAAAACGTATTAAAACGGATGAAAACGTATGGAAACGTAAGAAAAACGGATGAAAACGTATAAAAACAGACGAAAACGTATAAAAACGGATGAAAACGTATAAAAGCGGACGAAAACAGATAAAAACGTATAAAAACGGACGAAAACGTATAAAAACGGACAAAAACGTATAAAAACGGACGAAAACGGATGAAAACGTAAGAAAACGTATAAAAACGTGCCTAAATTCAAAAATCTTTAAATTATAAACGTCCGTTATGATAAAGGACTGACGAGGCAACGATTGTTAACCAAAAGGGCTAAAAGTGTAAATTAAAACGGAACTTAGTTAACAACAGTTAAATAAGGGACCATAGGTGTTATTCTTTTCAGAGGTAGGGACTATCCATACAACTTTAAACTTTCAGGGATTGTGAGTAAAACTTTTGACAAACCTTAGGGACCAACCGTGTAATTTAATCTATTATTTATCCTCTATCGTTTATTGCGATTGTCATTATAAGAAGATGATGAGTTGATGACAGACTCGGGAGAAAGAAAAAAAAACATAACTTGTGTCAGTTTTCGCGGCTCACAAAATAGAAAATAGAAAATGGGTTTTCAATAGGTTAATGGGAAGCTCCCGTAAGACACTATCACAGATATATATTCGACAAAGCCATACATAAGAATGAAAAATCTGACACTTTAACTTGTCTCACCATGGATTTCCGTTCTTTTATCCTAGAAGAAATGGTGTGTGAGAATGGAAGAGTGTCACTTACAAAATCTTGGCATGGGTTTTGGTGTTTCATCAATTCAACTAATAATGTTATAGAACAAATCCAATTTCACAAGTTCCTTGATGAAAGAGGATATGTAGTGTCACTAATTATCATTTTGAGGTGCACACAGTGAATAGCTCATTTTATATTGAATTATGTGTATAGGTTTTGTAACTGAGCATTTGTATCCGGCTGAAGGCTAAGCATCCACATGATGACCCAATTCCTTTCTTTTGAGACCTGATTTAAGTGCGACTTGTTACATATGAATGATTATGATTTGATAAAAAATTCAAGAGAGGTGGTTAAAATTTCTAAAAATATGGATGCACAACAAGCACTTGATTGTGATTTGTGTTTGCGTAGTATCTCATTATGTTACGGGCTCTAGGCCCGATTCTAGATCATTCATTGTAACAATATATATATGTACATTGTATGCATGTTTAGGCAATCAATCCACTCAATCAATAAACATTATCATTCTACATGGTATCAGGCCAATAATTTCTCTCATCAATCACAATCCCTTCTAACCAAAAAAAAAAAAAAAAAAAAGAAAAAAGAAAAAATCCGCACCTCCATCAATCCACGCAAATATATATGTCATTTGTGCACTAGGTCACAAATCGGTAGTTTTCTTCAACTGTGTTGGTGATTTGTGCAAGGTCGCAAATCCACACGTGTTTGTCTCCTTGGCTTCTTCGTGCTTCAGGTAACGTATTTCTTGTTTGGTGTGTTGGTAATCGTCCATTGTCATAGATCCACACATCCCATTACTTTGTGCAGTGATGGTGGGTGATAACATAGAAAACGTATCACTACAGCTTTTGAATGGTATTGCTAATGGTGTTCCAAAACCAAATACAGTGAACAATGTCCCTTTTGTTTTGCATACAAATCCAGGCTCACCCATTTTCCCACTTACAACAGGTTATACGGGGGGTAAAGATGTGTCTACAGGGGGTTCACTTGGTCTTTTTGGACTATCGCCTTCTTACCAGGTTCAACAAGGAAGTTCAACAGGTCATATTGCTTACCCAGTTCAGCAAGGGGGGTCGATTGGTCCTATGGTTCAACAATGCAGCTTAACGGATCAGAATGGCTACCCGGTTCAGCCAGGGGGTCAATAGGTTATACGGTTCACTACCCGGGTCATAATATTCAAACTGGTCAGCAGGGTGGTGCGGGTCAGAATGGTGTGGGTCCCCCGGGTCAGAAAAATACCTTGTCTCATGCTTTTGCAGCCGGGACTCTCCATGATCCCCCTACCAGCGCCTGGAACATGGATACAGGTGCGAACTCACATCTAAATGCATCTGTTAATAGTCTTAGTAACATTTTTAATACTTGCATGTATCCATCTGTAGCGGTTGGTGACGGGCATACCATTCCCGTCACCAACACGGGTCGTAGCATTTTGCCCACTCATTCTCGACCTCTTTACTTAAATAACGTTCTTATTACCCCTCATATCGTCAAAAATCTTATATATGTCCGTCAATTTGTTTGTGACAATAACTGCACTGTCGAATTCAATCCTTTTGGTTTTTCTGTCAAGGATTTTATGACGCGTCGGGTTCTTCTTCGATGTGACAGCACGGGCGACCTTTACCCTGTCACGGCCCCGTGTCCTATTCCTCAAGCTCTTCTAGTCAGTCAACATACGTGGCATCAGCGTCTTGGACATCCAGAAAGCGAAGTGTTACATCGTCTAGTTTCAAATAAATTCATTTCATGTAATCAAGAGAAGCCTCCCGTGCTTTGTCATGCCTGCCAGCTTGGCAAACACGTTAGACTTTCATTTGTCAATTCCAATACTGTTGTTAATTCTTGTTTTGACATTATTCACTCTGACATTTGGACTTCACCAATACCGAGCATGTCGGGTTTTAAATATTATGTCTTATTTTTGGATCATTATTCGCATTTTGTTTGGGTGTATCCTTTAATAAGTAAATCTGACGTGTTATCTAAATTTACGTTATTTCGTAACTATGTCCATACTCAGTTCAAGTGTGAAATCAAATCCCTTCAGTGTGATCATGGCGGTGAATTCGATAATCGAAACCTACACAAACTTTTTGCCGACAATGGCATCCAATTTCGCTTCTCATGCCCCAAAACATCTCAACAAAACGGAAAGTCTGAACGTATGATACGCACCATCAATAACCTCATTCGCACCCTCCTTTTTCAAGCCAATCTCCCACCAACCTTTTCGGTTGAAGCCTTAAATATGGCCACTCACTTACTTAACATTCTCCCCTCAACTGCAATTGCCAACGAAGTACCATACACCCGACTGTTTGGCCACAACCCGAATTATAGCCTATTACGCACCTTTGGTTGCCTTTGTTACCCTCACCTATTTCCAAATCACAAGCTTGAACCACGCGCCACCCCATCAATTCACTTGGGACAAGCTTCCAATCATCGTGGATATCGCTGTCTTGACTTAACTACCAATAAAATCATTCTCTCTCGACACGTAACCTTCGATGAAACCGTTTTCCCATATGGCACTTCAAAACCCACTACAGCCCCTACCTACAATTTTTTGGACGACTCACCTGAAATAAATCCCCCATATGTTCCACCTGCCACTACCATACCACCCCCTGAACAGCAACCCGCTAATGAACCCGTTACACCCATAACAACTCCTCCATCAACGCCCCTCCATATGCCAGAAAATGACCCACCATCCCCACCTTCACCAACACCACCTACAGTTGTACCTCAAAACCATCTGATTATCCCTGATCCTCCTCATAACCCAAACCCTGTTTCGACCCACTCCATGGTCACACGCTACCGTGCCGGCACTAACCGTCCTACTCAGCGCCTTAACATGCATGTGTCTACGATCTCACCATTACCAAAAACCTATCGTGACGCGTCTACTGACCCGAATTGGAAAAATGCTATGCGTGATGAATATACCGCACTCATTAAAAATGGAACTTGGACTCTTGTACCACGACCCTCTAACACCAACATTATTCGCTGCATGTGGCTTTTTCGTCACACGTATTTGGCTGATGGTACACTTAGTCGGTATAAGGCGCGTTTGGTAGCCAATGGCAGTAATCAGTTAGAGGGCGTAGATGTTGATGAGACATTCAGTCCAGTTGTGAAACCAGGGACCATTCAGACTGTTTTGAGTTTAGCCACCTCTCGACACTGGCCGATTCATCAGCTGGATGTCAAGAATGCATTCCTACACGGTGATCTATCTGAAACAGTCTACATGCATCAGCCCCCAGGATTTAGGGACCATGCACATCCAGATTATGTATGTTTACTAAAACGGTCTTTATATGGGCTCAAACAGGCCCTTAGAGCATGGTTTCAGCGATTTGCATCATATATCACTCGGGTGGGATTTTCTAATAGTCGGTGTGACACATCTTTATTTATCTACAGACAAGGGACGGATACTGCTTATCTGTTATTATATGTTGATGATATTGTTCTAACAGCTTCTTCTAAGACTTTATTACAACAGATTATTGGTTCTTTACATCAGGAATTTGCGATGACAGATCTGGGCCCACTCAGTTATTTTTTAGGGATCTCTGTTACACGTGATTCTTCAGGGTTGTTCTTATCTCAAAAGAAGTATGCTATCGAGGTTTTGGAGAGAGCTCATATGGTTAACTGTAATCCCAGTCGAACTCCTGTTGATACTGAGTCTAAACTGGGAGATGATGGTGATCCTGTATCCGACCCTACGTTATATCGGAGTCTTGCAGGCTCTCTACAGTATCTCACCTTCACCCATCCTAATATATCTTATGCGGTACAGAAGGTTTGCCTTCATATGCACGACCCTCGAGAACCACATCTCTCGGCTCTCAAACGGATATTACAATATGTTCGAGGCACATTAGACCATGGGCTTCAACTATTTGCTTCCTTTACTTCGTCATTGGTTGCCTACTCTGATGCAGATTGGGCTGGTTGCCCGACCACACGACGATCAACTTCTGGCTACTGTGTTTTTCTGGGCAACAATCTTCTATCCTGGTCTTCTAAACGGCAACCAACTCTCTCTCGTTCTAGTGCTGAGGCAGAGTATCGTGGGGTTGCCAATGCTGTTGCTGAAACATGTTGGTTACGAAATCTACTTCGAGAGCTACACACTCCATTATCTTCTGCCACAATTGTCTATTGTGATAATGTCAGTGCAGTATACCTATCTTGCAATCCGGTTCAACACCAGCGCACGAAGCACATAGAGATTGATATTCACTTTGTTCGTCACTTGGTTGCTACTGGTCAGGTTCGCGTACTTCATGTTCCTTCACTGTATCAATATGCAGATATCTTCACGAAAGGGTTGCCGCCCGCTCTATTTGAGGAGTTTCGTTCCAGTCTCAGCATCCGGTGCCCTCCCACTGCCATTGCGGGGGAGTGTTAGCGTAGTATCTCATTATGTTACGGGCTCTAGGCCAGATTCTAGATCATTCATTGTAACAATATATATATGTACATTGTATGCATGTTTAGGCAATCAATCCACTCAATCAATAAACATTATCATTCTACAATTTGATTATTTAAATTCTTACAATCAACTTTACTAAAATTATCCTTTAAGTTACAAAAATGAAAAATCTATAATATTTTTGTTACATACATTTTTGACAGGTAATTTTCATAATAATCACGGATTAATTTAGCACATAATTCAATCACATTGCTAAACATATCTTTAGGTATACTAGTTGGATACCCGCACACAGCGGCGGCGATAAATATAGTTATATAATAAATATAGTAAATGAATTGCTAACCCAACTCTCCTCGCAATTCCCTACCCGCTTAGTGAATTCATTTCACAATACTCCAAATGTATATGTGTTAGTTGTATGTGTTTGTTTAGGTTTTCCGTATCTTTCCCGTGACATCATTATTCCAGCATATAAAAAGACCTTCACAATCTCTTACCCGTTAAACACTTTCCCAAAAGTAAATGATTTTGATAAATAAAGTTTGTATTGATTGAAATAAAGGTTAAAGTTATAAAAATTTGAATCAAAATAAAATAAACCTACTAAAAATGTAAAAACTAAAAACTCATAAAAATATATCAAAATGGATGTTGAATTAAAGAGCACAAAATTTTAAAAAATATGGTGAAATTAGATCATAAAAAAATTAAACGAATTAAAAGATATTTAAATTTAAAAATAAAAGTGATTAATTAGTTAAGAAGTGACATGTGTCACCCCATTATTGGAGCTCTTTATTTTAGTTTGTTAGAATTCCTCTCTTTTTTTTATTTTTTAGTGTCACTCAATGATTGGAGCTCCTTATCTTAATTTTTTTGTGGAACCCACATCTTAAATGATTTATATAGTAGTATAGATCATGCTTACAATTTAATTTTTTTGATATCTTTTTTTTTATCGAAACGACTTCATTTGGACATGTGATATAGATAAAATGATTTCATTACCAACTTGTATTGTTTGATCAAAGGAGAGGATGTCTAGTTAGCTAAATGGTTTTAGGTATCAAACTTTTACGCCTCTTGGACCAGTTCAGACTCAAGGAAAGGTAAATGGTGTTGGCCTTTTGACGGATCTATGATCTAACTTTAGTCATAATATACCAAGAAACATGAATATGAATTGTAACTATGAAATACAAGTGTTTTATTAATCTGTCATCAAATCTGATTGTTTACATGTTCTTCCTATTTATACATAATGCAAAGGCATGTTTGTGAAAGGTTGTGATGGTTCATTCGAACCTCTTCACCAACATGTATGGCCTTTCACACATAACTGTCATATAACTAACTTTAACTACCTATAACTAACTTTGTTCTAGCAGATTGGGATTAACCCAATATTCACCTTTTTAATCACAATCTCTTTGTCGTAGATCTTTAACTCCAATAAGTTGTCTCATTGTTAGAAACTTGATCTTCGGTAGTGCTTTCGTGAGTATGTGAGCCTTTTGATATTCTCCACTTATGAATTCAACTTATAAGTCTTCTCTTTCAACACATTCTCTTATGAAGTGGTACTTTGTATCAATCTGTTTACTTCTTTCATGAAATACGGGGTTCTTCATCAGTTCTATAGCAGATTTGTTATCAACCATTATTGTAACATTTTCTTCCTTTGAGTGTGTAAGCCTGCTTAGTAGTCTTTTTAACCATAATGCTTGTGTTGCTGCGATGAATTCAGATTCGCATGATGATAGTGCTACAATGGCTTGTTTTTGTGTGCTTCAGCTAATTGGGGATTCACCATAGTTAAATATTATCCCAGTAGTTCCTTTTCCTTCTTGAGTGTTGACTCTGTAACTACTGTCGCTAAATCCTTGTATCTTGTTTCCTCCATTATGCTTGTAGGTGATTCCATTATCCTTTGTTCCTTTTACATAGCGTAGTACTTGCCTTATAACCTTCATATGTTACTCCTTTGGTTCTTGCATGAAACGCCTAGGTAATCCCTCCAACAGGATAACTTAAGTCGGGTCTTGTGTGAAGCAAATATCTTAAACATCCAATTAAACTTTGATATTCGGTTGAGTTGACCAATGTTCCTTCAGTGTCCTTTGTTAGTCTTGTTCCCGGATCCATTGGTATTAGCGTCTCGTTGCACTCTATCATTCCAACTTCCTTTAGGATCTTGTTTGCGTAGGCGGATTGCTTTATTGATATGTCATCCCCAGTTTGTGTGACTTATGTTCCTCAATAGTAAGCTACTAATCCTAGGTCACTCATTTCGAATTTCTCTTCTATTTGAGCTTTAAACTTGTCGATCTCCTTCTTTGGTGTACCAATGATGATTAGATCATCTACATAAACTCCTATTAGTAGTATTGAGTCTTTTGATGTCTTTGTGTAGATAGCTCGTTCTAGTGCGCATTTCTTGAAATCTAATGACTTCAAGGTGTTATCTAACTTTATGTTCCATGCACGTGGTGCTTGTCTTAGTCCGTATAGAGCTTTTATAAGTCTATAGACTTTCCCATTATGTTCTCTCTTCATAAATCCTTCGGTTATGTAACGTACACTTCTTCCTTTAATTCTCCATGTGGAAATGTAGATTTTACGTCGATGTGATGAACTTCCCATTTATTGTTAGCAGCTATGGCGAGTAGTAATCGGATAGTTTCCATCCTTGCTACAGGTGCGAATACTTCTTCGAAGTCTATGTCATGCTCTTATATGTCGGCTTGTTGTCGGCTTGAGTCGTTTCTAACGGCTCTATCATTTCCCATAAACCATTCGCTTCGAGAATGATTTGCATTCGAATTGCCCATAATGAGTAATTGATACGCGTACAACGCGCGTTTGGGGTCAAATGAGCTTCCTTTTCGTCGAGCAAGTTTTTCAACACCCTAGGCAGTGAACCTAATCGTTGTAGTGTAGTATTAGGGTAAGCCTCGGGAATTGATATCGTTCTCTAGGGTAATAGGAATGCTAGTGAGAAATTACTACGCTAAGGTTGGGGTTGAGGAAGATTATTTTTTTATCTTTTTTATATTTTTTTAGAAAATGGAAAGGTACGAATCTCGGGGTATTGGATTTGGGGGGGGGGGGGGTGGGGGGTTGGTATTTCTACCGATTACTCTACTTATCTAATTATCTAATTATCTAAACTAAGGTGAGTGTAGTCTATGTCTATTGTTGTGTGCTCTTATGATGATTAAAAATGTGTTTACTTAGATGCAATTACTCCATAGTTATCTCCTATTGATGGTTGAATTGTCACGTCCTTATTCTTAACGCGTTGTGTCTTCTAAGGCCGTAGGGTATGCTTTTTTCCCTGACTCTTTGAGTCTACCTTAAGGTTATTGCCTACGAAATCTCTAGGATTCATAAACTAACTCTAAGGTTATCTTTGGATGTTTAGACTACAATAACTCTAGGTGATTATAAACTAATGTTCACAAAGATTACTCAAGCATTAAAAACACAACGAATGACCTATCGCAATACTAGGTAAATCACAATTAAGATAAGAGACAACCAATCAATATTCAATACCTAGGTTTCATAGATCTAAGCAAACACACAAGTAAATTAGCCGGACATTGAAAACATGCAAGCATACACACAAACAATTGAAGACATAATTAAATCAATGAAGTAAATCACTTATCTTGTTGTAAAATAGGGTATGGAACCCTAAGATACTGCCCAAGACATCCTATGTTCGGTTTAGGTTTTACTCCACAAAACTACCTCTCTAAAATACTGAAAATTCGAATTCTATATATAGAGTTACAATATGCGACGGCGTCACTCTTTAATTGTGACGCCGTCGGGTCGCCGCTGTTAAGTTTTCGTCTTGGCCACGTCAACTCTGTGACGGCGTCACCTTATGCTTGTGACGCCGTCAGCTTCAACCTCTAACGCCGTCGGGATCCAAATCTAGGCCGTCTGAGTTGTGACGCCCTACTCTTTTAAACCTGATGCCGTCACTTGAAAAATAGCAATTTGCTCTCTGAGTCGTCTCAAGGTGTGTTGCGACGGCGTCGCTATTAAGCTGTGACGCAGTCCCCTTCAGTTCCAGCAATTTGCCTTCAAGAGACCTAAAAAGTGAAAAGGAACAAAATTAAGTAGTAACGGATACAAAAGTGATCAATTAAGGGCTTAAATGACCCCTCAAAAATGTACCTTTTAAATCCTTATCAAATATCCCTACACTTGGTATTTGCTTGTCCTCAAGCAAATGTGCTTTTAGCCAATTAATTTATAAGTTAGGGGTCATGAAGCATTAGTTTAGAATAATTCACAATACGTATAAGCCCCGCAAAAGTCATAACAAGCACGGAAATTACATACTATCACCTCACAAGTGGTGTTTGGATACTCTCATCTCTCGGGTGTATATGAAATATATCAAGTTGGAAATGGAAGATAAACACTCATTAACCGGTCCTAGTACATAGATTACCATAGGCTTGAGACTAGATCAAACCTCCATCGCTTTTGGCGTAAGCACCTAGGAAAAACTATCCAAGAGGTCTTTTAAAGGGTTGTAACGTTAGGCTTACGGTAGGGAAACAAAGGGTTTGGTGGGATAGGCGATTTAGTGGTGGCAAGTTGTTAGGTCACTAGTTTTACAAACACAAGTAATATAGAAAGGAGATGAGGCGATTGAACAAGATCTAACACACACACAAACAATAATAAGACCGGTTATGCGTAGAGTATATGTGAAGAGAAAAACTTGAACAACCAACCCTCAAATGAGGGTTTACAAGAGTATTTATAGGAGGGAAGCTAGGGTAACACTCCTAGTTCCCATCCTTACTTATATGGGCTTGGGCCTAAGCTCATGGGCCTTCTACATAAGCTTAAGGCTAATAACAAACATAAAGGCCATAATAAGCTACCTATTACATATGAAATATAAATACTTGAAATACTGTTTAGGAGTGATTCCAACAATCTCCCCCTCAAGTATATATGAATGTAAACGGTGAAGGCGTTGATGTAATAGTAGCTTTGACGTCTACTGACATTCTTCTTTCTTGTGAGAGGAATTGCCTTGATTCGAACAATCTCCCCAGTGTAGAGAGATGGTTATCTTTGAACAGTTATGCTTCGACGTCATCTTTAACTTTGTTCTTTGATTATCGTTCTTTGTGGTGAAAGTGATAGTATGTTGTTGTCAGCATCAAATCTGCCTCAGGTCTGCTTCGCTGCTCCAGTGTCTCCACGTCATTCTTCAACATGCTCACACACTCTTAGACGTTGGAAATCAATACTGATGAAGTTCTTTAAGTCTTTGACTTTGTAGATTCTTTGATTGATGAAGAATCATTCTGACTGTTGTGTTGCATTCGAATAGAACTTCCATTAGTGATGATGTTGGCGTGAGCATGAGAAGAATCAGCACGATCATTCCGCTCCGGAGCTTCCATAAGAAGAAAACATTTCAAACGGTTAGTAATAAGCGGTTTCCGGCACTTACAAGTTTGAACTTCGAGAGTGTTAACAGCATAGTGTGAAAACACAAATCTAATTCTTACAAAGGCCGTTCCTGAACTGGAGTCCCACAAGTGAGATAACACGATGTACCGAAGTACATCTACAGTTCAGATGAGTCGCTGAGGTACACCGAAGCATCACCTCACGACTGTAGACCGTTTGAGACACACTCCGCATAATCCACGGGGAGTTACCGAAGTGACCTGCTGTCAAGGCTGTTTGATGTTGACCCTGGCAGGAGTTTCCATTCAATCACCGAGGATCACAGAAGTGAACCTCTCATAAATGTTCTCGACAGATTGCTAAGATCTGTGAAGGACTCGATATGAACCACTGAATCACTGAAGATCTTATTTGTTGATCAACAAGTGATGAAATGTCAAGTGTTCCTAAGAGATCTTTTGATGAATCTCGTGGCTCTAGACTCAATAGTGCGTTTTGGTTTTCCTGAGCGGAGACTAGGGAGAGGGTCTCCTTCTTCAATACCAGCGATCTCTAAGAGAAAGCCAATAGTTTACGTAGGGTTCCCTGTGAGAATGAAACAAGCTTCTATTGAGAAAAACTTGAGTGGCTAAGAAGGTTTAGTGCATGCGTCACTGGGTCCATGACGACTTTTAATCTTCAATACCGGTGTCACTAAGTGACAACCAGTAGCATATGAATTGAACTCGGTGTCTGCCCTAAGTTGAATAATCTGGAGGGCTATTTCTTTTCACCCTTTACTTTACATTTCTTTTTGATTCTTCAACTCCTTCTTTCTCCGATTCTCATTTTCTCCTTTTTATAATCGTACCTAAGGACTTCTAAGTACTAACTATTTGTGATGTCCTTGGGTAGATCCTTCCGGCTCTGGCGGATCATAGGACGGTTATTCCTAACCTTAGTCACCTTATAACTCCATGACTAACCTATGTTGCCATTAAAACCATTGTTTGTGAAACATCTCTCAAAGGGTTTGTAAATGAAAAACATGTTTGAACCACTGTGAGAGATAGGATTTTGCATAAATACTCCCCCTCCACATGTGCTTAATAGTTTTAACGGTTAAATGCACAGTGAGGAAAGAGCGCGCATATTTTGAATTGATCCACTCGAGATAGACAATCCCCCGCGAGACACGGTTACGTTGCATAGTTAAAGAGTTACATTGTCAGCTTTTAGGTGACAACTAGCTCTAATAACTACCTTGAAGGTGTAGACAATCCTCAAAAGGTTGTCATACCCGTCAGAGTTCATGTCTACCAAGAGTGTCTCGAATGGTACTTTCTACTTGGACAAGTCCTTTGCGAGACACGTTTACATTACTAGCGAACTAGCTTGAAATTATTACCCGTCTAGGACAAGTCTTTTCGAGTTACAAACAGTTTAGTATCGTCAATTCGTTGGTTAAGTCTATGCACACGAGAAAGCCAAGGGGCTTGCACATGTTGCTTTACAAAACATATTTCTTATCACACAATTTTCTCCCCCTAAAAAATGGCATATGAAAATGTTATTTTTGAAACGTTTGAGAATAAATATGACCATTTTGAGTGTTGCGGGAAGAGTGACCACTGTGAACAATTTGTGAACAAAGTTTAAATCAAATACTCCCCCTCAACTAGTGATATAAACGGTTGAGGTTTTGAAAAAATCATATGGGGAAGTACTTGTGTTTTTGAGCAAAACCTTGAAAAATGAAAGATTTGATAGGTTTTACTCAAAAAAATAAGAAGCTTTCGCTCCTTTTATAAGGATTGTGGCACTGAGGCGTACCACAGGGTCCTTTCTTGCAAATTACGGGTTGTACACTGTTATGCGTACACAAGCCATTGACATATATCATCATACATCCAAAAATTTTAATGAAAGAACCAAATCAAGGAGTACCAGGAAGTGCAGTGATGTTTCCAGGAGTACGAACAGGGTGTTGATAGCCGGTGATGTTGATCCTGGGTCGACCACCAACAAAACTTTCCAACGTTCTGAACTGATCCCTTCTGAACAACCGTTCATCAATCATTGTGATGATTCTTCTCACATTCCTCCTATCCTGAGAATTCCATCGCTTAGGGTTCCCAATGTTTTCACGTATATCCTTCAATCGATAAGCTAATCCGTCCCTAACCATCTTCAGAGTATGATCTCCAAATTTGTGAAGCTCATTACACGCCATCAAGCAATTGCGATGAAGTTCACTGCGATAAACGACACCAAACGGTTTGCTGATGAGCGTTAATTGTGATAGCTGGTTGATATCGGGAAGATCAAACTGTGGTGGAGTGAAGTTGACACGTTTCTGATAAGATTCAACGGCAAGCTGAAGATCTTCAACCCGTTCTTTGATGACTATGCGTTTGATGAAGATGAGTAGTGACTTGATGAATTCACGTTGTACTTCAGTTGGAAATTGTCTCATGCGACCTTGAACTTTGGCAAGGTACATGTCTTCAATATCGTTGATGTTCAAATACTCAAAGTCAGCTTCAGAGAATGCATAGTCCCTTTCGTCTTGTCTTTTGACCACAATCTTCTTGAGAAAAGTGTAGTCCCATTTAGACGATAGACCAACATGTTGGATGGCCACGATACTTTTAGTACTGAACACTGCATGTTGAGACTTCTGGACCAAGCAGCTTCTGTAGTAGATTCTTCGGCGTTCCGGCCAATGGTGAATCCCATACATTGCATCTTGGTCATACGCTACCACTTTGTCGGAGAACATGTGGGTAGCACGTTCCTCGATGGCTATAAAATCAGAGTATATGGCAGCAGGAAATGGAAGTGTTAGAGATGTAGCGTATTTCCTTGAACCATCGCCACCGTGTTGAAGAAAATCTAAGTCTTTGTTGAAGAAATGTCTGAAAGGAATCCTAGGCTGATCAGGTTGGCCAATGGTAGGTAGAGGTCGAGACCAGTCGGTGTAATATGGAGGATTATCCCGTTTGGTGAAGTCGATGTTTGCTTCTGGGTTGAGCCAATCCATGTTATTAGACATGGCTCGAGCAATGTTTTCAAGGTGATATTCAACCTCGATTGCACTTTCCGAGCTGTCTTTCAAAAGTAGGAATGCTTCATTCTTGATGCGCTTCAATTCAGATTTCGTCATCTTCTTCACACGGAACCTTTCTTGCAAAATTTTTGCATGCTCCAAGGTACTACCGTCTACCAATTCTTTACCTTCTTCAGGGTAGGGAGTGTTGTTAACAAGTGTAGCAAACCATTTAAATTCTTCAGTTTTATCGTCATCTAGCCATGATATGACGTCAGTATGAAGCGTCTTCTTCTTCTTTTTTGAAGGCTTAGATGATGATGCTGGTTTCTGTCCTTGTTTGGGAGAGGTGGGTTGTTGTTGGGGCTCAAGGACCTCTTCATCGTCACCACCCGTATATTCAAAGTGATCACCGGTTTTTTGAGTCTGGGGTGGTAACTCGGAATCGTCCTTAGGTTTATCAGTTGAAGAGCAAGGAGGAGATCTTCGTTGAGAAGGAGTCCGTTGAGGTGGGGGTTGCATAGACGAAGATTTACCAGATTGCTTCTGACGTTTAGATGCAGAGTCCTTGTCCTTATCATCGTCATCTCTTGGCCGTTTGGGTTGATCGGCTGACTCCTTGCATGATGATCTGAGTTGAAAAGCAAGTAGACCTTCGAAAAATTTAGCTTCATCTGAAGTAAACGTTCCAGATCGCTTTGACATTTGCATCACTAGTTTAGCGATTAACTCAGATTCAGAGAGATCAACTTCTTTGTCCATTGTATGTTTAACCAATGCGACGATGTTAGGGGTGAGTTGTCTGGAAAATACTTCTCTAGTCACACCGGGGACAGTGTCGAGAAGAAATTTGTGGGTATGATCTCTTGCTGTCTTCTCCAGTTCCTTTTGGATTTTAGGAATGATATCCTAAAGGTACTTTTGAGTGTAACCTTCAATCATTTCGTTCATTTCCTCCTGACGGTGTTGTTTCATGAATTCCTGAACAAACTCCCTTTCTTTCTGCATCTTGTCTTTCTCATCATTTAAGTACTGTATTTGGTCAGCAAACCAATTCAGTTTTCTGTAAAGCATGTCCTTCTTTCTGACTTGTTGAACAACTTTCACAATTCTTTCATGAGTTTGAGAAATCCAAGAGCGAGGTGGTTTCTTCACAGATTTGGATGATGATTTGGTTGATTTCTTTGATGGTGGTGGTGATGAATGAGATGAAGAGTCTGATGATGAGGAGACATGAGGAGACTTCAGGTCCTTAGGAGTTTCTGAGGTTTTCTCCTTTGAGTGTGTTGGACTGTCTAGAAGAAACTTTGTATAATCATCATCGTCATCTCTAGACTTTTCTTTCTCAGACTTCTTGGTTTCCGGTTCCTCAAAGTCATATTTGATAGTATCCTCCACAAGCTGTTGTTGTTGCAGAAGAGTGGTGGTACCAGATCCCTTATCGGGTCGATTAACCGCATCAGGATCTGGAGAGGAGTGGGCAGCACCACTTGATCCTCCGGGGCCACCCATTTGATCTTTAGCAAATTCTTCAGCTTTTTGAAGGTGTCTGACGATTTTAAACTTCTTCCTGTATGATTTATCCAGTTGCTCTTCTTCTTCAGAGCTCTCATCATAGGGTACAATTGCTGGAGTCTTCCCTTTTTCTTGGACAGCTGGAGGACTTGGAGGTTTTGCTACTGAGGCCGGTGCTTCGGTTGCAGTTACAGAGTAATGAACCTCTTCATCTGTATCAGTATCTTCAGAGCTCTCGTCCACAAGCTTTCTTTGTGGTTCAAGTGTGGGAATAGGTTCGGCTTCCTTTACGGGAACAATCCTTTTAGAAGGAGGATTCCTTTTAGGAAACTTCCTTTGACTCACAGTACTTGTTGCGCTTCCTGCACTTCCTCTTCTGGTTCTCCTTACAGGTGTTCCAGAAGATTTTTTGTCGAGATGACCAACTTTGCCTTGTCTAACTGCTTCCAGATACCTTTTGTATGTTTCGAGCTTTCTTACATCTTCAGTTAGAAGGAAATCTGGCAACACAACACCTTGTTTCTTTGTAGACGATTCCTTGATTCTGACAGATAGAATAGGTTTCGTCAACATATCGTGATTGTCGGGGTCATTGAGCCTCTTGGGAATATCAGGATGAAGTCCAAGTGCTCTCTGGATCAACAGTTTAGTATATCTGATGTAGGGAATCTTTGAGCCAAGCTTGTTGAGAAATGACATCATGTCATCCCAAATCAGAGCTTTGATAGCAATGTGTTTCATGTTGACCAATGCCCAAAATATTTGCAGTTCCATGAGCTTAGGATGCTCATAGCCACTGTCACGACCAGAAACAGACTTGGTGATGATCATGTAGAGAGTTCTCCATGGTTGAGGAATACTCTTAAGCTCTACGTGAGAATGCTTGGTGATTACTCCTGTAGCCTCGTCATATCCGATATCGATTAAGAATTTGAGAGTGAGCTCTTCAGCAGGTGTGGCATATAGTTTGGTTGGTTCGACTTCAGGAATTAGGAGAACATCCCTTAAGTCTGCAGGTGTAATGGTGACTTGTTTGTGATTCAGAGTCACCGTCACAGCAGTCCGTCCTTTGACCCTTTCCATAGTGTTCCAGAACTGTTGGATATAGATCTCAGGAACAGTTGCAGAGTGAGTGAGCATATTCTGATACGGATGAGTCCTCAGAATATCAATAGCAATTAAACACGAAGACTCTGAGCAAGTGAGGGTGTCAAAGTCAACACGGAGATTATTCTTTCCTATCTTCATTGGATAGCCATAAGGATAGATGTCAGCAATGGAGAGAACTTCTGATGCATCCACATTCATTTGTTCAGCCATGTAGTGATCTGAAATAACATTAGCCAAAAGAACCAACATATCGAAAGACATAATGTTAGTCAACAGAAGGTCTTATTGTCTAGTTATTGAATGTACAGTGTCAATGATTGTTACGAGTCCTAAGTCACTTGTAAGTCCAATAGTCTAATGACGTCGTGAAATGTTTCGTGAGTTAGTTAACTTTAAGTTTTAAAGTTTATGTTATCACTTATTGTTCACAACATATCAAACGATTAAGTTTATTAGTGACATTATTGGATTCGTGATGATATGATAAGTTTATTAACAAGTTTGTACACGTAACAATTCATAATGAAGGTCCATCCAGGCTTATGCGTAGCAATGACAAAGTTATGCGTAAGCAAGTGTTTTATACGCGTAGTTATAAGCTTACGCGTAGGATCCTATCTTACGCGTAGAAAAAGTTACGCGTAGGAAAAGGGGACCTTACGCGTAGATCTTACGCGTAGGCGTATAAAAACCTTACGCGTAAGGTTTACTCGTAAGAGTAGACCTTATGCGTAGAGGCACTGTTTACGCATATCCTTCACAGGATACGCGTAGTCCCACTGTAGAACCTTACGCGTAGGCATAACTAACTACGCGTAGGGTAATCCTTATGCGTAGAAATGCAAATGACCTTTGTTCTGAATTTTAAGCGTAACAAATCCTGAAATAAGTTCATCAAATCATTAACATTATCACAGAATATCATTTTAACAACAATTTATGGCAAGAACACATGTCAAACAGTTATGCGTAGAAATCCTTACGCGTAGTTTAAAACCCTAAATCTACGCGTATGAATTTTAGCCATAGAATTTGCACCAAAGTTTTTCTGGTATGTCATAGATGTTGTGAGAGTATATTGACCAAGTTTTAACACTTAGTTTGCAGTGAATCAAAAATACCCAAACTCAAGAACCTTAAACCCTAATTTCTAATTCTGACACAATTAGTGTTTCTGGGTGGTTATAGAGCATGGAAATCATCAATTTATCATCATATAAGCATTACACAACAACCATTTTGACCAAAACACTTCTCATTTGAAAACACCCAAATTCGACTCATAAACCCTAACCATTACAACGTGTTTCTGAGTGTGTTTTGAGCTTAGAAACGATATCATAGATGTTGTTAAACATTTTGACACATTCCTTTTAACCACAAACACCCATTCTTGATTGGGTGTTCATACGTTTACGCGTAGACCACTAAATCAAGATTACACGATGTTTTAACCGTTGGATTTGTGTAAAATTTAAAACCATTGTTTAAAATCTTGTTAGGAACATGAAATCACTTACAAATTGACGATCTTAAACACGGTTTTGACGAACGATTCTTAGGCGTAGGATGTTTTAGGTTTTGAGTAATAAATGAGAAGTGAAATGTTAGGTGGAGGATATTTTTATTCAAAATATCTTTAAGGTTTTGACAGTTTCGGTCCCTCCACCTTTTCCTTTATCAAACAAAGCCATTTAACTTCCATTTATGTTACCAAACAAAGATTTTTAGGAAAGAAACATGACGACACTCCCCCTCGACTTAAGAAATACTGAAAGGTTATAAATTTAGTCCGAGGAGTGTCATTTAACCAGAAAATGCACCACCATTGTAAAATGAAACAACCGAGATATGAAAACATGCAAGTACACTGATGTTTTGAAACAGTTAAGTGAAAATTTTCTCCCCCTCAACACGTGATTGTAAAAAATACTGAATTTTGAAGGATTACAGTGTTGAAGGAAGAAATGTACTTGCCATGTTGAAAGATTATAGATTAGAAGAATATTTTTTGTTGTTTTATAAGATTTTATATTTTTGTATTTTTTTGCGAAAACCCTCTCCTTTCATGAATTTCTTCAATCAGGGGGAAGAAATGAGACGATCTGTGGTTCAAACGTCTCACTTTGGTGTTATCGTCTCACTTTCACAGAGTTATCGTAATTTTTGTTATGCCCAAATGTGTTTCTAAATCAGATTTTTGTTATGGAATAGCTTCAATAGTACCAAAAGAGCACAAAAGTGTGAAAATTGATGTACCAAAACGGCTAAACGGGTTACGCGTAGAACGACACCCAAGAACAAAAACAAGCTTAAAAACGTATATCCACGCGTAAAGGTTGAAACTTTTTGCCAAAAACAAGTATTTTAACACCTTAAAACGTTGAAAGTACAAGAATCTTGGATTAAAAAGTGTAAAAAACAAGTTTTTAAGCGAACCAAAGTATCAAGGTGCGTTTTAGGCGTAGGACCGAAACCCACTTCAAAAACAAACACGATTCACCCAACTAGTAGGCTCTGATACCACTGTTAGGTCACTAGTTTTACAAACACAAGTAATATAGAAAGGAGATGAGGCGATTGAACAAGATCTAACACACACACAAACAATAATAAGACCGGTTATGCGTAGAGTATATGTGAAGAGAAAAACTTGAACAACCAACCCTCAAATGAGGGTTTACAAGAGTATTTATAGGAGGGAAGCTAGGGCAACACTCCTAGTTCCCATCCTTACTTATATGGGCTTGGGCCTAAGCTCATGGGCCTTCTACATAAGCTTAAGGCTAATAACAAACATAAAGGCCATAATAAGCTACCTATTACATATGAAATATAAATACTTGAAATACTGTTTAGGAGTGATTCCAACACAAGTCAAAAATCTTTATGTTACAAGCATGAGAATAATGGCGTTGCTAAGCCAAGACTCGACAATCTAAACTCTAGATAACTTGAAACAAACAAACATAAATTTAAAGATAGATGTAGGATGGTAGCCCGTTCTTTTCTTTTTTTTAACACTCTATTTTTTTCTTTTCTCTGTTTTCTATTTTTTTCGATTTTTTTTCCATACACTTTTACTCTACCATCCTCTACGATAACATCAAAATAATAAGGATTTATAGGCACATCCCTACACTTGAGTTTTTATTACTCTAACACTAATTTGACCCGAATTGAAAAGATCAAAACACTTGGAGTACATTATTACGCAAATAAAGGGAATTTGAATTTAACGTTCCTTCCCGTCATTTCATAAAATTTAACTTTTCTCATGAGTCCCAATCGTCCCAAAACTGTGTACAAAGGATATGACTCGACTTAGCAACTTATGCAAGCAACTAGATAATTGAACTAAGGGTTTAGTATGATAACAATAATGCACTAAAAGTGAGTGCATACAAGGTAGGCTAAGGCGATTTGGGTGTACATTTGGGGGTGGATTGTAAACAATGCTCTTCATTGATATTCCGAAAAACTGAAACATCAAGAGAACCGTGAAAAGGATAGGCTCTGAGGGGTTAACTAGGGGTATTGTGTACTAAAGATGAGAACAACGCAAGGGTGTGGGGAACTACTCAACCGACGTGGAAGAAGTAATTATAATACGGGTATCAAACAAGGGTTATCCTAATGCCTCTTATCATTTAGTTATTCCTAACTACACGAGTGTAGTCTCACTAGCGATCTCGGAATGCATCACAAAACAAGTTCTAGAATCTATTATACTACCGGTATGTAAAACCCTAAAAATTTATAACTTCGGAAAAGACCATTTTGCCCTCTAATGTGAAACTCATAAAATATGTATAATACATCGAACTCATTTACTATGATTTTAACCTAACTTATGAATGACTATTAAACTTAAAAAAAAAAATTGAGACCTCATGAAGCGGGATTACAAACGTACACTAGTAAACAAAATCGACTTAATTGCGAGCTATTAAAACACACGCCTATTTTATACCTTTGGCTTTGTATAAGACATTTAAATCATTATAACTAAAAAGAAAAGTATGCTATTTAAAATTAAATTTGGGAAGTCAAGTTGTTGTGAATTACTCCCTAATACTCGGCCCTATATTGAATTCCAAATCCCTGATTTCTTGGGATGGTTACACGCTCCATATAGCATTTAAGAGTTACCATTCTCCTATTATAGTGCATCTTAAATAAAAAGGCAAAAACCCTAATTCCCTCTCTACACAAAAACATACGGCACACAGCTTTTCTCCATTCTTTTGTTTCCCTTTTGTCGACAGTCCCACAGCCAAGGTAAGGCTTTCGTAATCATTTTCTTGACCTTGTTTTCGTGGCATGAACAATATAATGATTTGGTTTATGATCTTTCGTGTGGTGGCTGAAAACCGTACAACAAAAGGAGCAACAAAGGAGGTGTGATCGTTTCGTTGGTCTTGTTTTGCTTCCTCCTCTTTTGTGTCTCGTATAAGGTATCACCTAGCCTCACTTTCTTTTGTTGCTTTCTGGCCGAGACACCCTTGTTTCATACGTGAGTTTTCATTTTTGATATGTTACGAATGAGTCGAAAAATAAAGCTTGAAACCTAACGGGATATATCACATAAAATTATGATAATAAGAGAGCCTTAACAAATGATGTATTCTGCTCGTTTTGAAGCTGTTTTCTGGCCGTGGAGTACACCATGATGTGCATGATTCTTCACTTTGTCTAGTCGTATAAATGGGTCAAGGAAAAAGCAAATGAATGAACCTAATGCATGTCACTAATGAAACAATGAGGAAACCTTACACAAGCTTATTTCGCCCCATCTCTTTTGGTTTTGTTTGTATGGCATGTCGTGGAGTTGGGAGAAGCCGCGCCCACTTTGTATTTTTGAAACATGCTACGGCTTTTACAAGTTACTTGAAATCATAAACTCGTCACATAAAATAATGAATGGAATGGACATGTCTCGACCTAATAACTAAAACACAAGAGTCGTTATAACTTGTTGAGATTAAAGTTTCAAATGGTTAGAATGGGAAAATGATAACGAATAGATTAGGGTCTTAAATGAGAAATATGGTTTCGATAAAAGATAAAGGGTTGGTTTGTAAATTATAAAACTAGAGGGTTTAGCTCGTTAAAAAGGGTAAATGAATGGACTAAAGCCGTAAAATGAGTAAACTTGCTATATTTACACTTTTAACCCTAAACTTTGCAATATTGGCATTTTAAACCCTAAACTTTTGTAACTTGTCATAAATGATCCTTAAATCATAATAACACTCATTTTCATTATTTAACTTTAGGTAAGTGACTAAAGTTACTAAATATGGAAACCTGCTAAAAATGGAAAGCCGTCTTAAACGAGTGATCTGATTCTTATAGAACGTTATCTAATTCATATAGGTTCCGGACGACGTGATTGACCTTCTTGGTTTTACTTTCGTTGTGATTTGCTCAGAATAAGGTACAGATATTCTGACCTTACCTCTTAAGGTTTCTCATGATTCGTGTTCATCCTTTGATTCTAGCTTTGGACTGTTATGCTTTTACTCTGAGCCTTCTTATTAGGGCTTCCCTATAACCTTGCTATGTTCCCTTTGATTGAATCTCCTATGTGAACTGTTTAATGTGAACCACTGATATGAATCTTCTGATTATGAACCTTTGATATGCACCTTTGATATTGAACCTCTGATTATGAACTTTGATATGAACTTTGATATGAACTTTGATATGAACCCTTATGATATGATATGAATATGCTTTGACCCTTCAGTTTGATACCCGAGCCAAATATGTTTCCTAGTCAGGAAGGTAACCTGACCGTGTCATTGATGCACCAATGGCATGACTTTAGTGTGGTTGAGTGATGTTCCACACCGTCCCCATTCTGATATGATTATGAGCTCACTATATGTATATGATTTGGCCACTATGTTTCCGGGGGGCGTATGGATGCATCCTAGATTTGATATGTTTCGAGGGATTTGATCTGATTGGAGCTTTGTCTGGTGAATGATGTCGGGTGCAATCCGCGTCTTCACAATTCTGGGAGCTAGCTACTTCATTTGTTACTGAGGTCTCCCCTCCTATTATGTATGGTATTCCAAGGTCACCCCTCCGAATACAATGGCTACTTATGATATGATATGATATGATATGTTTCTGGGCTCGGGTTGATTTCTGATAACCCTTACACTTTTGATATACCTATATTGTACCTTCCGTATTCCTCAACGCACCATAATCTGTATTACTTGTTCATTACTCAGTACCCTTATATGATTCACTGTTACCAAGATATAGATACTCCATTACATTGATCTGTCACACCTTAATTCCGTTACTTCAGACTAAGGTTCCATTCACGTACCGGGTTATTATATGTTTATTGGATTTAATTATGATATTCATGTTTTATATGACTACTGATTACCCTGTTATGATATGATTAATATGCGATTATAAGAGTTACCTGTGGTCACCTTATGATATGCTATCTTACTGTTATGTGATCCTTTTGATTTGTTTGGCAACCATGCTTGTGTGCAGTCGATTGTTGGTCTGTTTACCTTTTGTACCTCGTTCGATTTAATCTCGTGGACTATGACTATCCGTGGTGTCCTTATCTGCTTGTTGTTGACCTGCCATGTTCGCATTTCTGTTTATGCTACTGGTTGATTGGTGGATGGTTCAACTTATGACGTCTAGCTTGTTAACTTGTTTAATTGCCCTGTTATGTATTTAATTCATTTAATTATAGTGTTCATACTGTATTCCTACTTATTACTTGTGACTGCCATGTTTTGATTATCGTTATGATACTGATCATGTCTTCTGTTAAGAGTCTTGACCTGTGTGAATTGCCATGCTCACTGATTTATTTATTGCTTCCGCTTTCCTGTAGATATCTGTTTGGCTCGTATGTATTTTGATTTCCTGAATTGATTGTATGGCGTATACGTTGTGTGGATGCTATGCCTGCTATGTTTGCTTTTGTTTCAGTTCTTGTATGTCTAGTTTGTATGTGCTTGTTTATATGTCATCGATGCTTTGCTTCGCTTCGCTCTCCTTGTTATCTGTTCGTTTTGGATATCTGTATAATTGTGTTCTGCAGGATCCTCTTTGACTCATTACTCTCATTTCGCTTCGACTTTGTTATACGTTCCTTTGTTTCATTTGCATTTCAGATTTTATTTAGCTTTCGCTTTGTTATATCTGTTCACTGGGCTTTTTAAGCTCAGCCGCATTTCTTTTCCTGCGGCAGGTTTTAGGTTGGAAGATGGGCTTTGATTGGGCTGAGAAGTGGTTTATCTGAGTGGACTAACCCTAGTGACCTTATTATTTGGACTTGTTTTGGCGGGCTTTTGTTTTGAGATTTCATTTTATTTTAACATTTGGATTTTGTAATTTCCCTTGTAAATCTTTGGTTAATATGACTTGGTACATTATTATTTAAAGACTTCCGATTGAAAATTTTACTTGTATGTTCTGATATGACACACCAGAATGTGACACTTCTACCCTTGTCGGGTTGGGGTGTTACAATTATGGTATCAGAGCTCAGGTTTCGTCTTGTTGACCTTAGGATTGACCTGTGAGGACTTGGGTAGACACTAGGCTTCCGTCTGTTATGATCTATTCCGATTCCTTTTGATTGTCGTTCAGTTTTGACTTCGATAATCTTTTATCTTCACTGTTTTGGTCTTCTTCTCTTCACATTTGATTTTATTATTTTGTTTTCGCACATCCATTTGTCGATCGTTAGATGGAGACTACCCGTGGAGCTGAAGACGATGGTGCCGAACCTGCGTTGCTGCAACAGTCTCTGAGCTGGAGAGGTTCGTGAAGCAGAAGCCACACCCGACTGCCGTGCTGCTGGAGGCATCAGGATGCTGCTGGAGGAAGCTGGACGGACCAACCAAAGACGCAAGAAATGGAGACAAGATTTAACCGGTGGCTGAGAGGGTTCATCTACTTCATATGATTTGGGCGCGACTTGTGTTACTCCTATTCGTTTGTCACGCATTTTGAGGCAGTTTGATTTTTCTGTTAAGTGATTATGATCGGTATTGCTTTTCTCGATTTGTTCGGAACTCGGTTTGAATTATGAAGTTTTATTGTTTGGCATTTTGTTAATATCTCAGCGTTTCTTTTGGATCGTCAGTAATGAGTCATGAGGAACAGTTTCATGCCAGTGGTGACATTCTTTCATTGTGATATGGTAAGTTGTTTGATGTGTTATATGCTGTATGTATGCAATTCTGGTCTGCTTTAGTATGTTTCTTGATATCTGTATGTGATATGTTTTGTGTGATATCGGCTATGTGGTTTGTCATGACCTGGGACATTTATGGTGACAATAAGGGCTTGTTATGTGATGCAAGTATTATGACGCCTGATCAACGTGATAATACCGAGATCATATAATTTGAACTTATTGAAATCATACGACGTCTTGGGAAATGCCGGGGGTTGGTACGTGAATGGAATATGAATTATCCGATATCTGTCACTCCTCATGTTCGTTTGGAATTCTGTACCTCTTTGCGAGATTCTCATCGACATATGTTACGTATACGTTTTGTACGCTTTGGAAACCGAAATCGTTATGATCTGTGTGAAGCTATGGATTGCTACGTCTGCCCTAAGCCGGTACGTCTCTGCGTACCTCTGCGACTTCAATTTTCGAGGACGAAAATTTTCTTTTTAGAGGGGAAGAGTTGTAAAACCCTAAAAATTTAAAACTTCGGAAAAGACCATTTTGCCCTCTAATGTGAAACTCATAAAATATGTATAATACATCGAACTCATTTACTATGATTTTAACCTAACTTATGAATGACTATTAAACTTAAAAAAAAAAAATTGAGACCTCATGAAGCGGGATTACAAACGTACACTAGTAAACAAAATCGACTTAATTGCGAGCTATTAAAACACACGCCTATTTTATACCTTTGGCTTTGTATAAGACATTTAAATCATTATAACTAAAAAGAAAAGTATGCTATTTAAAATTAAATTTGGGAAGTCAAGTTGTTGTGAATTACTCCCTAATACTCGGCCCTATATTGAATTCCAAATCCCTGATTTCTTGGGATGGTTACACGCTCCATATAGCATTTAAGAGTTACCATTCTCCTATTATAGTGCATCTTAAATAAAAAGGCAAAAACCCTAATTCCCTCTCTACACAAAAACATACGGCACACAGCTTTTTCTCCATTCTTTTGTTTCCCTTTTGTCGACAGTCCCACAGCCAAGGTAAGGCTTTCGTAATCATTTTCTTGACCTTGTTTTCGTGGCATGAACAATATAATGATTTGGTTTATGATCTTTCGTGTGGTGGCTGAAAACCGTACATCAAAAGGAGCAACAAAGGAGGTGTGATCGTTTCGTTGGTCTTGTTTTGCTTCCTCCTCTTTTGTGTCTCGTATAAGGTATCACCTAGCCTCACTTTCTTTTGTTGCTTTCTGGCCGAGACACCCTTGTTTCATACGTGAGTTTTCATTTTTGATATGTTACGAATGAGTCGAAAAATAAAGCTTGAAACCTAACGGGATATATCACATAAAATTATGATAATAAGAGAGCCTTAGCAAATGATGTATTCTGCTCGTTTTGAAGCTGTTTTCTGGCCGTGGAGTACACCATGATGTGCATGGTTCTTCACTTTGTCTAGTCGTATAAATGGGTCAAGGAAAAAGCAAATGAATGAACCTAATGCATGTCACTAATGAAACAATGAGGAAACCTTACACAAGCTTATTTCGCCCCATCTCTTTTGGTTTTGTTTGTATGGCATGTCGTGGAGTTGGGAGAAGCCGCGCCCACTTTGTATTTTTGAAACATGCTACGGCTTTTACAAGTTACTTGAAATCATAAACTCGTCACATAAAATAATGAATGGAATGGACATGTCTCGACCTAATAACTAAAACACAAGAGTCGTTATAACTTGTTGAGATTAAAGTTTCAAATGGTTAGAATGGGAAAATGATAACGAATAGATTAGGGTCTTAAATGAGAAATATGGTTTCGATAAAAGATAAAGGGTTGGTTTGTAAATTATAAAACTAGAGGGTTTAGCTCGTTAAAAAGGGTAAATGAATGGACTAAAGCCGTAAAATGAGTAAACTTGCTATATTTACACTTTTAACCCTAAACTTTGCAATATTGGCATTTTAAACCCTAAACTTTTGTAACTTGTCATAAATGATCCTTAAATCATAATAACACTCATTTTCATTATTTAACTTTAGGTAAGTGACTAAAGTTACTAAATATGGAAACCTGCTAAAAATGGAAAGCCGTCTTAAACGAGTGATCTGATTCTTATAGAACGTTATCTAATTCATATAGGTTCCGGACGACGTGATTGACCTTCTTGGTTTTACTTTCGTTGTGATTTGCTCAGAATAAGGTACAGATATTCTGACCTTACCTCTTAAGGTTTCTCATGATTCGTGTTCATCCTTTGATTCTAGCTTTGGACTGTTATGCTTTTACTCTGAGCCTTCTTATTAGGGCTTCCCTATAACCTTGCTATGTTCCCTTTGATTGAATCTCCTATGTGAACTGTTTAATGTGAACCACTGATATGAATCTTCTGATTATGAACCTTTGATATGCACCTTTGATATTGAACCTCTGATTATGAACTTTGATATGAACTTTGATATGAACTTTGATATGAACCCTTATGATATGATATGAATATGCTTTGACCCTTCAGTTTGATACCCGAGCCAAATATGTTTCCTAGTCAGGAAGGTAACCTGACCGTGTCATTGATGCACCAATGGAATGACTTTAGTGTGGTTGAGTGATGTTCCACACCGTCCCCATTCTGATATGATTATGAGCTCACTATATGTATATGATTTGGCCACTATGTTTCCGGGGGGCGTATGGATGCATCCTAGATTTGATATGTTTCGAGGGATTTGATCTGATTGGAGCTTTGTCTGGTGAATGATGTCGGGTGCAATCCGCGTCTTCACAATTCTGGGAGCTAGCTACTTCATTTGTTACTGAGGTCTCCCCTCCTATTATGTATGGTATTCCATGGTCACCCCTCCGAATACAATGGCTACTTATGATATGATATGATATGATATGTTTCTGGGCTCGGGTAGATTTCTGATAACCCTTACACTTTTGATATACCTATATTGTACCTTCCGTATTCCTCAACGCACCATAATCTGTATTACTTGTTCATTACTCAGTACCCTTATATGATTCACTGTTACCAAGATATAGATACTCCATTACATTGATCTGTCACACCTTAATTCCGTTACTTCAGACTAAGGTTCCATTCACGTACCGGGTTATTATATGTTTATTGGATTTAATTATGATATTCATGTTTTATATGACTACTGATTACCCTGTTATGATATGATTAATATGCGATTATAAGAGTTACCTGTGGTCACCTTATGATATGCTATCTTACTGTTATGTGATCCTTTTGATTTGTTTGGCAACCATGCTTGTGTGCAGTCGATTGTTGGTCTGTTTACCTTTTGTACCTCGTTCGATTTAATCTCGTGGACTATGACTATCCGTGGTGTCCTTATCTGCTTGTTGTTGACCTGCCATGTTCGCATTTATGTTTATGCTACTGGTTGATTGGTGGATGGTTCAACTTATGACGTCTAGCTTGTTAACTTGTTTAATTGCCCTGTTATGTATTTAATTCATTTAATTATAGTGTTCATACTGTATTCCTACTTATTACTTGTGACTGCCATGTTTTGATTATCGTTATGATACTGATCATGTCTTCTGTTAAGAGTCTTGACCTGTGTGAATTGCCATGCTCACTGATTTATTTATTGCTTCCGCTTTCCTGTAGATATCTGTTTGGCTCGTATGTATTTTGATTTCCTGAATTGATTGTATGGCGTATACGTTGTGTGGATGCTATGCCTGCTATGTTTGCTTTTGTTTCAGTTCTTGTATGTCTAGTTTGTATGTGCTTGTTTATATGTCATCGATGCTTTGCTTCGCTTCGCTCTCCTTGTTATCTGTTCGTTTTGGATATCTGTATAATTGTGTTCTGCAGGATCCTCTTTGACTCATTACTCTCATTTCGCTTCGACTTTGTTATGCGGCAGGTTTTAGGTTGGAAGATGGGCTTTGATTGGGCTGAGAAGTGGTTTATCTGAGTGGACTAACCCTAGTGACCTTATTATTTGGACTTGTTTTGGCGGGCTTTTGTTTTGAGATTTCATTTTATTTTATTTTAACATTGTTTTGGCGGGCTTTTATTTTATTTTAACATTTGGAAAATTTTAAAAATTTATAAGTAGCACAGAAAACGAGAAAAAGTAGTAAGCTGTTTCTACTCCTCCTGACGCCGTCAGGTTGCGACCCTGACGCCGTCAGGTTATCCTGACAGAAACTGGTCTGCGATTTTTTGGAAAAAATTCTGGAAAATTTATATCTTTAGAATCTGGAAAAATTTCCTGCAAAACATCCATTATGACTCGATACAAGCATTTGACTCGAACAAACACACATGTATATCTTTTTAATAATCGTAATTCTCATGTTCACGTTCTTTGAAAACGTGTGTAATCATCCCTACACTTATCCCTTTTGTAAAATACCTTTATATGTAATTAAGACGAGGTTAAAGACAAAATAAAGCATTTTTACAAATTTAAACATGAGAAAATACAATAATGAAAAGATATATGACACACAAATAAAAATGAAAAACAAATACACATGGGTTGCCTCCCAAGAAGCGCTTGTTTTTGTTCGAGTCACGAGCTAGACTCTACCCTTATTTAACGGATAAAGGGGAAGTTTTTTCTACACTTAAGCTTAAGTGCGGGTGATAGTGGTGATACATACCCTTAGGGTGGAAATTTGCTACGTGAGGAGAGTGTGATGGGTGATTTATATGCTCAAAGGAGTGTGCTCCATTCATTATAACCTTACCTAATTCTATTGGTGTAGCGGGTGAATCAAATCTCTCTCCTAAAAATGGATCATCTTCTATCAACTTCAAAAGATTCTTAGTTAAGGATCCATCTTGACCTAATAAACCTGGTTTAAACCCATAATATTTCTTGTTATCAACCATGAATGGGTGATATAAGTGTGTAAGGTCTATATTAGCTTCCACTCTACATGGCCTAGAGTCTACCACCTTTATCAAACAACTACCCGGACTATTTATTTTGATGGGTGGATTGGGGCCTAATTCAATTCCTAGATTCGCATCTAAAGATGGAAAATTGGGTAAGGGTTTTGGTTGAGGCTCCGGTTCATCAAAATTAGGAACTTCCCTAGGACTAAGAGAGAGGTCATGACAACAAGCATCTAAACCTACATTCTCTAGTGGCGTTTGGTCCAAAGGTTCTATATCAATCGGGGTTCCTATAGTCTCTTCTACTTCTTCCGGGTAAGTTATAGGCGATGTGTGTTCCTCAAGTGATGGTAGGGCTTGTGGGCTTGGAGTTTCCACCTCATTCTCCATTATATCAAGATCTCCTAAATGTTCATCATGTGTTTTAGTATGATCCAACCCAAATACACTCCTAAGCATCTCAAATCCTTTTTTAGCCATTTCAAATTCTTGGTCCGATTCATAGGAATCATTCTTAAAAGTTTGATCACTATGTTCTATTTGCCTAAAGGATTACTCATGCATGTCATATGTTTTGAAATCTATCCCACACATGCAAATAGGTAGTTCAACTCTAACCATCTCACAATCTTGTTCGGGTTTAGGTTCCATGTTCTTAAAAACTAGGTCCTTTTTATCATGGTGCCTAAGATCATTCAACTGATGGTTTATTCTTAGGAGGCTTTTCTCAAAAAATTTCCAGATGGTCTCACTAAAAGGAGTTGATTCTAACAATGATCGTTGAATAGAAGCCACACAAGCACAAAATTTATCAAATCCATCCAACCTTACACCCGTCTCCTTTTGGATATCTCTAAGATCACTCACAAATTCGTTGGAACAACAAAAAGCAATCCAATTTGTGAAATTCAATTGTTCCTCAATTGTTAATGATTCAAATGCAATTTCACTTGCCATAGCGACAAATGAAAAGGGTTTTACGAACACAAACACAAAGAAGGGGGATAGACTACAAGGAAGCTAAAAATGAGAAAAAATCTTACTTAATAGGAATCAAGCAAGGAAACCTAAACGAGATAGAAATCTAACTAGCTATTCTATTCCCCGGCAGCGGCGCCAAAAACTTGATACGCGTACAACGCGCGTTCGGGGTCAAAGGAACTTCCTTTTCGTGGAGCAAGTTTTTCAACACCCTAGGCAGTGAACCTAATCGTTGTAGTGTAGTATTAGGGTAAGCCTCGGGAATTGATATCGTTTTCTAGGGGAATAGGAATGCTAGTGAGAAATTACTACGCTAAGGTTGGGGTTGAGGAAGATTAATTTTTTATCTTTTTTATATTTTTTTATAAAATGGAAAGGTACGAATCTCGGGGTATTGGATTTGGGGGGGGGGGGGGTTGGTATTTCTACCGATTACTCTACTTATCTAATTATCTAATTATCTAAACTAAGGTGAGTGTAGTCTATGTCTATTGTTGTGTGCTCTTATGATGATTAAAAATGTGTTTACTTAGATGCTATTACTCCCTAGTTATCTCCTATTGATGGTTGAATTGTCACGTCCTTATTCATAACGCGTTGTGTCTTCTAAGGCCGTAAGGTATGCGTTTTTCCCTAACTCTTTGAGTCTACCTTAAGGTTATTACCTACGAAATCTCTAGGATTCATAAACTAACTCTAAGGTTATCTTTGGATGTTTAGACTACAATAACTCTAGGTGATTATAAACTAATGTTCACAAAGATTAATCAAGAATTAAAAACACAACGAATGACTTATCGCAATACTAGGTCAATCACAATTAAGATAAGAGACAACCAATCAATATTCAATACCTAGGTTTCATAGATCTAAGCAAACACACAAGTAAATTAGCCGGACATGGAAAACATGCAAGCATACACACAAACAATTGAAGACATAATTGAATCAATGAAGTAAATCACTTATCTTGTTGTAAAATAGGGTATGGAACCCTAAGATACTGCCAAGACAACCTATGTTCGGTTTAGGTTTTACTCCACAAAACTACCTCTCTAAAATACTGAAAATTTGAATTCTATATATAGAGTTACAATATGTGACGGCGTCACTCTTTAATTGTGACGCCGTCGGGTCGCCGCCATTAAGTTTTCGTCTTCGCCACGTCAACTCTGTGACGGCGTCACCTTATGCTTGTGACTCCGTCAGCTTCAACCTCTGACGCCGTCGGGATCCAAATCTAGGCCGTCTGAGTTGTGACGCCCGACTCTTTTAAACCTGATACCATCACTTGTAAAATAGCAATTTGCTCTCTGAGTCATCTCAAGGTGTGTTGCGACGGCGTCGCTATTAAGCTGTGGCGCCGTCCCCTTCAGTTCCAGCAGTTTGAGTGTCTCGATTCTTGACTTTGGCCATTTTCTTCATATATTCGCGCCTTTTCGTCTGAATAAGTGTCATTCCAGCAATTTGCCTTAAAGAGACCTAAAAAGTGAAAATGAACGAAATTAAGTAGTAACGGATACAAAAGTGATCAATTAAGGGGATTAAATGACCCCTCAAAAGTGTACTAGTAGTACTTACTTCTTTCTTTGCACTATCTCCACTTTCTTTCGTCATATCTCTAGGATATTGTATAAATCTCCAAATGAAATATCTAACACTAAGTGTCTCGAAATTTCTTTTCTGGCGAGCTCCTTTGTTTTGTGCCTTACAGGCTAACTATAACTTATGGGGACCAGTTTTTTTTCAAAAAAAAATATCCTTGGAGATTTTATATTCTAAGTTGAATAACATAAGGTTAATTACTCCTTAAATTATCCCTTTAATATAACAAGCAGTGTAATCACTAGGTTATTATATATTTTCTAAAAGTCTCGAAAAGTACCAACTTAAAAACTAAAGGAAGTAACTTTTCCTACAAATGTATACAATATATATCAAAATACGAATATATATTATATAAAAGAATAAAGTGGAGGGTGTGTTATGAATTTTTGGAACCTATTGGATTAATATAACCCGTACTCCTTTTGGTCCTTGTGATGCCCTATCTGTTGCGCCCAATGTTCTAAAAGGTGTAAGGCGTGGCGTGGCGGCACAGCCAAGCCTCAAGCCTTACGAGCCTTTGCGAAGCCTTGGCGTTTCTTAAGGCGTGCTTAAGGCGGCAAAAAAATATTTATAGATTTATATATTTATAATTTTATATCATTTTTTAAGAGCAATTTCAAATACTAAAGCCCAAATCCCAAATAGCCAGGCCCAAATACGAGGCCCAACTAGGAATTAAGTTTTGAAATTACGAGGCTCAAGAAGGAAATAGCCCAAATACTAGAAATTCAAGCCCAAATCCGTAAATCCCCTAAATGATTGTAAAAATGGCGCCACGCCTTACCATAAGGCGCGCTTTTTTACGCCTTTTCGCGCCTTATCTCACGCCTTTTCACACGACGCCTAGACCTCGCGCCTTGGTCCATTTCTTGGCGCCGAGGCCACGCCTCGCGCCTTGGCGACGAGGCGTCGCCATGGCGCGCCTTTTAGAACACTGGTTGCGCCTCTCTTCTTCTTTGGAGACAAAGTGCATCTCTTCTTAAAACAGATCCTTCTTCTTCCCTTCTTGTGGTGGTTAACCGCCGATTATATGGCTGGTATAACTGTCTCTTGTCTTCGGTGGTGGGTTCTTTTTGAACCACTGAAATCCCTCTGATTTTGTGCGAAATTAGGGTGTTTCGCGATTTGGGGATTTGCTTAATACCGATTATTATCTGGGCCTCTATGGACAACTTGAATCAATTGATGATTCGATTAAGGGTGCGAGACTTAATTCTTAGGGGGAAAAAAGAAAAAAAAAAAGAAGATGCACTTAGAAACTGGTCACATGGGTGGATATCTTTTGCTAAGCGTGCCGGCCGATTTCAGTGTTATACTGAGAAAGTAGATGCACTTAGAAACTGGAGAGAGTCGTTTTTCTGGGTAGATGACACATGCTTTCCATGGCACCATGACTTTTATACCCGCGGAACATTGCCGAGGGATGAGTGCCCCGTACCGGGATCATATATAGCTGAGGATGCGGAACTGATTAACGCAAACCGCATCCCCATTAGTTCCTATCCGGAGGAATTTTTGGTGCACATGGGCATCAGCCGTAATTATTTTGGTATGCCGGATGAAATGCCAATCTTTTTGGGCGCTAATGGCCAGGGTGGGTACTCATTCCTCGCAGCTCCTTTTGTCCTTAATGTAAGAATTTTCTGTGCTTTTCTCGCATTATATAACCTGTGTTATTTGTTGTCATGTATTGCGTAGAAATGGATCTCTTTACCGTGGTGCAGCTAGCGAAGCCCGTTGAGGTAAGGACAGGGGTACGTCCCCTAAAAGAAGGAGAGGAAGCTATACTAGCGGCCACTGCAGGTCATGTCATGGAGATGAATATGGGGGAAGCAGGTAGTAGTTCCTCTGTTGTAGTGGAGGCGACACCACTGCAAAGTGTGCCTAGCCCCAAGGTGCCTTCTTCCATAGCGCAGCCACCACCTGTAGCCGTGGCGCAACCTATGGATGAAGAAGGAGAAGAGGAGTCGGAGCCTGGGTTAAAGCGCAAGAGATCCGTCGGAGAGGATGGCGCGAGTACTTCCAGGAAGAAACGCCCAGTGATCCTTACTGTGGAATCATCCACCAGTGATGTTGCCTCATCGCACCCGTCTGCTGACGTCGCTAGCCCACAGTAAGTGGATGCGCTTCTCTTTCTTCTTTTTTCTTTGTTTTTTTTTTTTTTTTTTTTTTTTTTTTTTTTTTTTTTTTTTTTATCAACTGTAAATGGGAACCTGATAATACTCTGTCTGTGTATGCAGGTTTGAGCAGGTTGCAGACTCTCCCCCCAAGGATAGTCCTGTTTTGTCTGAGCCACTCAGCCAAAAAGATGAAGATTTACCTGCTGGGGTTGCATCAGTGGGTCAATTAGTGGAGGAGTTAGTACAGGTGTCTGCGCACCAAGCTGCAACAGTTGAGAAGCTAAGGGTATGTATAGCTGGTGAAAGCAGCCAAGGTGCTCAGAAAGATGAGAAGATTTCTTTGTTAGAGGCGCAGTTGGCTAGTGCCAGAGCTGAAGTAGAGAGTTTGAGCGTGTATGCACAGAAACAGGCCGAGGAGAAAATGGCGCTGATGGGCCAAATAGGCCAAGAGCGTACAGAGGCGGCAGGGTACAAGGCTTCTATTCTCTGGGCCCTACAGTATCTGGAGAAGAATAAGGACGCATTAACCTCGCAGTTGGAAGATTTTGGTGCGACAGTGAGCAGTGCTCTGGAGGCACAAGAGACGAAGCTACGGAAGCTTACTTTGGAGTACGATGAGGAATTATATCCTCATCTAATGTCTACCATCTCTGAGCGTAGGTGGCTTATCAGCCATGGTCTGCGTCTCGCTGCGCTGAGTACTCTAGAGTCCGAGGAAGTGGTGGGAAAATTTGGTAATGTAGTCCAATGTGCCTTGGCGAGAGGAAAATCAGAGGCTATAGAGGCGCTGCAGGAAGCCGACTTGCTAAAGGTTCCTATTGACAAGGTTCCTGGGTATGATGCGCAGTCTTATGAGACCCTGGTTGCTGCTATGAATAACATGAAGACTTTAGAGCTTCCCATGATTGAGGAAATGGAGCGTGACCAGGATTATCCTATAACCGTTATGATGGAAGGATTGACCTTAGCGCGCCATCGTACTGAGGATGCAGAAGCGCAACCGGACTATTATCTGAAGCCTAATGTCTCTCAGCTGCAGGTACCTGTTTTTGCTCGCCCTAAGGACATGTTGAATCCCTTTGCTTTAGAGAAAGAAATGTCCTTAAAGGAATTATTGGAAGCGCATGCTACCCGACTTGCTGAAAGGGAAGGTATTAAGGGTAAAGCTGTTATGTGCGGGGTTGGCGCAGCTCACCTTCCAAGATCTGATGGCGTGCCCGTGAGCGTTGCCACCTTGTCGCGTCAAGACTCAGACTTGTTGAAGAGGCTTGACGAGGCAAAAGATACTGTAACCCATGTGGGTAGCTCATCGATTACGCGTTGTCATAGTTGTACTTTTTGAAGTAATCATCCTTGTGTAAGAACTTGTAGCTTTAAAAAATCTTCTTTTGCTAAGTGTATGTGAGTAGTATTGCAACTTGTAATGTTCATACTTATCTTTGCATAAAAAATATATTCGTTGCCGGGAAATCAAATATGTACGTCAGCGCAAATAATCCATAATCATGTATGAAGATTATAATATAATTGAGAAATAATTTCTAAGTGTTTATCATAGTCGCGTATGTTATGATATGCAGCGTACTGTAAATATCACATTTAAGGAATCAAGTGTCTTGAAGCCTAAGTTGTTAAACGTGCACCATATGCGTTGTTGCGCAACCGTCGTGAGATGCGCACAAAACTTATTCCAACGTCTTGTGAATAAGGTGTTTAACAAGGATACATGATCCGGTGTTGATGGGTTTGCAACCCTCTTACTCAACAAGTTGTTTAGTAGGTTAACTTATCCTTTTACCCTCGTAGGTGTATTTATTGCATGCGCGCCATGTAGGCGGAAAATAGAAAATTGTTAAGACATACAGTATATGGAAATAACAAATTGAAGTGTGTCACGGAGTTAGCTAGAAACCGCAACGTTTTATTAATACTTGCAAGTGTTTATGAGAAAACAAATAAGATATTATACTAAGGAAACAAAAAGTAAAGACATAGATGTTTTATAGGTACTTTGGTAAAGTGCCAGAGCGTTGGTACGCCGGGCCGTGGCCACTCCTATAGGTAGCACCTCTTGAGGTTGCAGATGTTCCAGGTGCGCGGCAGCTCTTTGCCATCCAAGCTTCGTAACTTGTACGAGCCCGTTCCTGAGGCTTCAGTAACCTCGTAGGGTCCTTCCCACTTTGGTCCGAGTTTGCCCGTGTCTTCTGCGTGGCTCGCATCGTTAGCGCGGTAGACGAAATCACCTGGTCTGAAGAAGACACTGCGTACTTTAGCGTCATAGTATCCTTTCATCTTTGACTTTGATTTTTCCTCCCTTATAGATGCGCGTTCGCGCCTTTCTTCCAGTAGGTCCAAATCAATACGTCGTTCGTCGTCATTAGTTGCCACGTTAATTTCAGCGGTTCGAATAGTTGGCATTCCAATTTCGGCCGGTATGACGGCTTCTGTCCCATAGACTAGTGAAAAGGGGGTATCTCCCGTGCTGGTTTTTATTGAGGTGCGGTGCGCCCACAAAACATGCGAGAGCTCTTCCACCCATCTTCCTTTGTGTCTATCCAGGCGTGCTTTAATTCCTTCACCCAGGCTGCGATTTGCGCGCTCTACTAAGCCATTGGTTTGTGGGTGTTTAACTGATGCGAAGTGATGTGTGATGTTCAACTTCTCGCACCAATCCTTGAAAGGATTTTCGCAAAATTGTTTCCCGTTGTCCGAGATGATTTCGCCAGGTAAACCGAAGCGGCATACAATGTTTTCCCAGACGAAGCGTTTCACTTGGTTGCCAGTGATTGTTACCACTGCTTTTGCTTCGATCCACTTAGTGAAGTAGTCTATGGCGACTATGAGGAATTTTAACCCTCCCGCTGCGACTGGAAAAGGTCCTGCAATGTCGATACCCCACTTGTAGAATGGCCATGGGGATGTGATTGGTGTTAGCTCGTGCTGTGGTTGGCGCGGGATGGGTCGATGAACTTGGCAATCGTTGCACTTCCTTATTAAGTCCCGCGCATCGCGGTGCATGGTTGGCCAGTACTACCCTGATCTCATAGCGCGCGCCACAACAGACCGTGGTCCTGAGTGCATGCTGCATGAACCTTCATGGATTTCTCGCAGCACGTAATTTGCTTGTAGTGGTCCTACACAGCGGAGCCATGGTTGAAGGAAGGAGCGTCGGTACAGTATGTTGTCTCGAAGTTCGAATCTTTGTGCAGTGCGCCGTATCCTGCGAGCTTCCTTCTGCTCTTGGGGTAACATTCCTTTGTTTAGGAATTCCGTTATCGGTGTCATCCATGTAGGACCTTCCTCCTCTATTACTGTGGAGACTTCCATCTCTGATATGGATTTGCTTTTGAGTGTTTCTACCAGCACTTACTTTGACAGGTGTGCGAAGCTTGTCGAGGCGATCTTGCTTAGTGCATCTGCCTTGCGGTTTTCTCCTCTAGGAACTTGCTTGATGGTAAATCTATCAAAGCCTTTAATCAGTGTCTTGGTCTTGTCGAGATACTGAATCATATTCTCTTCTTTAGCCACGTATTCGCCCAACACGTGGTTGGCTACTAGCCGGGAATCCACATTTGCTTCCAGGTTACGTACACCCATTCGAGCTGCAATGCGTAGTCCGGCGATTAGAGCTTCATATTCTGCCTCATTGTTTGTCGATGTAAATTCAAAACGCAGTGCGTAAGTGAATTCCATTCCCTCTGGATTTGTGAGAATGAGGCCAGGTCCTGACCCGTCCACGCATGAGGATCCATCTGTAAACAAGATCCATGGATCTTGTAGTACTTTGTTACTTGGTGCGGGTACCTCGTCGGTGTCTGGCTTCTCGATGATGAAGTCTGCCAGAATCTGTCCTTTGATTGCGGTACGTGGTCTGTAAAAGATGTTGTGTTCACCTAGCAATACACTCCACTTCTGGAGTCGGCCCGACGCATCAGGTTTGGAGATGATCTGCTTGATCGGTTGGTCTGTGATTACTGCTATCGGGTGCGCTTGGAAGTACCTGCGTAATCGCTTGGCAGCAAACACCAATGCCAGAACTAATTTTTCCATGGCACTGTAGTTCATCTCCGTCTTCTTAAGCGCTTTGCTTACAAAGTAGATAGGGTTTAGTAGCACTGCGCTGACTGCTCCATGAGTTGTTGATAAATACATGATCAGTTCTTCCCCTGGTCGGGGTGCGACAAGTGTTGGGAGCGTTGCTAGATGCTGTTTGAGCTGAGTGAAGGCTTCTTCCGCCTCCGTGGTCCACCGAAAATCACCCTTTTTTATACACTTCTTGAGTGTTTTGAAAAGAGGTAAGGATTTTTCTGCTGACTTGGATAGGAACCTGTTTAGGCCGGCCAGCTTTCCGTTGAGAGATTGGACTTCCTTTAGCGTGCGCGGTGAAGGAAGTTCGATGACCGCCTTTGTCTTTTCTGGACAAGGTTTTATACCGTCAGGCTCTATTAGGTATCCTAGGAACATGCCTTCAGTAGCGCCGAAGGTGCACTTCTTCGGATTTAGCTTCATGTTAATCTCTCGTAGAGTCTTGAACGTTTCCTCTATATCGCGCACAAGCTCCTCTTCAGTATAGCTCTTTATGACCAAGTCATCCACATAGACTTCCAGGTTGCGGCCCACCTGTTTTTTGAAAGCATTATCTACTAACCGCTGATAGGTAGCGCCCGCATTCTTCAAGCCAAAGGGCATTTTTGTATAACAGTAAACGCCTTGGCTTGTGTGAAAGGCTGTTTTTTCCTCGTCTTCCTTAGCCATCTGTATTTGGTGATATCCCTTGTATGCGTCGAGGAAACACTTTAATGGATATCCGCACAAGGACTCTATTTTCCAGTCTATCTCTGGTAATGGATAGCAGTCTTGTGGACATGCTTTATTAAGATCGGTGAAGTCTACGCACATTCGCCAGCTGCCGTCGTTCTTTTTGACCATTACTGGGTTAGAAAGCCAGTCATGGTAGTAGACTTCGCGCATAATTCCCGCATCCACCAGTTTTTGTACTTCTGCCAGAATTGCTTGCGCGCGCTCTGGGGCTTGGCCGCGCTTCTTCTGGCGTATTGGTGAGTACCCTTGTCGGATTCTCAGTTCATGCTCTGTGATTGAGCGTGGCACCCCTGTCATGTGTTTTGGCTCCCATGCAAAAATGTCCAAGTTTTTTTGCAAGAGCGCGCACACGGCTGCTTTGCCGTTGTCCGACAATGACCCTCCGATGGCTATTTCCTGTTCCGGGTATCCTGTTCCGGGTATTTCCTATTCCGGGTAATCAGCGTAGCCCAGCTCATGCTGGGCTTATCAGTATTGGGTTTCGGGCGGGTCCGTGACCCGGATATAGACTATACGTCATCAAAACACGAATGAAAGATTTGTATTTCTGGTATATGATGATTTGGTTAACAACCAAACATGATCTGATGCCAATTGTTGGCCTTTTGACGGTTCTATGATCTAACTTTAGTCACAATATACCAAGAAATAGGAATTTGAATTGTAACTATGAAATACAAGTGTATTATTAATCTGTCATCAAATCTGATTGTTTACATGTTCTTTCTATTTATACATAATGAAAAGGCATGTTTGTGAAAGGTTGTGATGGTTCATTCGAACCTCTTCACCAACAGGTATGACCTTTCACAAATAATAACTTGAACTACCTATAACTAACTTTGTTCTAGCAGATTGGGATTAACCCAATAAATGGTTGATTGAGGGATGTTGCTAGGTAATCCGTTACATGTTACCAAACCGTCCATCCATTCGCAACACTGTCGGTTCAAATAGATTTATATACCCAATGTACAGTGTGTTTGGCAGAATGCTATAGTGTTGGGGAGCACTATAGAATAACTTTAAACTGAATGATTGCTAGATGATATGGTGGTGTTCCTTCATGTGAGAGTGTGCGACACCATTAACTTCTTTTCAAAACCAACGTGTACTTGATCAACATGGCAAATATGCTGATAGAGTGAGCTTAATAGGACAAGTCATGATCATATTGAGGCTTGTTTCTTCTTTCGATCATGTGTGATGCAATTGGTCACAAATAGAGAGGTGTATACCGCCCCATCTATTCGACAAGCTAGCAATCATATTATTCATATACTATATATCTTGATAATAATGTACTTAGCTCGGCTACTAAGATCTCGTGTCAAGTTCTTGAAATTCAAGTTCCTGTTTCAAGTTTGATATTCTCGAGTTCAGGTTTCAAAGTTTATGTTCTTTGGTTCAAGTTTCAAAGGTTCAAGAAACTTACACTTTCAAGATCATGTCAAGTTGCACAAGATCTTCTTTGATGTCGTTCTGTCAAGATAAAGAGTCAAGAGCAACGTCATAATGATATTAAGAGTGTATTTTAATGTTTCAGAATCTCTTTCAAAGAACTACAATTGTAATCTCACTTGGATCTTTCATTTAAATGGATTTTTTGTAGCTAAGCAAGAATAAGATAGATATTTCAATGCCAACTACATATTTAATAATCTCACTTGGATCTGGCAAGATTTGTTTCAATGCAAATATGCAATATCCTTAAGATTTGTTTCAATGCAATATCCTTTGGTCACTCATCAACAACTAAGACATATATGATGTATAGGTTATTTGGTTATGTTTATACCATGCACGGTTCTAACAGGCAAGCTACATCTTCAAACCAAGACACATACTGAACTTGGCTTATCAATCATGACCGGTGGTTATGTTCAACCAAAAAAAAAAAAAAAAAACCATCACCGGTGGTGGTTACTGGCTAAGCAAAAACCCATCAACTAAAGTCGTATAGTTAAAACGAGTTACCTCAATAACTGAAGTCAAATTATATTTAGCGTATTCTCTAATTTAAGAAAAGGAAGCTTGCCAAGTGCGTGATTTCAACAAATTACATTAACTTTCTTGAAATTTGGTTGCCAATAACTTTCACGTGATGCCAAAAGAAAAAGTCTTTCACGAAGTCATTTTTTCTCTCTTCGCATTTAGTTTGTTGTATTAACAACGATTTGCTACAAGGGTAGACCATTTCTAGTGAATGGTGCGCTGCAAGTGAAAAATAATTCTATTATCTTTCGCTATGTTTATTGACTATTTCATGAGTAGTCTTCAATTATAGTCAGCAAACATTAGTAGAAAGTTGTATTGGTGGATGAAAAAGGTTAAAACAGTTTCTATTAAGAAGAATTTCACTGAAGCAAAGGGACATGAAGACACATAAGAAAGATCAGATTCGAGAAGCAAAAAAAAGGTTTGTTGTCTGTCAGACAACCATGTAGCCATGCCAAGACCCATTAGATGGGCTGACAATGATCCTCTACTGAGCCATGGCCGAGACCATAAGGGTAGTCTTCAATTATAGTCAGCAAACATTAGTAGAAAGTTGTATTGGTGGATGAAAAAGGTTAAAACAGTTTCTATTAAGAAGAATTTCACTGAAGCAAAGGGACATGAAGACACATAAGAAAGATCAGATTCGAGAAGCAAAAAAAAGGTTTGTTGTCTGTCAGACAACCATGTAGCCATGCCAAGACCCATTAGATGGGCTGACAACGATCCTCTACTGAGCCATGGCCGAGACCATAAGGCTCGGTTAATCACGCTCTAGCTACATGGTCATGATGCATCAACCAGACATGGGTTACTGTCTCTTGAGGAATCAAGAATACAGAGGTACGAGCCTATAGAACAGATCCTGTTCAAGTAAGGTCGTGATGGTTCCTTTGCTCACCCTCTTTTTAAACACCATTTCATTTGCATTTTTGGCCGATGTGGGATGAGACTTGGTTCTTTCATTTATGAAACTGACATTAAGTGAGCATTTATTTACATCATGGGTGACATTGTGATTCCATTTGAGTTTATGAACTGATCTTTTGAGTTTTTCATGTCACCAATTCAGCTAAACTAAGTTGGTCAGCTTTACAGTGCCCATCTATCATTGCATCCATGAGACTATCTTTGACGGGATTGGAATCAAAGATATATCGAGCTCAGTGAACGTCATCTGTCTTTGATTAGCAGCTGACCATAGAATTCCATGTAACTGAATTCTTTTGCGTATACTGTCAAACAAATTTTGCGCGTCTTTAACGAACCCATGCTTACTAAGAGCCGAAATAATTGCATAATTAGCCACATCATCCTAACGAGGCATTTCATTGTGCACTCTCTTTGCGGAACTCAAATCTCCCACCTTTGCGTAAAAATCCAACAAACCCCGTTTGCAACACAACATATAACCCAACTTACTATACCCATCAATCAACACACTAAACTTCTGGTCACGTACTTCTTGCCATTTATGTAAAGATTATCTATCCTCTTATCGTTTATTGCGATTGTCATTATACCAAGATGATGAGTTGATGACAGACTCGGGAGAAAAGAAAAAAAAAACATATTTTGTGTCAGCTTTCGCGGCTCACAAAATAGAAAATAGAAAATGGGTTTTCTGTAGGTTAATGGGAAGTTCTCTCATAAGACACTATCACTGATATATATTCGACAAAGCCATACATGAGTATGAAAAATCTGACACTTTTAACTTGTCTCACCATGGATTTCCATTCTTTTATCCTAGAAGAAATGGTGTGCGAGAATGGAAGAGTGTCGCGTTTTTTTACAAAATCTTGGCATGGGTTTTGGTGTTCTCATCGATTCAACTAATAATGTTATAGAACAAATCCAGTCTCACACGTTCCTTGATGAAAGAGGATATGAAGTGCCACTAATTATCATTTTGAGGTGCACACTGTGAATAGCTCATTTTATACTGAATTCGGTGTATAGGTTTTGTAACTAAGCATTTTATACTGAATCCACATGACCCAATTCCTTTCTTTGGAGACCTGATTTAAGTGCGACTCGTTAGTTACATATGAATGATTATGATTTGATAAAAATTTCAATAGAGGTGGATAAAATTTCTAAAAATATGGATGCACAACAAGCACTCGATTGTGATTGTGATTTTGGTGGATGAAAAAGGATAAAACAGTTGCTTTAAGAAGACTTTCACTGAATTTAGTGGGCATCAGTCAATGTAACCAAAGGACATGAAGAGTTGAAGACACATAAGATGGATCAGATTCGAGAAGCATAAAAAAGATTTGTTGTCTGTCAGACAACCATGTAGCCATGCCAAGACCCATCAGATGGGCTGACAACGATCCTCTACTGAGCCATGGCCGAGACCATAAGGCTCGGTTAATCACGCTCTAGCTACATGGTCATGATGCATCAACCAGACATGGGTTTCTGTCTCTTGAGGAGTCAAGAATACAGAGGTACGAGCCTATAGAACAGATCCTGTTCAAGTAAGGTCGTGCTGGTTCTTTTGTTCACCCTCTTTTTAAACACCATTTCATTTACATTTTTGGCCGATGTGGGATAAAACTTGGCTCTTTCATTTATGAAACTGACATTAAGTGATCATTTATTTACATCATGGGTGACATTGTGATACCATTTGAGTTTTTCATGTCACCGATTATGCTGAATAACTCTTCAGCTAAACTAAGTTGGCCAGCTTTACAGTGCCCATCTATCATTGCATTCCATGAGACTATCTTTGACGAGATTGGAATCAAAGATGAATCGAGCTCAGTGAACGTCAAGTGACCATAGAATTCCAGGTAACTGAATTCTTTCTCGTATACTGTCAAACAAATTTTGCGCATCTTTAACGAACCCATGCTTACTAAGAGATGAAATAACTACATAATCAGCCAGAACATCCTTACGAGGCATTTCATTGTACACTCTCTTTGCGGAAATCAAATCTCCCACCTTTGCGTAAAAATCCAACAAACCCCGTTTGCAACACATCATATAACCTGACTTACTATACCTATTAATCAACACATTCCACGACACCGCATTCTTAACTGGACTCATAGAAGGAAAACAAAAACAGCGTGCCACCATTGCTGGTCACTTCTTGCCATCAGTGTAAAGATTATTTATCCTCTATCGTTTATTGCGATTGTCATTATACCAAGCTGATGAGTTGATGACAGACTCGGGAGGAAAAAAAACATTTTTGTGTGTCAGTTTTCGCGGCTCACAAAATAGAAAATAGAAAATGGGTTTTATATAGGTTAATGGGAAGGTCTCTCGTAAGACACTATCACAGATATATATTCGACAAAGCCATGCATGAGTATGACAAATCTGACACTTTAACTTGTCTCACCATGGATATATATTCAACATAGAAGAAATGGTGTGCGAGAATGGTGTCACGTTTTTTACAAAATCTTTGGCATGGGTCGTTTTGGTGTTTTCATCAATCCAACTAATAATGATATAGAACAAATCCAATTTCACAAGTTCCTTGATGAAAGAGGATATGAAGTCTCACTGATTATCATTTTGAGGTGCACACTGTGAATAGCTCATTTTATACTGAATTTGGTGTACAGGTTTTGTAACTGAGCATTTATATCAAGCTGAAGTCTAAACATCCACATGACCCAATTCCTTTCTTTGGAGACGTGATTTAAGTGTGACTCGTTACATATGAATGATTATGATTCGATAAAAATTTCAAGAGAGGTGGGTAAAATACTAAAATTTCTAAAATATGGATGCATAACAAGCACTTGATTATGATTTGATTATTTAAATTCTTACAATCAACTTTACTAAAATTATCCTTTAAATTACTTACATTTTTGACAGGTAATTTTCATAATAATCACGGATTAATTTAGCACTGTTGTAAATTTAATTTTTTTGATTTTTTTTTTTTTTTTTTTTTTTTAATATCAAAACGACTTCATTTGAACTATATAGGTAAAACCATTTCATTACCAACTTGTATTGTTTGACCAAAGGAGAGGACGTCTAGTTACCTAAATTTTAGGTATTAAAGTTTTACGCCTTCTGACCAGTTCAGACTCAAGGAAAGGTAAATGGTTGATTGAGGGATGTTGCTAGGTAATCCGTTACTTGTTACCAAACCGTCCATCCATTCGCAACACTGGTGGTTCAGATAGATTTATATATCCAGTGTGCAGTGTGTTTGGTGGAATGCTATAGTGTTGGGGAGCACTATAGAATATGGATTATAAGATTAAACTGATTCAAGTAAAAGCGGCAACAACGAAATGGGTAGCATATATTTAATAAAAGTCTCCCATGGATAAAATTTAACGCAGTAAATATAAACCTGAATGCAGTTTAGTTTAGCAAAATGACAACACAAACCCAACATTCAAAAAAATCCGTTGTCAAATCTCATAGACAGAATCCACTACTGAACTCAAAAGTAAACATCACCAGATAAAGACAACTATTTCATGCTCCTTCACATCTTCATAATCAACAGATCATCGACCAGTTAAATCATCATTACCTGGAGAAATGATAAATGCTTCAGCACCACGTAAATGCAATATAAAGTTTAGGGGTGGCAATTCAAACCCATTTACTTGAATATGGTTACATCTGGGTATATTTTATTTCAAATGGAACGAACAAATAGAATTAGACGCAAAGAGAACTAGTTAAATACATCAAATAAGATTGAAAGCAGTCTAAAAGTGCATCTTGGATACATAAACCTCCTAAACAGCTTTATTCAAAGATTCAGAATACTATTGTACTACTATTTTTTTAATAACATTTAGTGGACTGATTATTATTATTTTTTTTTTAAAAGACAAAGAAGTATTTCTGGACCATCATGACCTGACTTGTACCAATAGTGACCCGTTTTGACAAATCACCCAACGGGACCCAACCGGCCCACAGCTCGCCCATCTTAACACCTGTAACTATTAAATACCATTAGCATAGTGCACACAAACTATACCTTGATAAACTCTTGCTCCTGCTACGACTCCTGCTTCTGCTCGGACTTCTGCTTTTGCTTGGACTGCGTTTTTTGGGGCTTTTACTAACAACCTTCTGGCGCTGAACTCAGAACGTGACACGCAACATTGATATTAAGAATATTAACAATATAATTAAACGACCGATATAGTGACGATAAACCAAGAAACGACACCCCTACAAGCAAAGGTTAAATTTATCAGGTACAATCAATTAGTGGTTCCACTTACAGACGGTACAGGAGATCTGGATCTTGAAGGGGATCTGCAAAAGTTTCAGAAACAACTAATTTTAATATCCACATGTTCATCTTCAAGAACTCTGATCCAAGAGCCTTGATGCCAGTTCCACGTCAATGACCATAATCAATATAAATGAATGGAAAATCCACAAATGTTTAGCAGCCCAACAGAAACCAATATACGACAGGACCTATATAATGCCTAATGAATTAGGAGGTACCAAATGTTAATAAATCAAATAGAAAAAAAGGGTGCTAATGAATTATACTGTGTTTCCCATAGTCCATAGCCATCTAGCGCCTAGTTCACAATCCAGCTTTACCATTGCAATCCATATCCAAGATTCTTCGTGTTCCCAATCCAGCACCCACGCCCATGGGAATTAACAATGCTTAGTTATGAACACCATACGGAATTCCAAAACTGGCTTATACAAAGCACCATACCTCAACAACCAAAAGTGTTGCAACAATTATACCATTTTAGTTAATGTTCTAAAATGCAATCCCCAGATTACTCTATGTATCTGGATGATGCTTTTAAAATAGATCATAAATTGTAAGATGTGATCCGCCCCAAGAGAAACGCAAGTTTTAAAATAAATTTTCCAGAATAAAGAACAACTGATGGTGCGAGAATTTTTTTATCAACTAGTTTCACACTAAAACAGATCAGGGAGACAGAAACTAAACCACGGGATTGAACGTAGACTAGGAAACAAAGCTAAAAGCCACAGATTCTACTGCAGTTACACCGCTGCAGCTAGGACCCTTAACAAGCATGCACTTTGTTGTTCTAAAAATAGCTTCAGCTCGTGTACTTGTCAAAAAAACTTGGAAAGAGCTAATCACACTCATTGCAATCCATTTCAATTCAATGATCAAAGTGAACAAAACAAGAGTAAAGCAACTAAACCATATTACCAATATCAAGCATCAAGACTGGCTAGTAACATCTAAGGTCTTTAAGTCAGCTAAACGCACAAAACCACAGACCAATATCTTAGATAGGAGAAGAAACATACCTTGACAAAGAGCGACTTTTTGTTCCAGAACGAGGAGACGCAGATTTAGAAAGAGATCTTGAGCGGCGAGAAGATTTTGCTTTTGGGGATTTGCTGCATGAGGAAATAAGAAGATATAAACCAAGTTTAACTAATGTGAAGAGTGTTGGAATATGTATATATTTACAAACATGTGAATGTCCGGATTCGAACTCGTGACCACGGGATTGCACACATTAGCGAATGAGAATTAAAGTTAATAATTAATGTTTATGTTTACGATTAATTATTACACATTAAGTCCGGTTAACGATCGTTATGTATTTAACGGAAAAATGACTAACGACCGTTAAAATGGAAAAGAGAAGGACTAGAAATGGAAACATTGGAAAGTTATGGAATGGGCTTTGGGCTCCTATAGGTGGCCGGCCATAGGCTTTTCCAAGGCCTCAAATTCCTCTAACTTGTCCTCTAAGTTTTACTTCTAGTATATAAGGAGGGGTAGGGTCTAGGGTTTCATTCACACCTTGTGCATTGAATTAACCCTAGATCTCCTCTCTTCTCTTTCTTTTGCATAGCTTGGCCGAACACCCCATTTGTTAGGGAGTTCGGTTTTGTTTTTGCATATACGAGGGCTTGTGTTAGATCTAGCAATCGCTTGATTCGTTGGTTAATTCGTGTGTACAAGAACGTGGTTGTAAGACATTATTCTTACACCATTTAGTACTTCTTTGGTTTGCTTTGCTCGAGGGTGGTTTTGCTTTGCTCAAGAGATTTGATATTCGCAAGAGGTACGTTACGCATACTTTCAGTTAATTAATTTATTTGTTATGATCTTAAGTCTTCCGCTGTGTACTCTTGATGTCTTTATGTTTTATTTTATTTTATATATCATAAACTCAACAGTGGCATCACGAGCCTTGTATAACAAGTAATTAATTACTGAAACACATAATTAAAATAAAAACGAATGTGTTATTATTTGTATGCTTAGATCTAGGGTTTGCAAAACCTAAACCCTAATTTTGAGGGGGGGGCGTTTTATTTGGTGCCCTAATTAGGGTTTTGTAAACTATTGTTTTAATTGGATTAGAAACCCTAAGATGCATGCAACTTTATGTGTATATGCGTAACTCTGTTTAATTGCATTAATTGTTAAGTGTAATTTATATCCATGATTATTACCTGCATGTTTTATCATGGATCTGTTTATTGTATGTCTTTCATGTTTTAAGTGATATACATTAAATAATGATAGATCTTAAATTGGGGAAGACCTCAATTGTTATTATTTAATCAGTTATGTGCTATGTGGTATATATTTAGTTTTGACTTACGCAATCGATGAATCGATGCATGTGGTTCACCTCGTACATAGATGAAAACGGGTGGAAGTCTTAATTAAATATATGCATATTGACAGTTATAAAATTGGTTATTAATAAGATTTATCAAAACCGTTTGCATGTGGCTATTTGATATACATGACTTGTATTTGTTATGTATTCATTGTTTATTTGTTTATTTTTTATAAATACTTGCTTGTTTGTGTTTTGTAACAAGGGTATTTTTTAAAAGAAAAATAAACTGACCTAAACAATGGTGAAACATGCATTTTTAAGAATAGTAATCATAATCGTTTAATTGATTGATGACTTTGGTACAAATGACTGAAAGGCTCACCCATGAGAATGAACTAATAAAAGGGGTTTAAAGAAGTGCGCATAGTCACACTGAATGGATGTCTTAAGGTTGTGCTTTAGCGCGTACCTGGTCCTCTGCCCCCTGTAAGTTCGAGTGGAGCTACTTAGTAAGTCATTAAATGTGCAAGCTCATCTTAAGGGCGAATTAGTATTGATTCCATGCGCCACTTAGGTGGTAATTATCCGAAACACTAAGTGTTTACACTTATGCAAAAGTACGGTATAATGGATGATAATTAACACTAAATTCCTTGATTGGTGAAACCAATACCTCAATTAAAGTTTGATGATGAAAAACTTAAACATTAAAACAAGATATAAATGTTTTAATAAAACCTATGTTACGAAGATGAATGCATGACATCTTTGTACATATTTGATTTTACATCAAAACTATTACCCTTTAATTTAAGTTATATGCCATCCAACGAAACGGAAACACCTAAGACTATTTTTTATTTGCGTGAGACCGTGACTTAGATCGTAATCAAAGGGTAAAATGTCCACGTGTCGTGAGAACGGGCATGGACGATTTTGCAGTTTCTTAAGTTGGACAACTTAATTGAGTTTTGTAGTGAGAACTGGCAACTCAAGGCATAAGATGGGATAAAACATGTTTACATGGCAATTGAAATTGGCTATATGTAAATCCCATAAATCTAGGAATTGCAATTGAAATTGGCAATTGAGCACAAGCTCTATCACTTTGTATAAGGTTCATTACTAGCAGATCAACTGATGTGATGAGATTATGACAATTTGGATCCTAGTTTTTCAGTGAAAATTAAATGGTTATATGCTTATGAACCATGGGTAATTAATTTTCTTGAAAAAGGTTAATTATCGAAAATACTAAAATTGAATTTTGTAATTCTTTTGAATGTATAATTGCAACATTTAACCGTAAACAAAGTTTAGTCTTTGATCAGTAAATTGATCCATTCTGCTTTCAAACAAATGTTTGATCGAGAATAATTTACTGAAAAGACAAACGAAGTCTCTTTTTCATGGGAGGAGCATTAGACTCAATCCTATTCCTTTTCATGAATGAGAAAGGTATAATAGGAACGTTTTGAATTGTCTAAATTCTAATGTAACTCATAGCAATGAATTGCACATCTTATTTTCCATAAAGATTTCATTACCTTCATTTGGTGAATGAATTCTTTTGTAACAACATGAATGTTGGTTAACTGGAAAATATGTATGTGAGTTACTAAATTAGAAGCTAGACTAATTACCGCGAAAATTGGTAAAAGGAAAACTAGCTTAATTTATCTAGTTGGTTTACTTTAACCTTTAAAGGTGCTACATACCAGTATGGGGATGGTAGACCTGTTAAGGAAGAAATTGCATACCCAATTTTTCAAGTTAATAACTTTGATGGATAACCCATCATTCATAGAGTAGAATACACCTTTTAGTACCTTAGAAATGATTACGTATGGTTCTTTAAAGGTGTAGGAAAGTAAAAAGCAAGCAAGTTGTTTTCACTGGTTATGCAACACTTACAATGTTGTCAGATTAAGTGGGAGCATTTGTGTTGCATTACTGAATAAGAAGTTGTTTAATCGATTTCTAATTCAGTGGGAGCTACAAGCTTTGTTTCCTGTGTAGTAACCCATATTATCTTCAAAGATAATTACTTTCCAATTGTAGGCACTTATGTTTTTTTTAAGGATTGCATGTGCGTTTCCTTACAAATCAATATAGTCCTATATCTACTAGTTATATCTATGACACAAATCATTTTAATCAAATAAACGAACGTGTATCGTGTTGTTTATCTATTACATGATGTTGTTCCGTGCACAAGTGGGAGAAATCTTTATTGTGTGCAAGGTACAACACATATAAATATGATTTAAATGAATTCTCTTGACTGTAAAGTAAGAGAATAACGTTATAATAGGAAATATACATTTAAATATGTATGATTGCCCTATTAAGAACATGTGTCAAGATGATAACAAAGACTACTTTATTTTCAATATTTATGTCATTCAATATTTAAGAAACACTTGTAGTTACAATTTATGTTACGTGAGAACGTGAACTAGATTATAGCCCAAGGTAAAATATCCACGTGTTGTGAGAACGAGCATGGATGATTTTGCAGTTTCTTACGTTGAATTTTCATGGAATGACATAATTAAATGAAGTAATCTAATACTACTTTGAATTTAAGTATTCGTTGAATGACTTAAATATATGTAGTAAGTATTAACTTGAAATATTAATTGAAACCTGAGGTGGTGTTCATAATTACTTTAATTATAAATGTTTATGATTTTGTAAAGTCACAAACATGAAGTCTTTTAATACAAGACTTAGAATATAAAGTAAGACGTTAACTTGCTATGTTTTAAGACATATGCATGAAGTCAATGAGTTGATCAATGACTTATAACGTATAGTGGGATTATAACTGGTATGTCTTTTGACTTGGTCAAGAATATTTGTGTTATAATACATGCAATTGACTTGGTAATTCTATTGTACCATTAAGTTTTACTTTGTTGGTAAATAGGTAAGCCAAAGAGTAGATGGTTATCTAAAATATTGTTAGATTATCTTACAATATTAATTCTAATGAGATACCATAGTTTTATGGTATGTTCAGTTAGAAGAATCAAAATCTATTGGCATGTTTGATTCAAGATAACTATAGTTTCTTCCAAAAGTTATCAAGGTTAGTAGATTGAGTATGGATTGAATATACTCAATAAGACTCCAACCTAGAAGATTAATAAGACACCATTTGTTTATGGAATGTGATGAATCACATTAAGTCTTGTAAATGAAGTTCTGAATTTGTTAAACTACTTGTATAGTGAGTTGTAACAAACTAATGTCAGGAACTATCAATGTGTTTTGTAATATCCTAAAAGAGAACAATGTATTGTTGCTCTACTTGCTAAACTATTTAAAGGTAATCTTTAAATTTTTAAAGGCAAGTGGGAGTTTTGGTTAGATCTTGAAAGATTGAATTACAAAATACATAATCTTCTAAAATACACTAGCAAATATCATGATGAGGTTAAACATGTAAATGATAGACCTCAATATGATGGAATTGTAGTTCATAGATCCGAAAGGATATCTCAGATATTTAATATGCTGAGGAATATGAGTTACAGGATCATGGTAAGCCTGTTAATCATAATGATGAATTTATCAAATATTGAATTGTGGTAAATCAATCATACTATGAATGTTGAGATGCTGTCCATAAAGATAATCAACTTTAGATACTTGGTTTATCTTAATAATGAATATGAGTTTCTTCAAAGGATGGAAACCCTAGTGGTTTAAATCTTTATGTAGAAATCATATGGACAATATTGTACATATATTTAATGCATGTCTAGTGATAATAATATTAATCATATTTAAGCAATTAACTATGATTGAATATTCTTTACTAGATACATTAAATAGAAGTATAAAGATTATAATTGTCATACTTAGTTTCATTGATATGAAATTTTGACAATGAATGTCATAACTCTTTGTTGTGGAATTACTTTTGCGAGGACGATGAGTAAACAAAGGAGTTTTATGAATTCAAATAATCTTTGAATACGTACAAACTGCAAGAATCCATGTATGGATATATGCAAGCATCTAGGAGATGATTCTTATGTTTAAAATTAAATCCATGTTTGATTTAATAATTAAAATAAGATAGCTCGCAAGTATTTCTGAAAGCTAGTGGGAGTATTATTTTTTTTAAATCTTATATGTTGTATGGGCAACTACATTCCACCTAAATTAAGTTTTAGTTGAGAATGAAACTTCGTTTGTAAGATTTGGAAAATAAAATATATAACCTTGGAATATATATATGTTTATAAACATATGCGGTAAATAAATGAGTCTAATAGAACATGATGAGTACATATCTTTGACAAGATAGTATATGAATGAGATCTTAAAGTCTAACTTGAAGATTCATCATGAACATCATGTTGTGTATGAGGTTGTTGTATCATGCTTGATTACAAGATGATTTATCAATATTGTAATATTTATGTTTGGATTTAGAATTGCATTCCACAGCCTGGAGTTGCTCCCAGATTCTATACAACAAATTGTTGTAATTGTCATAGTCAACAAACTTGAGGTTTGTATGACACCAAACAAATAAATATTCAAAGTTTACGGATGTTTAAAGAGCATATTGTTGTACACAATGATGCTGGTATAATTGAGATGACACTCAATTCTAGTCATGGTATCCTTGATAATGACCATGTTGACTAGTTATGCTCAACTAAGAGCATAGTTGCATTATACATTAAAGAATAAAGAATACTTTAAAACTTTAAAGTTTTGAAAGATGATTGTCATAAAAGGGTGGTTCAGGATATCACGCACCTTATGGAATGATATGACAATATCAAGATATGTGTAAACACATACAAGAAATTCAATTATTGAATTTTTGAAATAAGTATTCTCAAAATTCTTGTAGATCAAAGTTAGTTGAAATTATGCCTTGTCAACAAGTATGAGTTACATGACTTGTGGCAAAATTCATTAACTGAGAATTATCATGCATTGATCTATTTAGTATTTGGATAAAGGATGTTAAACAATTATTATTTATAATGAATTAAAGTACGGTATACGTTTAATTTCATTTATAATATTGTGTCCTATATTTGCATGTTTAAATCCATGAATAACTTAAGTTGTTCTAAAATAGTCCGTTGTCGATCAATAACATGGGAATGATATTGAATTAAGACAAATCTGAGTATTAGTTAGAATATACTTGAAAGTATATTGATGTGTAGCATGACTAATTTCAGATGATATTCAATGAATTGAGTATAGGACTTATCCCACTCACATGATGATACTTTATGGATCTTTGTCATTAAGTATATCATGGATATTTATCCTCTGACTTGAGATACAAGAGATATGTCATGGATGTAGTGCATTTTTGTGAAGCAATCTAACGCTACACGTAACTGGTAGTTATAAGGATTGTTTTCAGAAGTGTTGCGAAATTTATGAATCCTGCTTGTAGTCAAAATGGGATTTGTTTCCTTCAAATTTATTTTGAAGTATAATACTACTGGGCCCCTCGTAGGGTTGTTAAGATGTTTGCATGGCCATGCCCAAGGTCTTCTGGAATATGTTCAGAAGAATTGGTAATCTTTATCAATCACATAAAACGAGAAACAGAATAGTTAATTAAGAAATGAGTGAGATCCATATTCTTATTAACATGGTATTAGAAACAAAAGGATGAATATGATGATGAATCATCAAACTTGGTTTTTCTCCAGAAAACCATACACGAGTTGTACCGGGGGCATTGGCGTGTTGCTAGACGCTAACCAATGTCATTTCACGTTTTGTAAACATATCCAAGTGGGAGCTGTTGGAATATGTATATATTTACAAACATGTGAATGTCCGGATTCGAACTCGTGACCACGGGATTGCACACATTAGCGAATGAGAATTAAAGTTAATAATTAATGTTTATGTTTACGATTAATTATTACACATTAAGTCCGGTTAACGATCGTTATGTATTTAACGGAAAAATGACTAACGACCGTTAAAATGGAAAAGAGAAGGACTAGAAATGGAAACATTGGAAAGTTATGGAATGGGCTTTGGGCTCCTATAGGTGGCCGGCCATAGGCTTTTCCAAGGCCTCAAATTCCTCTAACTTGTCCTCTAAGTTTTACTTCTAGTATATAAGGAGGGGTAGGGTCTAGGGTTTCATTCACACCTTGTGCATTGAATTAACCCTAGATCTCCTCTCTTCTCTTTCTTTTGCATAGCTTGGCCGAACACCCCATTTGTTAGGGAGTTCGGTTTTGTTTTTGCATATACGAGGGCTTGTGTTAGATCTAGCAATCGCTTGATTCGTTGGTTAATTCGTGTGTACAAGAACGTGGTTGTAAGACATTATTCTTACACCATTTAGTACTTCTTTGGTTTGCTTTGCTCGAGGGTGGTTTTGCTTTGCTCAAGAGATTTGATATTCGCAAGAGGTACGTTACGCATACTTTCAGTTAATTAATTTATTTGTTATGATCTTAAGTCTTCCGCTGTGTACTCTTGATGTCTTTATGTTTTATTTTATTTTATATATCATAAACTCAACAAAGAGCACAATGAAACATAAACTCACATTTGTCAACATTATTGTGGGAAAACAAATTTAAGAAAATAGTGCAATATCATATGTTCCAACCTTCGGCTCCTGCTCCTGATTCGGCTCAGGCTCCTAGAATGTCTTGAATCATATTCTTCCACCTATAGGTAATTTAAACAGAGAGGTTAGAACATAAAAAGAAAATAAAAAAAAAAAATACATAGTTTATAGTCCATATTAATTAATAACATACACGTATGTATGCACGAGAGAAAGCATTCCGGAATTCAGAGTCATCCAATTTCCGTATCTGTAGCCGAAATTTACAAAAGTAAATACAATTATAACTTTAGAGCGAATGCATGGCCACAAAGAGTGGAAAACATATTAAAAGAAACTTTACAGCATATTTCATGTCGTCATAGTTTGTGTAGTCCACAATCCCAGTGGTTTCTGCAAAACAATAACATATCACCACAAAAGATCAGTCAATTAAAAATGTCTATGCTTTCAATAAAAAGGAGTAAAACCTAAAAATACTGATTCTGATGATAAACTTACCAGTACCCTCCCTAAAAACTTGGGAGAAGCAAACATCTCCAGCTTTGCGCATGTGATCCTGAATAGTGAAAGAGATGTTATGAGAAATATACTTGCAAGACAGACTGGCTCAACTACGGAGATCGTTTTGGGGTCTAGTTAATATGTTGGCCAATAAAACAAAACCATAAAACATTTATGATTAACAAAAGCTCAATGAGAAGGTATCACAGTTCATGGACCAGACATTCAATAATATAAGTATATAACAGTAGCACACAATTTAACAAACTGGAAACAGATAAAATGACGCTCCACCCAGGACAAAGTAATCAATACGTTCGACTAGGGGTGAGCTCGGTTGCAGAACCAAACGGGAGATAGAACCAAGAACCAAAAACAGAAAGCCTAGGAGCCGAGAAACAGATCAAAAAGCATGTATCGGCTATGGTTCGGGTGTTTTGGTAATAAACGATACGAACCGAAAACTGGTAACAAAAATAAAAATAAAATCTCAGATTATAACATACTATATCTTTGCCCTTAGGGACTAGTATCGTTTAAGTGGCAAAGTTAGAGCCTATAAATACCCCTCATGACTCTCCATGAGGGGTGAGGTGAATCATTAGGTTATTTGTATTGTGTGTGTTTATCAATATCATCTTGTGTTTTCTCCTCCCTCTCTCTAGTTTCTCTCTCTAAACAAGATGAAGATCTTCATCTTCTTCCACCAACCCCGACCTCCCGAACCACATAAATCTTATATTTTTTGATCCTACATAAGCAAACACACAAGTAAATTAGTCGGACATTGAAAACATGCAAGCATATACACAAACAATTGAAGACATAATTGAATCAATGAAGTAAATCACTTATCTTGTTGTAAAATAGGGTATGGAACCCTAAGATACTGCCCAAGACATCCTATGTTCGGTTTAAGTTTTACTCCACAAAACTACCTCTCTAAAATACTGAAAATTTGAATTCTATATATAGAGTTACAATATGCGACGGCGTCACTCTTTAATTGTGACGCCGTCGGGTCGCCGCCATTAAGTTTTCGTCTTCGCCACGTCAACTCTGTGACGGCGTCACCTTATGCTTGTGACGCCGTCAGCTTCAACCTTTGACGCCGTCGGGATCCAAATCTAGGTCGTCTGAGTTGTGACGCCCTACTCTTTTAAACCTGATGCCGTCACTTGTAAAATAGCAATTTGCTCTCTGAGTCGTCTCAAGGTGTGTTGCGACGGCGTCGCTATTAAGCTGTGACGTTGTCCCCTTCAGTTCCAGCAGTTTGAGTGTCTTGATTCTTGAATTTGGTCATTTTCTTCATATATTCGCGCCTTTTCGTCTGAATAAGTGTCATTCCAGCAATTTGCCTTCAAGAGACCTAAAAAGTGAAAAGGAACGAAATTAAGTAGTAACGGATACAAAAAGTGATCAATTAAGGGCTTAAATGACCCCTCAAAAGTGTACCTTTTAAATCCTTATCAAATATCCCTACACTTGGTATTTGCTTGTCCTCAAGCAAATGTGTTTTTAGCCAATTAATTTATAAGTTAGGGGTCATGAAGCATTAGTTTAGAACAATTCACAATACGTATAAGCCCCGCAAAAGTCATAACAAGCACGGAAATTACATACTAGCACCTCACAAGTGGTGTTTGGATACTCTCATCTCTCGGGTGTATATGAAATATATCAAGTTGGAAATAGAAGATAAACACTCATTAACCGGTCCTAGTACATAGATTACCATAGGCTTGAGACTAGATCAAACCTTCATCGCTTTTGGCGTAAGCACCTAGGAAAAACTATCCAAGAGGTCTTTTAAAGGGTTGTAACGTTAGGCTTACGGTAGGGAAACAAAGGGTTTGGTGGGATAGGCGATTTAGTGGTGGCAAGTCAAAAATCTTTATGTTACAAGCATGAGAATAATGGCGTTGCTAAGCCAAGACTCGACAATCTAAACTCTAGATAACTTGAAACAAACAAACATAAATTTAAAGATAGATGTAGGATGGTAGCCCGTTCTTTTCTTTTTTTTTAACACTCTATTTTTTTCTTTTCTCTGTTTTCTATTTTTTTCGATTTTTTTTCCATACACTTTTACTCTACCATCCTCTACGATAACATCAAAATAATAGGGATTTATAGGCACATCCCTACACTTGAGTTTTTATTACTCTAACACTAATTTGACCCGAATTGAAAAGATCAAAACACTTGGAGTACATTATTACGCAAATAAAGGGAATTTGAATTTAACGTTCCTTCCCGTCATTTCATAAAATTTAACTTTTCTCATGAGTCCCAATCGTCCCAAAACTGTGTACAAAGGATATGACTCGACTTAGCAACTTATGCAAGCAACTAGATAATTGAACTAAGGGTTTAGTATGATACCAATAATGCACTAAAAGTGAGTGCATACAAGGTAGGCTAAGGCGATTTGGGTGTACATTTGGGGGTGGATTGTAAACAATGCTCTTCATTGATATTCCGAAAAACTGAAACATCACGAGAACCGCGAAAAGGATAGGCTCTGAGGGGTTAACTAGGGGTATTGTGTACTAAAGATGAGTACAACGCAAGGGTGTGGGGGAATTACTCAACCGATGTGGAAGAAGTAATTATAATACGGGTATCAAACAAGGGTTATCCTAATGCCTCTTATCATTTAGTTATTCCTAACTACACGAGTGTAGTCTCACTAGCGATCTCGTAATGCATCACAAAACAAGTTCTAGAATCTATTATACTACCGGTACACACTCGAAGCATTAAAATGGAATGCTTTAATTCCTACAAATCTAAGGGCGATACTCACATTTTGGGTGGAATTTAAGTGATAAAGGGTTTTGTGCTAGTCATATAACTTCCTATCCATGAGACGCTTTATTAAGACTAATGGCCCACTCCTACATATCATGAAAAAATTTTAATTTGGTGCCAAAATTACCCTAACCGATATTTCTCATGGTTTATTACACAAATGAAATTGGACAAGGCAAATAGTCAAGGATAAGCATAGTTTCAAAGTTCCCATTTTATTTTCCCTCCCTACACTTAAACTGAACATTGTCCCCAACGTTCCCCGAAAGTATCAAAGTTATGATAATGGAAGGTAATTAAAAACGAAAGAAACTAGTACTCCCCTGATTAGCTTGATAGGTTCCGTGTGAAGTAGTGGGTAAATCTTTCTTCAAGAAGAATGTATGCGTGAAAAGCTCATTCCAATCTTATGTATCTTCTTCTTGATAAATAAAACATGCACACTTGAAGAAAACAAACGAAACTTTCGCGTAAAATCGGTGGTAACAATATATATATGACTCTACTAAACTAGGATATAATGCTTGTGGAATGGATGTTTACAGATTTTCTGAAAAATTAAGACCTGGAAAATTCTAAAAATTTATAAGTAGCACAGAAAACGAGAAAAAGTAGTAAGCTGTTTCTACTCCTCCTGACGCCGTCAGGTTGCGACCCTGACGCCATCAGGTTATCCTGACAGAAACTGGTCTGTAATTTTTTGGAAAAAATTCTGGAAAATTTATATCTTTAGAATCTGGAAAAATTTCCTGCAAAACATCCATTATGACTCGATACAAGCATTTGACTCGAACATAATTATATCATATCATAATGGTTCATATCAGGTTCATATCAAAGGTTCAAAAGTCAAAGGTTCATATCAGATTTCCATAACATAAGTTCATAATCAGAGGTTCATAATCATATGGTTCATAATCAGAAGTTCAGAATCATAGCAAACGAATATCATAGCGAACAGAATCATATCAACGGATCATAGCATAAGGAAATCATAGCAAAGAAATATCATAAGTGAAGCAAAGTCAAAGATTGAAAAGTCAGAAGAAATCCCTACTGAAAAGGGATAGAATATCTGTACCTCATTCGAAGCAATCAAAATAGAAACGTAAGTCACACGATGCATCAATCCCGCCGTCCGGAACCTATATGAAGTTGGATAACGTTTATTAAAGTCAATTTATTCATTTTAGACGGCTTTCCATTTTTAGCAGGTTCCCACTTTTAGTAACTTCCTATTTTAGGCACGTTTCAAAATAACAGGTTTCTATAATTAGCAATTTTCTGAAAATAGCAGGTTTCCGTATTTAGCAGATTTAGTCATAAATGATATAATTTAAAATGGTATCATAGGGGTCGACTTCATGGTTGTTCCTTTCGATAATATACGTGTACAAATGCATGATTTCATGCCAACCATATCATTTTATATGACAAATAGTATATCATTTTGTATGTAAGATTTTAAGCGTGTATGGTATGCATGCCTGTGCAAATTGAGGACACAAGAATTCAAAGACATATTACAGTAGGGTCGACATATGCCCTTTTGAAATGATATTTTATGAAGCAAAAAGCGTTACCATTTTTTGTAGAAGATTTTAAACGTGTGCATGTATTCCAAAGGAGACCAAATAGATTACATGAGGGTTGTACAGAGTGAGGTCGAAACGGATTCGAATGGTAACAAGCAAATGGGTCGAATACCCATGAATCAATACTCATTATTTCATGCAGCCAAAGATATCATTTTAGGTGCCTTGATTCATGATTTCATGTACATTAACGTGTCATTCATGTGATGATTTTTAACATATCATTTTATGCAAGGATATAATTTGATTAACTATGGTTAGAGCTTCACGACAGCAATTCAAAGAAAGCAAAAGAATGAAATAGGGTAGATGATACGATTACCCTTGTAAGGTGTCGAACGGAGGAGAACAAAACCAAGTCGAGATCGAACCAAAACCCCCGACAGAAAACTCACGACCAAGCTTTCTTTTCGAATCAATTTCCCACGATCACATCCACCTATATCACAGCCCTTGAGCACGTTACCAACCCCATTGTGTCCTGCTTGAAGTCGAAAGGGATGGAGTAAAAGAATGAGCTGCCACTTTGTTTGTCTAGGGTTGTACGTGTGGAAGAAACAAGGACCAAACTAATCGAAACCAACCTTCCTTTGGCCTAGTGATGCCCACGACAACAGCACTCTTTCAAAACACCTTGTACTTTTGTGTTTAATTCGAATGAAATGGGAGAAAATAACTAGTTGACTCTTTTGTTTTATTTCTAAGGTTTGCAAGTAAGTTTTGACTTGGTAAAAGATGGTTACAAATGAGGAGATAAAAGGTATTCATTTGAATTAAATGGGAAGTTAATGGGATCATGTGGAGCGTCTAAAAGGGCCAAATTAAGGGGGAATATAATAGACCAAATAAATGCTAATCAATTTACTATATTTACAAATGTATTAGTTTTTATTTCAAGTTAATGTATAGTATTGTACATGGTGTAATATTCATTAGGTAATTTAAAGTTGTTTTCTCTTATTTAATATTATTCTTTTAAGTGTCAATATAAAATAAACAAGCTTGACGCATATTACATATTTCACATTTATTAAGCTTGAGGGCAAAATAGTCATTTAACACGTTTACGATTTTTAGGGTTTTACAACTCTTCCCCTCTAAAATAAAATTTTCGTCCTCGAAAATTGAAGTCGCAGAGATACACAGAGACGATCGAGTTCAAAGCAGACGTAGCAATCCATATTCTCATACAGATCCTAACAGTTTTGGTTCCAAAGCGTACAAATCTTACACGTAACAGATGTCGGTGAGAATCTTGCAAAGAGGTACAAATTTCCAAACGAATATGAGGATCAAAGGATAACGGATATAAGCCCTAGTCCATTCACGTACCTACCCCAGGCATTTCCCAAGACGTCGTATGATTCCAATAAGTCCAGATTATATGATCTCGGTATTATCACGTTGATCAGGCGTCATAATACTTGCATCACATAACAAGTTCTTATTGTCATTATATTTTGTCCCGGGTCATGACAAACCACATAATCAATATCACAACAAAACATATCACATACAGATATCAAGCAACATACCAGAGCAGACCAGATCCTCATACATACAGCATATAACACATCAAACCAACTTACCATACCACAAAAGAGAGAAAGCCACCAACTAGCTCAAAACGGTTCCTCATGACTCATTACTGGCAATCCAAAATAAAGCCGAGATATCACCAAAATGCTAAACCATAAACTTCACGATCCAAACCGAGTTATGAACAAATCAAAGAAAGTAATGCCGATCAAAATCACATAGCAAAATATCAATCCGCCTTAAAACGCGTGACAAACGAATCAGAGTAATACAAGTCGCGCCCAGATCACATGAAATAGATGAACCTTCTCAGACACTGGTTGAACCTTGTCTCCGTCTTTTGCATCTTTGGTTGGTCCGTCCAGCTTCCTCCAGCAGCATCCTGATGCCTCCAGCAGCACGGCAGTCGGGTGTGGCTTCTGCTTCACGAACCTCTCCAGCTCAGAGACTGTTGCAGCAACACAGGTTCGACACCATTATCTTCGGCTCCACGGGTAGTCTCCATCTAACGATCGACAAACGGATGTGCGAAGACAAAATAATAAAATTGAATGTGAAGAGAAGAAGACCAAAACAGTGAAGACAAAAGATTATCGAAGTCAAATCTGAACGACAATCAAAAGGAATCGGAATATATCATAACAGACGGAAGCCTAGTGTCTACCCAAATCCTCACAGGTCAATCCTAAGGTCAACAAGACGAAACCTGGTCTCTGATACCATAATTGTAACACCCCAACCCGACGAGGGTAGAAGTGTCACAGTCTGGTGTCATATCAGAACATACAAGTAAAATTTTCAAGCGGAAGTCTTTAAATAATAACGTACCAAGTCATTATAACAAAAGATTTACAAGGGAAATTACAAAATCCAAAATATCTAAAATAAATCTAAATTTCACAACAATAGCCCGCCAAAATAAGTCCAACAGAAAGGTAACTATGGTTAGTCCACTCAAATGATCCAACTCTCAGCCCACACAAAGCCCATCTTCAAACCTAAAACCTGCCGCAGGAAAAGAAATGCGGCTGAGCTTAAAAAGCCCAGTGAACAGATATAACAAAGCGAAAGCTAAATAAAATCTAAAATGCACAATGAAACAAAGGAGCGGATAACAAAGTCGCAGCGAAATGAGAGTAATGAGTCAAAGAGGATCCTGCAGAACACAATTATACATATATATAAACGAACAGATAACAAGAAGAACCAAGCAAAGCAAAGCGTCGATGACATATAAACAAGCACATATAAACCAGACATACAAGACTGAAACATAAGCAAGTATAGCAGACGCCGTATCCACACAACATATATATAGCATACAATCGATTCAGGAAATCAGAAGACACACAAGTCAAATAGCAATCTAAAGGCAAGCGGAAGCAATTAATTAATAAGTGAGCATGGCAATTCACACAGGTCAAAACCCTTAGTTGAAAACATAACCAGTATCATAACAGCGGAAGTACTAACAGCAGTCAACACATGGCAGTTACACGTAATAAGTAGGAATACAGTATAAAGATATAATTAAATGAATTAAAGACATAGCAGGGCAACTAAACAATTTAACAAGCCAGACGTCACAAGCTGAACCATTTACCCAATCAAACCGTAGCATAAACCGAAATGCAAACATGGCAGGTCAACAACAAGCAGATAAAGATACAACGGATAGTCATAGTCCACGAGATCAACTGAACGTAGTACACATAATAAACAGACAAAACTATCGATTACACATTAGCATGATCACCAGACAATACAGAGGGTCACATAACAATGAGATCACATATCATCAGATAGAAACAGGTAACTCAGATAACCGCATATTAATCACATCATAGCAGGATAATCAATGGTCACATAAAACATGAATAGTATAATCAAATTCAATAAGCATATAATAACCCAGTACGTGAATGGAACCATAGTCTGAAGTAACGGAATGAGAGTGTAACAGATCAAAGCAATGGAACATATATATCTTGGTAGTAGAGTGAGTCATATAAGGGTATTGGGTAAAGGACAGTCAATTCAGAATATGGTGTAGTGGGGAATCCAGAAGGTACAATATAGGTATATCAAAAGTGTAAGGGTTGTCAGAAATCTATCCCGAGCCAACAAAACAAACCATATCAATAGTGGCAATAGCAGCCAAGTAACCAATAGTAACCATTGTATTCGGAGGGGTGACCTCGGAATACCAAACCAATATGAGGGGAGACCTCAGTAACCAGTGGAGTAGCTAGCTCCCAAAATGTGAGGGGGTGTATTGCACACACGCACCACATCACCAAAACAAATCATATCATATCAAATTCAAATCAAATCAAATCTAGGATGCATCCATACGCCCCTGCAAATCAAATCATAGTGGCCAAACATATCTTTCTTGAGCTCATAATCATATATCAAACAAAAGGGACGGTGTGGAACATCACTCAACCACACTAGAGTCATGCCATTGGTGCATCAATGACACGGTCATGTTACCTTCATGACTAGGAAAACATATTTGGCTCGGGTATCAAACTGACGGGTCAAAGCATAATTATATCATATCATAAGGGTTCATATCAGGTTCATATCAAAGGTTCAAAAGTCAAAGGTTCATATCAGATTTCCATAACATAAGTTCATAATCAGAGGTTCATAATCATATGGTTCATAATCAGAAGTTCAGAATCATAGCAAACGAATATCATAGCGAACAGAATCATATCAACGGATCATAGCATAAGGAAATCATAGCAAAGAAATATCATAAGTGAAGCAAAGTCAAAGATTGAAAAGTCAGGAGAAATCCCTACTGAAAAGGGATAGAATATCTGTACCTCATTCGAAGCAATCAAAATAGAAACGTAAGTCACACGATGCATCAATCCCGCCGTCCGGAACCTATATGAAGTTGGATAACGTTTATTAAAGTCAATTTATTCATTTTAGACGGCTTTCCATTTTTAGCAGGTTCCCACTTTTAGTAACTTCCTATTTTAGGCACGTTTCAAAATAACAGGTTTCTATAATTAGCAATTTTCTGAAAATAGCAGGTTTCCGTATTTAGCAGATTTAGTCATAAATGATATAATTTAAAATGGTATCATAGGGGTCGACTTCATGGTTGTTCCTTTCGATAATATACGTGTACAAATGCATGATTTCATGCCAACCATATCATTTTATATGACAAATAGTATATCATTTTGTATGTAAGATTTTAAGCGTGTATGGTATGCATGCCTGTGCAAATTGAGGACACAAGAATTCAAAGACATATTACAGTAGGGTCGACATATGCCCTTTTGAAATGATATTTTATGAAGCAAAAAGCGTTACCATTTTTTGTAGAAGATTTTAAACGTGTGCATGTATTCCAAAGGAGACCAAATAGATTACATGAGGGTTGTACAGAGTGAGGTCGAAACGGATTCGAATGGTAACAAGCAAATGGGTCGAATACCCATGAATCAATACTCATTATTTCATGCAGCCAAAGATATCATTTTAGGTGCCTTGATTCATGATTTCATGTACATTAACGTGTCATTCATGTGATGATTTTTAACATATCATTTTATGCAAGGATATAATTTGATTAACTATGGTTAGAGCTTCACGACAGCAATTCAAAGAAAGCAAAAGAATGAAATAGGGTAGATGATACGATTACCCTTGTAAGGTGTCGAACGGAGGAGAACAAAACCAAGTCGAGATCGAACCAAAACCCCCGACAGAAAACTCACGACCAAGCTTTCTTTTCGAATCAATTTCCCACGATCACATCCACCTATATCACAGCCCTTGAGCACGTTACCAACCCCCTTGTGTCCTGCTTGAAGTCGAAAGGGATGGAGTAAAAGAATGAGCTGCCACTTTGTTTGTCTAGGGTTGTACGTGTGGAAGAAACAAGGACCAAACTAATCGAAACCAACCTTCCTTTGGCCTAGTGATGCCCACGACAACAGCACTCTTTCAAAACACCTTGTACTTTTGTGTTTAATTCGAATGAAATGGGAGAAAATAACTAGTTGACTCTTTTGTTTTATTTCTAAGGTTTGCAAGTAAGTTTTGACTTGGTAAAAGATGGTTACAAATGCGGAGATAAAAGGTATTCATTTGAATTAAATGGGAAGTTAATGGGATCATGTGGAGCGTCTAAAAGGGCCAAATTAAGGGGGAATATAATAGACCAAATAAATGCTAATCAATTTACTATATTTACAAATGTATTAGTTTTTATTTCAAGTTAATGTATAGTATTGTACATGGTGTAATATTCATTAGGTAATTTAAAGTTGTTTTCTCTTATTTAATATTATTCTTTTAAGTGTCAATATAAAATAAACAAGCTTGACGCATATTACATATTTCACATTTATTAAGCTTGAGGGCAAAATAGTCATTTAACACGTTTTCGATTTTTAGGGTTTTACATATAGTCTCTTCTACTTCTTCCGGGTAAGTTATAGGCGATGTGTGTTCCTCAAGTGATGGTAGGGCTTGTGGGCTTGGAGTTTCCACCTCATTCTCCATTATATCAAGATCTCCTAAATGTTCATCATGTGTTTTAGTATGATCCAACCCAAATACACTCCTAAGCATCTCAAATCCTTTTTTGGCCATTTCAAATTCTTGGTCCGATTCATAAGAATCATTCTCAAAAGTTTGATCACTATGTTCTATTTGCCTAAAGGATTCCTCATGCGTGTCATATGTTTTGAAATCTATCCCACACATGCAAATAGGTAGTTCAACTCTAACCATCTCACAATCTTGTTCGGGTTTAGGTTCCATGTTCTTAAAAACTAGGTCTTTTTTATCATGGTGCCTAAGATCATTCAACTGATGGTTTATTCTTAGGAGGCTTTTCTCAAAAAATTTCCAGATGGTCTCACTAAAAGGAGTTGATTCTAACAATGATCGTTGAATAGAAGCCACACCAGCGCAAAATTTATCAAATCCATCCAACCTTACACCCGTCTCCTTTTGGATATCTCTAAGATCACTCACAAATTCGTTGGAACAACAAAAAGCAATCCAATTTGTGAAATTCAATTGTTCCTCAATTGTTAATGATTCAAATGCAATTTCACTTGCCATAGCGACAAATGAAAAGGGTTTTACGAACACAAACACAAAGAAGGGGGATAGACTACAAGGAAGCTAAAAATGAGAAAAAATCTTACTTAATAGGAATCAAGCAAGGAAACCTAAACGAGATAGAAATCTAACTAGCTATTCTATTCCCCGGCAGCGGCGCCAAAAACTTGATACGCGTACAACGCGCGTTCGGGGTCAAAGGAACTTCCTTTTCGTGGAGCAAGTTTTTCAACACCCTAGGCAGTGAACCTAATCGTTGTAGTGTAGTATTAGGGTAAGCCTCGGGAATTGATATCGTTTTCTAGGGGAATAGGAATGCTAGTGAGAAATTACTACGCTAAGGTTGGGGTTGAGGAAGATTAATTTTTTATCTTTTTTATATTTTTTTATAAAATGGAAAGGTACGAATCTCGGGGTATTGGATTTGGGGGGGGGGGGTTGGTATTTCTACCGATTACTCTACTTATCTAATTATCTAATTATCTAAACTAAGGTGAGTGTAGTCTATGTCTATTGTTGTGTGCTCTTATGATGATTAAAAATGTGTTTACTTAGATGCTATTACTCCCTAGTTATCTCCTATTGATGGTTGAATTGTCACGTCCTTATTCATAACGCGTTGTGTCTTCTAAGGCCGTAAGGTATGCGTTTTTCCCTAACTCTTTGAGTCTACCTTAAGGTTATTACCTACGAAATCTCTAGGATTCATAAACTAACTCTAAGGTTATCTTTGGATGTTTAGACTACAATAACTCTAGGTGATTATAAACTAATGTTCACAAAGATTAATCAAGAATTAAAAACACAACGAATGACTTATCGCAATACTAGGTCAATCACAATTAAGATAAGAGACAACCAATCAATATTCAATACCTAGGTTTCATAGATCTAAGCAAACACACAAGTAAATTAGCCAGACATGGAAAACATGCAAGCATACACACAAACAATTGAAGACATAATTGAATCAATGAAGTAAATCACTTATCTTGTTGTAAAATAGGGTATGGAACCCTAAGATACTGCCAAGACAACCTATGTTCGGTTTAGGTTTTACTCCACAAAACTACCTCTCTAAAATACTGAAAATTTGAATTCTATATATAGAGTTACAATATGTGACGGCGTCACTCTTTAATTGTGACGCCGTCGGGTCCCCGCCATTAAGTTTTCGTCTTCGCCACGTCAACTCTGTGACGGCGTCACCTTATGCTTGTGACTCCGTCAGCTTCAACCTCTGACGCCGTCGGGATCCAAATCTAGGCCGTCTGAGTTGTGACGCCCGACTCTTTTAAACCTGATACCGTCACTTGTAAAATATCAATTTGCTCTCTGAGTCATCTCAAGGTGTGTTGCGACGGCGTCGCTATTAAGCTGTGGCGCCGTCCCCTTCAGTTCGAGCAGCTTGAGTGTCTCGATTTTTGACTTTGGCCATTTTCTTCATATATTCGCGCCTTTTCGTCTGAATAAGTGTCATTCCAGCAATTTGCCTTAAAGAGACCTAAAAAGTGAAAATGAACGAAATTAAGTAGTAACGGATACAAAAGTGATCAATTAAGGGGCTTAAATGACCCCTCAAAAGTGTACTAGTAGTACTTACTTCTTTCTTTGCACTATCTCCACTTTCTTTCGTCATATCTCTAGGATATTGTATAAATCTCCAAATGAAATATCTAACACTAAGTGTCTCGAAATTTCTTTTCTGGCGAGCTCCTTTGTTTTGTGCCTTACAGGCTAACTATAACTTATGGGGACCAGTTTTTTTTCAAAAAAAAATATCCTTGGAGATTTTATATTCTAAGTTGTATAACATAAGGTTAATTACTCCTTAAATTATCCCTTTAATATAACAAGCAGTGTAATCACTAGGTTATTATATATTTTCTAAAAGTCTCGAAAAGTACCAACTTAAAAACTAAAGGAAGTAACTTTTCCTACAAATGTATACAATATATATCAAAATACGAATATATATTATATAAAAGAATAAAGTGGAGGGTGTGTTATGAACTTTTTGGAACCTATTGGGTTAATATAACCCGTACTCCTTTTTGGTCCTTGTGATGCCCTAATGGTTGCGCCCAATGTTCTAAAAGGCGTAAGGCGTGGCGTGGCGGCACAACCAAGCCTCAAGCCTTACGAGCCTTTGCGAAGCCTTGGCGTTTCTTAAGGCGTGCTTAAGGCGGCAAAAAAATATTTATAGATTTATATATTTATAATTTTATATCATTTTTTAAGAGCAATTTCAAATACTAAAGCCCAAATCCCAAATAGCCAGGCCCAAATACGAGGCCCAACTAGGAATTAAGTTTTGAAATTACGAGGCTCAAGAAGGAAATAGCCCAAATACTAGAAATTCAAGCCCAAATCCGTAAATCCCCTAAATGATTGTAAAAATGGCGCCACGCCTTACCATAAGGCGCGCTTTTTCACGCCTTTTCGCGCCTTATCTCACGCCTTTTCACACGACGCCTAGACCTCGCGCTTTGGTCCATTTCTTGGCGCCGAGGCCACGCCTCGCGCCTTGGCGACGAGGTGTCGCCATGGCGCGTCTTTTAGAACACTGGTTGCGCCTCTCTTCTTCTTTGGAGACAAAGTGCATCTCTTCTAGAAACTGATCCTTCTTCTTCCCTTCTTGTGGTGGTTAACCGCCGATTATATGGCTGGTATAACTGTCTCTTGTCTTCGGTGGTGGGTTCTTTTTGAACCACTGAAATCCCTCTGATTTTGTGCGAAATTAGGGTGTTTCGCGATTTGGGGATTTGCTTAATACCGATTATTATCTGGGCCTCTATGGACAACTTGAATCAATTGATGATTCGATTAAGGGTGCGAGACTTAATTCTTAGGGGAAAAAAAAGAAAAAAAAAAGAAAAAAAAAGTGTGTGTTTGTTCCCTTGTTCTATTGAATCGATTTGCTGCCCCTTGATGATGAGTTATGTTGTCCGATTGAATATGGATTTCTTTTTTGAATTTTGGTTTTGGATTTTGTAACCGTGCCTAAACTGATGATTATGGTGATTCTTGGTTATGGGGTTTTTTTTCGGTTTGTTGTTCTTGAAACAGAATTTGCAAAACCACGAGATGAAAGCCTTTTTTGATGCCGGTTGATCTGATCACAAAAGTGATTGATCCCTTGGTGACAGAAATTGGATTCTCTGGATAAAATTATTTGAATAACACACGAATGTGATGTTTCTAATTTGTGTGTTCAATGAGTTTTTGCAAAACTTGGCCGAAAGAAAGAGTTGATACGGTTTTGATTCAAAACACGAATGAAAGATTTGTATTTCTGGTATATGATGATTTGGTTAACAACCAAACATGATCTGATGCCAATTGTTGGCCTTTTGACGGTAACTATGAAATACAAGTGTATTATTAATCTGTCACAATATACCAATTGTTGGCCTTATGATCTAACTTTAGTCACAATATACCAAGAAATAGGAATTTGAATTGTAACTATGAAATACAAGTGTATTATTAATCTGTCATCAAATCTGATTGTTTACATGTTCTTTCTATTTATACATAATGAAAAGGCATGTTTGTGAAAGGTTGTGATGGTTCATTCGAACCTCTTCACCAACAGGTATGACCTTTCACAAATAATAACTTGAACTACCTATAACTAACTTTGTTCTAGCAGATTGGGATTAACCCAATAAATGGTTGATTGAGGGATGTTGTTAGGTAATCCGTTACATGTTACCAAACCGTCCATCCATTCGCAACACTGTCGGTTCAGATAGATTTATATACCCAATGTACAGTGTGTTTGGCAGAATGCTATAGTGTTGGGGAGCACTATAGAATAACTTTAAACTGAATGATTGCTAGATGATATGGTGGTGTTCCTTCATGTGAGAGTGTGCGACACCATTAACTTCTTTTCAAAACCAACGTGTACTTGATCAACATGGCAAATATGCTAATAGAGTGAGCTTAATAGGACAAGTCATGATCATATTGAGGCTTGTTTCTTCTTTCGATCATGTGTGATGCAATTGGTCACAAATAGAGAGGTGTATACCGCCCCATCTATTCGACAAGCTAGCAATCATATTATTCATATACTATATATCTTGATAATAATGTACTTAGCTCGGCTACTAAGATCTCGTGTCAAGTTCTTGAAATTCAAGTTCCTGTTTCAAGTTTGATATTCTCGAGTTCAGGTTTCAAAGTTTATGTTCTTTGGTTCAAGTTTCAAAGGTTCAAGAAACTTACACTTTCAAGATCATGTCAAGTTGCACAAGATCTTCTTTGATGTCGTTCTGTCAAGATAAAGAGTCAAGAGCAACGTCATAATGATATTAAGAGTGTATTTTAATGTTTCAGAATCTCTTTCAAAGAACTACAATTGTAATCTCACTTGGATCTTTCATTTAAATGGATTTTTTGTAGCTAAGCAAGAATAAGATAGATATTTCAATGCCAACTACATATTTAATAATCTCACTTGGATCTGGCAAGATTTGTTTCAATGCAAATATGCAATATCCTTAAGATTTGTTTCAATGCAATATCCTTTGGTCACTCATCAACAACTAAGACATATATGATGTATAGGTTATTTGGTTATGTTTATACCATGCACGGTTCTAACAGGCAAGCTACATCTTCAAACCAAGACACATACTGAACTTGGCTTATCAATCATGACCGGTGGTTATGTTCAACCAAAAAAAAAAAAAAAAAAAAAAAAAACCATCACCGGTGGTGGTTACTGGCTAAGCAAAAACCCATCAACTAAAGTCGTATAGTTAAAACGAGTTACCTCAATAACTGAAGTCAAATTATATTTAGCGTATTCTCTAATTTAAGAAAAGGAAGCTTGCCAAGTGCGTGATTTCAACAAATTACATTAACTTTCTTGAAATTTGGTTGCCAATAACTTTCACGTGATGCCAAAAGAAAAAGTCTTTCACGAAGTCATTTTTTCTCTCTTCGCATTTAGTTTGTTGTATTAACAACGATTTGCTACAAGGGTAGACCATTTCTAGTGAATGGTGCGCTGCAAGTGAAAAATAATTCTATTATCTTTCGCTATGTTTATTGACTATTTCATGAGTAGTCTTCAATTATAGTCAGCAAACATTAGTAGAAAGTTGTATTGGTGGATGAAAAAGGTTAAAACAGTTTCTATTAAGAAGAATTTCACTGAAGCAAAGGGACATGAAGACACATAAGAAAGATCAGATTCGAGAAGCAAAAAAAAGGTTTGTTGTCTGTCAGACAACCATGTAGCCATGCCAAGACCCATTAGATGGGCTGACAATGATCCTCTACTGAGCCATGGCCGAGACCATAAGGGTAGTCTTCAATTATAGTCAGCAAACATTAGTAGAAAGTTGTATTGGTGGATGAAAAAGGTTAAAACAGTTTCTATTAAGAAGAATTTCACTGAAGCAAAGGGACATGAAGACACATAAGAAAGATCAGATTCGAGAAGCAAAAAAAAGGTTTGTTGTCTGTCAGACAACCATGTAGCCATGCCAAGACCCATTAGATGGGCTGACAATGATCCTCTACTGAGCCATGGCCGAGACCATAAGGGTAGTCTTCAATTATAGTCAGCAAACATTAGTAGAAAGTTGTATTGGTGGATGAAAAAGGTTTAAAACAGTTTCTATTAAGAAGAATTTCACTGAAGCAAAGGGACATGAAGACACATAAGAAAGATCAGATTCGAGAAGCAAAAAAAGGTTTGTTGTCTGTCAGACAACCATGTAGCCATGCCAAGACCCATTAGATGGGCTGACAACGATCCTCTACTGAGCCATGGCCGAGACCATAAGGCTCGGTTAATCACGCTCTAGCTACATGGTCATGATGCATCAACCAGACATGGGTTACTGTCTCTTGAGGAATCAAGAATACAGAGGTACGAGCCTATAGAACAGATCCTGTTCAAGTAAGGTCGTGATGGTTCCTTTGCTCACCCTCTTTTTAAACACCATTTCATTTGCATTTTTGGCCGATGTGGGATGAGACTTGGTTCTTTCATTTATGAAACTGACATTAAGTGAGCATTTATTTACATCATGGGTGACATTGTGATTCCATTTGAGTTTATGAACTGATCTTTTGAGTTTTTCATGTCACCAATTCAGCTAAACTAAGTTGGTCAGCTTTACAGTGCCCATCTATCATTGCATCCATGAGACTATCTTTGACGGGATTGGAATCAAAGATATATCGAGCTCAGTGAACGTCATCTGTCTTTGATTAGCAGCTGACCATAGAATTCCATGTAACTGAATTCTTTTGCGTATACTGTCAAACAAATTTTGCGCGTCTTTAACGAACCCATGCTTACTAAGAGCCGAAATAATTGCATAATTAGCCACATCATCCTAACGAGGCATTTCATTGTGCACTCTCTTTGCGGAACTCAAATCTCCCACCTTTGCGTAAAAATCCAACAAACCCCGTTTGCAACACAACATATAACCCAACTTACTATACCCATCAATCAACACACTAAACTTCTGGTCACGTACTTCTTGCCATTTATGTAAAGATTATCTATCCTCTTATCGTTTATTGCGATTGTCATTATACCAAGATGATGAGTTGATGACAGACTCGGGAGAAAAGAAAAAAAAAACATATTTTGTGTCAGCTTTCGCGGCTCACAAAATAGAAAATAGAAAATGGGTTTTCTGTAGGTTAATGGGAAGTTCTCTCATAAGACACTATCACTGATATATATTCGACAAAGCCATACATGAGTATGAAAAATCTGACACTTTTAACTTGTCTCACCATGGATTTCCATTCTTTTATCCTAGAAGAAATGGTGTGCGAGAATGGAAGAGTGTCGCGTTTTTTTACAAAATCTTGGCATGGGTTTTGGTGTTCTCATCGATTCAACTAATAATGTTATAGAACAAATCCAGTCTCACACGTTCCTTGATGAAAGAGGATATGAAGTGCCACTAATTATCATTTTGAGGTGCACACTGTGAATAGCTCATTTTATACTGAATTCGGTGTATAGGTTTTGTAACTAAGCATTTTATACTGAATCCACATGACCCAATTCCTTTCTTTGGAGACCTGATTTAAGTGCGACTCGTTAGTTACATATGAATGATTATGATTTGATAAAAATTTCAATAGAGGTGGATAAAATTTCTAAAAATATGGATGCACAACAAGCACTCGATTGTGATTGTGATTTTGGTGGATGAAAAAGGATAAAACAGTTGCTTTAAGAAGACTTTCACTGAATTTAGTGGGCATCAGTCAATGTAACCAAAGGACATGAAGAGTTGAAGACACATAAGATGGATCAGATTCGAGAAGCATAAAAAAGATTTGTTGTCTGTCAGACAACCATGTAGCCATGCCAAGACCCGTCAGATGGGCTGACAACGATCTTCTACTGAGCCATGGCCGAGACCATAAGGCTCGGTTAATCACGCTCTAGCTACATGGTCATGATGCATCAACCAGACATGGGTTACTGTCTCTTGAGGAGTCAAGAATACAGAGGTACGAGCCTATAGAACAGATCCTGTTCAAGTAAGGTCGTGCTGGTTCTTTTGTTCACCCTCTTTTTAAACACCATTTCATTTACATTTTTGGCCGATGTGGGATAAAACTTGGCTCTTTCATTTATGAAACTGACATTAAGTGATCATTTATTTACATCATGGGTGACATTGTGATACCATTTGAGTTTTTCATGTCACCGATTATGCTGAATAACTCTTCAGCTAAACTAAGTTGGCCAGCTTTACAGTGCCCATCTATCATTGCATTCCATGAGACTATCTTTGACGGGATTGGAATCAAAGATGAATCGAGCTCAGTGAACGTCAAGTGACCATAGAATTCCAGGTAACTGAATTCTTTCTCGTATACTGTCAAACAAGATTATGATGAATATACATAAGCCCATAAGCCCATAATATTTTACAATAAGCACATAATTCAATCACATTATTAAACTTATCTTTAGGTATATCATGCTTACAATTTAATTTTTTTGATTTTTTTTTTTTTTTTTTTTTTTTTTAATATCAAAACGACTTCATTTCATAACGTGATCGTGTACCTGTTGTGTGTGCATCTGCTACTTGACCCTCTGATCACCATCAATACGTTCGACTAGGGGTGAGCTCGGTTGCAGAACCAAGCGGGAGATAGAACCAAGAACCAAAAACAGAAAGCCTAGGAGCCGAGAAACAGATCAAAAAGCATGTATCGGCTATGGTTCGGGTGTTTTGGTAATAAACGATACGAACCGAAAACTGGTAACAAAAATAAAAATAAAATCTCAGATTATAACATACTATATCTGCTGCTGTTCTGGCCAAACAAACACCAAAAATAATAGAGCTAAAAGTCAAAAAACATAGATCTATTTTTTCTGTTTTCTTTTTCGATTTTTTAGAAAATGCTAGTAGTAATTAGTAAACAGGGCTTTTGACAATTAAAATTCCAATCCATCTTTGAAAACAACACTGCTTTTGGATCCTATCCGATCCCGTCAGTTCCAGACCTAACCGACCTGAGAACCAAAATTTGTAACATTAAAGAACCAAGAACCGGACCGGGGGTCAGAACAGTTTGGGTTACATCGGTTCCGGTTTGGTTCTTGGTCCATTTGCCCAGGGCTGTGTTCAACTATAGTGTTAAATAATATGAAAGCAGTTAAGTAAAAAGAATCCAAAAAATCATGCTAACCTTGAGGTCTTGCCACGATGCAGAAGAGGGTAATCCAGTCACCAAAACTGCATCAATCATACAAACCAGTTATATATGAGAGCTTAACTCTTCGCCATTAAAAAAATGCAATGCACCCACAAACTGAAATCACACCTCTATAATCAGAGCGTCTAGAAACACCACCATCACGCCCACCACGACCACCGCTAGAACGATCTCTAGAAGATGAGGTACCACGACCACCATGGGCAAGCTCCACCTGTTCAAATAACATGGCGATAAATGTACGACAGAGCTCTACTACCACGTGAAACAGCATAATATTTTGAGTGTGCAACTAACCCTTAATCTGTGGCCATCAAAATCGTAGCCATCGCGACCACGAATAGCATCATCAGCATCACGAGCCTCCTCAAACTAAAAAGAGAAAACATCAACCTATATGATTCTGATAGCTCGCAACCATCAGGAGGGAGAAGTTGGTATTTCATCTTCCGTGATTGGATTACGAAGGGATTTTTGCTTAAGACTGAAGAAGGAGAAGTAGTGTGGTGTACATCGGGGTTTTTTACCAACTTGGATGCAATACTAAGTGAGTTATGTTGTTACGATGTTCCCAGAACGACAACCATTGTGCTTCAAGAGTTTACTTTCTCCGCTGCGTGTCTGAAGATTAAAGATGTGTTGGAAGAGTGTTGTCGGTTCAGGAGGGAGCATAGAAAGAAAAAAGGTTCACTAGTTAGGAGGGAGTAATAACCTAACTAGACCGTTACAGTTGAAGTTCAGAGCTACAAGAAGATCATTTGCCGAGGTCATCGGAAGGGAGAACTTCAAGTTTGCCTCAGTATCTAGAATACAGACTCTCCACTTCAAGAAAGTCAACATTGTTCATTACTATTGTAATTTACTTTGTTTTGTATTTATAGGTCTCATTGTAACCATTCACGTGTGAAGCTATCTTGGAAGGAGATTGTTAGCCTCGCTTTTTATAAAGATAACGTCACCTACGTGAATTGGACTAGATGCGTAGTATACTTTGCCCTTAAGGACTAGTATCGTTTAAGTGGCAAAGTTAGAGCCTATAAATACCCCTCATGACTCTCCATGAGGGGTGAGGTGGATCATTAGGTTATTTGTATTGTGTGTGTTTATGAATATCATCTTGTGTTTCTCCTCCCTCTCTCTAGTTTCTCTCTCTAAACAAGATGAAGATCTTCATCTTCTTCCACCAACCCCGACCTCCCGAACCACATAAATCTTATATTTTTCGATCCTACATAAGCAAACACTCAAGTAAATTAGCCGGACATTGAAAACATGCAAGCATATACACAAATAATTGAAGACATAATTGAATCAATGAAGTAAATCACTTATCTTGTTGTAAAATAGGGTATGGAACCCTAAGATACTGCCCAAGACATCCTATGTTCGGTTTAGGTTTTACTCCACAAAACTACCTCTCTAAAATACTGAAAATTCGAATTCTATATATAGAGTTACAATATGCGACGGCGTCACTCTTTAATTGTGACGCCGTCGGGTCGCCGCCATTAAGTTTTCGTCTTGGCCACGTCAACTCTGTGACGGCGTCACCTTATGCTTGTGACGCCGTCAGCTTCAACCTTTGACGCCATCGGGATCCAAATCTAGGCCGTCTGAGTTGTGACGCCCTACTCTTTTAAACCTGATGCCGTCACTTGTAAAATAGCAATTTGCTCTCTGAGTCGTCTCAAGGTGTGTTGCGACGGCGTCGCTATTAAGCTGTGATGTTGTCCCCTTCAGTTCCAGCAGCTTGAGTGTCTTGATTCTTGAATTTGGTCATTTTCTTCATATATTCGCGCATTTTCGTCCGAATAAGTGTCATTCCAGCAATTTGCCTTCAAGAGACCTAAAAAGTGAAAAGGAACGAAATTAAGTAGTAACGGATACAAAAAGTGATCAATTAAGGGCTTAAATGACCCCTCAAAAGTGTACCTTTTAAATCCTTATCAAATATCCCTACACTTGGTATTTGCTTGTCCTCAAGCAAATGTGTTTTTAGCCAATTAATTTATAAGTTAGGGGTCATGAAGCATTAGTTTAGAACAATTCACAATACGTATAAGCCCCGCAAAAGTCATAACAAGCACGGAAATTACATACTAGCACCTCACAAGTGGTGTTTGGATACTCTCATCTCTCGGGTGTATATGAAATATATCAAGTTGGAAATGGAAGATAAACACTCATTAACCGGTCCTAGTATATAGATTACCATAGGCTTGAGACTAGATCAAACCTTCATCGCTTTTGGCGTAAGCACCTAGGAAAAACTATCCAAGAGGTCTTTTAAAGGGTTGTAACGTTAGGCTTACGGTAGGGAAACAAAGGGTTTGGTGGGATAGGCGATTTAGTGGTGGCAAGTCAAAAATCTTTATGTTACAAGCATGAGAATAATGGCGTTGCTAAGCCAAGACTCGACAATCTAAACTCTAGATAACTTGAAACAAACAAACATAAATTTAAAGATAGATGTAGGATGGTAGCCCGTTCTTTTCTTTTTTTTTAACACTCTATTTTTTTCTTTTCTCTGTTTTCTATTTTTTTCGATTTTTTTTTTCCCATACACTTTTACTCTATCATCCTCTACGATAACATCAAAATAATAGGGATTTATAGGCACATCCCTACACTTGAGTTTTTATTACTCTAACACTAATTTGACCCGAATTGAAAAGATCAAAACACTTGGAGTACATTATTACGCAAATAAAGGGAATTTGAATTTAACGTTCCTTCCTGTCATTTCATAAAATTTAACTTTTCTCATGAGTCCCAATCGTCCCAAAACTGTGTACAAAGGATATGACTCAACTTAGCAACTTATGCAAGCAACTAGATAATTGAACGAAGGGTTTAGTATGATAACAATAATGCACTAAAAGTAAGTGCATACAAGGTAGGCTAAGGCGATTTTGGTGTACATTTGGGGGTGGATTGTAAACAATGCTCTTCATTGATATTCCGAAAAACTGAAACATCACGAGAACCGCGAAAAGGATAGGCTCTGAGGGGTTAACTAGGGGTATTGTGTACTAAAGATGAGTACAACGCAAGGGTGTGGGGGAATTACTCAACCGATGTGGAAGAAGTAATTATACTACGGGTATCAAACAAGGGTTATCCTAATGCCTCTTATCATTTAGTTATTCCTAACTACACGAGTGTAGTCTCACTAGCGATCTCGGAATGCATCACAAAACAAGTTCTAGAATCTATTATACTACCGGTACACACTCGAAGCATTAAAGTGGAATGCTTTAATTCCTACAAATATAAGGGCGATACTCACATTTTGGGTGGAATTTAAGTGATAAAGGGTTTTGTGCTAGTCATATAACTTCCTATCCATGAGACGCTTTATTAAGACTAATGGCCCACTCCTACATATCATGAAAAAAATTTAATTTGGTGCCAAAATTACCCTAACCGATATTTCTCATGGTTTATTACACAAATGAAATTGGACAAGGCAAATAGTCAAGGATAAGCATAGTTTCAAAGTTCCCATTTTATTTTCCCTCCCTACACTTAAACTGAACATTGTTCCCAACATTCCCCGAAAGTATCAAAGTTATGATAATGGAAGGTAATTAAAAACGAAAGAAACTAGTACTCCCTGATTAGCTTGATAGGTTCCGTGTGAAGTAGTGGTTAAATCTTTCTTCAAGAAGAATATATGCGTGAAAAGCTCCTTCCAATCTTATGTATCTTCTTCTTGATAAATAAAACATGCACACTTGAAGAAAACAAACGAAACTTTCGCGTAAAATCGGTGGTAACAATATATATATGACTCTACTAAACTAGGATATAATGCTTGTGGAATGGATGTTTACAGATTTTCTGAAAAATTAAGACCTGGAAAATTATAAAAATTTATAAGTAGCACAGAAAACGAGAAAAAGTAGTAAGCTGTTTCTACTCCTCCTGACGCCGTCAGGTTGCGACCCTGACGCCATCAGGCTATCCTGACAGAAACTGGTCTGCAATTTTTTGGAAAAAATTCTGGAAAATTTATATCTTTAGAATCTGGAAAAATTTCCTGCAAAACATCCATTATGACTCGATACAAGCATTTGACTCGAACAAACACACATGTATATCTTTTTAATAATCGTAATTCTCATGTTCACGTTCTTTGAAAACGTGTGTAATCATCCCTACACGTATCCCTTTTGTAAAATACCTTAATATGTAATTAAGACGAGGTTAAAGACAAAATAAAGCATTTTTACAAATTTAAACATGAGAAAATACAATAATGAAAAGATATATGACACACAAATAAAAATGAAAAACAAATACACATGGGTTGCCTCCCAAGAAGCGCTTGTTTTTGTTCGAGTCACGAGCTAGACTCTACCCTTATTTAACGGATAAAGGGGAAGTTTTTTCTACACTTAAGCTTAAGTGCGGGTGATAGTGGTGATACATACCCTTAGGGTGGAAATTTGCTACGTGAGGAGAGTGTGATGGGTGATTTATATGCTCAAAGGAGTGTGCTCCATTCATTATAACCTTACCTAATTCTATTGGTGTAGCGGGTGAATCAAATCTCTCTCCTAAAAATGGATCATCTTCTATCAACTTCAAAAGATTCTTAGTTAAGGATCCATCTTGACCTAATAAACCTGGTTTAAACCCATAATATTTCTTGTTATCAACCATGAATGGGTGATATAAGTGTGTAAGGTCTATATTAGCTTCCACTCTACATGGCCTAGAGTCTACCACCTTTATCAAGCAACTACCCGGACTATTTATTTTGATGGGTGGATTGGGGCCTAATTCAATTCCTAGATTCGCATCTAAAGATGGAAAATTGGGTAAGGGTTTTGCTTGAGGCTCCGGTTCATCAAAATTAGGAACTTCCATAGGACTAAGAGAGAGGTCATGACAACAAGCATCTAAACCTACATTCTCTAGTGGCGTTTGGTCCAAATGTTCTATATCAATCGGGGTTCCTATAGTCTCTTCTACTTCTTCCGGGTAAGTTATAGGCGATGTGTGTTCCTCAAGTGATGGTAGGGCTTGTGGGCTTGGAGTTTTCACCTCATTCTCCATTATATCAAGATCTCCTAAATGTTCATCATGTGTTTTAGTATGATCCAACCCAAATACACTCCTAAGCATCTCTAATCCTTTTTTAGCCATTTCAAATTCTTGGTCCGATTCATAAGAATCATTCTCAAAAGTTTGATCACTATGTTCTATTTGCCTAAAGGATTCCTCATGCGTGTCATATGTTTTGAAATCTATCCCACACATGCAAATAGGTAGTTCAACTCTAACCATCTCACAATCTTGTTCGGGTTTAGGTTTCATGTTCTTAAAAACTAGGTCTTTTTTATCATGGTGCCTAAGATCATTCAACTGGTGGTTTATTCTTAGGAGGCTTTTCTCAAAAAATTTCCAGATGGTCTCACTAAAAGGAGTTGATTCTAACAATGATCGTTGAATAGAATCCACACAAGCACAAAATTTATCAAATCCATCCAACCTTACACCCGTCTCCTTTTGGATATCTCTAAGATCACTCACAAATTCGTTGGAACAACAAAAAGCAATCCAATTTGTGAAATTCAATTGTTCCTCAATTGTTAATGATTCAAATGCAATTTCACTTGCCATAGCGACAAATGAAAAGGTTTTTACGAACACAAACACAAAGAAGGGGGATAGACTACAAGGAAGCTAAAAATGAGAAAAAATCTTACTTAATAGGAATCAAGCAAGAAAACCTAAACGAGATAGAAATCTAACTAGCTATTCTATTCCCCGGCAGCGGCGCCAAAAACTTGATACGCGTACAACGCGCATTCGGGGTCAAAGGAACTTCCTTTTCGTGGAGCAAGTTTTTCAACACCCTAGGCAGTGAACCTAATCGTTGTAGTGTAGTATTAGGGTAAGCCTCGGGAATTGATATCGTTTTCTAGGGGAATAGGAATGCTAGTGAGAAATTACTACGCTAAGGTTGGGGTTGAGGAAGATTAATTTTTTATCTTTTTTATATTTTTTTATAAAATGGAAAGGTACGAATCTCGGGGTATTGGATTTGGGGGGGGGGGGGTTGGTATTTCTACCAATTACTCTACTTATCTAATTATCTAATTATCTAAACTAAGGTGAGTGTAGTCTATGTCTATTGTTGTGTGCTTTTATGATCATTAAAAATGTGTTTACTTAGATGCTATTACTCCCTAGTTATCTCCTATTGATGGTTGAATTGTCACGTCCTTATTCTTAACACGTTGTGTCTTCTAAGGCCGTAGGGTATGCGTTTTTCCCTAACTCTTTGAGTCTACCTTAAGGTTATTGCCTACGAAATCTCTAGGATTCATAAACTAACTCTAAGGTTATCTTTGGATGTTTAGACTACAATAACTCTAGGTGATTATAAACTAATGTTCACAAAGATTACTCAAGAACTAAAAACACAACGAATGACTTATCGCAATACTAGGTCAATCACAATTAAGATAAGAGACAACCAATCAATATTCAATACCTAGGTTTCATAGATCTAAGCAAACACACAAGTAAATTAGTCGGACATGGAAAACATGCAAGCATACACACAAACAATTGAAGACATAATTGAATCAATGAAGTAAATCACTTATCTTGTTGTAAAATAGGGTATGGAACCCTAAGATACTGCCAAGACAACCTATGTTCGGTTTAGGTTTTACTCCACAAAACTACCTCTCTAAAATACTGAAAATTTGAATTCTATATATAGAGTTACAATATGTGACGGCGTCACTCTTTAATTGTGACGCCGTCGGGTCGCCGCCATTAAGTTTTCGTCTTCGCCACGTCAACTCTGTGACGGCGTCACCTTATGCTTGTGACTCCGTCAGCTTCAACCTCTGATGCCGTCGGGATCCAAATCTAGGTCGTCTGAGTTGTGACGCCCGACTCTTTTAAACCTGATACCGTCACTTTTAAAATAGCAATTTGCTCTCTGAGTCATCTCAAGGTGTGTTGCGACGGCGTCGCTATTAAGCTGTGGCGCCATCCCCTTCAGTTCCAGCAGCTTGAGTGTCTCGATTCTTGACTTTGGCCATTTTCTTCATATATTCGCGCCTTTTCGTCTGAATAAGTGTCATTCCAGCAATTTGCCTTAAAGAGACCTTAAAAGTGAAAATGAACGAAATTAAGTAGTAACGGATACAAAAGTGATCAATTAAGGGGCTTAAATGACCCCTCAAAAGTGTACTAGTAGTACTTACTTCTTTCTTTGCACTATCTCCACTTTCTTTCGTCATATCTCTAGGATATTGTATAAATCTCCAAATGAAATATCTAACACTAAGTGTCTCGAAATTTCTTTTCTGGCGAGCTCCTTTGTTTTGTGCCTTACAGGCTAACTATAACTTATGGGGACCAGTTTTTTTTCAAAAAAAAATATCCTTGGAGATTTTATATTCTAAGTTGAATAACATAAGGTTAATTACTCCTTAAATTATCCCTTTAATATAACAAGCAGTGTAATCACTAGGTTATTATATATTTTCTAAAAGTCTCGAAAGGTACCAACTTAAAAACTAAAGGAAGTAACTTTTCCTACAAATGTATACAATATATATCAAAATACGAATATATATTATATAAAAGAATAAAGTGGAGGGTGTGTTATGAATTTTTGGAACCTATTGGGTTAATATAACCCGTACTCCTTTTGGTCCTTGTGATGCCCTATCTGTTGCGCCCAATGTTCTAAAAGGCGTAAGGCGTGGCGTGGCGGCACAGCCAAGCCTCAAGCCTTACGAGCCTTTGCGAAGCCTTGGCGTTTCTTAAGGCGTGCTTAAGGCGGCAAAAAAATATTTATAGATTTATATATTTATAATTTTATATCATTTTTTAAGAGCAATTTCAAATACTAAAGCCCAAATCCCAAATAGCCAGGCCCAAATACGAGGCCCAACTAGGAATTAAGTTTTGAAATTACGAGGCTCAAGAAGGAAATAGCCCAAATACTAGAAATTCAAGCCCAAATCCGTAAATCCCCTAAATGATTGTAAAAATGGCGCCACGCCTTACCATTTTTCGCGCCTTATCTCACGCCTTTTCACACGACGCCTAGACCTCGCGCCTTGGTTCATTTCTTGGCGCCGAGGCCACGCCTCGCTCCTTGGCGACGAGGCGTCGCCATGGCGCGCCTTTTAGAACACTGGTTGCGCCTCTCTTCTTTATTGGAGACAAAGTGCATCTCTTTTTGAAACTGATCCTTCTTCTTCCCTTCTTGTGGTAGTTAACCGCCAATTATATGGCTAGTATAACTGTCTCTTGTCTTCGGTGGTGGGTTCTTTTGAACCACTGAAATCCCTCTGATTTTGTGCGAAATTAGGGTGTTTCGCGATTTGGGGATTTGCTTAATACCGATTATTATCTGGGCCTCTATGGACAACTTGAATCAATTGATGATTCGATTAAGGGTGCGAGACTTAATTCTTAGGGGAAAAAAAGAAAAAAAAAGTGTGTGTTTGTTCCCTTGTTCTATTGAATCGATTTGCTGCCCCTTGATGATGAGTTATGTTGTCCGATTGAATATGGATTTCTTTTTTGAATTTTGGTTTTGGATTTTGTAACCGTGCCTAAACTGATGATTATGGTGATTCTTGGTTATGGGGTTTTTTTCGGTTTGTTGTTCTTGAAACAGAATTTGCAAAACCACAAGATGAAAGCCTTTTTTGATGCCGGTTGATCTGATCACAAAAGTGATTGATCCCTTGGTGACAGAAATTGGATTCTCTGGATAAAATTATTTGAATAACACACGAATGTAATGTTTCTAATTTGTGTGTTCAATGAGTTTTTGCAAAACTTGGCCGAAAGAAAAAGTTGATACGGTTTTGATTCAAAACATGTTGATACAAAAGTTGGGCGTTCCTTGTTTGAAGCTCCGACTCTCGTACCAATTGAGAATTGTTGCTTGAGACATGCGCACTAAGAGACAAAAGACACCGTTAGGCTTACCGTGGGATTGTTTCCCACGATTATCCTCTGGCGTGAGAGTAAGTAATCGGTTTAGGGTTTAAGGAGAATTAGGGTTCTTAGATCGTACCTTAAACGAGGGATGTAATTCCCTTTATATACGCACGGAATCCTTGTTGGTTCCGTGTTCCTCAACCTTCGGCGTATCCCGCCTAAGTCGGTTGGGGAATGATTATCTCCGTAATTAAGAGATATCCGATATCTATTCCGTAGATAGATTCGTAGTTGGGCCTTCGTGGGCCTAAACGCTAATCAGCGTAGCCCAGCTCATGCTGGGCTTATCAGTATTGGGTTTCGGGCGGGTCCGTGACCCGGATATAGACTATACGTCATCATGTCCCCCCAGTCTAGTATGCGTAGTGACTAGCTGCGGATGCTAGACTAATAACCGTAGTCAGCAAAAAACTTCAAAGCGTAGCCAAGAAGCCGGAAAAATATAGCTACCCATACATTGTATCTAGACATAGGATTAGAAAATGGGTTCCTCGTAAATCGGGGGAAAGTTACTGCTGTGACGTCCCATCAAGCAATCTCAGCCACACTATTAGTAGTAGTGCGGTCCACGTGTCACTCATCGGGTGGGCGAGAAGAATTATATAAACTCTTAGGTCATTTCCCTTTCGTTTCTCACAGTAAAAAACTACATCCACCATTGCTAACAAGACATCAAACTTCAATCCAGAAAAACATTGTATTTAAAAGGTAACCGCGCGTGCGCTTTGTAAAAACAATATCATGGTCAAGCAGTTGTCTGAATTCACCTCTAACCTCGCCGAAAGTGATCTTCTAGAGTTCACTTCGGATTACTTCATACCGCTGGACGTGCATCCGGTTGTTCCGGGTGCACAAGCGTCAATAGCGGACTTCCCCGTAGGGAAAATAGGAGTATACACACGATTCTTTGAATTTGCCAATCAACGCGTGCCCTTATCCCGATTTATGTGCGATGTTTTAAATTATTACGAGTTGCACATATCCCAGCTGCACTGTATTGGTGCGGCTAAAATTACTAACTTTGAGGTTAACTGCCGTTTGCTGGCGGTTAATCCAACCATCCACCTATTCCGTGTCTTTTATCATACGACATGGTCACATGGGTGGATATCTTTTGCTAAGCGTGCCGGCCGATTTCAGTGTTATACTGAGAAAGTAGATGCACTTAGAAACTGGAGAGAGTCGTTTTTCTGGGTAGACGACACATGCTTTCCATGGCGCCATGACTTTTATACCCGCGGAACATTGCCGAGGGATGAGTGCCCCGTACCGGGATCATATATAGCTGAGGATGCGGAACTGATTAACGCAAACCGCATCCCCATTAGTTCCTATCCGGAGGAATTTTTGGTGCACATGGGCATCAGCCGTAATTATTTTGGTATGCCGGATGAAATGCCAATCTTTTTGGGCGCTAATGGCCAGGGTGGGTACTCATTCCTCGCAGCTCCTTTTGTCCTTAATGTAAGAATTTTTTGTGCTTTTCTCGCATTATATAACCTGTGTTATTTGTTGTCATGTATTGCGCAGAAATGGATCTCTTTACCGTGGTGCAGCTAGCGAAGCCCGTTGAGGTAAGGACAGGGGTACGTCCCCTAAAAGAAGGAGAGGAAGCTATACTAGCGGCCACTGCAGGTCATGTCATGGAGATGAATATGGGGGAAGCAGGTACTAGTTCCTCTGTTGCAGTGGAGGCAACACCACTGCAAAGTGTGCCTAGCCCCAAGGTGCCTTCTTCCATAGCGCAGCCACCACATGTAGCCGTGGCGCAACCTATGGATGAAGAAGGAGAAGAGGAGTCGGAGCCTGGGTTAAAGCGCAAGAGATCCGTCGGAGAGGATGGAGCGAGTACTTCCAGGAAGAAACGCCCAGTGATCCTTACTGTGGAATCATCCACCAGTGATGTTGCCTCATCGCACCCGTCTGCTGACGTTGCTAGCCCACAGTAAGTGGATGCGCTTCTCTTTCTTCTTTTTTCTTTGTTTTTTTTTTCTTTTATCAACTGTAAATGGGAACCTGATAATACTCTGTCTGTGTATGCAGGTTTGAGCAGGTTGCAGAATCTCCCCCCAAGGATAGTCCTGTTTTGTCTGAGCCACTCAGCCAAAAAGATGAAGATTTACCTGCTCGGGTTGCATCAGTGGGTCAATTAGTGGAGGAGTTAGTACAGGTGTCTGCGCACCAAGCTGCAACAGTTGAGAAGCTAAGGGTATGTATAGCTGATGAAAGCAGCCAAGGTGCTAAGAAAGATGAGAAGGTTTCTTTGTTAGAGGCGCATTTGGCTAGTGCCAGAGCTGAAGTAGAGAGTTTGAGCGTGTATGCACAGAAACAGGCCGAGGAGAAAATGGCGCTGATGGGCCAAATAGGCCAAGAGCGTACAGAGGCGGCAGGGTACAAGGCTTCTATTCTCTGGGCCCTACAGTATCTGGAGAAGAATAAGGACGCATTAACCTCGCAGTTGGAAGATTTTGGTGCGACAGTGAGCAGTGCTCTGGAGGCACAAGAGACGAAGCTACGGAAGCTTACTTTGGAGTACGATGAGGAATTATATCCTCATCTAATGTCTACCATCTCTGAGCGTAGGTGGCTTATCAGCCATGGTCTGCGTCTCGCTGCGCTGAGTACTCTAGAGTCCGAGGAAGTGGTGGGCAAATTTGGTAATGTAGTCCAATGTGCCTTGGCGAGAGGAAAATCAGAGGCTATAGAGGCGCTGCAGGAAGCCGACTTGCTAAAGGTTCCTATTGACAAGGTTCCTGGGTATGATGCGCAGTCTTATGAGACCCTGGTTGCTGCTATGAATAACATGAAGACTTTAGAGCTTCCCATGATTGCGGAAATGGAGCGTGACCAGGATTATCCTATAACCGTTATGATGGAAGGATTGACCTTAGCGCGCCATCGTACTGAGGATGCAGAAGCGCAACCGGACTATTATCTGAAGCCTAATGTCTCTCAGCTGCAGGTACCTGTTTTTGCTCGCCCTAAGGACATGTTGAATCCCTTTGCTCTAGAGAAAGAAATGTCCTTAAAGGAAGTATTGGAAGCGCATGCTACCCGACTTGCTGAAAGGGAAGGTATTAAGGGTAAAGCTGTTATGTGCGGGGTTGGCGCAGCTCACCTTCCAAGATCTGATGGCGTGCCCGTGAGCGTTGCCACTGTGTCGCGTTAAGACTCAGACTTGTTGAAGAGGCTTGACGAGGCAAAAGATACTGTAACCCGTGTGGGTAGCTCATCGATTACGCGTTGTCATAGTTGTACTTTTTGAAGTAATAATCCTTGTGTAAGAACTTGTAGCTTTAAAAAATCTTCTTTTGCTAAGTGTATGTGAGTAGTATTGCAACTTGTAATGTTCATACTTATCTTTGCATAAAAAATATATTCGTTGCCGGGAAATCAAATATGTACGTCAGCGCAAATAATCCATAATCATGTATGAAGATTATAATATAATTGAGAAATAATTTCTAAGTGTTTATCATAGTCGTGTATGTTATGATATGCAGCGTACTGCAAATATCACATTTAAGGAATCAAGTGTCTTGAAGCCTAAGTTGTTAAACGTGCACTATATGCGCTGTTGCGCAACCGTCGTGGGATGCGCACAAAACTTATTCCAACGTCTTGTGAACAAGGTGTTTAACAAGGATACATGATCCGGTGTTGATGGGTTTGCAACCCTCTTACTCAACAAGTTGTTTAGTAGGTTAACTTATCCTTTTACCCTCGTAGGTGTATTTATTGCATGCGCGCCATGTAGGCGGAAAATGGAAAATTGTTAAGACATACAGTATATGGAAATAACAAATTTAAGTGTGTCACGGAGTTAGCTAGAAACCGCAACGTTTTATTAATACTTGCAAGTGTTTGTGAGAAAACAAATAAGATATTATACTAAGGAAACAAAAAGTAAAGACATAGATGTTTTATAGGTACTTTGGTAAAGTGCCTGAGCGTTGGTACGCCGGGCCGTGGCCACTCCTATAGGTAGCACCTCTTGAGGTTGCAGATGTTCCAGGTGCGCGGCAGCTCTTTGCCATCCAAGCTTCGTAACTTGTACGAGCCCATTCCTGAGGCTTCAGTAACCTCGTAGGGTCCTTCCCACTTTGGTCCGAGTTTGCCCGTGTCTTCTGCGTGGCTCGCATCGTTAGCGCGGTAGACGAAATCACCTGGTCTGAAGGAGACACTGCGTACTTTAGCGTCATAGTATCCTTTCATCTTTGACTTTGATTTTTCCTCCCTTATAGATGCGCGTTCGCGCCTTTCTTCCAGTAGGTCCAAATCAATACGTCGTTCGTCGTCATTAGTTGCCACGTTAATTTCAGCGGTTCGAATAGTTGGCATTCCAATTTCGGCCGGTATGACGGCTTCTGTCCCATAGACTAGTGAAAAGGGGGTATCTCCCGTGCTGGTTTTTATTGAGGTGCGGTGCGCCCACAAAACATGCTAGAGCTCTTCCACCCATCTTCCTTTGTGTCTATCCAGGCGTGCTTTAATTCCTTCACCCAGGCTGCGATTTGCGCGCTCTACTAAGCCATTGGTTTGTGGGTGTTTAACTGATGCGAAGTGCTGTGTGATGTTCAACTTCTCGCACCAATCCTTGAAAGGATTTTCGCAAAATTGTTTCCCGTTGTCCGAGATGATTTCGCCAGGTAAACCGAAGCGGCATACAATGTTTTCCCAGACGAAGCGTTTCACTTGGTTGCCAGTGATTGTTACCACTGTTTTTGCTTCGATCCACTTAGTGAAGTAGTCTATGGCGACTATGAGGAATTTTAACCCTCCCGCTGCGACTGGAAAAGGTCCTGCAATGTCGATACCCCACTTGTAGAATGGCCATGGGGATGTGATTGGTGTTAGCTCGTGCTGTGGTTGGCGCGGGACGGGTCGATGAACTTGGCAATCGTTGCACTTCCTTATTAAGTCCCGCGCATCGCGGTGCATGGTTGGCCAGTAGTACCCTGATCTCATGGCGCGCGCCACAACGGACCGTGGTCCTGAGTGCATGCTGCATGAACCTTCATGGATTTCTCGCAGCACGTAATTTGCTTGTAGTGGTCCTACACAGCGGAGCCATGGTTGAAGGAAGGAGCGTCGGTACAGTATGTTGTCTCGAAGTTCGAATCTTTGTGCAGTGCGCCGTATCCTGCGAGCTTCCTTCTGCTCTTGGGGTAACGTTCCTTTGTTTAGGAATTCCGTTATCGGTGTCATCCATGTAGGACCTTCCTCCTCTATTACTGTGGAGACTTCCATCTCTGATATGGATTTGCTTTTGAGTGTTTCTACCAGCACTTGCTTTGACAGGTGTGCGAAGCTTGTCGAGGCGATCTTGCTTAGTGCATCTGCCTTGCGGTTTTCTCCTCTAGGAACTTGCTTGATGGTAAATCTATCAAAGCCTTTAATCATTGTCTTGGTCTTGTCGAGATACTGAATCATATTCTCTTCTTTAGCCACGTATTCGCCCAACACGTGGTTGGTTACTAGCGGGGAATCCACATTTGCTTCCAGGTTACGTACACCCATTAGAGCTGCAATGCGTAGTCCGGCGATTAGAGCTTCATATTCTGCCTCATTGTTTGTCGCTGTAAATTCAAAACGCAGTGCGTAAGTGAATTCCATTCCCTCTGGATTTGTGAGAATGAGGCCAGCTCCTGACCCGTCCACGCATGAGGATCCATCTGTAAACAAGATCCATGGATCTTGTAGTACTTTGTTACTTGGTGCGGGTACCTCGTCGGTGTCTGGCTTCTCGATGATGAAGTCTGCCAGAATCTGTCCTTTGATTGCGGTACGTGGTCTGTAAAAGATGTTGTGTTCACCTAGCAATACACTCCACTTCTGGAGTCGGCCTGACGCATCAGGTTTGGAGATGATCTGCTTGATCGGTTGGTCTGTGATTACTGCTATCGGGTGCGCTTGGAAGTACCTGCGTAATCGCTTGGCAGCAAACACCAATGCCAGAACTAATTTTTCCATGGCACTGTAGTTCATCTCCGTCTTCTTAAGCGCTTTGCTTACAAAGTAGATAGGGTTTAGTAGCACTGCGCTGACTGCTCCATGAGTTGCTGATAAATACATGATCAGTTCTTCCCCTGGTCGGGGTGCGACAAGTGTTGAGAGCGTTGCTAGATGCTGTTTGAGCTGAGTGAAGGCTTCTTCCGCCTCCGTGGTCCACCGAAAATCACCCTTTTTTATACACTTCTTGAGTGTTTTGAAAAGAGGTAAAGATTTTTCTGCTGACTTGGATAGGAACCTGTTTAGGACGGCCAGCTTTCCGTTGAGAGATTGGACTTCCTTCAGCGTGCGCGGTGAAGGAAGTTCGATGACCGCCTTTGTCTTTTCTGGACAAGGTTTTATACCGTCAGGCTCTATTAGGTATCCTAGGAACATGCCTTCAGTAGCGCCGAAGGTGCACTTCTTCGGATTTAGCTTCATGTTAATCTCTCGTAGAGTCTTGAACGTTTCCTCTATATCGCGCACAAGCTCCTCTTCAGTATAGCTCTTTATGACCAAGTCATCCACATAGACTTCCAGGTTGCGGCCCACCTGTTTTTTGAAAGCATTATCTACTAACCGCTGATAGGTAGCGCCCGCATTCTTCAAGCCAAAGGGCATTTTTGTATAACAGTAAACGCCTTGGCTTGTGTGAAAGGCTGTTTTTTCCTCATCTTCCTTAGCCATCTGTATTTGGTGATATCCCTTGTATGCGTCGAGGAAACACTTTAATGGATATCCGCACAAGGACTCTATTTTCCAGTTTATATCTGGTAATGGATAGCAGTCTTGTGGACATGCTTTATTAAGATCGGTGAAGTCTACGCACATTCGCCAGCTGCCGTCGCTCTTTTTGACCATTAGTGGGTTAGAAAGCCAGTCATGGTAGTAGACTTCGCGCATAATTCCCGCATCCACCAGTTTTTGTACTTCTGCCAGAATTGCTTGCACGCGCTCTGGGGCTTGGCCGCGCTTCTTCTGGCGTATTGGTGAGTACCCTTGTCGGATTTTGAGTTCATGCTCTGTGATTGAGCGTGGCACCCCTGTCATGTGTTTTGGCTCCCATGCAAAAATGTCCAAGTTTTTTTGCAAGAGCGCGCACACGGCTGCTTTGCCGTTGTCCGACAATGACCCTCCGATGGCTATTTCCTGTTCCGGGTATCCTGTTCCGGGTAATCAGCGTAGCCCAGCTCATGCTGGGCTTATCAGTATTAGGTTTCGGGCGGGTCCGTGACCCGGATATAGACTATACGTCATCAAAACACGAATGAAATATTTGTATTTCTGGTATATGATGATTTGGTTAACAACCAAACATGATCTGATGCCAATTGTTGGCCTTTTGACGGTTCTATGATCTAACTTTAGTCACAATATACCAAGAAATAGGAATTTGAATTGTAACTATGAAATACAAGTGTATTATTAATCTGTCATCAAATCTGATTGTTTACATGTTCTTTCTATTTATACATAATGAAAAGGCATGTTTGTGAAAGGTTGTGATGGTTCATTCGAACCTCTTCACCAACAGGTATGACCTTTCACAAATAATAACTTGAACTACCTATAACTAACTTTGTTCTAGCAGATTGGGATTAACCCAATAAATGGTTGATTGAGGGATGTTGCTAGGTAATCCGTTACATGTTACCAAACCGTCCATCCATTCGCAACACTGTCGGTTCAGATAGATTTATATACCCAATGTACAGTGTGTTTGGCAGAATGTACAGTGTGTTTGGCAGAATGCTATAGTGTTGGGGAGCACTATAGAATAACTTTAAACTGAATGATTGCTAGATGATATGGTGGTGTTCCTTCATGTGAGAGTGTGCGACACCATTAACTTCTTTTCAAAACCAACGTGTACTTGATCAACATGGCAAATATGCTAATAGAGTGAGCTTAATAGGACAAGTCATGATCATATTGAGGCTTGTTTCTTCTTTCGATCATGTGTGATGCAATTGGTCACAAATAGAGAGGTGTATACCGCCCCATCTATTCGACAAGCTAGCAATCATATTATTCATATACTATATATCTTGATAATAATGTACTTAGCTCGGCTACTAAGATCTCGTGTCAAGTTCTTGAAATTCAAGTTCCTGTTTCAAGTTTGATATTCTCGAGTTCAGGTTTCAAAGTTTATGTTCTTTGGTTCAAGTTTCAAAGGTTCAAGAAACTTACACTTTCAAGATCATGTCAAGTTGCACAAGATCTTCTTTGATGTCGTTCTGTCAAGATAAAGAGTCAAGAGCAACGTCATAATGATATTAAGAGTGTATTTTAATGTTTCAGAATCTCTTTCAAAGAACTAGAATTGTAATCTCACTTGGATCTTTCATTTAAATGGATTTTTTGTAGCTAAGCAAGAATAAGATAGATATTTCAATGCCAACTACATATTTAATAATCTCACTTGGATCTGGCAAGATTTGTTTCAATGCAAATATGCAATATCCTTAAGATTTGTTTCAATGCAATATCCTTTGGTCACTCATCAACAACTAAGACATATATGATGTATAGGTTATTTGGTTATGTTTATACCATGCACGGTTCTAACAGGCAAGCTACATCTTCAAACCAAGACACATACTGAACTTGGCTTATCAATCATGACCGGTGGTTATGTTCAACCAAAAAAAAAAAAAAAACCATCACCGGTGGTGGTTACTGGCTAAGCAAAAACCCATCAACTAAAGTCGTATAGTTAAAACGAGTTACCTCAATAACTGAAGTCAAATTATATTTAGCGTATTCTCTAATTTAAGAAAAGGAAGCTTGCCAAGTGCGTGATTTCAACAAATTACATTAACTTTCTTGAAATTTGGTTGCCAATAACTTTCACGTGATGCCAAAAGAAAAAGTCTTTCACGAAGTCATTTTTTCTCTCTTCGCATTTAGTTTGTTGTATTAACAACGATTTGCTACAAGGGTAGACCATTTCTAGTGAATGGTGCGCTGCAAGTGAAAAATAATTCTATTATCTTTCGCTATGTTTATTGACTATTTCATGAGTAGTCTTCAATTATAGTCAGCAAACATTAGTAGAAAGTTGTATTGGTGGATGAAAAAGGTTAAAACAGTTTCTATTAAGAAGAATTTCACTGAAGCAAAGGGACATGAAGACACATAAGAAAGATCAGATTCGAGAAGCAAAAAAAGGTTTGTTGTCTGTCAGACAACCATGTAGCCATGCCAAGACCCATTAGATGGGCTGACAATGATCCTCTACTGAGCCATGGCCGAGACCATAAGGGTAGTCTTCAATTATAGTCAGCAAACATTAGTAGAAAGTTGTATTGGTGGATGAAAAAGGTTAAAACAGTTTCTATTAAGAAGAATTTCACTGAAGCAAAGGGACATGAAGACACATAAGAAAGATCAGATTCGAGAAGCAAAAAAAAGGTTTGTTGTCTGTCAGACAACCATGTAGCCATGCCAAGACCCATTAGATGGGCTGACAACGATCCTCTACTGAGCCATGGCCGAGACCATAAGGCTCGGTTAATCACGCTCTAGCTACATGGTCATGATGCATCAACCAGACATGGGTTACTGTCTCTTGAGGAATCAAGAATACAGAGGTACGAGCCTATAGAACAGATCCTGTTCAAGTAAGGTCGTGATGGTTCCTTTGCTCACCCTCTTTTTAAACACCATTTCATTTGCATTTTTGGCCGATGTGGGATGAGACTTGGTTCTTTCATTTATGAAACTGACATTAAGTGAGCATTTATTTACATCATGGGTGACATTGTGATTCCATTTGAGTTTATGAACTGATCTTTTGAGTTTTTCATGTCACCAATTCAGCTAAACTAAGTTGGTCAGCTTTACAGTGCCCATCTATCATTGCATCCATGAGACTATCTTTGACGGGATTGGAATCAAAGATATATCGAGCTCAGTGAACGTCATCTGTCTTTGATTAGCAGCTGACCATAGAATTCCATGTAACTGAATTCTTTTGCGTATACTGTCAAACAAATTTTGCGCGTCTTTAACGAACCCATGCTTACTAAGAGCCGAAATAATTGCATAATTAGCCACATCATCCTAACGAGGCATTTCATTGTGCACTCTCTTTGCGGAACTCAAATCTCCCACCTTTGCGTAAAAATCCAACAAACCCCGTTGCAACACAACATATAACCCAACTTACTATACCCATCAATCAACACACTAAACTTCTGGTCACGTACTTCTTGCCATTTATGTAAAGATTATCTATCCTCTTATCGTTTATTGCGATTGTCATTATACCAAGATGATGAGTTGATGACAGACTCGGGAGAAAAGAAAAAAAAAACATATTTTGTGTCAGCTTTCGCGGCTCACAAAATAGAAAATAGAAAATGGGTTTTCTGTAGGTTAATGGGAAGTTCTCTCATAAGACACTATCACTGATATATATTCGACAAAGCCATACATGAGTATGAAAAATCTGACACTTTTAACTTGTCTCACCATGGATTTCCATTCTTTTATCCTAGAAGAAATGGTGTGCGAGAATGGAAGAGTGTCGCGTTTTTTTACAAAATCTTGGCATGGGTTTTGGTGTTCTCATCGATTCAACTAATAATGTTATAGAACAAATCCAGTCTCACACGTTCCTTGATGAAAGAGGATATGAAGTGCCACTAATTATCATTTTGAGGTGCACACTGTGAATAGCTCATTTTATACTGAATTCGGTGTATAGGTTTTGTAACTAAGCATTTTATACTGAATCCACATGACCCAATTCCTTTCTTTGGAGACCTGATTTAAGTGCGACTCGTTAGTTACATATGAATGATTATGATTTGATAAAAATTTCAATAGAGGTGGATAAAATTTCTAAAAATATGGATGCACAACAAGCACTCGATTGTGATTGTGATTTTGGTGGATGAAAAAGGATAAAACAGTTGCTTTAAGAAGACTTTCACTGAATTTAGTGGGCATCAGTCAATGTAACCAAAGGACATGAAGAGTTGAAGACACATAAGATGGATCAGATTCGAGAAGCATAAAAAAGATTTGTTGTCTGTCAGACAACCATGTAGCCATGCCAAGACCCATCAGATGGGCTGAACAGATCCTGTTCAAGTAAGGTCGTGCTGGTTCTTTTGTTCACCCTCTTTTTAAACACCATTTCATTTACATTTTTGGCCGATGTGGGATAAAACTTGGCTCTTTCATTTATGAAACTGACATTAAGTGATCATTTATTTACATCATGGGTGACATTGTGATACCATTTGAGTTTTTCATGTCACCGATTATGCTGAATAACTCTTCAGCTAAACTAAGTTGGCCAGCTTTACAGTGCCCATCTATCATTGCATTCCATGAGACTATCTTTGACGAGATTGGAATCAAAGATGAATCGAGCTCAGTGAACGTCAAGTGACCATAGAATTCCAGGTAACTGAATTCTTTCTCGTATACTGTCAAACAAATTTTGCGCATCTTTAACGAACCCATGCTTACTAAGAGATGAAATAACTACATAATCAGCCAGAACATCCTTACGAGGCATTTCATTGTACACTCTCTTTGCGGAAATCAAATCTCCCACCTTTGCGTAAAAATCCAACAAACCCCGTTTGCAACACATCATATAACCCGACTTACTATACCTATTAATCAACACATTCCACGACACCGCATTCTTAACTGGACTCATAGAAGGAAAACAAAAACAGCGTGCCACCATTGCTGGTCACTTCTTGCCATCAGTGTAAAGATTATTTATCCTCTATCGTTTATTGCGATTGTCATTATACCAAGCTGATGAGTTGATGACAGACTCGGGAGGAAAAAAAACATTTTTGTGTGTCAGTTTTCGCGGCTCACAAAATAGAAAATAGAAAATGGGTTTTATATAGGTTAATGGGAAGGTCTCTCGTAAGACACTATCACAGATATATATTCGACAAAGCCATGCATGAGTATGACAAATCTGACACTTTAACTTGTCTCACCATGGATATATATTCAACATAGAAGAAATGGTGTGCGAGAATGGTGTCACGTTTTTTACAAAATCTTTGGCATGGGTCGTTTTGGTGTTTTCATCAATCCAACTAATAATGATATAGAACAAATCCAATTTCACAAGTTCCTTGATGAAAGAGGATATGAAGTCTCACTGATTATCATTTTGAGGTGCACACTGTGAATAGCTCATTTTATACTGAATTTGGTGTACAGGTTTTGTAACTGAGCATTTATATCAAGCTGAAGTCTAAACATCCACATGACCCAATTCCTTTCTTTGGAGACGTGATTTAAGTGTGACTCGTTACATATGAATGATTATGATTCGATAAAAATTTCAAGAGAGGTGGGTAAAATACTAAAATTTCTAAAATATGGATGCATAACAAGCACTTGATTATGATTTGATTATTTAAATTCTTACAATCAACTTTACTAAAATTATCCTTTAAATTACTTACATTTTTGACAGGTAATTTTCATAATAATCACGGATTAATTTAGCACTGTTGTAAATGTAATGAACAAGAACACAAGAATGAAAGAGGAAGAGAATTCTTATTATTGAGATGTCTTCATAATGTTACAATAGGAGGTATTTATAGGAAAAACCTAACTTGTTAATCAAGATTATGATGAATATACATAAGCCCATAAGCCCATAATATTTTACAATACTCCTCCTTGGATATTCATCGTTCATTATACTTCATACACTGCCTCATCAAAAACCTTATCAAGAAAAACCCAATGGGATAAAAAAAAAACTTGATGAAGGAAAAGAGTGCAGTGCGTATAATGCTCCTCCTCCTCAATAATGTATATATTTCAAGCATCGCATGCTAATCTTCTAAACGAGTTGCTCGTATACTTTTGTTGGCAACAACTTTTCAATGAAGTCCATCAAATTGATGATGTTACGAATAAGTCCTGCAAAAATGACAAAATATATGTGTAGCTTCCAACCCAATATCAAATCAATTGGTTGGAAAGTATACAATGCATGTACAAATAGTAAAAGAGAAAAATACACTCTCGTAACGCATATTAATTACAAAATTGGCATCCAAACTTCAATTGTACTTGTGTATGGTACTTGAGGACTAATTATTTCTAGAAGCAATTTACATAATATGCGTCCAAAATCATTTTGATCGGATTCATTCAACTTTATCAAATAAAGTTCTTGAGAACTTTATTAATTGCTTCTAAAAGTTGAAGTTGCTAGACATGCTTGAGGGCTTAAAGCATTATAGATCCTTCTTAGAATATGGGAGCTTTATCTAAAACTCACTTAGAGTGAATTAAACACTTATAGATTATTTGCCTCATAAAATATCAATAAGATATTTACATCCACCTCGAGACAATTTGCCTCTTAATAATCAATTTTGTGAATATATTTATTCAACAATTCATGTCTTAAAGCAGATAACTTTAGAAATCTTATTTCGGTTTCACACAAAGACCGATGTATATCCGATAGTTTACACACATGTATGTGTACGGACTTCATGTCCCAAGACTTCTCGTATTTTCATGAGATTGCGTCTTTTCACGTTGGCCAATCGTTTCATTGAATAACATTTGATTTATGATCCTCATTATGCATAACAACAAGCGCTATATTGTATGTAAACAAATTTATCGACGTCGTTTTTATTTCGATTCCATAATAATTCAAAGCAAGATAGAATTTACTGAGATCTCATTAGCTATATGAGGTTCGTTTGAAACCTTCATGTCTAGTGTCTCTTTATGAGACTATCATGGGGTCTTTTATACCTCGAACAACCATCTTGTTTTCATGCTCCATATTTTTCATCGAGGATGTTATTTGGAATCGATCTGCCTACCATGCTTGAGGCATGTCATAAAAGAATAGTGTCCTTGAGGGACAACTTCTAATTAGAGCATGAGTAGCTGAAATTTTGTTTTTGGCCATATTTATGGCTATTAGATTATCCATTGAATAATCAATTCATAAAAAAATTCTTTCGAGGATCAACAGAATATGATAATTCATTCTGAATTTGCAGCTACTTCTCTCCTCCTGAAGGAATTATCCATCTTCTATATCCCATATATGTGCATTTAGGTGGAGTAATTTGCACAAAAAAAACAAAAATGGGATATGTTTGGTTTATAACCAAAAACAATTATAAAAGGGAGGATTTATAATAACATATTGGCATGATGCTAATTTTGTTGTTGTGCATATTATAATATGGCCCCATACAACAACACAAGTTTTTCTCTCAGTTTCATTTGATAACTTAGAAGTAATTCATCGCATTTTCATGATGAAATACTTATTCTGGAATGTTAGGCTCGCATTGAGCTATTAATCACGCAAACTTAAGGTTGCGATTTTGATTACCATTTAGACGATGCATCGATTTTAAACTCTAAATGGTTCATCCGATTGATGTGTATGCCTACATGCATCCACTTGTTTTCTTTCCAGAATATTGAGGGATTGAATCCCCAATTTAGTTGATAGTTGAATATTCAACTTGCTTTGAGAGAAATAACATAAGATTAAAGTATCTTATTATGTTATAGTTATTCGCATCATAAACGACTCAGAATGGTATAACCGGTCATGCCACCAAATATTATAGTTATGGCCCATAAACATATGTTATGGCTTGTGATTATCATTCACTATTTTATGTATAATGCATGTCGAGGAAGATGCAAGAGAATACAATACATCATTAATATTGAACTTCGTTCCATATGACAATTTTATACTTTCTTTTGTGGAGCAAAATGCGCTAGCACAAATTTTTAAATATATGCATATGATGTGTAATATTTTTGACACACTTGTATTTCATATACATCACATTGGATTTTTGCATAAATAGCATTTTTGTTTGCTCCTTTCTTTTTGTATTTTCGCCACTACTAGTGGTTTGTCATTGTCATACTACATCGACCATAGCATTTACCATGATAAATGATCTTTAACCATTTATCGTTACATTATCACATTCACATGAGGGAATGAGGATCTCATATTGATCATTTTATCTCATTCACTTGAGGGAATGAACATCTTATGTTGATCATTTTATCACATTCACTTGAAGGAATGGAGATCATTATGTTGCAACTTGAGGTTGCCAACCAGTTTCTTTTAACACGACAATATGGAGCAAATTTAGTAAACAGGTTTATCGTGTTTGTTCAAACATGCCCATGTCTTTTATATCAAAACATCGTTCTCGATATATGAGTATATTCGAGGCATTAATCATCTCATCGCATTTTTTCTTTTCATCATTCAGATGTACTACTTAATATTGCGAAAAATGTGCTCACATTTGCAAGAATCTCTTGCATATGATGGTCAAATCTTTCTTTTAGATTTTGGCATGCATTTAACGGATCTTTCACCGTTATATATTTTCTTTTTAATTCAGATCGAACACTGAAATTGTGATACCGAACTCGCTTATGCTTTTAATGCAGCTTGAAGTGCATACAATCATAGCGAGATTTTTGGGAATATTACTTGATTTTGTGTGGTAATGTATCCTTGAGATTTTACCATAATTTAACGAATCTTTCATCGTTAAGTATTCCCTTTTAAGGTCCTCACGAAGAAGACAAGGTTCTCATAAAAAAAATTTACAGTTAAATCTTAACATAAAAAATCCACACTCCGCATTAACACATCTAAAAAATATATAAGAGTATTGACATGAAGTTAAAGATTTTGTTAGGTTTGTAAATAGAAAGAACATAAAATAAAATAAACGGTACAAAATAAAATTAACAACAATAGAACTTGAGTTCTATATATACATTTTTTTTAACATAATAAGATTATGTTATTTGATTCACTTGATTGAATAATGTTCTAGCTTCTTTCTTTAACATAATGAGATTATGTTATTTGATTCTTTTGAGAGAATCATCATAGAACATTCTAATCATAACTTGAGGTTATGTATTTGATAGAATCATGATAGAACCTGAGTTCTTATCATTTTTTTTTTAATTGAATATCATAACACAATGTTATGGTATTTTGACTCTTTCATGATAATCATGATTCAACATTAAAAAGAATAACTTGAGGTTATTGCATTTTTATTATGTTCATCGTAGTAGAACTTGAGGTTCATACTCTTTTTTTTTTAAACATAACGTGAGGTTATGGTATTATGATTCACTTGAGGGAATCATCAAAGCACATTAGGCTTTAAACAAAACTAATCATAACTTGAAGTTATGTTATCGTGATTCACTTGAGGGAATCATATTTGAACATTTTAACAATAACTTGAGGTTATTGTATTTTCATTATATAATCACAATAGAACTTGAGGTTCGATAATAATCATAACATGATGTTATGATATCTTTTGATTCTCTTGAGGGAATCATAATAGAAATCGATGTTCTATTTTTCTTTTTCTCTAACATAACACGTGAGGTTATGATATTGTAATTCTCTAAAGAGAATAATAACTGAACTTGAGGTTCATTAAAAGAGATACAATAACTCGAGGTTATTGTATTTTTAATTTATTCATTGTAATAAAACTTGAGGTTTTATTATGAATAAATATAATCATAACATGAGGTTATGATATTGATTCATGAAAGAATCATATTAGAACTTGAGGTTCTAATATTTTTTTTTTAACCATAACATGATGGCTATGCCATTGATTCTATTGATCGAATCAAATTAGAACATGAGGTTCTATTTTTTTTTTCATCATAACATGAGGTTATGGTATTTTTTTCTTAATCCACTTAAAGAGATCATAATATCTTTTTGATAAAAATATAAACAATCAACACCATTATTGATGATATCAATGGTTACTTTGATTTTTTTTCAATGTAATAACAACAGAACATTCACTGTTCTTGAAAATTATAATAAAGTTTTGAAAGATTAACAAGAAAAATAAAAACCCAATTAAAGTTCAACATTTGAAAAAATGACAATCTTTATAATCAATGATATAATATCACAGAAAATAATAAGAGATTACGTTTCCTATCTCATATTTCAGTTAACAATTTATCATTAATTATATTTAAAAGAGATATACAAGTTGTAGGTTACTTCTATAAGAAACATTAAAGATCTACTAATATTCGTAGATCAACTGCTAATTTTAAAAGAGATCACTGCGCTAATAATGTGTTGTCATAAAAGTTTATTTTCACATCCAATATCTCTTCATCAATATTAGTAAAAGCAAAATACCTTTTGAATTTTTTTGGAATAGACAAGCCAACTATAAGTTCTATTCGTTCATTTACCTTTATTTATTTAGGAACACTTCATGCGTGAAAAATCTTTTTGTTGAGACAATTCGTGCTGATAACGTGTTGTAAATGTAATGAACAAGAACACAAGAATGAAAGAGGAAGAGAATTCTTATTATTGAGATGTCTTCATAATGTTACAATAGGAGGTATTTATAGGAAAAACCTAACTTGTTAATCAAGATTATGATGAATATACATAAGCCCATAAGCCCATAATATTTTACAATAAGCACATAATTCAATCACATTATTAAACTTATCTTTAGGTATATCATGCTTACAATTTAATTTTTTTGATTTTAATATCAAAACGACTTCATTTGAACATATATAGGTAAAACCATTTCATTACCAACTTGTATTGTTTGACCAAAGGAGAGGACGTCTAGTTACCTAAATTTTAGGTATTAAAGTTTTACGCCTTCTGACCAGTTCAGACTCAAGGAAAGGTAAATGGTTGATTGAGGGATGTTGCTAGGTAATCCGTTACTTGTTACCAAACCGTCCATCCATTCGCAACACTGGTGGTTCAGATAGATTTATATATCCAGTGTGCAGTGTGTTTGGTGGAATGCTATAGTGTTGGGGAGCACTATAGAATATGGATTATAAGATTAAACTGATTCAAGTAAAAGCGGCAACAACGAAATGGGTAGCATATATTTAATAAAAGTCTCCCATGGATAAAATTTAACGCAGTAAATATAAACCTGAATGCAGTTTAGTTTAGCAAAATGACAACACAAACCCAACATTCAAAAAAATCCGTTGTCAAATCTCATAGACAGAATCCACTACTGAACTCAAAAGTAAACATCACCAGATAAAGACAACTATTTCATGCTCCTTCACATCTTCATAATCAACAGATCATCGACCAGTTAAATCATCATTACCTGGAGAAATGATAAATGCTTCAGCAACACGTAAATGCAATATAAAGTTTAGGGGTGGCAATTCAAACCCATTTACTTGAATATGGTTACATCTGGGTATATTTTATTTCAAATGGACCGAACAAATAGAATTAGACGCAAAGAGAACTAGTTAAATACATCAAATAAGTTTGAAAGCAGTCTAAAAGTGCATCTTGGATACATAAACCTCCTAAACAGCTTTATTCAAAGATTCAGAATACTATTGTACTACTATTTTTTTAATAACATTTAGTGGACTGATTATTATTATTTTTTTTTTAAAAGACAAAGAAGTATTTCTGGACCATCATGACCTGACTTGTACCAATAGTGACCCGTTTTGACAAATCACCCAACGGGACCCAACCGGCCCACAGCTCGCCCATCTTAACACCTGTAACTATTAAATACCATTAGCATAGTGCACACAAACTATACCTTGATAAACTCTTGCTCCTGCTACGACTCCTGCTTCTGCTCGGACTTCTGCTTTTGCTTGGACTGCGTTTTTTGGGGCTTTTACTAACAACCTTCTGGCGCTGAACTCAGAACGTGACACGCAACATTGATATTAAGAATATTAACAATATAATTAAACGACCGATATAGTGACGATAAACCAAGAAACGACACCCCTACAAGCAAAGGTTAAATTTATCAGGTACAATCAATTAGTGGTTCCACTTACAGACGGTACAGGAGATCTGGATCTTGAAGGGGATCTGCAAAAGTTTCAGAAACAACTAATTTTAATATCCAACTCTGATCCAAGAGCCTTGATGCCAGTTCCACGTCAATGACCATAATCAATATAAATGAATGGAAAATCCACAAATGTTTTGGTTGCAAAGGTAAAATTATATTACTCCAATCAATATGTACAACATATGAATAACAAATACTGAAATGGACACTCCCAGATCAGGAAACAACTAACAATATACTACCTCTATCTATCTGATAAGTCCTATCAGAAATATCAAACTCTAACAACATTCAAGCCACAAATTCTTCACAGCTGCAAATGCAAACCTCCACAAAATCCATCTGATAAACAAGAAACTATACTCCCAAACACCCCTTTAGCCAGCAACCACCATAAACAGTCTATCTCACAAGAGCAGGAATCAGTTTTCCTCTGTCCCAAGTTAATTTCCATACTTTGGCCACCTTTAAAACTGCTTTTGACCTCTTAACATTAAGACTTTGGATCATATCTTCCATATATTTGTTTACTACAGCAATCAACTCCTCCTCATTTCTTCTAACATTTTGAAATGTCCTCTTATTTCTTTCATTCCACAAGTTATACACGGTGGCTGCAACAATGAGTTTATTCACTATCTGCCAAATATTGTTTTTGTTCCCACCATCTGCTATATAATTCACCACATTTTCCAAATCTTGACAGTTTCTTATGAATCTTCCTTTTAGCTTCACTTCCTTCCACACTTTATCAGAGAATACACAATCAAAAAATAGATGCTGATGGCTGTCAATACAACTGTTACATAGAGCACATTTCAAGTCATCTCCTTGATGCCAAGCAATCATTCTGTCCTGTGTCAATAGCTTCCCTTGAATTGCTAGCCATAGGATGAAAGCATGTTTAGGAGTACACTGAGAGAACCATATCACATGGTACCAATCAACTTTAGGCCAACTTTCTCTAAGACTTTCCCATGCTATTTTGACACAATAATCACTAACTTTGCCATTACTATCCATCCACATTGCTCTATCCTTGCTATCAGAAAGCACTGGAACAGCAACTTGTTGAAGTTCAGGAAATAGACTAAACCATTCACTTGGCCACATCCACTCACCATTACTAATAAGATCAGCCACTTTGTCTTTGGTTCCCATTCTAGCCTCATACAAAGCTCTGTTGTGAATGATTCTATGAAGAGGCCCCAAAGGACACCAATTATCATACCATATTGAGATCGACTTACCATCACCAATAATATGTTTAACATAAGGCTTTACTTTGTCTCTTATTAGAAGCAATTGTTTCCAAATATACGACAGGACCTATATAATGCCTAATGAATTAGGAGGTACCAAATGTTAATAAATCAAATAGAAAAAAAGGGTGCTAATGAATTATACTGTGTTTCCCATAGTCCATAGCCATCTAGCGCCTAGTTCACAATCCAGCTTTACCATTGCAATCCATATCCAAGATTCTTCGTGTTCCCAATCCAGCACCCACGCCCATGGGAATTAACAATGCTTAGTTATGAACACCATACGGAATTCCAAAACTGGCTTATACAAAGCACCATACCTCAACAACCAAAAGTGTTGCACCAATTATACCATTTTAGTTAATGTTCTAAAATGCAATCCCCAGATTACTCTATGTATCTGGATGATGCTTTTAAAATAGATCATAAATTGTAAGATGTGATCCGCCCCAAGAGAAACGCAAGTTTTGAAATAAATTTTCCAGAATAAAGAACAACTGATGGTGCGAGAATTTTTTTATCAACTAGTTTCACACTAAAACAGATCAGGGAGACAGAAACTAAACCACAGGATTGAACGTAGACTAGGAAACAAAGCTAAAAGCCACAGATTCTACTGCAGTTACACCGCTGCAGCTAGGACCCTTAACAAGCATGCACTTTGTTGTTCTAAAAATAGCTTCAGCTCGTGTACTTGTCAAAAAAACTTGGAAAGAGCTAATCACACTCATTGCAATCCATTTCAATTCAATGATCAAAGTGAACAAAACAAGAGTAATGCAACTAAACCATATTACCAATATCAAGCATCAAGACTGGCTAGTAACATCTAAGGTCTTTAAGTCAGCTAAACGCACAAAACCACAGACCAATATCTTAGATAGGAGAAGAAACATACCTTGACAAAGAGCGACTTTTTGTTCCAGAACGAGGAGACGCAGATTTAGAAAGAGATCTTGAGCGGCGAGAAGATTTTGCTTTTGGGGATTTGCTGCATGAGGAAATAAGAAGATATAAACCAAGTTTAACTAATGTGAAGAGCACAATGAAACATAAACTCACATTTGTCAACATTATTGTGGGAAAACAAATTTAAGAAAATAGTGCAATATCATATGTTCCAACCTTCGGCTCCTGCTCCTGATTCGGCTCAGGCTCCTAGAATGTCTTGAATCATATTCTTCCACCTATAGGTAATTTAAACAGAGAGGTTAGAACATAAAAAGAAATACATAGTTTATAGTCCATATTAATTAATAACATACACGTATGTATGCACGAGAGAAAGCATTCCGGAATTCAGAGTCATCCAATTTCCGTATCTGTAGCCGAAATTTACAAAAGTAAATACAATTATAACTTTAGAACGAATGCATGGCCACAAAGAGTGGAAAACATATTAAAAGAAACTTTACAGCATATTTCATGTCGTCATAGTTTGTGTAGTCCACAATCCCAGTGGTTTCTGCAAAACAATAACATATCACCACAAAAGATCAGTCAATTAAAAATGTCTATGCTTTCAATAAAAAGGAGTAAAACCTAAAAATACTGATTCTGATGATAAACTTACCAGTACCCTCCCTAAAAACTTGGGAGAAGCAAACATCTCCAGCTTTGCGCATGTGATCCTGAATAGTGAAAGAGATGTTATGAGAAATATACTTGCAAGACAGACTGGCTCAACTACGGAGATCGTTTTGGGGTCTAGTTAATATGTTGGCCAATAAAACAAAACCATAAAACATTTATGATTAACAAAAGCTCAATGAGAAGGTATCACAGTTCATGGACCAGACATTCAATAATATAAGTATATAACAGTAGCACACAATTTAACAAACTGGAAACAGATAAAATGACGCTCCACCCAGGACAAAGTAATCAATACGTGTTGGCGAATTCCTGAGTTTGGTTGTGGCTGAGGCGTGTACCAAATTCAGAATAATACTAGTTGGAGTGCTAGTCCAACTCGTCTAATATTTATCCTAATATGGAGTAGTCCTCATTGGTTTAGGATAGGTTTAATGTAATCCTAGTTATAGTACAACGCGTCTATGTTAGTCTATATATACCACGAGGGGTAGGGAATTACATTGTATCAATTGAAGTTTTAGAGTAAGATTTCTTCAATAAAAGTTTGCGTGTTCCTGGCAGCTTTGTTATTATTATAACCTGATCGTGTACCTGTTGTGTGTGCATCTGCTACTTGACCCTCTGATCACCATCAATTGGTATCAGAGATTTGAAGTGGTGATTTGTAACTGCGATTTAGGGTTACACAAAAACCAAAACAAGATCCTGGAAACTAACCTGCGCATAAGGGGTTAGTCGTGTGTTGATCCTGCGTCTTGAGGGATACCAGAACCTTGTCATCATTGGACTCTAACCTGCGTCTTGAGGTTGAGTCGTGCATCAGAGATTCAAGAAAGCTTTGGCGACCTGCAACGTTAACTGTCTGGTCGTGGTTTATTGAACACATCTGGTCGTGGGTTTTTGATCTGGTCGCTAGTTATTGTTTTGATCAGACAAAGCTTCGTGTTGTTGTTGGTGATTTGGTGCTGCAATGAAGGGTTACAGGTATGGAGTGATTGTGTAGTGTATCATCAATTAGCGTTGCATACCCTTAATAATAATCGACTTAAACCTGTGAACAAAGTGGTTGGACGTGGTTGAAGCCCAATAATTATTTGCAGCCCAATTTTCTTTTCTAAACTGATCAGAGCCCACTTATCCAAGTGCATACAGGAAGTTGGAAAAATACTCAAGGCTCTACAAAAGATTAAGAACGAGTGAACCTGTGGGTTTTCTTTAGTCGTGTGTAATTAATCACTTTAGTGAACTGATCGCAGTTTCTTTTTAGTTTATACAGTAAGTTGGAAACTGTCTTTAAGAGTTTTGATTGTCTAACTGTTTTTAAACTAATTCTAGCCGAGATATAAGGGCTGGAAAGTTCACCGCTACAAACCTATTCACGATCAAGAACCAGGATGACAGGAGGTGCATCAGGTTCCAACAATCCACCACCGACAAAGGAATTGAGTTTGACGTTTCAGTGTCCGATGTTAATGTCAACTAATTATACCATATGGAGTATGCGAATGGAAGTTCTTCTTGGAATTCATGGAGTATGGGATGTGGTAGATCCGGGCTCAGACGATGCCAAGAAAAACAATATAGTTAAAGGCTTATTGTTTCAATCGATCCCAGAAGATTTGATTTTGCAAATCGGGAATTTGAAAACCGGGAAGGAGATGTGGGAAGCAATAAAAACCCGTAACCTAGGGGCTAATCGTGTGAAGGAAGCGAGGCTTCAAACCCTAATTACGGAGTTCGAGAATCTGAAGATGTCAGATAACGGTACCATAGACGAATATGCTGCAAAGTTATCAGGTATTGCGTCTAAATCAACCACGCTTGGAGAAGTCATGTCGGAACACAAGCTGGTAAAGAAGTTTCTCACAAGTCTTCCAAGACGGTTTGTCCATATCGTGGCAGCCCTAGAGCAGGTTTTAGATCTTAAAGAAACGGGGTTTGAGGATGTGGTTGGACGATTGAAAGCGTATGAAGAAAGAGTCAAGGAAGAAGATAAAGCAAATGATGCTCAAGAGAACTTGCTTTATGCTAGGACTGATAATTCTTACAGGAATAATGACTCAAGTGGAGGAAGAGGACGTGGTTCATACTCTCGAGGTCGTGGCCGTGGTCGTGGTCAAGGTAGCGGATGTGGCAACAACCAAAACCAAAGTCAACGTGACTCCTCGAAAAATCGTGAAGATAATGAAGAAAAGGGTAAACAACATGAGAAACGTGACCTCTCACATATAAAGTGTTACCGTTGTGATGAGTACGGACACTTTGTTTCAAGATGCCCTGAACGAAACCGAAACCATGAAGTTAACCTTAATGAGACGCAAGAGAAAGATGTGTATCATGAGGAAGGTACGTTCTTTATGATGAACCATATTCAAGAAATGATTTTCATGAATGAAGAAAAGTACACTCCACCAAAGTGCGAGCCAAATGCCGATGAAGATGATGTATGGTATTTTGACAATGGTGCAAGTAATCACATGACAAGTAATTACTCTTACTTTTCTGAATTAAATGAAAATATTACTGGACGTGTTAGGTTCGGAGATGGTTCATGTGTGAGCATAAAGGGAAAAGGCTCGCTTTTGTTCGAAGGTAAAAATGGAGAACAAAAATTGTTGAAAGATGTCTATTATATTCCCGCTCTTCGTAGTAATGTGATAAGTCTTGGACAAGCTACAATATTCGGTTATGATATTAGTATGCGAGGTGATTTCTTAACCATGCGAGATAGTTGTGGAAATTTACTTATAAAGGTCCCACGTAGTGCAAATCGCCTTTATAAAGCTCAACTAAAAGTTGGTAAAGAAGATACAAACGAAGAGGAACGAGAATCAGTTGAACAACAACCTGTTATTGAAGTTGATGAAGTATTCACGCCGGTAGCTCGACTCGAGACCATACGACTCTTGATTGCTCTCGCAGCCGGGAAAGGATGGAAGATTCATCACTTGGATATGAGAACGGCTCTTCTAAATGGTTATCGAAAGGAGCTCGATAGTAATTTAAAAGAGATGGGTTTTCTACAATGCGTGCATGAAAATGTGATCTATAGAAAGGTTCCCAATGGAGAATTTATCATTGTTGCGGTTAATGTGGATGATTTATTCGTGACTGGGACAAGCTTAGACCTCATAAATAAGTTCAAAAGGAGAATGGTGTCTCAATTTGAAATGTCGGATCTTGGTGAGTTAACTTATTACTTAGGTATCGAAGTCTCACAAGAAAAGGATTGCATGGAGATCAAGCAAGAGAGATATGCAAGGAAGATCTTGAAAGAAGCTGGTATGGAAGATTGCAATGCAACTTTATGTCCGATGGAACCGGGACTCAAGTTGATAAAACCAGAAGATGAACCAGAAGTTGAAGCTACTCAATATCGAAATGTTGTGAGTTGCTTGCGTTACCTCTTGTACACTCGTCCAGATTTGACTTACTCGGTTGGAGTAGTTAGTCGATATATGCAAAGTCCAAGAGAATCACATGCTCGTGCAATCAAGCAAATCCTACGCTATCTTAAAGGTACGACTTCGTTTGGAATTAAATACAATCGTTGTAATGACATAAGACTTGTGGGATTTAGCAGTCATAATATTGATATTGATGATGGACGGAGTACTACTGGACATGTTTTTTATCTCGGTACATCACCTATTACATGGTGCTCACAAAAGCAAACTACCGTGGTGTTATCTTCGTGTGAAGCTAAGTTCATGGCGGCTACTACAGCTGCGTGTCAAGCAATTTGGCTTAGGGAGTTATTGGCGGAAGTGACTGGGAATGAGCAGGTAATTTTTGAGCATGTATCCGGTGAAGAACAAAGAGCAGACCCATTGACGAAGGCCTTGGCGCGTATAAGGTTCAAGGAGATGAGATCGTTACTTGGTGTACAAGAGTTACCCTCTTCGACTCAGAAATTCAGGGGGTGATTGTTGGCGAATTCCTGAGTTTGGTTGTGGCTGAGGCGTGTACCAAATTCAGAATAATACTAGTTGGAGTGCTAGTCCAACTCGTCTAATATTTATCCTAATATGGAGTAGTCCTCATTGGTTTAGGATAGGTTTAATGTAATCCTAGTTATAGTACAACGCGTCTATGTTAGTCTATATATACCACGAGGGGTAGGGAATTACATTGTATCAATTGAAGTTTTAGAGTAAGATTTCTTCAATAAAAGTTTGCGTGTTCCTGGCAGCTTTGTTATTATTATAACCTGATCGTGTACCTGTTGTGTGTGCATCTGCTACTTGACCCTCTGATCACCATCAATACGTTCGACTAGGGGTGAGCTCGGTTGCAGAACCAAACGGGAGATAGAACCAAGAACCAAAAACAGAAAGCCTAGGAGCCGAGAAACAGATCAAAAAGCATGTATCGGCTATGGTTCGGGTGTTTTGGTAATAAACGATACGAACCGAAAACTGGTAACAAAAATAAAAATAAAATCTCAGATTATAACATACTATATCTGCTGCTGTTCTGGCCAAACAAACACCAAAAATAATAGAGCTAAAAGTCAAAAAACATAGATCTATTTTTTTCTGTTTTCTTTTTCGATTTTTTAGAAAATGCTAGTAGTAATTAGTAAACAGGGCTTTTGACAATTAAAATTCCAATCCATCTTTGAAAACAACACTGCTTTTGGATCCTATCCGATCCCGTCAGTTCCAGACCTAACCGACCTGAGAACCAAAATTTGTAACATTAAAGAACCAAGAACCGGACCGGGGGTCAGAACAGTTTGGGTTACATCGGTTCCGGTTTGGTTCTTGGTCCATTTGCCCAGGGCTGTGTTCAACTATAGTGTTAAATAATATGAAAGCAGTTAAGTAAAAAGAATCCAAAAAATCATGCTAACCTTGAGGTCTTGCCACGATGCAGAAGAGGGTAATCCAGTCACCAAAACTGCATCAATCATACAAACCAGTTATATATGAGAGCTTAACTCTTCGCCATTAAAAAAATGCAATGCACCCACAAACTAAAATCACACCTCTATAATCAGAGCGTCTAGAAACACCACCATCACGCCCACCACGACCACCGCTAGAACGATCTCTAGAAGATGAGGTACCACGACCACCATGGGCAAGCTCCACCTGTTCAAATAACATGGCGATAAATGTACGACAGAGCTCTACTACCACGTGAAACAGCATAATATTTTGAGTGTGCAACTAACCCTTAATCTGTGGCCATCAAAATCGTAGCCATCGCGACCACGAATAGCATCATCAGCATCACGAGCCTCCTCAAACTAAAAAGAGAAAACATCAACCTATATGATTCTGATAGCTCGCAACCATCAGGAGTGAGAAGTTGGTATTTCATCTTCCGTGATTGGATTACGAAGGGATTTTTGCTTAAGACTGAAGAAGGAGAAGTAGTGTGGTGTACATCGGGGTTTTTTACCAACTTGGATGCAATACTAAGTGAGTTATGTTGTTACGATGTTCCCAGAACGACAACCATTGTGCTTCAAGAGTTTACTTTCTCCGCTGCGTGTCTGAAGATTAAAGATGTGTTGGAAGAGTGTTGTCGGTTCAGGAGGGAGCATAGAAAGAAAAAAGGTTCACTAGTTAGGAGGGAGTAATAACCTAACTAGACCGTTACAGTTGAAGTTCAGAGCTACAAGAAGATCATTTGCCGAGGTCATCGGAAGGGATGAACTTCAAGTTTGCCTCAGTATCTAGACTACAGACTCTCCACTCAAGAAAGTCAACATTGTTCATTACTATTGTAATTTACTTTGTTTTGTATTTATAGGTCTCATTGTAACCATTCACGTGTGAAGCTATCTTGGAGGGAGATTGTTAGCCTCGCTTTTTATAAAGATAACGTCACCTACGTGAATTGGACTAGATGCGTAGTATACTTTGCCCTTAAGGACTAGTATCGTTTAAGTGGCAAAGTTAGAGCCTATAAATACCCCTCATGACTCTCCATGAGGGGTGAGGTGGATCATTAGGGTTATTTGTATTGTGTGTGTTTATGAATATCATCTTGTGTTTCTCATCCCTCTCTCTAGTTTCTCTCTCTAAACAAGATGAAGATCTTCATCTTCTTCCACCAACCCCGACCTCCCGAACCACATAAATCTTATATTTTTCGATCCTACATAAGCAAACACACAAGTAAATTAGCCGGACATTGAAACATGCAAGCATATACACAAACAATTGAAGACATAATTGAATCAATGAAGTAAATCACTTATCTTGTTGTAAAATAGGGTATGGAACCCTAAGATACTACCCAAGACATCCTATGTTCGGTTTAGGTTTTACTCCACAAAACTACCTCTCTAAAATACTGAAAATTCGAATTCTATATATAGAGTTACAATATGCGACGGCGTCACTCTTTAATTGTGACGCCGTCGGGTCGCCGCCATTAATTTTTCGTCTTGGCCACGTCAACTCTGTGACGGCGTCACCTTATGCTTGTGACGCCGTCCAGCTTCAACCTTTGACGCCATCGGGATCCAAATCTAGGCCGTCTGAGTTGTGACGCCCTACTCTTTTAAACCTGATTGCCGTCACTTGTAAAATAGCAATTTGCTCTCTGAGTCGTCTCAAGGTGTGTTGCGACGGCGTCGCTATTAAGCTGTGACGTTGTTCCCCTTCAGTTCCAGCAGCTTGAGTGTCTGATTCTTGAATTTGGTCATTTTCTCTTCATATATTCGCGCCTTTCGTCCGAATAAGTGTCATTCCAGCAATTTGCCTTCAAGAGACCTAAAAAGTGAAAGGAACGAAATTAAGTAGTAACGGATACAAAAAGTGATCAATTAAGGGATTAATGACCCCTCAAAAGTGTACCTTTTAAATCGTTATCAAATATCTCTACACTTGGTATTTGCTTGTCCTCAAGCAAATGTGTTTTAGCCAATTAATTTATAAGTTAGGGGTCATGAAGCATTAGTTTAGAACAATTCACAATACGTATAAGCCCCGCAAAAGTCATAACAAGCACGGAAATTCATACTAGCACCTCACAAGTGGTGTTTGGATACTCTCATCTCTCGGGTGTATATGAAATATATCAAGTTGGAAATGGAAGATAAAACACTCATTAACCCGGTCCTAGTATATAGATTACCATAGGCTTGAGACTAGATCAAACCTTCATCGCTTTTGGCGTAAGCACCTAGGAAAAACTATCCAAGAGGTCTTTTAAAGGGTTGTAACGTTAGGCTTACGGTAGGGAAACAAAGGGTTTGGTGGGATAGGCGATTTAGTGGTGGCAAGTCAAAAATCTTTATGTTACAAGCATGAGAATAATGGCGTTGCTAAGCCAAGACTCGACAATCTAAACTCTAGATAACTTGAAACAAACAAACATAAATTTAAAGATAGATGTAGGATGGTAGCCCGTTCTTTTTTTTTTTTTTAACACTCTATTTTTTTCTTTTCTCTGTTTTCTATTTTTTTCGATTTTTTTTTCCATACACTTTTACTCTACCATCCTCTACGATAACATCAAAATAATAGGGATTTATAGGCACATCCCTACACTTGAGTTTTTATTACTCTAACACTAATTTGACCCGAATTGAAAAGATCAAAACACTTGGAGTACATTATTACGCAAATAAAGGGAATTTGAATTTAACGTTCCTTCCCGTCATTTCATAAAATTTAACTTTTCTCATGAGTCCCAATCGTCCCAAAACTGTGTACAAAGGATATGACTCGACTTAGCAACTTATGCAAGCAACTAGATAATTGAACTAAGGGTTTAGTATGATAACAATAATGCACTAAAAGTAAGTGAAACATCACGAGAACCGCGAAAAGGATAGGCTCTGAGGGGTTAACTAGGGGTATTGTGTACTAAAGATGAGTACAATGCAAGGGTGTGGGGGAATTACTCAACCGATGTGGAAGAAGTAATTATAATACGGGTATCAAACAAGGGTTATCCTAATGCCTCTTATCATTTAGTTATTCCTAACTACACGAGTGTAGTCTCACTAGCAATCTCGGAATGCATCACAAAACAAGTTCTAGAATCTATTATACTACCGGTACACACTCGAAGCATTAAAGTGGAATGCTTTAATTCCTACAAATATAAGGGCGATACTCACATTTTGGGTGGAATTTAAGTGATAAAGGGTTTTGTGCTAGTCATATAACTTCCTATCCATGAGACGCTTTATTAAGACTAATGGCCCACTCCTACATATCATGAAAAAAATTTAATTTGGTGCCAAAATTACCCTAACCGATATTTCTCATGGTTTATTACACAAATGAAATTGGACAAGGCAAATAGTCAAGGATAAGCATAGTTTCAAAGTTCCCATTTTATTTTCCCTCCCTACACTTAAACTGAACATTGTTCCCAACATTCCCCGAAAGTATCAAAGTTATGATAATGGAAGGTAATTAAAAACGAAAGAAACTAGTACTCCCCTGATTAGCTTGATAGGTTCCGTGTGAAGTAGTGGTTAAATCTTTCTTCAAGAAGAATATATGCGTGAAAAGCTCCTTCCAATCTTATGTATCTTCTTCTTGATAAATAAAACATGCACACTTGAAGAAAACAAACGAAACTTTCGCGTAAAATCTGTGGTAACAATATATATATGACTCTACTAAACTAGGATATAATGCTTGTGGAATGGATGTTTACAGATTTTCTGAAAAATTAAGACCTGGAAAATTCTAAAAATTTATAAGTAGCACAGAAAACGAGAAAAAGTAGTAAGCTGTTTCTACTCCTCCTGACGCCGTCAGGTTGCGACCCTGACGCCATCAGGCTATCCTGACAGAAACTGGTCTGCAATTTTTTGGAAAAAATTCTGGAAAATTTATATCTTTAGAATCTGGAAAAATTTCCTGCAAAACATCCATTATGACTCGATACAAGCATTTGACTCGAACAGACACACATGTATATCTTTTTAATAATCGTAATTCTCATGTTCACGTTCTTTGAAAACGTGTGTAATCATCCCTACACTTATCCCTTTTGTAAAATACCTTAATATGTAATTAAGACGAGGTTAAAGACAAAATAAAGCATTTTTACAAATTTAAACATGAGAAAATACAATAATGAAAAGATATATGACACACAAATAAAAATGAAAAACAAATACACATGGGTTGCCTCCCAAGAAGCGCTTGTTTTTGTTCGAGTCACGAGCTAGACTCTACCCTTATTTAACGGATAAAAGGGAAGTTTTTTCTACACTTAAGCTTAAGTGCGGGTGATAGTGGTGATACATACCCTTAGGGTGGAAATTTGCTACGTGAGGAGAGTGTGATGGGTGATTTATATGCTCAAAGGAGTGTGCTCCATTCATTATAACCTTACCTAATTCTATTGGTGTAGCGGGTGAATCAAATCTCTCTCCTAAAAATGGATCATCTTCTATCAACTTCAAAAGATTCTTAGTTAAGGATCCATCTTGACCTAATAAACCTGGTTTAAACCCATAATATTTCTTGTTATCAACCATGAATGGGTGATATAAGTGTGTAAGGTCTATATTAGCTTCCACTCTACATGGCCTAGAGTCTACCACCTTTATCAAGCAACTACCCGGACTATTTATTTTGATGGGTGGATTGGGGCCTAATTCAATTCCTAGATTCGCATCTAAAGATGGAAAATTGGGTAAGGGTTTTGCTTGAGGCTCCGGTTCATCAAAATTAGGAACTTCCATAGGACTAAGAGAGAGGTCATGACAACAAGCATCTAAACCTACATTCTCTAGTGGCGTTTGGTCCAAATGTTCTATATCAATCGGGGTTCCTATAGTCTCTTCTACTTCTTCCGGGTAAGTTATAGGCGATGTGTGTTCCTCAAGTGATGGTAGGGCTTGTGGGCTTGGAGTTTTCACCTCATTCTCCATTATATCAAGATCTCCTAAATGTTCATCATGTGTTTTAGTATGATCCAACCCAAATACACTCCTAAGCATCTCTAATCCTTTTTTAGCCATTTCAAATTCTTGGTCCGATTCATAAGAATCATTCTCAAAAGTTTGATCACTATGTTCTATTTGCCTAAAGGATTCCTCATGCGTGTCATATGTTTTGAAATCTATCCCACACATTCAAATAGGTAGTTCAACTCTAACCATCTCACAATCTTGTTCGGGTTTAGGTTTCACGTTCTTAAAAACTAGGTCTTTTTTATCATGGTGCCTAAGATCATTCAACTGGTGGTTTATTCTTAGGAGGCTTTTCTCAAAAAATTTCCAGATGGTCTCACTAAAAGGAGTTGATTCTAACAATGATCGTTGAATAGAATCCACACAAGCACAAAATTTATCAAATCCATCCAACCTTACACCCGTCTCCTTTTGGATATCTCTAAGATCACTCACAAATTCGTTGGAACAACAAAAAGCAATCCAATTTGTGAAATTCAATTGTTCCTCAATTGTTAATGATTCAAATGCAATTTCACTTGCCATAGCGACAAATGAAAAGGTTTTTACGAACACAAACACAAAGAAGGGGGATAGACTACAAGGAAGCTAAAAATGAGAAAAAATCTTACTTAATAGGAATCAAGCAAGAAAACCTAAACGAGATAGAAATCTAACTAGCTATTCTATTCCCCGGCAGCGGCGCCAAAAACTTGATACGCGTACAACGCGCATTCGGGGTCAAAGGAACTTCCTTTTCGTGGAGCAAGTTTTTCAACACCCTAGGCAGTGAACCTAATCGTTGTAGTGTAGTATTAGGGTAAGCCTCGGGAATTGATATCGTTTTCTAGGGGAATAGGAATGCTAGTGAGAAATTACTACGCTAAGGTTGGGGTTGAGGAAGATTAATTTTTTATCTTTTTTATATTTTTTTATAAAATGGAAAGGTACGAATCTCGGGGTATTGGATTTGGGGGGGGGGTTGGTATTTCTACCAATTACTCTACTTATCTAATTATCTAATTATCTAAACTAAGGTGAGTGTAGTCTATGTCTATTGTTGTGTGCTTTTATGATCATTAAAAATGTGTTTACTTAGATGCTATTACTCCCTAGTTATCTCCTATTGATGGTTGAATTGTCACGTCCTTATTCTTAACACGTTGTGTCTTCTAAGGCCATAGGGTATGCGTTTTTCCCTAACTCTTTGAGTCTACCTTAAGGTTATTGCCTACGAAATCTCTAGGATTCATAAACTAACTCTAAGGTTATCTTTGGATGTTTAGACTACAATAAATCTAGGTGATTATAAACTAATGTTCACAAAGATTACTCAAGAATTAAAAACACAACGAATGACTTATCGCAATACTAGGTCAATCACAATTAAGATAAGAGACAACCAATCAATATTCAATACCTAGGTTTCATAGATCTAAGCAAACACACAAGTAAATTAGTCGGACATGGAAAACATGCAAGCATACACACAAACAATTGAAGACATAATTGAATCAATGAAGTAAATCACTTATCTTGTTGTAAAATAGGGTATGGAACCCTAAGATACTGCCAAGACAACCTATGTTCGGTTTAGGTTTTACTCCACAAAACTACCTCTCTAAAATACTGAAAATTTGAATTCTATATATAGAGTTACAATATGTGACGGCGTCACTCTTTAATTGTGACGTCGTCGGGTCGCCGCCATTAAGTTTTCGTCTTCGCCACGTCAACTCTGTGACGGCGTCACCTTATGCTTGTAACTCCGTCAGCTTCAACCTCTGATGCCGTCGGGATCCAAATCTAGGTCGTCTGAGTTGTGACGCCCGACTCTTTTAAACCTGATACCGTCACTTGTAAAATAGCAATTTGCTCTCTGAGTCATCTCAAGGTGTGTTGCGACGGCGTCGCTATTAAGCTGTGGCGCCGTCCCCTTCAGTTCCAGCAGCTTGAGTGTCTCGATTCTTGACTTTGGCCATTTTCTTCATATATTCGCGCCTTTTCGTCTGAATAAGTGTCATTCCAGCAATTTGCCTTAAAGAGACCTAAAAAGTGAAAATGAACGAAATTAAGTAGTAACGGATACAAAAGTGATCAATTAAGGGGCTTAAATGACCCCTCAAAAGTGTACTAGTAGTACTTACTTCTTTCTTTGCACTATCTCCACTTTCTTTCGTCATATCTCTAGGATATTGTATAAATCTCCAAATGAAATATCTAACACTAAGTGTCTCGAAATTTCTTTTCTGGCGAGCTCCTTTGTTTTGTGCCTTACAGGCTAACTATAACTTATGGGGACCAGTTTTTTTTCAAAAAAAAATATCCTTGGAGATTTTATATTCTAAGTTGAATAACATAAGGTTAATTACTCCTTAAATTATCCCTTTAATATAACAAGCAGTGTAATCACTAGGTTATTATATATTTTCTAAAAGTCTCGAAAAGTACCAACTTAAAAACTAAAGGAAGTAACTTTTCCTACAAATGTATACAATATATATCAAAATACGAATATATATTATATAAAAGAATAAAGTGGAGGGTGTGTTATGAATTTTTGGAACCTATTGGGTTAATATAACCCGTACTCCTTTTGGTCCTTGTGATGCCCTATCTGTTGCGCCCAATGTTCTAAAAGGCGTAAGGCGTGGCGTGGCGGCACAACCAAGCCTCAAGCCTTACGAGCCTTTGCGAAGCCTTGGCGTTTCTTAAGGCGTGCTTAAGGCGGCAAAAAAATATTTATAGATATATATATTTATATTTTTATATCATTTTTTAAGAGCAATTTCAAATACTAAAGCCCAAATCCCAAATAGCCAGGCCCAAATACGAGGCCCAACTAGGAATTAAGTTTTGAAATTACGAGGCTCAAGAAGGAAATAGCCCAAATACTAGAAATTCAAGCCCAAATCCGTAAATCCCCTAAATGATTGTAAAAATGGCGCCACGCCTTACCATTTTTCGCGCCTTATCTCACGCCTTTTCACACGACGCCTAGACCTCGCGCCTTGGTCCATTTCTTGGCGCCGAGGCCACGCCTCGCGCCTTGGCGACGAGGCGTCGCCATGGCGCGCCTTTTAGAACACTGGTTGCGCCTCTCTTCTTTATTGGAGACAAAGTGCATCTCTTTTTGAAACTGATCCTTCTTCTTCCCTTCTTGTGGTAGTTAACCGCCAATTATATGGCTAGTATAACTGTCTCTTGTCTTCGGTGGTGGGTTCTTTTTGAACCACTGAAATCCCTCTGATTTTGTGCAAAATTAGGGTGTTTCGCGATTTGGGGATTTGCTTAATACCGATTATTATCTGGGCCTCTATGGACAACTTGAATCAATTGATGATTCGATTAAGGGTGCGAGACTTAATTCTTATGGGAAAAAAAAAGAAAAAAAAAAGAAAAAAAAAAGTGTGTGTTTGTTCCCTTGTTCTATTGAATCGATTTGCTGCCCCTTGATGATGAGTTATGTTGTCCGATTGAATATGGATTTCTTTTTTGAATTTTGGTTTTGGATTTTGTAACCGTGCCTAAACTGATGATTATGGTGATTCTTGGTTATGGGGTTTTTTTCGGTTTGTTGTTCTTGAAACAGAATTTGCAAAACCACAAGATGAAAGCCTTTTTTGATGCCGGTTGATCTGATCACAAAAGTGATTGATCCCTTGGTGACAGAAATTGGATTCTCTGGATAAAATTATTTGAATAACACACGAATGTGATGTTTCTACTTTGTGTGTTCAATGAGTTTTTGCAAAACTTGGCCGAAAGAAAAAGTTGATACGGTTTTGATTCAAAACATGTTGATACAAAAGTTGGGCGTTCCTTGTTTGAAGCTCCGGCTCTCGTACCAATTGAGAATTGTTGCTTGAGACCTGCGCACTAAGAGACAAAAGACACCGTTAGGCTTACCGTGGGATTGTTTCCCACGATTATCCTCTGGCGTGAGAGTAAGTAATCGGTTTAGGGTTTAAGGAGAATTAGGGTTCTTAGATCGTACCTTAAACGAGGGATGTAATTCCCTTTATATACGCACGGAATCCTTGTTGGTTCCGTGTTCCTCAACCTTCGGCGTATCCCGCCTAAGTCGGTTGGGGAATGATTATCTCCGTAATTAAGAGATATCCGATATCTATTCCGTAGATAGATTCGTAGTTGGGCCTTCGTGGGCCTAAACGCTAATCAGCGTAGCCCAGCTCATGCTGGGCTTATCAGTATTGGGTTTCGGGCGGGTCCGTGACCCGGATATAGACTATACGTCATCATGTCCCCCCAGTCTAGTATGCGTAGTGACTAACTGCGGATGCTAGACTAATAACCGTAGTCAGCAAAAAACTTCAAAGCGTAGCCAAGAAGCCGGAAAAATATAGCTACCCATACATTGTATCTAGACATAGGATTAGAAAATGGGTTCCTCGTAAATCGGGGGAAAGTTACTGCTGTGACGTCCCATCAAGCAATCTCAGCCACACTATTAGTAGTAGTGCGGTCCACGTGTCACTCATCGGGTGGGCGAGAAGAATTATATAAACTCTTAGGTCATTTCCCTTTCGTTTCTCACAGTAAAAAACTACATCCACCATTGCTAACAAGACATCAAACTTCAATCCAGAAAAACATTGTATTTAAAAGGTAACCGCGCGTGCGCTTTGTAAAAACAATATCATGGTCAAGCAGTTGTCTGAATTCACCTCTAACCTCGCCGAAAGTGATCTTCTAGAGTTCACTTCGGATTACTTCATACCGCTGGACGTGCATCCGGTTGTTCCGGGTGCACAAGCGTCAATAGCGGACTTCCCCGTAGGGAAAATAGGAGTATACACACGATTCTTTGAATTTGCCAATCAACGCGTGCCCTTATCCCGATTTATGTGCGATGTTTTAAATTATTACGAGTTGCACATATCCCAGCTGCACTGTATTGGTGCGGCTAAAATTACTAACTTTGAGGTTAACTGCCGTTTGCTGGCGGTTAATCCAACCATCCACCTATTCCGTGTCTTTTATCATACGACATGGTCACATGGGTGGATATCTTTTGCTAAGCGTGCCGGCCGATTTCAGTGTTATACTGAGAAAGTAGATGCACTTAGAAACTGGAGAGAGTCGTTTTTCTGGGTAG